>CM056198.1:7999492-8599492 GCA_029692085.1 Gymnothorax javanicus | reverse complement strand
AGACATCTGACTGAATACTATGAAAGATCATACAATACGAAATTAACCTTAGCCTTCTAACCAGCCTGCAAGGCACTAGTCTCTACAGTCAGCCTGGAAGGCACTAGTCCCTACAATCAGCCTTGAAGGCATCTGACTGAATACTTTTAAAGATTATACAGTATGAAATCAACATTAGCCCTCTAACCAGCCTGCAAGGCACTAGTCTCTACGGTCAGCCTGGAAGGCACTAGCGTTCTACAATCAGCCTTAAAGGCATCTGAGGCAATACTATTGAAGATTATACAATATCAAATCAACGTTAGCCTTCTAACCAGCCTGCAAGGCACGAGTCTCTACAATCAGCCTTGAAGGCACTAGTCCCTACAATCAGCCTTGAAGGCACTAATCTCTACAATCAGCCTTGAGGGCATCTGACTGAATACTATTAATGTTTATACAGGATGAAATCAACATTAGCCTTCTAACCAGCCTGCAAGGCACTAGTCTCTGCAATCAGCCTTGAAGGCAGCGAACGTTACAGCAACTTGCAGTTGAAGTTTTTAAGAAGCTCAACTAAACAGCTTATTGAACAAAATATCACACAAGTAGGCCAATTTTATGTTTCAAACAGGGTTATACTTAAAGTTATGCTGTAGAAGTGTTTAGGTTAACAAGTATGACCTGTTTAGCTAAGGTTAGGTTTATAAGTTAACTGTAAGACAAAAAAAAGCACTTCTTTGCATTGGTTAACATAATCAAAATAGCTAAAATATCTAAGGTTACCTCCCGAATCAGTTTTTTTTTAATGAGAAAAGACGATTAAATGCATTCGTTTTTAACAATATTGATTTTCTTGAGCCCGCTCCGCTTTGAGGAAAGGAATTTGAATTGAATTGGCTGCCTCGTGAGTGGATTGGTTTTACTCTAGCTCTCGATCTGATTGGTTGTACTTGGGGGCGGTGTTTACGCAGCCTGACAGGCTGAGCAGCCTGGAAGTCGACGGCTGAAGGCAACTTCACCCTGCTGCAGGACTGTGTTTACAGCGGAAGTACTAGGCGGCTGAGCTGGCGCATAACATACGTCATCGCCAAACGTTAGTGATTAGTTTAAGGGTACACCAATGATTTTAAACTTCAGACAAGCGCCCACCCACCAGGAAGTAAACACTTGTCAATGACGACTGCCCAGACTCTGTGTACGAAGCAAAGCGAAGTAGCAGAGTCTGGTTTTACCAGGCTACTGAAAACCTATCATGAGGCAACTTGTTTAAAAGCTGCCACGTGACTTTCAACGGCTTTTAATTTGATATCTGACATCATTGAGCGACACTATTTGTATATAGTGCTGCAAGGCTTAAGGTTATTTAAAGCCGAAACTGCACATCAGGGGCCTGTTTGATAAAGCAGGATTTCTGGGTTTGCAGGACACCTCCTTTTACCAGCACCCCCTCCTCTGCCCAAAATTCATCCCTTCCATGTCCTAAATCTGGAATGTGAACTGAGGTAAGGGTCACACTTTTGGGGGTTTAATTTGATGCGGGTAGCTACCTGGCTAACTCAATTAACCTACATTGTGTAAGAACAGTCCCCAATTAGACCAGAGGAAGAAGCACAATGGATTAAAATGCTGTTGGGAGTGAATAAAACATTTATATGTAACTCTGGGCAGGCAAACTCAAATCCTGACTGCAATGCTTTTGCCCCAGCTAAATTCTGATTGGCTAAAAGTCTGGGACACAACTTTATCACCAAAGCAACCTAAGAGCAATTAACCCAGCGACTTTACACACTGAAGAACTACTAACAGTGCATCTGAGTCAGGGGAGTCAATGTATGCAAATGGCTGTAAAGGGAGTGATATGTACTGCAGAAAAAAAAAAAAAGTTGTGTGATTATTATGTGAATCCAAATAACTTAAATAAATATAAGCAGAGAATGTGCACTTTAACAACAAGCAAATTCATAAATCTAAAGTTGAAATCAAGAAAAAAAAAAAAAAAAAAACATTCCTAGACCCCGAATATCATCAGTGTGCTTTAGTCTACGCAGGTAACTAGACTAAAAAAAAATTAAATATTAATTACTCAAAGACATGCAGTTAACTTTCACTGCAAATTTTGTTCAGTTGTTCTAACGTTAATTTGGAAAGCTAGGCGTAAAACTTTCCCTCTGAGGAGGCACAAAGGAATTTTTTTTCGAGAAGCTCAGCAACAGCACACTGATGATGTCAGAGGGCTGTGATTGGTTGATTGCAATGTTGGGCCAGGAACGCAATGTAGAATGTCGATCTGGGAACATGTCCTTCTCCGCTAAATCACTTAGTGCTCAGGGGGGGTTGTTTATTCTGAATTATGACTGAATTTCAAATTTAATTAGTTGAAATCCTAGTCACATTTTAGGAATATACTGGTAAATCTATTCCCAGAGCGAACAGTCATAAGTTGCAAAGCAACTCAGGAAAAAATGCGATGTATTTCACACGCTGTTTTGCTCTTTAGTTTAGCTAGCACAAAATGTACTCGGCATATCACCACCGCGTACCTTTGCCAGGAAACTTTATCAAGTAAATTACAAGTACAGCCTCAACCTCACCAGCACATCAAAATATGCCAATTATTGTAATTTCCATGTGAACAGACATTCAAAAACAGTGCAATAGCTGCCTTCTGAAGAACACTGTGACATTCATAACAATATCATTTTTAGTCACGCAACCCTAACCTTCACGTATGACTACTAAAACCTATATATTATACAAAGTTACTTCACAAACTTTTCTTTTGCCCAAAGTTCAGTTCTGAGTCAGTAGAAAAGAAGAGAATCATATTGTGCGGGAAGCGCTTTTAATTCTTAAGTGTCCAGATTACATAATTATATAATCTTCTGGGTGATCACTGTGACATTACCATCAATTAACATGTCTCAAGTTACAGCTTTTTCACTGGTGACTCTCAGCTCAAACACACAATGGTCCCATGGCTCGTGTTTTGGGGATCTGCTTTAAAGATATACGGTGCTAAGCAAAATTTTTACCTTTGCTATGATTCTCTGTTCACAGTCAGACATGTTGGCCATAACACTTTAATACTTTATCATGTGTGAATGTGTATGTATGCATATGTGTGTGTGTGTGTATATATATATGTATATATGTATTTATGTGTGTGTATGTATGTGTATGTATGTATGTATGTATATGTGGTGTATGTATGTGTATATATATAATGTGCGTGCATATGTCTTTTTTTTTTAAACTGACTTGTATGTATTCTCTTATTTTTATATTATGCTATATTAATGCTATTATTTTTAACTGTGTTAATTGTTGTATGTTGCTATAATTTTAATGCTGACCCCAGGAAGAATAGTCACTGCTGAGGCAGTGACTAATGGGGATCATAAATAAATAAATAAATAAATAAATAAATAAACACAGCCCATTCACATTTTTTTTTTGTTTAAAATCCATTCGACTGTTTATATCTTTACATCTTTGTTTTTTCAAAAGGCATATTAGCAAGAAAAAGTAGTACCATGGTCTGAAGCGAGACCAACAGAACGGAGAAAAGAAACGAGAGCACCATAGCCAGAAATCTCCTGAACACATTTCGGAGCAGGGGAGGGTAATTCCAGTCCTGTGTGCAACTTTTTGTTTCCATCAGTTATCCTGAAAAAATTAGCTTTTTGGCTATTCGAGCAAACAGTAGTTTACTCATACATTACATCACAGTGAAATGTTTCATTTGAAGTCACATGAGGTGATCCCCGGTCATTCAACAGCTTTTCACGAAACGCTGCTAAAAGATTTCATCAAAGGTTTGGCTTATGAAGCGACTTATGAAGTAATTAAAGACAAAAGTTGGCATGAAAGCCAGGATCAAATACGGCCCTCATTGCCCACGTCTGTAATAGACCATTAAAAAAAAGTAAAGGAGTGGAAATTGATCAAATGTGCGAAAACTCAGCAGAGACAGAGACTGTTATAGTGATTGACAGATACGAGCGTTAGGTACATAAAAATGGAGGAATTATGGGAGACGTGATCTATTCCATTTTATAAAAATGTAATTCTGTTCTCTGATCTTTAATAGTTATTACTCCAGAAATGTGTGAATACCACAAAGGACCTCCCAAAACCTTTCACAGCCCTCCCCACACCCACACACACACACACACACACACACACACACATTAGAAATCATGCTAATGCCCTTGCCTAGCTTTTTTATTTTATAAACACCTTCACTGAGACATCACTGCATTAGTATGCCTTTAATTCCAGCTCCTCCCCTTGCAAAGCCCCACCCTGAGCCACTCCCCTTTAATTCGCTCACCCGCATGGCGTTTCTATGGTGGCGTTTCTCACCTGACACCTCATGAGCGAGGCGCGGAGCTTCTCTTTCCACTGATCCAGCAGGATGCCGGCCTTCACCCAGCCCTGGTCCATGTAGCGCAGCCCAGCCTCGCCCTCCACTTCACCTGTGGCCTCCAGTCCCGTCTCCTCTACGCTCAAGTTCAGGGCGATCACCCGGCTCTTATATCTGTCAAAGGTCCGCTGCATCTCCTGTGCGTGTGTGTGTGTGTGTGTGTGTGTGTGGAGGGGATATGTGCGTTATTATGCCTGGGTTACTATTATAGATGTCCTCAGTCACAATACAACGGCTTTGTCACTGGGTCATTAGGGGAAAATTAAACAATGCATGTAAAATCACACCACGCATTTTTATCTTAGACTTTTTAAGGCTTACAACACTTTTTTTCTCAGTACAACAAAAATTCCTCGATAATTTTTACTCATTTTGAGATTTATCCATGGGGTAAGAAAATTGCACTTTTCAGGTAACTTAAACCAATATTTTCGATGTGAGAATAAATAAAAATAAGAAGTTTAGTCGCATAATAAGATTGAATTACATGTTGAGACAGACGCTCTTTGCAGTGTGTCACCGAGGCATTCCGGGTCACTGGACAATTCAAGTCCCATATTATGGTATTTCCCCCCAAGTTATGTTCTTTGATGTCCAAGAAAGGAGGCTTATAAACCAAAAACCTCATTAAAATCCATAACTTCTCAGCCATTTGCCGCCTGTCATCCTCTCCTCAGTGAATAACAGGCTTCATGTGAATGGCCCCTCTGCAATCATGAGCTCTGCTCTGAACGCAGGTAAAAAGCAAACAAGACAAGTGCAATAAGAGAAATAAGAAAGTTGTGCAAGGCTGTGGGAGGGAACAGGGCACACTGACAGCTGGTAGGTGTGAAATATGCAGAGCAGGTCTGTTTGTGATGTAAAAAAAACAGCAGGAATTTCAAACAGCCTATTTCAAATGCTGAAGAGGAAAAGGGGGATCTAACAGCTTAATGCCTTCAAAGTCAATCTTCTCAAGGCTGTTTAAGATACAGAGGTACAGGTGGATTGAACTGGGATACACTATTTCCATAGTTTGCATTCTTTAAGAGAGGCACTAAATGCTAAATGCGGCTAGAACTTTCCACTGGGTCGATGCTAAATCCTACACATATCCTACACATCCTACACATAATGGGTTTCAGCTTTGCGGCTGTTTTTTTAAGCGTTAAGTGGAAGGCAAGAGAGCCAGAATACGGAAAACAAAATTACGTCTAAACCCACTCACTCAAGCAACATCAAAACCAGAGGAGCTCAATTTTCTTAAGTGGCAAACCGGCCCCTGTCCGCTCCAATGTAGCTGCTCGGCAAATCGACCTCCGCAGTTTTTCTTCGCATTCCAAAGCTTCCCGGAGCGTCCGGCTATATTTTGCGTAATTTTCAGCTTGGCAATACTGTGTTTACTTCAAATCTGAGGCCATCCATTCAAGGGCTAGCCAGCTAGCAGGCCCACGTGACTGTCATCAAAATGTAAAAAGCAAATCCAGATTTGAAATCCTCTGCTCCTGGAGGGACTGTGTGGGATGGTCAGCGCTCTAACGCAGCTTAATTGCTCCATTTCGTTAATGCAGTTCCCAGAAATTAAGCCGGGGAAATTTTTTTTTTTGAGCAAGAAAAATGTAAGCTGATTCATCGTTCAGAGTATGTTTATTAAAAAAAAATAACAACTGCACTGTAAAGGGCTGGACAAATTAATAAACTAATAAATCGGAGCTCATCCATCATGCTCTTCAGACCAGCAGGAAAACAGGCCGCTTTTTTAGTATCCATTTTATCTGGGCAGTGAGGGTACCCCTGAGCACCTGTTGGAACCCACGCAGACACGTGGACACAGGAGAAAAACAAGAGAACAGGAAAACTCCACAAAGCGGAGTTCAAGTCTGGATTCGAACCTGGACCCCCCAAAAAAGTGGCCACAGAGCTATCCACTGCACCACCATACCCATCCAATTTAATTCTGTTTTTGTTTTTTTTTTTTAAAAAGATCTTGATTGATTTACTGCCGTACACGTGACCAGGGTCAAATATATCTTTGTTTTGAGCACAGCTGTTTCGCTATGCTTCATTGAGTGAACCTAGTGACTTGGAACCAATGAATTGTTCTCAAAAAAGTGCCGGCCCCATCATTTTGGCTCTGGCTCAATTGTATCAGGCAAGATCAATAGAGCACAGAAGAATGTTTAAATCGTTTATACGATCATATAACTGACCCAGGCCAGATTGCAATATATCTCTTCTTTCAGTAGGCCCAGGTTCACTTTGAATTGTAAAATACTGTAAACCCAGCCTTGAGGTTCTTTTGAGTGGCTCATTTGCACCAGGCAAGACTAGTCGATCACAAAAGAGCATATTTATCATTTAAATAATGACAGAATTGACCGATCCTGACTGAAACGTCTCCCTTCTTGTTCCCAATCTCGGGTTACTTTGCACTATAAAAAACCTCAAACCCCGCCCTCTGATCATTTCGGTTGGCAAAAATGCGTCAGGCAAGATCAACTGAGCACAAAAGAGCATTTTAATCGTTAAAACTTTAAAATAATTGACCCAGGCCTGACTGTAGCATCCCTCGTCTTTTCGAAGGTCTATGGTTACCTTGAGCCTCTGGACGTTGGCTTCCATGTCCTGGATGCTAAGGCTGGAAGGGCGCTTCGGCCCTTGGAGCCGCTCCAATTCGGGTATCACCTGACGCAGCCAGGCTATCACATCCTTGAGGTCAGAGGTCGACTGCGGGAGATCGCGTACCCTACGAGTCTGGGGGCTCATTGCCTGGATGACTTCCCAGCGCTGGATGACTCCTGAGATAACACCGGGAAAAATCAGGATCCCATTTGGACGAATTCAAGGGAGAGCGCAAACCACGTTAGCTAGGCTAACGTGAAACATTCTCATAGTGTTTCTGGAATGTTCTGTCAAAGTTACAACCTTGCAACTGCATTGCAGCACCATTGTGAGAATGTTGTGGGGCCTGCCGATGATCAGAATACGGTTTATCGCCAGTGATGGCGCACATGCAAGGACTATGGTGGTGATTCATTGCTACATGAAATGTACATAAAAACACTAAAAATGTGCATGAAACCAATAAAAATAAGAATAATGCAATAAAACAAGAATGATTTAATAATGCAATAAATAGAACGTTAAATAAAATAAAATTACCCAGATAGCCAACGCTGTAATGGGGGTAGATACAGATTCGCACATTTAGGACCTGAAAGGTCTGCCATAAGAATAGTCCTTTCACTCGGCCCTTGAGAAAGGCTCTCAACCCCACGTATATCCAGTAAGGAATGGTCTAAGGATGTTCTAATCAAGTTGGATAACAGTATCAACTAATTAAGCGTAACGTAACATTTGAATTTCGCTAAGACCCGTGGAAGGGACTTGCGGGTTTTGGAGCTGCAGTACCTGACTGCGTGTCGGCCGCACTCAACCCGCTGATTCCCTGGTCTTCTGCCGGCTGCTCTTCATCATCCAGGATCAATGAGACCTTCCTCACGCGGTCGATACTCCCGCTGCACTCGGACATCATCTCCGCCTGCGTCGACGAGGACCACAACTTTTTTGGAACTGTATTTGGTCCCCCCCATTTTTTGAACCAATGAACTTGAGGAATTGTAGAACGCTTCCCATTCTACGGAGCACACACAACGCCAATCACATTGAGCCCATATAGCTGGAAGAGAACCAGGCCAAGGTTTCCCATTTTGTATGCTTGCAGGTACCTGGGCTGAACACTAGTGGCCGCTATTGAGCCAATAATAAGAAATTATGTTTCCAGCCATTATAACATGACCCACCACAGGGTTAATGGTACTGAGTGTTTATTACTGAGGCTGGGAGGAGGTTGTATACTTACATAGCCAGGTCCAGAGCGAGTGCTGATGGGAGAGGCACTCAGAGCCAGGCTGGAGGGTTCGGTTGAAGACACTCCTGGAACCAGAGCAGACAGAGCTGTAAGTAAACCGGCTAACTCTGTCCTTAAAAAGGTCCTCTCAAAAAAATAATCTTTAAAAAAAAAAAAAAAAAAAAAAGGGCCTCTCAGCTAACACTGCCCATAATGCACCCACTTATCCCAGTACTGACAACAGTGCACCACCTAGCCAAGCACCGTCCATGAAAAATCCTCCAACTCAATACTGACTTTAAAGACATTTCCTAAGCTAACACTGCACAAAGTGCACCCACCTTGCCCAACACCATCCATAATACACCCACCTATCCCAAAACTGTCCATAATGCACCCACCAAACCTAGCACTGTCAATAATAAACTCCCTCAACTCAGTACTGTCCTTAAAGATGTACTCTAACCAAACACTGCCCAACTGTACCCACTTTATGCCTCTCATCAATAAAGAAGTCTCCTAACCCAAAAAACCTTGCCCATAATGTATCCCACTAACCCAAAACCGCCCGCAATTCAGCCACCTAACCCAGCACTCTTTAAAGGCAGACATCCAACCCAATACTGCTAATCATCCTTCCTCCTAAACTACCAATCCCAACTATTAGCCAGCTATTCCAACAATATTAATAATCTAGCTGCCTAACTCATTCCTGTCCACTTTACAGCCACCAAACGCTACAAGAACCACCACATAGCCTTGTTTATGTAGAACTCAAACCAAAGCAGCACCATTTGAAATTTAAACGGACAAGACAGCGCAGTACAGTTTCTTTTCCGATGGAAAGACCACGGTCATATCTTGAATACAATAAATGACTAAATAAAATCCACAGAATTACACCCATGGTTCATGGTTTCCAAACAGAGAAAGCCTCTGAGTCACTTGTGTCAGCTGAACGAATGTGAGCATGCAGCGGATATGTGCGCGTTCCCGACAGTCACCTGACATGGCGCCGAGGACAGAAGCCCCTGCTGCCGCCTCCTCTTTAAAGGCGGAGGAGCCGCCCTGGTCTTCAGCAGGTCCCTGCCCCAGAGACGCAGCCAGCATTTGGGCCACAGCCTGCTGGATCTGTGGGTCCTCCTCACTGCTCTGCCTGACTTCTGACCCAGATCCACTAATCAGCTCCGCTCCCTCCACTAGGGCCCTGCCTGATTGGTCAGGCTGCTCTCGCACCACCTGAGATGGGAAAAGGGAGACAGTCAGGCCTGATGAGAGCGGAGAGCCCGAGCTAAAGAGACGCACGGAGGCGAACCATCTTCTGTAGCTCAAGAAATTAAACTCTGGAATTTTGTGTGTGACCAGGCAATCACTTCCAGGGAGAGACAGTGTTGGTGTACATTTTCAGTTCTTCAGGTTACAGATGTTTGGGAGCTCTAAGGGTCAATTTCATCAGGTTCAGCGACAGTTATTTTTGAGAAATCTTGTCATATTTTAGTGAAATTATCAAGGCAGAAAAAAAAAACTCAGAATAGAGGTAACTTAATTTCATTTTAAGGTGAATAACCACCTGAAAGATACATCATTATCTACATGCAGACATATATTTTCACATGCAAATTATTATAATTATGCACAGAAATACAAAACATAAAGTTGTGTTTGCAGTTCTTTATTGAGGAGGTCTTGTTTTGGAAACAGAAGTTTCATTTCAAGAAGAGTGCGACCAGAATTGTTTTTGATCACACTATGATGTTGTAAATAGGAGCTAACTGTATGCTGAACGCATGGAATTAGTAGTTTGAGTGGTGAGGTCAACCGTACTTAAATATGTGATCTAGTCCTACTGAGTCAAGTTCAATTTTCTGATAGGTAGTATAGAAATCTCCCATGGTCTTTAGCAGAGGTGGAAAGGAAAGTCCAGGGGGTCAGAGGTTTCATAAATTTCTTCAACCCATCAGCCAGCTGGTTTCACAGATTATTAGCTCTACCTCTTAGCTGAGGAGGTTTGCTCAGTTAGAAGATCCAGATGGTCCAAAATACAGGGGAGGGCCTTCATTTCATGGACCTACAGCAGATACTCCCTCTCCGGGTTCTCACCTTCAGGGTCTGCAGAGTGGTCTCCACTTGCTGCTGGAGGGCGTCCCAGCGATGGTTGACCTCGAGAATTGATCCCTTGTGGCTACCGGCCTCATCGGCGAGGTTCTCCTGGGCCATACGCTGGTACTGCGTGTTCAACAACTCCAGCTGAGCAAAGTGCTCCTCTATCTCCTTCTGGAGAGCCTGGGACAAGGATAAGGACACGGGTATGGGCAGGGAATGGGGTAGGAGCAAGGGTAAGGGCATAGTTACCCAGCTATTAATCAAATTGACTTTCATATATTATGTATGGATGAGGAACATATCACGGGTTGAGCAACCATGGATTCTGTAGGATATCCAGCACAGTAAGAAGAACCACAGCTCAACGCACAGCACTGACAATTATACCTCTGCCTGCTAGACCTTCATACACCCTTAAAGTTGATCTCTGGCCCTGAGCAAACAACTGACGCTATGTGACCTTGACCTTAGACCTGATGACCTCCAAAACCTAATCACGTCAACTACCCTCAGTGGGAAAGTTACTGTGTCTGATTTGGTGCTATCTCTCCTCTCCTTCAGTAGACATAGCGCGACAAGATATTTGTGACGGACACTGAGACTGAATCCCTAACGGGCAGAAAAACGGTAAACAGTATGCCAGTCGCCCACTGTGTGGGCAGAGGCAAGATAAATCCAATACCCATTCACGTACATACGAGGAGCACTCTCAAATGCTGAAAAGCTTTTGAACTCTAAAAGATGCCTTTATTGGGTATAACTACTTTCCAAGTTTCCAACCATCTCAGAAACAGTACACTAATATTACGTATCCATCCGTGTTCCATATATAGTAGTAAGGTCACCTGCATTTGGGCCAAAAACATTTCTTGCTTTCAATGGACTATGTAAACAAAAATTTCAAAAATAAAACCCAGTCCTAAATATTATGGAGCACACTAAGCATTATTTTTATAAGCATCCAATTATTTTCCTTTCAAAACACTGAACTTTGTCCTCTGAATATTCAGATTTTCAGCCAATTTAGTCATTAAAGCAGTTTTAAGAAGGCGTATGATGTCAGCGGAAGGCCATTCTCCAAAGTTCCATCATCATCTCCATCTTTCCAGGCAGGAAGTCAGTTTACCTGCAACTTCTCCACTTCCTGTTTGGCGCTGGCCGTTTGCTCGGCCTCCCTCAGCCAATCGGCGAATCGCCCTCGGTCGTCAAGATACTGGCGCCACAGCTGCTGAGTCTCGACAATGCTGGAATCAGGTACAGAGGCAGGCGTGAGAGGAGTTAACAGGAAGTCCTAGAGTACAGAGCTGTGGTAGCGTATCGAGCTTCACAGCGTATGTCTTTCCGAGATATATCCCGTTCCTCATCATTGGAGTGTGTCAACTACAGGATAATTTTGTAACACTCAACTCTAACCTCTAAACATAAGCTTAACAAACTACCGTCATTTACGTGATATAACAGGAATCACTCGAGCATAACAGCATAACTATCCATTTTCCACCAGAACCAAGACATCACTAGCCACTAGCCAATGGACACATACAATTACCCACAGCAGTGTCGGTTAGCAAACGAGGCTGGTCATCTGAACTTGAGGAGTTGAAAGCCAGTTCAGGGGTAGAGGATTAAACGTATACTCAGGCATGGTCTGTGATCTCGTTGGGTGGAGAGGAAGGCTGCGTGTGGGGTGTGCGGGACGCACCTGTTCCTTTGTTGAGAGCAGAGAGCACGGGCCTCCTTCCAGCGACGCTCCAGACTGAGCGCGCTCTCACGCAAGCGGGCATTCTCCTCATCGCCGCCGCTGCCGATTGGGTCCCGCGCCGAGCACAGGGCGAGGACTGGGGTCACGGCCTCGGAGATCCTCTCCAAGTCCTGCTCGAGAGTCTGCGTACACACACACACACACACACACACACACACACACACAATAAGCCATAAGAATGAGCCCAATAGCAGGACAAAGGGCTGCATTCTGCCCTCTCATCTGTACTGCCCCCTATATACTGCCTACTGGGAACTGCATGCTCCTATGTACTGCTGCATTGTGACGCCCACTTCTGTCCTACCCATGCCTGCTTACTGCCCTCTCTGTACACCCTCTTGAGTACTGCCTACTGTGTACTGCTCACTGCATACTGCCGCCTGTGTACTGTTCTCTGTGCACTATCCCCTGTGAACTGTTCCCTGTGTACCGCACACTAATCATGTCAGTTTGAAGGTGCAATGCTTGTATATACGAGAAATGCCTACTTCTCGTATACCAGAAAAGCACAATTCCCACCAACGAGAAATGTTCTGCAAGAACAATTCTAGCATACAAGAAATTCAAACTTTACACAAGAAGTGTTAACTTCTCGCATACCAGAAAAGTTCAATTCCCACCGACGAAAGATGTGCTGTAGAGCCCTAACACTAACCTTAGCCTCAACATTAACCCCGAGCAAAAACAAAGGGAACAGTTAAATCTATCCCATGACAGCAGTGGCTGTGAGGGGAAAAATATCTGTCAGCTTATTCTTCATGAGTATTATCAATACATGCATATAAGAACTATACAATTCTAGGAGATGAAGAAATTACAGTTTCATGTTGCCACCTTCTGGTATACGAGAAACGGAGATTTCTCGAATATATAAGCAATGCGCCTTCAAATTGACTTGACTCCTGCACACTCCTGAGTACTCTCCCCTGTGTACTGCCCCCTGAGTACTGCCCGCTCATTGCTATAAGCTCAGGATACTGTGATTGGTAGCGAAGGGAGTGATTGGAGGCCCCGCCCACCTCATGCTCCTCCAGTCTCCTCAGGATCTCCTTGTTGATGCAGACGCTGTAGCTCAGGGGCGTGGCCAGCCGAGCCTCAGCGCGACAGAGCTCTGT
The DNA here is from genome assembly GCA_029692085.1 of Gymnothorax javanicus. NCBI lineage: Eukaryota > Metazoa > Chordata > Actinopteri > Anguilliformes > Muraenidae > Gymnothorax > Gymnothorax javanicus. The sequence goes on along the minus strand of CM056198.1, from coordinate 8,586,275 downwards.
GTGCAGGCCGCACGCGCTCAGACCGCACACGCCCCGCCGGAGCTGCTGTACCCGCTCCTGCCTCTGCTGCAGCTCCATCTTCCTGTAGCACAGAGACACAAGGAGTACAGCACTGTGTGTGTGTGCGGAACTACAGAAACACTCACACACACTACTTACACAACATACATAAACACACCACAAACACACTCACACACACCATACTGCATACACAACATACATACACACCACAAACACACTCACACATACACACCACTCATTACATACACACACACTACACACATATACACACACACACTACACTCACGTACGTACACACATGCATACATACCACGCACACATTCACACACTATATACACATAAACATGCATACAAGCCACATGCACCATATGCATACACACACACACACACACACACACACATACCACATACACCAACACACTACATGCATACACACACGTAAATACACACACACACACACACACACATTTTTAGCACAAGGCATCGTCTCCAACAGCTACCATCAGTCTCTCTAAAACGCCTGTCCCCACGACACCCACATCTACACGAGGTTATAAAAGCTCTTTACCAGCCTGAATCTCTGCAAACAACTAATCCTCTCAACCCCTTCAGCTCAAACTTTTCGAGTAGATTTCCCCTAAAGCACATTAAAAGTCAAAAAAGGCATTTTTTAAAATATATTATAGGGCAGTGTCACAAACGTACTTTGTATCCGCTAGTTACAGCACTTCACTAAAGTTTCATTGTACTTATATTGAGAGATACACTCAAACCCAGGATGCTATATTTCAACAGCCACAGCATTACATCAAATGGAAAATATCTAAATCTTGCATATCATTTTATACCCATTTCCCTGTAATTCAGCAGGACATATTCGGGGTCATTGGGAACCTTGGCATCTCCACTAGAGCCTAAAATAGGCCTGAGGTTTCACAGGTTTGAATACAGCAGCTGCATTTGATGGACCCATATATAGGTTGGTAGGTTTTATGGGGTTAACTTAGTTTTTAAATAAGATACATTTTTTTCATTCCAAATGAGTCACAGCTCCACTCTCAGTAAACGAGTTGGGCAGGAACGCAGGACACAGAGATACCGGCCGGGCAATCTTTTCCGTACTCTCTACCGTGCGTCATCCGGAGATCTTGTTTTTGGCGGGACTATGTGAACCGTGAGAGGTCAACAGGTTCACTCACCTCCAAATGCTGAACCAAAGCACCTGCCCGATGCACTGCCTCCATTAAGCCTGATTGCAGCCGCAGACATGAATAACCTGAGACCACACCGCGTACGGGCGAACATCCATACTCCGGGCACTCAGGAACCCGCTCGAACCGGCTCTAAAATCTTAAGTGACATAACTGAAAAGAGCAAGGTACTGACAGCGTCCATGTTGGGACAAAAACTTGGAGAAGCCTGCTGTGCTACACTTTCCAAAGTCAGTATCTAGCATAGGAGGTCAAATCATCATAAAGACTGCAGTAAATACGAGATTTGTGAAGCTTGCTACGTACCGTTTCTGTTGAGACTGGGTCAGATATGGATCAGTCAATACTGTGGTCATTTTTAAAGCTGTAATTTCATGGTTATTGGCAACTACCCAACCAGGTGTTTGTTCTGTCCCAGTCGGACAGCTTTGACTTACTACAGTTCGTGACCATAGTGTTATAAGGTTCTATCTGCCCCGGAAACATATACCTGACGGAACCTAATGATACTGAGGTCACAAGTCGCTCCTGTTTTTTTAGTGTTTGGCGCAGGTTGTCATAGTTTTTGACAAAGTTTCTCTGAACACATTCAAGGATTTTTTTTTTCCATGTTTGTGAGCAACACACCATACTTGGACTGTTTGTTTTAGTTTTATCGAATCATTTTATTCAACAGGTTATTTCATGGGCTCACATTTTGTAGATTAATAATTTATAGAAATTCCATCAATCATTGAGGGGTTAACAGTGGTTGCTCAGCAAAAATAAATGCGATTTTTACTCCAATAAAAAGAGTGATTTGCAGTTCAAAGTTTCTTTTTATTTGTGTCGGGGAGCGCACAGGGGTTCAGGCCAAAAAGCCTCCTTCACTGTGTTGAAGTACATTTTCTATGACGGCGCCCAATTAAACTGTCATTGAGTTTCAGATCGCTGTTCGAGTAAAACCAGTCAATTGACTTTGGCTCACTGCAGACGGTGCTGTAGCCATAACGACCACTTACTGTACTTTTGTCCTGTTGCACAATATAAACGGGGGAACATAAATTTAAAAATAAACTTTTTCTTGCTGAGTGAAAGCCAAATTATTTTTTTCCACTTGAGGAATGAGGTCAACGGACTTGCCCAACAACAGGATACTTGCTCTGACTTTATTGTAGCGCCATCGAGACTTGAACCACTGCCCATACCGGTCACAGTCAAAGCACCTTTGCCTAGAGGCCAGAGGCAGCTTCCATGAACAGCTGAGGTCTAAACTGTGTTTTCAACACTTTGGGCTGGTAATAATAAATCTGTGGCTGGCCAACGCTGGTCTCTAGTTGGATCGAGCCGGGAAAAACTGGTTAAGCTCGTCAAGTAAGCTGTTGTCAACCTAGATGACAATGAAGGCTAATCAGTGGGAGACCAGCTGAAACTGTCCAAGTTGACTAGCATTGGTGTGATCTGGAATGTTCCGTAGAGCTCTTCTCAAAAGCAGCTGCCTTCTAGTAAACACTGAAGGGTTATAATCAGCCTGGCCTTGTCCGTACCTTGACATGACGCCATCAGTCACCAGCTGCCACCGGTCCTCCACGTCCTTCAGGGTGTCCCTGATCTCAGTCTCTTCAGCTCCGAGTTGTTTTAGGTGCTCCTTGTTGTCACTGATGAGTTTCATGTCTTCCATGCAGTCCTGTGATTCCACAGGGCAAAGATTGTCACAAAATACCGAAAATCCTGCCTCTGTCCACCAGGTTGTTTCTTCAAATTACATTTACCCTACTTAGCTATTTGCGATACAGCTCAGCAATCGCTTTATTCAGGTCTTCCCTTAAAGTATCTTTGACCAGTTGACCCCAAATTGGTTGAAAACCAGCAATCTTCAAAGACTGAAGTTCACGCAGAAACAAACGAATATAAACACTTTTCATAGAGGGCAAACAACATTCTCTTGGTTTAGTCTGCAAAGTGCGTATCACCCGCTTAATGGCTGGAAAATAGTCAAGAAGTTTAATGTAATCTCGGTTGAAATAAGCCAAACCCACATGAAGGAAGCCATTTTCCTCCCCATCCAAACCCAGAAAAAATTTCCTCCCCATCCAAACCCATACAGAGGAGGCCATTTTCCCTGCCCCACCTTATACAGCTTCTCCGCCATTTCCGCGGAGGTCAGGTGAGCGCCTAGCGCCATTGCACTCTCCATCTGCATCAGCCAATCACAGAGCCATTCTCCGCTCTCTTGAAAGGTGGCCCGGGCTCCAAGCCAATCGGCGGTCTCTTGCTCATGTAGGGACACCTGTGAGGAGCGATGCAGGGAACAGTCAGGGACAAAAACAATAAGACAAATGCATGAGAGAGATCAGGGGCAGTAAAGGCTAATTTACATATCAGGAAAACATGCTCTAAAGCAGAGATGGGCAACGAGGGCCGTATCTGTCCCTGGTTTTCACACCAACTTCTGGCCTTTAATCAGTTGATTATCTAAATTAGCCAAACTATTTCTGAAATCTGACATTTCGGGCATATTTCTTTAAATCATCATGAATGGCCAACAAAGACTGCTCTCATCTCCCAACATAAAACATTTTTCTTTGATCTAATCTTTGCACAAATCTATATTAGTGTATGCAATCAATTAACTCAATTAGTCAGGGTAATTGATAGAAATAAAAACCTGCGTACACACCGGCCCTCCAGGCCCGGAATTGCCCACCCCTGCTCTATAGGAACGTTCCTACCAGTGTCCCTGACCAAGGCTCTGGCTTTAGAAAGACATGCTCTACAGGAACACTCCTACCAGTGTGCCTGACCAAGGCTCTGGCTTTAGAAAGACATGCTCTATAGGAACACTCCTACCAGTGTCCCTGACCAAGGCTCTGGCTTTAGAAAGACATGCTCTATAGGAACACCCCTACCAGTGTCCCTGACCAAGGCTCTGGCTTTAGAAAGAGATGCTCTACAAGAACTCTCCTACCAGTGTCCCTGACCAAGGCTCTGGCTTTAGAAAGACATGCTCTATAGGAACACTCCTACCAGTGTCCCTGACCAAGGCTCTGGCTTTAGAAAGACATGCTCAATAGGAACACTCCTACCAGTGTCCCTGACCAAGGCCCTGGCTTTAGAAAGACATGCTCTATAGGAACACTCCTACCAGTGTCCCTGACCAAGGCTCTGGCTTTAGAAAGACATGCTCTATAGGAGCACTCCTACCAGTGTCCCTGACCAAGGCTCTGGCTTTAGAAAGACATGCTCTATGGCTCCTACCAGTGTTGACCAAGGCTCTGGCTTTAGAAAGACATGCTCTATAGGAGCACTCCTACCAGTGTCCCTGAACAAGGCTCTGGCTTTAGAAAGACATGCTCTATAGGAACACTCCTACCAGTGTCTCTGACCAAGCCTCTGGCTTTAGAAAGACATAAAAGGAACATACCAGTGTCCCTGACCAAGGCTCTGGCTTTAGAAAGACATGCTCTATAGGAGCACTCCTACCAGTGTCCCTGACCAAGGCTCTGGCTTTAGAAAGACATGCTCTATAGGAACACTCCTACCAGTGTCCCTGACCAAGCCTCTGGCTTTAGAAAGACATAATCTATAGGAGACACTCTATAGGAGCACTCCTACCAGTGTCCCTGACCAAGGCTCTGGCTTTAGAAAGACATGCTCTATAGGAGCACTCCTACCAGTGTCCCTGACCAAGGCTCTGGCTTTAGAAAGACATGCTCTATAGGAACACTCCTACCAGTGTCCCTGACCAAGCCTCTGGCTTTTAGAAGGAACACTCCTACCAGTGTCCCTGATAATCTATAGGAACACTCCTACCAGTGTCCCTGACCAAGGCTCTGGCTTTAGAAAGACATGCTCTATAGGAGCACTCCTACCAGTGTCCCTGACCAAGGCTCTGGCTTTAGAAAGACATGCTCTATAGGAGCACTCCTACCAGTGTCCCTGACCAAGGCTCTGGCTTTAGAAAGACATGCTCTATAGGAGCACTCCTACCAGTGTCCCTGACCAAGGCTCTGGCTTTAGAAAGACCTCTGGCTTTAGAAAGCTTTTAGAAAGAATCTATAGGAACACTCCTACCAGTGTCCCTGACCAAGGCTCTGGCTTTAGAAAGACATGCTTTATAGGAGCACTCCTACCAGTGTCCCTGACCAAGGCTCTGGCTTTAGAAAGACATGCTCTATAGGAGCACTCCTACCAGTGTCCCTGACCAAGGCTCTGGCTTTAGAAAGACATGCTCTATAGGAACACTCCTACCAGTGTCTCTGACCAAGCCTCTGGCTTTAGAAAGACATAATCTATAGGAACACTCCTACCAGTGTCCCTGACCAAGGCTCTGGCTTTAGAAAGACATGCTCTATAGGAGCACTCCTACCAGTGTCCCTGACCAAGGCTCTGGCTTTAGAAAGACATGCTCAATAGGAGTCCTATCAGTGTCCCTGACCAAGGCTCTGGCTTTAGAAAGACATGCTCTATAGGAACACTCCTACCAGTGTCCCTGACCAAGGCTCTGGCTTTAGGACTTATAGGAAACTCCTACCAGTGTCCCTGACCAAGGCTCTGGCTTTAGAAAGACATGCTTTATAGGAGCACTCCTACCAGTGTCCCTGACCAAGGCTCTGGCTTTAGAAAGCCATGCTCTATAGGAACACTCCTACCAGTGTCTCTGACCAAGCCTCTGGCTTTAGAAAGACATAATCTATAGGAACACTCCTACCAGTGTCCCTGACCAAGTCTCTGGCTTTAGAAAGATATGCTCTATAGGAACACTCCTACCAGTGTCCCTGACCAAGGCTCTGGCTTTAGAAAGACATGCTCTATAGGAACACTCCTACCAGTGTCCCTGACCAAGGCTCTGGCTTTAGAAAGACATGCTCTATAGGAACACTCCTACCAGTGTCCCTGACCAAGGCTCTGGCTTTAGAAAGACATGCTCTATAGGAACACTCCTACCAGTGTCCCTGACCAAGGCTCTGGCTTTAGAAAGACATGCTCTATAGGAACACTCCTACCAGTGTCCCTGACCAAGGCTCTGGCTTTAAAAAGACATGCTCTACAGGAACACTCCTACCAGTGTCCCTGACCAAGGCTCTGGCTTTAGAAAGACATGCTCTATAGGAACACTCCTACCAGTGTCCCTGTGGCTGCCCACTGCTCCTAAGGCACCTAGGATGGGTCAAATACACAGGACTAACGACCCAACAGGGTTAAATAGAGAGTAATTACTGGCTACATTTCTGAGAACCTGGCAATGCCCCGCAAATTTACGGATAAAACAAAAAGACGGCATCAATGACAGTGAATATGGATGTTCCACAATCTAGCCCTCCAATGAAAACGCACAATTTTGCTCAAATGACACTTATTGGAAGGGTCCTGCAATGACGTATAACTCTGGCTTGACTGGACCAGCTACTTCCTGTCCAGAAAAAAGTACACAGCCTCTACAAATGGAGGATGCAAAGGATAGTCAAGACCAGTGGTTTTCAAACTTAGACTCCTCCTATTGATAGCTGGAACACTTTAAAGGTCTCTTCAGCAACAGAGCTAATTAGCCATTACAAGCCATTTCAAAATCTGTCCTTTCTGACATCACAAGGGAGAGAGACCACCCAGATTAATGAAGGAACTGATTGACTGGTTGGCTGAAGTTGATCTGCCCTTGCCTCAAAGCAATAACTTCCCCATGTGATGTCAAAAAGGGCAGATTTTGAAATGGCTTGTAATGGCTAATTGCCTGCACATCTAATGACATAACAGGGGACTTTTAAATGCTATGTTGCAACAGCCGATGTGAATCACACTTGTTTAATTACAATGGAGTTATGATTGTATTCAGCCACGTTTGTAACTGATGAAAAGTGACAGGTTAAATCAGTGGGGTCTTGGTTGCAGACAGTTCATGACTCTGTGGACTGAAACTCGACCGTTTGCAGGAGATTAAGTCCCATGCTAAAGTAAAGCAAATGACAATGAAGCCAGAAACGAATTTCACTAATAATAAATAATGACATAACTCATTTTAAACCGCTTTAACAGATCAAGGGATTGGCTGCAACATAATGCCAGCGAACACAGGTCTTCTCGCGTCTCCCTCTGACCTCCCTTGCGCACTTATTGTAAGTCGCTCAGGACAAAAGCGAATGCCAAGTTAATGAAATGCGCTTGGGTCCTGTCGGTGGACATACTGGCACCTCGCTGGTTTCCTGTGTTCCTGAAAGATTCACAACTCCCTCACCGTCTCCCCCTCACCCTGCAGCCCGTCACCCTTACGGTCGGATATTTTGCAATGTTCCTGGTAATTATTCAGCTGGAGTAAATCACTAAGTGTTGGCTCACTGTCCCGACACTTCCAGTGCAGCGCTAGCACCACTCTGTAAAAGGCCACAATTGGGCTGTGACGGCGTTTGGGGCCGCAGAGGAACTGCAGATACTTAGCATAAAACTTCACCTCCAGTGTAAGATCAAGCCGGACGCCACACGAATAAACATGCAGAGCAACTTAGGTTTGCGTGTATGTATGCACGCCCGAACATGCATGGTTTTGTGTGTGCACGCGTGCATTTGTGAGCGTGCTCTTTCATGCATGCATGTGTGTGAGTCCAGAGGTATACCATATGTGTGCGTGCGTGTGAGCGTGTGCGTGTATGTGTGTCTGTGCATGCATGAATGCGTACGTGCGCATGTGTGGTTTTTTGTGTGTGCGCGCGTGTGTGTGTGTGTGTGTGTGTGTGTGTGTGTGAGTGTGTTTGTGTGTGTGTGTGTGTGTGTGTGTGTGTGTGTGTGTGTGTGAGTAAAAACAGCATATCAAATTTCCTGGATAAAGTATTATAGAGTGAACGCCAGGGACACAGAGTACTAGGGTCTACATTAAAGAGAGACACAATTCCTTTAATCTAAATAGTATTTACAGGCTTCTCAAGACTTTAGCACTCAGGAGAAAAGTGAAGGTTCTTGGCACTAAACCATGCATGATTTTTAGTATGAATAATTCTTTGTTTGCGATGAATTTACGTCTTCAACCTTACCAGTGAAAAATAACGGCCGTGTCTCAACGGTTTAATCGCAGACTGGGCGAAGACATGAAGAGGCACTTCAGCGCCAAAAAGGTGGCCATAATAACAGAAAGGGCAATCAGAGAAAACGTTTACTCTACCCGCCACCTCTCTCTAATGCTCTCAGAGAATACGATTTCTTGACCTGCCAACTCTCTCAAATGCTCTCAGAGAAAATGTTTACTTAACCCTTAATTCTCTTTAATGCTCTCAGAGAAAATGTTCATTTAACTCGCCAACTCTCTCTATTGTTCTCAGAAATAAACCGCTTCTACTGTTTTTGCTTGTAAGGATAAGGGAGACTTACAAAAGTTACCCCTGCAATAAAATGATACATATATATATATATATATATATATATATATATATATATATATATATATATATTTTTTATCTTTGCTATTTCACATTTGAGTTGAACAATTTCTCTTGTGCTTGGCTATTTTTACATGCGATTTTCAAGATTTTTTCATAAGGGTATGAGGTTTGTTTGCAACAGATGAATCCATACAGAGAGGGTTTAGCCTAATTCACATTTCTTCAATTCCTAGTTGAACCAAGGGGTGAAGCTAAGAACAAGGAATGAAAGGAAGGAAAGAAGGAATTGAAGAGAAGGAAGAAAGACAAGAAAATGAAAGGAAGGAAGAAAGACAGAAGAGAAGGGAGGAATGAGGTGAAGAGGGAAGGAAGGAAGGATGTGAAACATAAGAGCTTGGAATGAGCTCTTCTCTACCTTAAGCCTGAGCTCCTCCCACTGGCTGTTTAGCCCCTCCTCTGGTGCCTGCAGTAGTGTGATGTCATCAGCGGTGATGTGGCATGCCAGGCCGGCCCTCTTGCTGGCCATATCTTTGAGGGAGCTCGATCCCTCCGCCAACAATTCTTCACGCTCCTGCATCACAATTAGCACAGCTCACTGCCACCGTCTTTCAGAAACTTATCAATGGCTTAAATGTATCGGCCTCCAACCCTGTTCCTGGAGAGCTACCATCCAGAGGATTCTCACTCCAACCAAAGCAAAGCACACCTCACTTCCCAGTCAGGGATCTTGATGTGCTGCTAATTAGCTGAATCAGGTGTGCTGAATTAGGGTTGTACTTCAAACTTACAGGATGGCAGCCCTGCAGGAACAGGGTTGGAAATCCCTGCTCTAACATCTTAAATGAAATTAATTGAAATCAGTTTTTTTCCTGAACACAAAAACACAGTTTTACACGAAATTACGAAGACCCGGCTAAATGGGTACCTTCCTGAGCCGCTCAAAGGCCTGCGGATCCTTCCAAAGATCGGGCATCGGCTGATTCAGTCTGTCCTTCAGTTCCACCAGCCTCTGTCTGCTATCGGCTATGCTGGTCTGGCAGCACCCCCAGTTCTGCGGAATAGAGCGTGAAACTGTAGATAAATGACAAAAGTTCCCAAAACTGTCAATATGTGTCATCTTAATGTCCTCATAGCTGTACGTCAGCATATCCATGACGTGTAAGTCTAAGCATACGGTTGTGTCTGTGAGTGTCCATATATTTCCAAGTGCATGTGATCATTTGTGTCCATCTGTATTGTCGAGGCACATTTATGCTCCTTTTACTCACAAAAATAAAAAATTCTGTTTCAGACGATGTAACCATCACTGCCCACACACATACTTCCATGCATCATTAACGTTGGCATGGATGTTCAGCAATACATCCACTAGAGGGAAGCTCAGAGTCAAGTGTGTCTGACAACAACAAACATGGCGATGATGGAGAACGTAGTAATAATGTATTTGTAACAATGATCTATAGGCTACACTGCCCACATGATTTCAGCTAATGCTGCTCCGTTTCATCCATATCTGCAACGTTACTGAAAACTTGCAGAAATACGGAGAAACTGAATTCAAGAGTACAGACAGAAGGCTCCGTCCGTATCCATATACGAATTTAACGTTGAGCGTACATGCGCCTTTAGCAGGGATATATGGTCGTGCTGTGGGCTGCATAATCGCCTCACAACGAGAACATCGTGGGTTGTGAGTGGAGTTTCCACGTGTTCATGTGAGTTTTCGCCGAGGGCTCTTGTATCCTTCCATTCCAAAGACTTGCATGTTAGGCTAACTGGAAACTCTACAGTGCGAATTGGCTTGAGTGTGGGGGTGAATGGCGAGTGAGCGCAGCGACGGTGCACCTAAACCTAATAGTGTGCCCCTGCCTCTCCTGCACCGCATGCTGGGATAGGCTCCAGCTCCCCTGTGACCCCTGACCCTCAGCAGGGGTAAGTGGGTTAGGTAATGGGTAAATGCACAGGCAGGAGTCGGGGAGAAGACATGGTGGCAGAATTGGCAGGCCAGAGCCAAAATGGCTGCCAGCAGTCACAGAATATTAATTGTGAAAAAGTTCGGCCTCCGGCTAGCCTCTGGTGATTATTCATTATTCAATTATTCATTACCCCCCCTTACCCCACACTCTCACTCTCTCAGCCACAGGGCTCCCCCACCTACTAAAAATACTTATTTAATGACAGTAGATAGATTTACTATTAGACTTAAAATCTTATCTTATTGTTTCTCTCAAGTAGGAAATATCAGATATTTTTCGTATTACTTTGTGCCGTAGAAGGGAAATTTACTCTCCTCATTCGCAAATGTTGAAAAGAGTCAAATTATCTCAACTCACTGAGATCATTTTTTTGTCTGACAGGGCAAACAAGCAATGTACAATCCCTGCGATGTGGTGTGTTTTTGCATATTAATTAACTATAACGCAACGAGGCTGAAGTGCCGCTTGCAAACTAGATCTGTTCAGAGAATGTAGCTATCTAGTAAAGGTAATGCCTAAATTATTCCGACCCAGCCAGAATAATTTCACGTCTACAGTCGCCAGCTAGCTAGCAACAGAGCTTCATGAAAAAAGGGGCTGCTCCACGCCACTGTTTTAATGTAGCTCAGTAGCTAGCTAGCTGGCTACTGTAAACATGAAATGAAGTGACATTAGTGCAGTACATTTTAACTGAGCCAGAAACACAAAACAAGCATAATTATTGGTGAAATCGAGTCTTTATCAGGCTTTGACTAAATTTCAAATAATTTTATTAATGCGCCCTAGCTAGCTTGGTTAGCAAGCTAACTGAGAGACGCAACATGCAATACTACTGGATTGTGCAGGACCAAGCGATGCGGTGAGTTTCTGCAAATTAATTTAGTATGATGCAACTTCATAGATCCAAACAAATTTCAATCAGCTCATCTGTTACATGATATCTGTTAATGCGCAAAAAAGTTATAAGGTTATGGCTAGTACCATTTTTGAGATATTGAGCACGAAAGGATTGTGACTCACTCACTCACTTCCATTATGGCAGTATTAGCCGCTATGGCAGGGAATAATGAAAGGAAAGTAAACGTAAAAGAAGGCGACTCTGTCTGTATGTCTGTATACATGTCTGTGTATCCTTCGATTGTTCTCGCCAACCGTTTATCTGATTGCTGAGGACCCAAGGAAGTGAAGTGTTGAGTGTGAAGATGTTTGGCTGAGGGCTTCTCGAGAAAGCTGCAACCAGCAATAACACATAAGCAGCAATACCGCAGGCCTAACCATTGGCCCATTTCGAACAGGCACGTGTTGAACAGAGATATTAGAAGCTACAGTTCAATTTTAAATGAATGTTAAAATCCTTCTTAAAAGTGGCACGCTATTTAGCTTTTGCAGAGCCCACCAGCTCAGTCCCACCCTTCCCTTGTACCTGGCCAAAAGTACCATATATTGGCTTCTTATATCTTTAACCCATTTAGGCCTGAGGCCTATTCAAAAAACGCCTATGAAAACCTATGGGCGATTTTGAAAAGAACCCCTAAAACCTGAGGTTTTCTGGAAAACAGCACCCAGGTGTCAACGTCTAGTAAAAAGCTGATATCTCAGCCTCTGTAGCAGATAGAAACAAAATTCAAAAAGTATTTGAGAGCTTACACCTGTGGCTTTCATAAGAACTATGTTTTTCATTTGTGCAAATCTTCATCACAATATTTAAAACACTGAACAAACTATAACAAACTATAAAATATAATAAAACCAATAAAATAAATAACAAATCTCTATCTACATAACACGCACAACTCAAATGGAATAAAGAGGCCTAATAAATAAAAGTTTAAGCTCTGCACTAGAGAATAACAAACATTTTTCTTTCTCTGGAACAGGTGGCAGCAGTGGCGGAGCTACAGGGGGGGCGAAGACGCGTCCCTTTTAGTCCTGGCTAGATCTCAATCATTTTCCTTTATTGACGTCTTTTCCAATTATTGTAATTGGCAACTGAAGACACGGTTTCTCTCCACATGCGATCTAACAGCGATTAAATCGCATGGTTAAATTCAGCACAGTGGCGGAACAGAGAATTGGGTTGCACAAAACAGCCATTTAAAACAATTATAAATCCTGACCTGTTCTCAGTCATCTTCATGATTAACAAAAGGTTCACTCCGAGAGCGCTCCGCGACTTAACAGGTGCTGCTTGTTCTCCCCGATTAGGTAAGACAACAATCATTCCTCTGGACGCCGTATTTGCTGTATTTAAATCTACGTTATTCAAAATTGCATAGCCTACCTGTCGACTCTCACGCAAATGGCTTGAGCCGCGACGCTTGTTATAACCTAGGCTATTTAACTGCCGAGTGCCACTGTTTTTTTTTTTTTTTTTTAAATCAACCCACGAAATACTGAGAGTGAAAGTCCGCGTTTCATTGGAACACGGACCAGTTCAATCACGCCAAGCATTGGCCAATTAATAAGTAAATTATTTTTCTGCACTGAATTTAGCCCATGATTTCATCGCTGTTAGATCGTGATACGGTGAGAAACCGTGTCTTCAGTTGCCAATTACGATAATTGGAAAAGACGTCAATAAAGGAAAATGATTGTGATCTAGCCAGGACTAAAAAGGGCGTGTCTTTTGCCCCCCTGTAGCTCCGCTACTGGGTGGCAGGCATGATAAAGTGTCCATTCAAATAAACATAAAAATATAAAAAATAAAGTATCTTGAAGTGTTACTATGGCATCTGCCCTAGTATAAAGTGCCAGTAAAAGAACAGCTATGAGCCCGAAATGGTCGGAAAAGTAATGAAAACAACAAAATGACGATCCGTTTTCCCGCCTGAAGGGTAGAAATGCGTAACAGCGTCCCCGGTTTTAAAGGTTAAAATGCGCACATGCTCTCCCGGTTTAAATGGGTTAATTCACCTTCAGGACGAACAAACACGGAAGAAATCCCCATTCATGCTTATCTTGTGAAACATAGTCCATTTGAACTGATATGGCTGGCTGGAGTGTTGATTAACTGGATCAACTGGCCAAACTACTTCTGACAGCAAGTTTTCTACGGTCCCTACAGTTTTCTGAACTGTGTTTGTGTTAAATGTTCAGATCCATTTGAGTTCATTTCGTATGACAGGCTGGTGTGCTGGCGGATTAATTTGACCAGCAGACCATGGTCCCTTGGACAGCAAGATTTCTATTGTGCATCAAAAGCTAAACATTGTGTTTGTGTTAAATGTTCAGCTCCATTTCAACCAAACTCAACCAAGGCTGCCAAGACCGCACAGATTCTGCACTTAAACACAGTTTCATATCACCCCCCTGCCCCACCTCGTTCTCAGTAAATCTATATCCTAGAACACTTTAGGGCCTACAGAATGAGGTCAGTTGGTTATCTTAGATCTCATTCCAGAATCACGGGTCATTACTATGGAGGTGGTCACACGTTTTACCCCGTAACAGCCTTCATATCTTCTGGACAGGCTTTCCATGAGATGTTTGAACATTTCTGGGAAGATATGCTTCCATTCCCTCCAGAGAAATGTTACTGAGATTGGGTATAGATGTTGGCTGCTTAAGCCCGGCTCAAAGTCTGCCATCTTGTACAATCCAACAGTCCTTGATAGGACTGGGGTCAGGGCTCTGTGCTGGCCGGTCAAGTACCCCTACACCGTTCTCCACAAACAATGAGCAAGCATGAAACACTGAGATCCCCTGCCACAATTCTGGCGATGTGGGCTGGAAACACACGCGACGGAGGATCGGACAGACACCATAAGATTTATCTTCAGATTTTGTGGAAAAACATTGAATGGTTTGGAAGTTCTGGCCTGGAAAAGTAGCATGATGGACAGGGAGGCAGATGGACAGATGGACAGACAGATAGAAGGACAACACTCATTCCTATATCCCCCTTCCTCTTTGATCGGAGGGGGGTAAAAAAAAGGACAGGGTCTTCCCCAATCTGTTGGAAGCACAGAATTCCTGTGCAAAATTTATCTAGAACCCAGATAGCAAGTACCTCCGCTCCGGATCTGCCCCGGCTCTGTGCCGACACCAGCTGATCCGGCTCAGAGCCGGGGCAGATCCGGAGCGGAGGTGCTTGCTATCTGGGAATCTTCTTGTGGATCATTTTGAGTCAAGACTGTCCTTCACTGGAATTAGCCAGGGGCATGAAAAACAGCTCAAGACCATGGAATGTCCACGCTTCAGTTGTGTAGTCTAACTGCACACGCTCAGGGGCGCGCTTCCCGAAAGCGTAGTTGCTAACTAAGTTAGCAACTTACGTAGTTTGTCCATTCCCAGTCAATGGGCCCAACTATGTAAGTTAGCATCTGTGATTTCGGGAAATGCACCCCAGATCACCACCCTTCCTCAAAAAACTATGCACCTGAAGCAAAGCCTTGGTGAGTGACCGGCGCTTTCCCACAGTGCTTTGGGTCTTCTCCCAGGAGGTCTGGAGCAGCTTCAGCTCCTCCGCTAGCTGGGGATGCACTGGGAGCAGAGCCCTGCCGGCCTCCAGCGTCTGCAAGTAAACGGGCTGGTGCAGCTGGAACACAGTCTCTGCATGCTGCAGGGGGAACAGGATACTGAGTCATACAGCTACAGGGCAAAAACCAAAATAAGAACATCATACTAATTCAGTCTTAACAAATACATTAATCATACATGTCACCATTAAATCTTATTTCACAGACTTTTAAATGAAAAAAAAAAAATTGAGTGAGATAGTTTGTTATTTCAAGATTTGCCAACTGGGTAAGAAAATTTCACTTGTAATGCAAACAGAAACTTAAATCGAGCTGAAATGCTGGAATCTTAGAAGAAGATGGTGACTCTCATCATAGGACTGAAACATTTGCTAAGACTCTTCAACTGGATCTTTCAATTAAAGTACACCACCCGTCGAAGGGTCTGGACACTTCACACGTGTTTATGGTCCACATTTTACTGAAATATAAGCACTTTTAATTGAATGGCACAAGGCAAGACAGAAGTCAAAAAGGATATGTTATTTCACTCACTAGCGACCTAAATTTAATGAAAGTTAATAAAAAAGTTGAATCGGTAAAATTAACAGGCATTCTAATGATTTACATTTTGCAACAAAGGATGCATTAAGCAATCCTACATGGGTACAAATCTCCAGAGCTGTGTTAGGTCAAGACCTTCTGGACCATACAGCTGTCTTCTAGAAAAAAAAAAAAAAAAAAAACAAACATGAATCTGTTTTACTGTTATCATGGCAAAAGGTCGCCACTTTGATTAATCTAAGATTTAGATTTTTTTGTTAAACAAAAGTATTACATTTAATTTCATCTCTGACTGCTTGAAAACTTACTCGTAATATGCTGTATATGTTGTACAAATTTGATAACTGCTGGTATTGTAATACAGCCAATATCTGCTGTAGAGTGATAAGTGTGAGCGAGTTCGCTAAAGCTATTTTATGGGCTGTTCATTGCAGTATTTTCTGGATAAATACCAAACAACCACATTATGCATGAGCGAATAGCAGACATCTACAGTGAATTGCACCATGTGTTCCGCAACACTTGACTTCTTAACATGCAATAAAAGACCAAATGCCTTTGTTTGGGCAGGTCATAGGCTAAGAGATACTGTACTTTGACCGAAATATTTTCTGTAAAAGAATAAGCGAACTGTGAATTATACCAGTAACACTCTGTGGGAACCTTCTCACCTCATTAAATGAGTCGGGACAGACAGGAAGAAGTCACTGATTAAGTTCATTTGGCAGGGAGTAGGCAGTGGATGTCTAACTCAGACTTGTCAGACATTAGCAAGTGAAGTTGTTGGTCAATTTTCCACTGGAAAATGTATGTGTTGGTGTCAGAATCATTTATTTGATCAAGGTTGGTGGGGGATGGGGGTGTGGGTGGGTGTTGGTTTTTGCTCCCCGGAGAGTGATTTGATTGGGCGATCCACACTAGCCTTACCTTCAAGTCCTCCAGTGATTGGTGAAGCTGGGGTAGGCTGCGGGGGGCGGGGCCAGACGGGGAGAACAGGTGGTCCGTGTCACTCAGCAGGTTCCTTAGCAACCGTCTGCCACAGGCATAGGCCTCCCGCTGTCCCATCAGCCCCCGAAGCAAGACAGCCCACTGCTGCGACCTTTCGACTGCCCCCTGCCAGCGTTCCACTACCTGGGCCAACTTCAGAAGGAGTCCACACCTAACGGGAGGATAGCGAGGCTCAGACCACACTCTATGCCAGGGGCTCTAAACCTTATCCAGAACGAGTCGGTGCCATTGCAGGTTTCCATTCCAACCAAGCTGCTACTCACCAGATCCAACTCATCAGTGTGTTTAGCGAAAGACCAAGGGGAGGATTAGCGGAATCAGGTATCTATCTGGATGGCTGGAGCAAAAATCTGCACCCATACTGGCCCTTTCAAACGCCTCGTCTAGCCACTCCTTACTAAATCTTACACAGAGCAGGTTGCTATTACTACTACTCCTGCTACTATAATCATCCCTAAGGTGAAGCACGTTGTACAAAATTACGCCTCCAGGTTTGACAGTCCCTCATCGCCACCAACAGATCAGAATCAGACAGACCAGCGGCTTGGTGAAGTAACTTCAGCAAAGTAATGAAGGGACAACCTGCTTTTCGATGTGCATTTGGTGACCACAAGAGAACCTGTCCTGCTGCCTCATCCTGACGAACAACATGATCAGCAAGGGCGAGACGCCGTGACTTGATGACATCGGACATTTTTGGCAGCGAGCCATACAGAACACTATTCAGGGTGTGAGAACACCATGAGATGTTATAAGCTGCTCTAACCATTTTGGTGTAGTTGCCATCGATTTTTCTGATACAGGTAGCGTTGAATGTCCAGGAATCGGACCCATATAATACATAAGAATGGTTTCAACGGGAGCCTTGAAGACTTTAGTCTTGGTTTGAATATTGATGGGAGCAGGTTAATTGTACCCAAACATGCACTTCATTCTCATTTAAAACTTCACTCTCCCTACAGCATCATATTACTTATCAGAAAATGTCAGAGGAACATTTAACACCCCGTAAAATGCATCTCCGTATAAGCTGCAATGTTGTATGATGGAATTTTCTAGGGCTGTGGAATTTCCTGCATTTCAAGGGGTGATTTGCCAACATCCTTTGATATTTTGGTGTTTTTGGTCAAGAAACTGTAGCAAAAAGCAAGATCCTGGCCACTCCTAACTAACACACAGCTGAAAACCTTTACTGTCAAATTTTTGTAAACTAAATGCAAAAGGTTTGAATCTTCTGAGGCGTCAGAGGGACTCCTTGTGAATATTTTCCTGAGTGACTGACGCAAAACTGATTTATTTTCCGGAAGCAAGTCAGTCTACCATTCCAGAACATTCTGACTGCAGAGGGAAGACTCCTAAATGAGGCAGAGCCACAAATAACTTTATCTCTGTCAGGCAGACAGACTACAATAAATAAAAGTCAACAGCTGGAGAACATATTTTTTATTGATGACACTGAAATGCAGAGCAGATATCACTGTATCTCTGCGCGCTTTGGCTTCCAGTCAACCACATGCAAATCTACCAAGCTGCTCAGTGTCAAGAGGGTTGTTTCAAAAGCAAAGAGCAGCATCAGGTGTTATTGAAAGCACAACTGAATCATCAGGTTAGCAAAAGGAAAGAATTGATACAATTTGCCGTTTATATTACCATATATAACCAACAGATTTATTCACTTCCAATCAGTTAATTAAACATAGGAAAATAATTATACAGTATACGCCAGTCTCTCATGGGAGGATTAAGCTTAATCCTGGACTAAATTCAATTTGAAATAGAAAAATCTCCATACAAAACTATCTTTAGTCCAGGACTACACTTAATCCATGTCTTTGAAACCAGTCCATGGTCTCAGTAATGTCTGATATATGATCACTAATCTTTGATTGCAGAGAATTGTTTCCATTTTGAGATCTCAAAATACTTGTGAGGGATGAAATTACGCAGTCCTAAGAAAAAGACAGGACAGGACTGAGTCCGTTTCCGTCAAAGTCAAGCAGGTATTAGGCTCTTACCTGTCCTCCACTTGCCCTCTCTCCACCTGATCCACAGCACCCCTGACCACAGAATTTAGGATCGTGGCCCCCACGAACGCCCGGACTAGGAACATCTGAGGTACGAGAGAGAAGACAGTGACGAGAGTCCCCAAGCTCTCAGGATTTATGGGGCGACCACTTGTGTTTCTGGCGCACTAAGTTCTAAAGTGAACACCAAGGTGAAACAAATCAAGTGGACCCGGGACAGATCCCTGAGGTACATCAACATGGAAACAGCATTGCCTTTGCTCCTATTCACTGCCAATGCTGTGGTCTAACGATCAGATCTGTGAGCAACAGGTCATATTTCTACCTCTCAGCACTTGAGTAGAGTGCTTAATATGCTCAACACATCGTAAGATAAAAATCAACACATGGAATCGTCTTCACTTCCCCATTTTTATGAGAGAGTTTCGAAATCTTGAGGAGAGATGTACGAAATAACTCAAGCATCTCCAAGAAGACAATACTTGCACTGCAAATACAACAAAAAAAAAAATCAACAAGATCTTAAGAAGTAATGTCTTATTTTTCTTACTTTACCAGATCAACAAGACAATATGTGCCTATTTGGTGCAAATATTTAAGCAAATATGTCAAGCTTACAGAAACCTAATACAAGCCATTTTGTTTTTTCCTTAAAAGTGAACAAGGCACCAAGCAGGTGTACATTCGTGCGTAGCCTTGTAATCCTTACATGCAAAGCCCTGATGACGCAATACCTAAAGCCCTCTGGGTAATTTCCATTTTTCAACATTGTTGATAGACACATAAATAGACAGATAGACAAAACTGCAGATGCAGACTTGGGCCCCCTACAGGTAGCCTGAATAAAAACAAAATTTTAAGGCACATATATAAAACTAAAACACTTCAGACATGTTTTGTTTTGGTTTGTAAGGAAAGATTACACAAAATGGCTGAGGAGGGCAGAAAGTGACATGGGTTGCAGTATCGCAGGATTTCTCAAATGGGTCTATGGCCCATGATAACCGCATAGCTATACTTATCAAACCACAAAACTTGTTTGGCTACCTGCTGTAAGTAATGTGTTCATTTTGTCTCACGAACGGTTTAAGACCTCAAATAAAATTGAACTGAACAAATTGAACAGGGAGCCCCTTTGAACTGGAATCACTTGACATATCGACCAGACAGCAGAACAGCCAAAATCATGAGATGGGATGGTCCGCATCTGACAAAATTAAAATTCCTAAGATGGCTTAGTTGGCCATTTCTGGCATATTTTTGGCATAATGCAGCTTCAGGAAAGTACATCATAATTCAACAGACATAAAGACATTTTATTATGAGCAAATAGCTTTTCAGTAAGAACAGCAAATAAGTCACTACAATGCAGAATTTGGAGGCCGACCCAGCAGTGGTAACACTGTATTTAGCATGAGGGGAGAATTGCAAAGGAAGATTTAAAGTAAAATCAATGCTGTTTGTCAGTATGTTTTGTCAGTAATACCTACAGCGAGGAAAAGTGGTGATGCATGCCTTTATCATCACGCACACAGATGTGCCTCACCCTCGTAATGAGGCTTTGAATCTTATTTTTCTCTTAGAAAAAATCAGCTCATTTTGGCATCATTTCTTATGAGATTGACAAATGTTGTACAGAGAGAAGATGTCTCACCAATATGAATATCATACACTGCATTATATGGGTGAGAATATTGTGCCTGACTAGGGTAAGACTCACTGGAAATTAGATTTTAAATCCAAATACAAGAGTTACATAAAGTTCAAACCGACTTATTCTATGGTATTTGCAGTGCAAGGATTACCATATTTGCAAAAAACAAATGATCATGATCATTGCTGTCATGATAAAGGATGATATGTGAGTTGTTGGTGAATTGGGGTACCCTTTGGATGGTCAGCTGCTTGGGGAGGGGGTCCGAGGGGGGACTGGGGTCCTCCTCTTTGGGGATACTCTGATCTATGCCCTCCAGGAAACACCTCCAGACCTCACACCTCTGAGATAAACTCTGCCTCACCAGCGCCTCCGCCTGGACCTCCCTGAGAATTACACCACAGACACATGCACACACATTAACAGTCAGGCTTATTCAATCAGCTACAGACACATGCAAACACAAAAACAATCAGGCTTATTCAATCAGCTACAGACACATACAAACACAAAAACAGTCAGGCTTATTCAATCAGCTACAGACACATTCGCACACAGAGTCAGAGCTACAGACACATATGCACACATTAACAGTCAGGCTTATTTAATCAGCCCCAGACCGCCCATTTCTAAATCCTGGACCCACACTATAACATATAAATGGCTATTTCACCATTAAGCCCTCAAGGTCTAAGAATTAGGACTTTACTGAATTTTAAAGTGGCCTCAGAACAACATATACTCCTGAATACTCAACAGTACTCAGGTGTAATGTATGTGACAAATATAGCAGGGTGTTGAAAACAGACACATGCATGATTCATACAGGAGACAGAGAGAGAGAGTTTGCTAGTGGTTGTCATGGCAATCTTGTACCCTTGAACTATTTTCAGACGTACATGTGGAATCTCTGCCTTCATGGAGGACTCAACTGCTGCGCAAAATAGCAGCTTATGGCTTATTACTTCTCTACCTAATTTTCAATAGCAGACACACACACACACACACACACACACACACACACACTAAATGCCATTAAGCTGCTGAAACAAGCTACTACTCAGGCAGTTATCCCTGCAAACTCAGGCACTTAGCAAAATCAGGCACTTGTCCTAGAAAACTGCTACTAATCCTGGATAAATAAGACACATGTCCCTGAAAAATCAGCCACTTATTTTTGAAAAACTAGACACATGCCCCTGAAAAATCAGGCAGTTAACCCAGAAAAATCAGAAGCATATCCCTAAAAAATAAGACATTTCTGCAAACTCAGCTCTGCATGCACAGGACATGTAAACACACAGTCATCTATGTAGGGCAGCTGGAGTCGAAAGGTCTCGCTGCAGGACTCTCTCACCGGCAAGTGACCATTGCTCGAGACGAGGCCGAGGTCCAGCCTGCGCTGAGCTCCTGCAGCCTTCGGCTCGCCTCGCTGCTCAGGGTCACGGCTGAGCTCAGCTGGTTCAGGCGATCCAGCGCTGAGGTCAGGGCTGTCAACTGCAGGAGGTCACCCAGCAGGACCTAAGAGACAGGAAGTAAGGGAGAGAGTTACAGTCTGTGGAATTCAGGGCGACTGGGCCGTCTGACACTCCTGTTTGTGCCAATGAGATCAGGCCTAGGTTCAGATAATATTAGTTTTGGGATTAATACTTTAACGGAGCAGATTTTTTTAAGCATAACATACCTCTACCAAGTGTTAGAGATGACTCAATCAGGATAAGTATAACACGTTTTTCAAATAGATACAGTTACTCAGTTTATGCCCCACCAAAAGGTCAAAGGGTAAGGGCAGTTAAAAGGTTACAGCCAACCATTTTTTAATATTGCCTTTTTGATATTCCTGAATGAAAAGCTTATAACAGACAAACTGTACAGCCAAAGTGTTTTCATAAGGCCTCACTTGAAAGGCAACGTACTCAAATTTTTGGAAATGTGCTCGTGTACAGTAGTATGTGGCTAAAACACAAGCTACACCACATCAGCTAAAACGAGCGCCGGTGATCCGGTGGATTCTATCAGGTTAAAACACTGTTCCGCACACTCTTGATGTTCTTGCCCGTCACATTTTGAGCCTGACAAGATGAGCAGGTGGGCGGGGCCTACACGTTTGGGGTCATTTCATTTATTCAAAAACGCCAGGCAAGCTAAATCAAATGCAGAAAACTACTTCAATCCTAAGCATTGTTCAAACCCAGGTCTGGCAGAAGTCTGGGGTTCGTCCCTGCGTCCTGATTACAGACAAGGCTTTCATATCATGCCGTCTGTGTCCTGCAGATGAGGTCAGATTCGTAGATATCAATCTGCCTTTCAGGGAGGATGACACTAGAAGTAGGCAACTTGAGCAATGCTCTCCTCAGAGATTTAAAGTAAAATGGCATGTTTTATTCATAAATCTGCTTTTCACCCACAATACCTGGCAACGTTCTGAAAAGGTTTCAGGAGACAAGGTACAGAAAGCTTTTAGCGTAATCTTATGATTTAGAGTCCAGACCATTACAGTTAGGAGGGAAAAAGTTATATTTTATCTGCTTTCCCTTAAAGTAAGCATCTTGGCTCACCTTTGGATTCTGGTCCTGTTTGGGGGTACTCTTCAGTCGGTTCTCAAAATCCCTCATGTGTTCTTCCAGAGTTCCCAAGCGTTTGTGGAATTCTTGAAGAATGTTCAGCTTCCCCTGGAAATACACATACACACACACACACACACAAAAATAGGAAAACATAAATTATTGCTGACCTTCAAGCATACCGACAACTGCCATGACATAGGAAGCCATCAAGCCTGTCGTGGTCCATAGTTGCCAGCAGTGGAGAGGGAACTTATTTGTGAGAGGAACATTTTTTTGTGCCAATATTTGTCAGGACTAATTATTCTCCAGGAATCTTTTGATTTTTTCAAAGCCTCCCAGAAGATTCATTCTCTGGTTTCAATCTGGATTCAATCTTGAGATTCAATCTTTCAATCTCTCAAGGGCCAAAAAGCCATCTGGTCAAACACAGCAGCTCCCATAAAGTGCCATTTTACTGCATTAGGCAGCTCACGAAGAAATCACTGAAACCAGTCAGTTGAGGCAACCGCCACCTCTTTACGTATCTCTACATGAAGACCCCATGGCCTTTCTCCCGAGTCCTTTAGAGGACTATCATCAACGCTGAAGGTTCTTCCACTTACACAGTAAGATCAAGTAAACAAGGGAAGCCATCATTTTTAACTTTACCTGCAGTTGTCTACGTTGGTGCGCCAGACTCTTGGCCAGCAGGGCCACGTCCTGTGACAGCATCAGGGTTTCTGATTGGATGAAAACGGAAGCCTGGGGCTCCATCTGTCCAATGAGGTCCTTCGAGGCATCCAACGTCGTTCTCAGACTGTTCTGCAAATCCTCCATGCCAGCCTGTAGCTCCTGGCACAAGGACACAAGGGTCAGATGAGCAAGCAGCTTTCCGAATTCAGATATACCCCCCCACCCCAAAAAAAAAGTAGCTTTAAAGCATAAAAGACACTTCATTGGGCACCATTAGTAAAGTCATTAAGTAACCTTGTTTCTCGTAAGTAAATTTTGACGGAAGCTCTATTTTATTCTGTGAACAAATTTCAACTAAACAAGCTAAAACAAGATATAACAACTGGGGGTAATTTTGGTGCTTTTTAGAGTAAAGAATATCCTCATATTTTGTCCTTGTGAACAAGCAACGTCTTACTGTATGTAGAAAATGCTCAATACCAGCAGCAACCTGAGTGCACTGTTTCCCGCAATTAGTCTAAAGCTGCTTTCACACCGGACGCGGAACAAATTTTTTCGCGCGACAGATTACATTCAAAGTCAATGCAAAGACGACAAATGCGCGTATTCGCGTCTTTGCATTGACTGTGAATGTAATCTGTCGCGCAAAAAATTCGTTCCGTGTCTGGTGTGAAAGCAGGTTAAGGAGGGAACCGCCAGCCCTGAGGAAGATAAAGGGTCCGCGGCGGTCCTCTAATCTCTCTACCGCTTCCTCCTACTCGTCTGGTCTTCAACCCCTGAACCCGGTAACCTCCCGAAGCCTTGATGTTCGTGGCTAGGGGGTGGGAAGCTACCACGACAACCACCGACTGCCCCTCTGCCGGAGTTCCACGCCAGAGGTCACTCACGCTGACGGCCTCTAAATGGGCCCGGACCTCCTCCACTTCATCGTCCTGCTGGGCCGGGTTGCTCAACAGCGCCTCCAGCTGGTCCTGACGCTGGCGTAGCTGCAGGAGGCAGGTCTCGGAGAGACTGGCGTACGCCCTCCACGGTTCGAGCAGGACCTGCACTTTCTGCAACTCCTCCGTCAGCAGCTGGCTTACCGCCGAGGTTCTGGTGAAGAAAAAAGGAGGGAGGTTAAGATTTAGCGCTAATCCCGCAGCTATCTTGCCTGCGACCCAGATCAGAAAAGATTAGGGTTAACGACCACCAAATTAAAACTCAAAACTGGGGAGGCCGCATATAAATTATATCCGGGCCTTTGATTACAGTCCGAGTCCTTGAAAGGAAGGATGGGTGTAGTTCCATCAGTGAAAAGTTGGCAACTCAGCTAAAAATACATCTGATAATTATAAATTTAATACGTCAGTGCAAATATGTACGTGCCCCCATCCAATAAAACAGGCTGCGCCATAAAAAGCGTTCCGAAGAGAAAAACACTTTGAATACGCTCAAGTAGCAGAAGCCAAGGCGGGGAGAGATCAATCGAACTCGTAAATCCAGAAGAAATCCCCCGACGAAGACTTCCTCCATTACAGTTAATCATGGGACGGCTCTGTTTTCCTTCTCGGAGAAGTTCAGCATGCACAGCCAGAAATGTGCAGAGGCACATCACGCCACGCAGTAACGCATCTACTGCGACTGAGTAAACAATGTGATGAAGCAAAGAATAGTAAAGCGGCAGCCATCTTAACGTACAATACTGTGCAAAAGTTTTAGGCGCTTCTGAAACAATTCCGTGAGGTGAAAACGCTTCCAAAAATCATGAGAACAAAGGTTTCTAAACGTTGAAAAATGTACTATAAGTTGCTGTGTACTGCTAAAAACGAAATTAAATCAATATTTGGCCTGACCACACCTTGCCTAAAAATTAGGAACACTGTCCTGCAATTTTATACCGAGATGATTGACTGTTTGGTTGTTCCAAGCTTATTGGAGGACCTGCTGCAGTTTCTCTGTTGGCTCACAGTCTCACTTGAGTCCGTCTCGCCTAGAAATCCAAAACAGCCATCTTCATGTCGAGATCAGAGCTCAGTCAAGGCTTATTTTATCTGTATCTGTAAATGTCTGTCATGAAATTCCAACTTTTTTGGAACATTATTTTCTAAATTAACATTTGGTGTCGCAACTTTTTTCTACGGCAGCACTGAAGTGAAAGACAAAAAATTAACATCTAATTTAACATTTAAATCCAAATTTAAATGAAATAAAAAAAACATCTAGGTTGCTTAAAACTTTTTCACAGCAACTATAATGAAAAAGCCACACTGTCTCAATTAGTTGTCGCAGACGCGCTTATTTTTGGATCATTTAGAAATAAAAGCGATGTAAATGTCTGCCTCTAAGTCTGGGTCGAGGGTGTATAACAAGGGCTGATATTCCAGGATTTATTTTCTGTTCCAAATTATTCACTCAGCTCAATAATATCGGCATCTGACATTTGCTTAAGCACTGCCTACCTCCCAGGCTTACAGACGGCAAACAGAAGGACTTTACCGTACCCACGAACGGGAGCGAACCAATGTACTTCAGAGAACTTTCAGAAAACTGAATCGAAGATACAGTTCAGTAAATGTTAGGCGTAAGCACCACCAAGTGGAGTGGCGTGGTCGTGGTGTCACGGACAGAAAACAAGAATGTGTTTTTATCTGTAAAAACATACGTCTCCCCCCCGGCCCCCTTCCCTGCCTAGTCCAGCGGACAGACGGACAGGCAGACAGGCACATACCAAAAGGCACCACTTCAGGACCTGAGTAGTAAGTATGCAAAGTTTCGTTAAGATCGTGCAAACGGTTTTGGAGTTATGTTCCGTAAACGAAGTGGGAACACCGACGCGAACGTGAACGTGAACAGAGCATAAAACATTATGTCTCCCATCTCCATCCGGGGGGGGAGACATAATTATTCCAGGCTTGACCTAAGCCAGATCTGGATGACATTGAGCCAGTGTGCAGTTGTCGCCCAGAATCGCTTGCTATCTGGGATCACCTAGCAGTAATGCTACAATTTATCCTGCAATTTATATTAGAGGCATTGGATTTTGTCGTTGTTTTTATTCATAAATCCACTAGAATCACTCCTTAGTTCAATATAATTACATTTACATTGAATATTCTGAAAATTATGCAATATGTTCATAGCTATGGATTAACTGATACTTCATGCGAATCGCACCTTATCTGACATGCATTCGGTGGATGTTCCACTGACCTTCATTTCTGCATTTAGTGGACATTGCTCTGGATCAAAGCCTCCACTAGATGCAAGTAATACAATCTAAAGTGAGTTCTGGGTCAGGTAAAGAAATACTACAAGATATGACTCAACGCAGACCGATAACTTCTATGCCTCCACCTGCCCTCCCTTCATGTGCCCTAAAAGTTGATCTTCAGCCCCCGCATACAACTGACCTGAAGACCTCCTAAACCTAATCAGTTCAGCTACCTTCTGATGGGAGTCACCATGTCCAATTGGGTAAAAATCCCACCCCCTCCTTCAGTGGAAAAGGTATTTGTGAAGAAGGATGGTGTGACAGAGGGACTACCGGAAAACAGTGTGCCTCCCTAACTATGCGTGGAGGCTTAACCCTTTGAGCGCCATAGGCAACCATAGTTACCCAACGGCGTAAGATATCAAAACCAGATGCTGTTGAAAACCTATCATGTGGCAACTTGTTTAAAAGAGCTCCCGCAGGGGAGCTCTTTTAAACAAGTTGCCACATGATAGGTTTTCAACAGCTCAGGATAATTACATTTTTATTTGTAAAAAAAATAAAAATTGTACAGCGTTCAAAGGATTAAGAAGGACAGATAGGTGGTAGGTGAAACTGACCGCGTCTTCTCCTCCTCCAGCCGCTGTGATAGCAGAAGAGCAGCATCCGGGCTGACTGCGCTCTCCAAACTGGGCCAGGTCTTCGTAAGCTCAGCCAACGCCTGTTCCATCTCTCCCACCTCCTTCTGCAAGTCCTGAGTATGCAGTAAAAAAGTGTGTACCTCAGTGATTATGCATGTTTATGTCATAAAAGTTTGCCATGTTTCCAGGCAGGCGAGAAAAGACTGAAATCCGTCTGGATTTCTCAACCACTGACTGCTCAGATACCGATCTTGCCCGAAAGTGACATGTAGTATACAGTGCGCAATCAACAAGAAATTTACCACTACGGGAAACATGCCTGAATAACATACTACAGTTGCTAAATTCCACAGTGTACAGCCAGAGCTGTCTCGGTGGTAGACGGTAACCCACAATGCAACACGATCATAGGTAGTATCTCATGGAACCCCAAGTTATTTTTAATTACCTGGTGGTCACGTGACTGTGTAGTTCATGATATGCCCCGTGAAAATAGTTCACAAACTATTTGTAGTTCATGAATAGTTCATGAACAGTTCACCAATTCACAAAAAAGTTCCTCAAATGTTCTTCAAATGTTCATAAACTTACGTTCCTGAACAATGTTCTCGAAAAATTCATGAACTTACTTTCATGAATGTATATGTTTGTGAACTGTTTCATGAATGTTTATGAACTGTTCATGAAAAGTTCAGGAATAAGTTCATGAATAATGAATGGCCGTTTAGTGCTCAGGAACAAACTCATGAACTGTTTGCAAACTGTTCATGAACAGTTCTTCACATTTTCAAAAAGGTGGTTACATACTGATGACTACACTGTGTACTACTATGAAGACTAGCAGGTAGTGTCCAGTATACACTGGTCCAGCATGCAGTATATAGTACATGAGTATGCGATTCTGAGCGCGTCCTCGGGCTGGTGGACCTCAATCACTCTGGCAGAATGAGGGATTCTGGGATACGATAGGGGAGGGTCTTACCTGCAGCCTGCGGATGCGGCTCTGGAGGGTCAGAAGCGTGATTTGTGGGGTGGAGGCGAGATTCAGGATGTGGCTGGTCTTTGTCGTCCTCATTCCAACCTCCTCTAGCACCCCCTCCATCCTGTCCCACTTCCCCGCGACCCGCTCCAGGGTGGGACGCACTGCGGAGAGCTGAGACCAACGGAGAGAGCGCTCATTTTTGCCAAGAATTTCCAACGTCACAAACACCAAGTTCATGTTTACTCACCTCATTACAGTTTATTCACAGCTACTTAAAAAAATAACTCACAGTTCATAAACACTGCAGCTGCTAAGCCACAAGCTGCTCCCAGTAAACTTTAGCTTCCGTTGCGACCGGTACAAAGGAATCTCACATCAACTTACACTCCATGAACTCGACGTGACGTCGAGCTAATGGGCTTGCACAAGTTCACACCGCAACTGTTACTTATCTTTAATTGTTGGTATGCTGACAGGCCTGTTAGTTTATACAAATTGTCTTAAGAATTCAAACTGAAAATAAAAAAATGTCTCTAATTAAAGTAAGCTTTAATGTGCGACATAGTCTCACTAGTAATTCTAGTGTTAAATGCTGCGCTGGGTCAGTTATATAATTGTTTTGGATTCAAATACTTTTCAGTGCTCAGCTGATCTTGCCTGGTACAACTGAACCGACTGAGAGGACCAGATAGACGGGTTTGCGCTTTTTGAAATTCATTTCCTTTGTTTCGTATGCATGAGTCAAGCTCCCTACAGCAGAGAAATGCACTGGAATATGGCATAAATTACATATTTGAGACTGATGAGGTTAGGTGTGACTCTGAATGGGTACCTGTTGGCCCAGAGCAGTTAACTCCCGGGGAGTGTTTTCCGTTTGGGTAATGAACGTTCGGTGACATTCCTCTCCGCCTTCTTCTGACTGACAGGAGTCCTTCAACTCCTGAAGCTCCGCAGACTTTATCTTAAGTTGACGTTCTGTCTCCTAACACAGAGACACACACACACAAACGCACATGAATACACAATACACAAGCATACACACACACGCTCAAAAAGTTAAATGCTGGATTTGATGAGAAAACATGACCAGTCTCCATACCCAAACAATAAATCAAGCTGCTTAGAGGTCACTTGATTTACTTTTAAATGACTCCATCTTTGTGTTTGTATGAGTTTGTCTATATCAAACGTACACGCGTCTTACATCTTGCTGAAATCAATGTTTAATCTCTTTGAGTGAGAGGTCATATACACACACAAGCAAACAAATACGGGAACAGCTGGTAGCACTGATTTTCGCAGGTTGAAAGCTAGAGAATGTTAAAAAAGAGGAAAAATGAGAAAAATTATGGCTCAAACCAGACACCAGACTGAGATAAGGTTTTCCAACAAAACAGCACAACAGGAAGAAAAGAGCGATTGCCAAAAGAGTGATGAAGAAACCAGCGACATTGACTGACGCAAAACCATCACACAACATACGTTTGTTCTATTTAGTGAGATAGAGAACGTTGAAAAACTCTCAAGCACCCCAGATTTTTTTAATTTAAATTTGCATAGATGTTCACTATTTGTTTTCAACCTCAGTGTTGCAATAGACACAAAGCAAATTTGAGACACCAAATATTAATTAAAAAATATTTTTAAAAAAAGTAGGACTTTCATTACAGGCATTTACAGACACAGATGAAATGGGCCCTTGACAGAGCTCTGATCCCAAAATCATGAGGATTGTCTGGGATGATATGGAGAGACAGACATAATGAGACTGTGTGTCTGCAGAAGAACAGCAGCAAGTTCTCCAAAATGTTTGGAACAACCAAACAGCCAATAATCTCAATATAACTGCAAGAAAACAGAACAGCATTCCTAATTCTTAGGCTAAGTGTGGTCACGCCAAATATTGATTTGTTTTAGTTTTTAACAGTTCACTGCTCCTTACAGTGCATTTTTCAATATTTAAAAATCTTTGACTTTGCGATATTTGGAACTGCCTTCACCTCATGGTCCAGGAATGGTATCATATGTGCCTAAAACTTTTGCACAGTACTGTAGTTCTGTAGAAAGGCCAGCATAAAGTCACAGTTGGTGTTTGCCAGAGGCCGTGTGGAAAACAGACCCTATGGTCGTCTGGAGAGAATATGCATGTAGGAACGGAAGATCCCAAAGATTAAAATGCTTGCAGCTCATACAGCCCCACCTGAAACCAAATCCCAGCCGCTACTGCAGCCAAAGGCTAGACTTCATCATGGAATCAACACTCCCTAGAGTGAAATGCAAGTACTAAAACTAAAAAATAAGGCCTAAAAACATTTTTGCATCAAAAATATCTCTGACTCATAGTGACTGTGAAGGGTAAAGCACGCCAGCTCTATGTAAGTGATTTGAAGCGCTGAAATAAATTTTACAAAATATATAAATTTAATTTCCTTGTGCTGTTGAAAACCTATCAAGTGGCGACTTGTTTAAAAGAGCTCCCCTGTGTCTATAAAATTGTGCGAGCATTTCCCCTCTCATCTTACACACAGCAAAAACAAAATCTTACAAAACATTTCAATCTTGTATTTAGACTTTAACACTTATTTTTAATACCTTTTTTTTCTTAGAAAATAAAATTCTGCCACTGAGGGGAGACACTTTTGACTAATTTTAAGATTTGTCCATGGGGTGCGTGAAATTATCATAACTTATGGGCAAATCTAGAAATGGGTCAACATTACTTCAAATCAGTGGCAAAATACTTTTTTTCTTAAAAAAAAGAAATAGAAACAAGTCTAAACACGAGATTAAAATGCATAGTGAGATTATGTTACAGCAGTTCATTGATCATTTTTGACTCTGCACCTCGTTGATTGTTTTTGGACTGTTAACTGAAGGTGTTTCTATACCTCACACTCCTGCACTAGTCTCCTGGCCTGGGACAGGGCGCAGGGCTGGGGCAGGGTCTCCAGCCTGTGTTTCTGACAGGTGTCCCAGGACAGTAACGATCGCAGCCGGCTCTCTCTGTCTGTACAGACCTGCTGCAGCTTCTCCACATGATGGGTCTGAGGGGCCAGAGACACACACACACACACACAGGCACGCATATATGGGCACACACACATGCGCATACACACCCGGCCCACACAGATACATGCACAGACATGAACACGCACATACACACACACACACACACAGATACACACACACGGGCATGGACACACAGACAAACACGTAGATACACGCACATGCACAAAAATATGTACGCACACAAACACAGACACACACACACACACACACACACATAAACACAGCGTCAAACTACAAACTCAAGTAGGGACACATATCTTGCGTTTTCGCACCTTTGGTTTAATTTGTTCTCTCTCTCAAGGCCTTCATGCCTTCAGCAGAAACAGAGCCGACCTGACGAAACTAACAGCTCCTATACCTGAGCGACTCACTTTCCAATTCTTGCCTTTCCACCAGTATTTATACAGCTTAAGCTCCAGTCAACACGGGCATGTGTCACATTCGTGAACTCCCACATCAGATGGCGATAGAAAAGACGCCACGTTCCATCGCTCATGGTAATCACTACAGGCAGGTGTTATCTAAAATTTTAAAAGAGACACTGCCTGAACTAAAAAAGCTGATCTGAGTTTCTCATTACTGTGCATTCAAGCACTCCCAGCACTGCCCCCTACTGGGCGTGTGCCCATGTCATTACAGTGATTACTGTACAAGTAGCTGTTACGAACACTTTTAAAATGTTTTTATAATAATTTGGTGCCCTCTTGCCGAACACCAGCCGCATTGGAGGCGAGCCATGGAAAGACTGACACGCTCAGCGCCGGGCTTACCTGCATGGCCAGAGCTCCCTTCAGCTTAAGCCAGCGCTGCTGCAGAGCGCCCAGCCGCTCAGCTAGGCTAATTCTTTCATAGCGCTCCTCTGGGCTGCTGGTCTGGACGACCGCTTGTTTGGCAAAGTCCAGGGAGAGCTGGTGCGCCGCCATCTCCACCTTAAAGTCCTGGGGCAGCGAGAGACAGAGGTCTCTCAGTCATTAACTCAAACAGCGCCCCCACCTGACAGAACTGGGATACGCTAACTGTATCTCCACTCATACTGCACTGTACAACATCGGTAGTCAATGTTATCCAGAAAGGGCCAGTGTGTGTGCAGGCTATTGTTTCAGCCACGTACAATGCAGTCACACACCTGATTCTACTTATTAGCCCCAAAAGTCTTTGCTGTAGACCCCTGTTCCTCAAATCATGGTCCTCGAGGGCCGAGAACTGCTGGTTTTCCACCCTCCCTTTACCTGGCAGTCAGGCGTGAAGACTGTCCGAACAATCAGGGGCGCTACATGTTCATTTACTCACATGGGATGAGAGAAAACCAGGACTGAATTTGGATTCGAGGTCCAGATTTGAAGATCCCTGCTGTAGACCATGATTGGTAGTTTCAGGCATGTAACTGTGATTGGACGGGATACAAGCGTGCATCCATACCGGCTCTTTCTGAATAAGGCATTCCAGCTGAATTACCCAGTAAAGCAACCCTGAATCCAAGTCATCCGGGCCATAGAGTCGAAAGGTAAAAGCTACCGCCATGGACTACACCAGCTGATTTCACGCATCATTTTACCTCTCTGACTCAGGAGGTCAGGTTGTAAGTGAATGCAGTGGGTAAAGTGGATGTGAGGAGATACCGGTGCCGATAATTCTGGGAGATGGCGGTAAGCGCCATGTTCACATTAAAGACTGTTTCATTGATGCTCTTTAGGAGGAGGGGGTCACCTGACAGCGTCGGAGCAGTGGGTGGAGGTCGTCCGCGTTAGATGCCTGGCGAATCTTCGCCCTGTCCTCCGCCAGTCCAGTCTCCACCCCATCCATCCACTCCCCCAGCTCCGACATCACCTCCTCCAGCGACAGCTTCTCCATCAGCAGCTGAAGGAGGA
Source organism: Gymnothorax javanicus (assembly GCA_029692085.1). NCBI lineage: Eukaryota > Metazoa > Chordata > Actinopteri > Anguilliformes > Muraenidae > Gymnothorax > Gymnothorax javanicus. The sequence goes on along the minus strand of CM056198.1, from coordinate 8,553,025 downwards.
GAGAGAGACAGGAAGAAAGATGGAGAGAAACTGTGTTCAGACTGCATGTGCACCTGAGCTCACCACTGATGAAAACAGGAGGGTAGGGTAAACACAAACCGCCAGCTTAAAGGACCAGTGTCACGATTACGGCGCACGCTCGCAACTTTGAACGAAGTACATCCATTCAACTGCAAGTCAAAATCTAGGAGGTATTTTTCTTCTTCTGTGATTCTTGGCGATGGCAAACCAGCTTACCCTCCTAGTATCCCATGGCTACAGCTTAAAATAGGGCTTTGAATCCTCAAATTTCCATAGAAAGCTCCTTTATAAAAATGAATAATGCCAGAGTTATTGAAATATATAAATACAATGTAAAACAAAGACGAATTGGCAAGGATGGAGTCAGATAATGACTTGGAGTCAAGCAGATTAACTTTATTGGGATGTACGTTCTGAACATGTGCAGTAATCCTGACACATCCTGACAGATTGTATCTGTGGCTGGTAAGTCAGGCCACTCTACCAGCAAATATGGCAGGTAATTACCCATTGCTTTAAGGTCATATTCCTCTAAATATCTAACGTTGGCTGACAGTGAAACTGGCCTGCAAGTTTTGGGGAGACCTTGATAAAAAAGTGTGCATTGGGTAAATTCAGTAGTTATGTTTTCCTCTTTTTCATGTAGGAGGAGTTTGTTATTGAATAATAATAAAGCCTTTAAAGAGTACAGTCAGCTGTATGTTACTAGAATCTTCTCAATGGAACATTGAAACGCAGACAACAATCACTACCCATAACTTTAATCAATAAAATTCAAGAACACTGACTGAATGTACAGCAGAAAAAAAAAAACAACAACAAAAGCTTACCAGTCATTTTAACACGTTGACTGCCAACTAAGAGATAACTTCGTAATGGCGGGTCGAAGACCAGCGCTAGACTTGAAAATTCAGTAGAGGAAATTATCCATCCCTTTATTGACTACAATTAGTCATTTGCAAATGGCTAATTCTTGATGTTTTTGCAGCACGGTAAACGTTTTCCAATTCAAAAATAGACAGCTGTCAGATTGAAAATGTAAACGGAGGAAACTTCTCTCCCCAGCAGAATTCTTCAACAGCAAATGAGTTGGGCTACATTCAGTAGAAAAAATTTAATTATAATTGAGGTCTATGCATAGACCTAATTATAATTAAATTTTTTTTCTACTGAATGCAGAACTTATTTGCAAATAAGATAATGGGGAAAAAGAACGTGTCCACCTGTTTTGCACCTTGATTATTCTTGAATTGTAAAAATTTGTTAATATAGGAAAACCATCAAGAATTAGCCAGGACTACTTGTTGTCAATAAAGGGATGGATAATTTCCCTCGAATTTTCAGGTCTAGCGCCAGCCCTGACCCGCCACTACGAGTTATCTTGTAATTGGCAGTCAGCGTGTTAATCTTATATTTAGACTTAAAGGACCAGTGTGTAAAATGGGGGGGGAAACAGTGACATCCAGCGTTCAGATTCTAGACTGCAGCGCTCACTCACTCACTCAAGCCCACCCCTCCCATCGGCAAAAAGACGGTGGCCTCCGAGGCCCAAAACACTTATGCGGAAATGGCGTCTTCCATGACTGTGATTTATACACGCGAAATGCGTTCTCTAGCTGGCTGGATTGTCCGGTCGGGCTGCCGTACCAACATGGCGGTGCAAGATGGCGACGTCTCTAAAGCAAGGCCCTTGCTATATATATATAAAACGCGCATAATTATAAGGCTAATAAAAACCAAACAAATTTTATTTTATAGCAATTATACACTTATATAAACATATTAATGGGTAGTATATTCAGATTTTGCCAATAAACCATGTCAAATATTACACATTGGTCCTTTAAAACACATTTCTATCACCCTTCTTTCCTCAGCAGAACAAAACTTCTGCCACTGATGGGAGATAATGTTAACTGATTTATGGTTTTGTAGGGGCAACTTAAAACAATATTTTCCACTTGTGAGAAAAAATAAGACTCATAATAGGATTAAATTACTTGTTAAGACAGACACTTTTTCAGTTTATTGTAAAACATTCATTCAGATGGAATTTTAGAACTCTGAACAATTTTCTAAAATGTATCTCTTGTTGTGTAGACGGCGCGTGCAGCGGAGACCCACCTTGTGCAGCCACTCGTGGGCGCTGGGCAGTGCAGCCTGCAGGTCAGCCCAGCCCTGCTCCAGCTGCTCCAGCTTCATCTGCAGGCCGGACGCATCGCTGCCCTTCAGCTGCAGGAGCTGCGCACCGGTGCGGCTAACGGATGCCTTCAGGGAGGACATGGCCTCTGTTTCTTTGGCCAGCCCCTGAAGAGCAATACCAGGTGACTCACATTACTGTGCGGCAACTGCAGTGCGAATACAGCATCTCACACAGCATGTTGTTGGCTCTGCACCTCAATAGAGACGAGCTCTCGACGAGACCGCAGACTCACCTGAAGCTGGGACAGGAGCTCCTGAGGGGCCCCGGGGGTCTGCTCTCGCCAGGACTGCAGCCGCTGTCTGGCCCTGGTCGTCCAATCGTACAGTGTCACCGAATCCTCCCGGAACCTGCCAATGAAGGGGGCCCAGCGGTCAACCAATCACACGCAGACTCAGTGGAGTGAAGCTGGGCATAGTTTTACAGTGTAAAATACACGTTTTGCCCAGCATACAATGCCACGTCCAATATTTTCAAGTGCTCACTTGGACACCTCTCCCGTGATCCGGAAAAATCTAGCATGTCACTTTAAGAAGAAACTGAGTTTGTTCCTTAATTGCACAAATTAACGATGGTGAAAATCTGAAAACACTGACTGTTAGTGTTATTTGAAATATCAAAATCAAGCTTCTGTTTTTATTTTTTTCTGAAAAATCTGGAATTGAAAAGTGCTAAAAATTGCAAAATAACTTGCTCCGATAAACTTAGAAGAACTTTTTCAGATCACAGGAGACCTGCATATCTCCCATAATCTCATTCCAAAATCACTGCAGATTTGGTACCTTTATTACCATGGTAATCCCCAGGCCTCCAGGAAATCGAGTTTTTAAGTTAAGCGGAGTAATGCCGATTAGCCTCCATTTAAACCCTAAATTAATCAATTTCATATCAATTACACTGAAGTGTAGAACAAAGAAATCCAAACTCGGTATCTGTGTCCGAATTTGGATGGGCAGCACCAGAGGTGTGGCCACGCCTTATTTTTTTTGGGGGGGGGGGCTTAGCCCTCCTGATTTATTATTTATTCCCTCAAAATAATGTGCATTTTAAGTTTAAATCATCAACTGCCTGTGAAGACAAGGCCAAACCAATCCTTCAATTAAAAGCTTGCCCCTCCTATACATTGATGTCCAGTTATGTTTCTGGGCTGCACTACATGTTTAACATAATTATGTATGTGTGTGTTTAAGGCCCCCTTTAACAGCTGTGACTGGTGTGTTCCACGCACCTGTTCCACAGGGCAGCTGTTTCCTCAGCGTGGACCCGCCCATGCTCCACCCTCTGCTCCAACAACAGCCATCGGGCTTCCAGCCTCCGGAGAGCCACGCCCACGCCTTCACAGCCCCGCCCTCCAGCCTCCAGAGCCCGCCCCTGGTCCAGAGCTTGGTACAGCCAGGGTCCGTTCGTCTTGAGCGCTTCTTTCAATTTCTGCCAAGAGGAAGCCATTACTCATCAGAAAGTTCTTATTCTGAGTCCAGACCCCTCTCCCACCTTCCAATTAACCTCTCAAAAAACCCAAGTGCCACGTCCATGACGTCAGAATGATAGCACGCATCGCCCTCCTTCACAAATAGGAAAACACTCATGTCATTACTGGAAGGTACGATAGGAGTGCAGGTAATGCGAGGGAAAGTTTCATTAGGTCTGAGATGAGGCCGCTAACGGCACGAGGAAGTGGGTGGAAAACATGAGTCGCAGGATGAAGCATGAGCAACCAGGAGATGAGCTGCTCCAGAAACATCTTCCTCATTTTCGGGGGACAATGGAGGAGCTTCATTTTGAGAGGAGGGCGAGGAACAGTGCATCCCTGCATGGGTCTCTGATTGCCCTCTCCTGTGGGCCCTGAGCTCCCGCACTTACACACACAATACACTGCACATACACACATGCATGAATATACACACACACACACACTTACACACACACACATACGTACACAAACAATACACTGCACATACACACATGCATGTATACACACACACACACACACACACACAATACACTGCACATACAAACATGCATGTACACACACTCACACACATGTACACACACAATACACTGCACATACACACATGCATGTATATACACACACACACATTTACACACACACACACACATACGTACACACACAATACATTGCACATACATACATGCATGTATACACACACACACACACACACACACACAATACACTGCACATACATACATGCATGTATACACACACACACACAGATGCACATACACTCACAATACACTGCACATACATGCATGCATGTACACACACACACACACACGTACACACACAATACACTGCACATACACATATGCATGCACACAAAATACATTGCACACACACACACACAAACACACAGATGCGCACGCACAAACATGTACAGTGCACAACACAAACACACACACGTACGCAGTACACAATACACACAAACATGAGCAAACACACACGCACAGTACACAACAAACACACACACGCGCAAACATGTGTGCACAATACACAACACAAACACACATACACACACACACACAATACACTGGACGCCTAGATGCACACACATGCACGCACACACACACACAATACATAGCACATATGAACACACACATGCACGCACAACGCAAGGCAATACTATTCTGAACGCTAAGGAGTGACATCCAAAGGCCCCAGCAGCGTAAACTAGGGCCTGCAGTGTGGACTGGAGTATGCAGTGTGCATAGATTTCACCACTGTGGACTGGAGTATGCAGTGTGCATTGATTTCTGCAGTGTGGACTGGAGTATGCAGTGTGCATAGATTTCTGCAGTGTGGACTGGAGTATGCAGTGTGCATTGATTTCTGCAGTGTGGACTGGAGTATGCAGTGTGCATAGATTTCTGCAGTGTGGACTGGAGTATGCAGTGTGCATTGATTTCTGCAGTGTGGACTGGAGTATGCAGTGTGCATAGATTTCTGCAGTGTGGACTGGAGTATGCATAGTGCATTGATTTCTGCAGTGTGGACGGGAGTATGCAGTGTGCATTGATTTCTGCAGGGTGGACTGGAGTATGCAGTGTGCATTGATTTCTGCAGTGTGGACTGGAGTATGCAGTGTGCATTGATTTCTGCAGTGTGGACTGGAGTATGCAGTGCATTGATTTCTGCAGTGTGGACTGAGTATGCAGTGTGCATTGATTTCTGCAGTGTGGACTGGGTATGCAGAGTGCATTGATTTCTGCAGTGTGTGGATGCAGTGTGCATTGATTTCTGCAGTGTGGACAGTGTGCATTGATTTCTGCAGTGTGGACTGGGTATGCAGAGTGCATTGATTTCTGCAGTGTGGACTGGGTATGGGTGTGCATTGATTTCTGCAGTGTGGACTGGAGTATGCAGTGTGCATTGATTTCTGCAGTGTGGACTGGAGTATGCAGTGTGCATTGATTTCTGCAGTGTGGACAGGAGTATGCAGTGTGCATTGATTTCTGCAGTGTGGACTGGAGTATGCAGTGTGCATTGATTTCTGCAGTGTGGACTGGAGTATGCAGTGTGCATTGATTTCTGCAGTGTGGACTGGAGTATGCAGTGTGCATTGATTTCTGCAGTGTGGACTGGCGTATGCAGTGTGCATTGATTTCATCAGTGTGGACTGGAGTATGCAGTGTGCATAGATTTCTGCAGTGTGGACTGGAGTATGCAGTGTGCATTGATTTCTGCAGTGTGGACTGGACTGTGCATTGATTTGCAGTGTGGACAGGGTATGCAGTGTGCATTGATTTCTGCAGTGTGGACTGGAGTATGCAGTGTGCATTGATTTCTGCAGTGTGGACTGGAGTATGCAGTGTGCATTGATTTCTGCAGTGTGGACTGGAGTATGCAGTGTGCATTGATTTCTGCAGTGTGGACTGGAGTATGCAGTGTGCATTGATTTCTGCAGTGTGGACTGGAGTATGCAGTGTGCATAGATTTCTGCAGTGTGGACTGGAGTATGCAGTGTGCATTGATTTCATCAGTGTGGACTGGAGTATGCAGTGTGCATTGATTTCTGCAGTGTGGACTGGAGTATGCAGTGTGCATAGATTTCTGCAGTGTGGACTGGAGTATGCAGTGTGCATTGATTTCTGCAGTGTGGACAGGAGTATGCAGTGTGAATGGGCATCGGGTACCTTATAGGTGACAAGCTGCTTCTCCATCTCCTGAGGTGGTGCAGCACTGGGCATTAGAGCCTCCAGGTCCTGCAACAACTGTTCCAGCTGACTGCTGCTGTTCTCCCACTGAGTCCAGGCCTGACACACACACACACACACACACACACACACACACACAGACACAGACCTTTACATCTGCATGCAGACACAGGTGCGTAAATGCAAGGGTACAAATGGATGGACAAAAGCACATGGACACATAGCCTAATCTAGGGGCTTTGGTGAAAGGTCTCAATCAAGCAAAACACTAAAACCGGGCAAATTTTTTGGCACTCAGCCCCACCTCCAGGGTTCTCTGCAGCCGAGCTCCCTCCCCTGCCGCTTGCAGCTGCAGGTCTCCGACTTCCTGCTCCAGCTCCGCCCTCAAACCCCCCACGTCTGCCGGGACGCGGCGCCGTAAGCACCCCAGCATCTCCGCATGGGCCCCCAGGTCCTGGAAAAGCTTCTGCCGAACAAAACCGCAGACGCCATGGGTAAACAAGACACTTAAACATACAGTGTGGCATAGGAGCATATTAACTCATTGGCTGAGTGGGAGCTGTTCACCACGCCCTGCTTGCTTATTGGTTGGGTGCAACCAGTTCACCTAGTGCCTGCATGCTCGTTTGCTGGGTGTGAACTGTTCACCTAGTGCCCACTTCCTCATTGGCTGGGTATGAACAGTTCAAAGAGATCCTGGATGCTCATTGGCTGGGTGTCAACTTATCCCTTTCTCATTGGTCAGATGTAGGAATTTTACCTTGTGTCCGTTCAGCAGGATCTGCAGTTGGGCTCGGCTGCGCAGTGGCTGCTGGGCGAGGGACAGCCTATCCCTTCCCAGCCCCACCAGTCCGCCCAGCACCTGAACCTGCTCACTGAACCCCTGCACCAATTCCGCACTCTCTCTCTGGCCCTCTGTCCCAGAGCCGGTGCTGCTGCCCACCTCTCCCTGCAGGGGGCGCAAAAACACCATATATGCACCACGGAGACATAAGAACTCCATAAATTTATGCGGGAGCAGCTGAACAGTGTTTGAAACCCAGGTCAGAGGCCACGATGCTTAGACTCTGATGCTTCTTTCAGTACCAGAGCTTGGTACCTGAATGTGACGGAATACATGAATGAACTGTAAATAAAATCAATCCAAATCACCTTCAGAGCAGCTGAGAAAAATTCAGTCCCAGGAGAAAAATCAACTTAGAGCAAAGAAAAAAAACTCATCATAAAAAGGTGTTACCCAATTCATGGCTGCTAATGGACTTTGAAGGGGAAATTTAATTTGGGCACCAGAGGCTAATTAAACTGCAATACCTCCAGTGACCACCGGAGTTTGTGAGCGTCTGAGAGAATGTCAATTCTTGTGCCCTGCATTACACACTGTGCCCTCAAAAGGTGACGCATGTAAAACTTGAGGAATGTACACTCAGACCAAGGTCATTTTTATTCAGTGGAGATGGAAACAGCTTGATTCAAGTATGAATTAGCTTCAACCAAATATGTCAGGTACCCATAATGGAATTTCCATATCCTCTCCCCAGAGAAATACATCCCAGGAATAATAAAGTATAAAATTCCTTAACATGTTTGTTCCAATGATGAACTCGCCTGACTGATTTCACCAGTAAGTTCCGCCTTCTGGCTAAAGAATGGTGCTCATGACCACATCAGGGCGGTTGGCTCAAAATCCTGGCGGAACGTTTACTTCCTAAACCTGAATTTCACACTTCGGCCCCTCCCTTTCTTTATTCTGACGCGCTATCGTGGCATAATTCTCACACCTGTGACAGTAAATGTACTTACACGCTCAACAATCGGGAAATGCACTGAGCTCACAGGACTGAATTTGATCAACACCTGCTCTCTTCACATTCATATAAAATTAAAAACAAATCTTTACCTCCCTTCACAAAAAAAAAAACACAATTTGTTCTATGAGCCATTGAACGAGGGTTGACGAGCCAATACGCACACGCGCGCGCGCAAATAAACACGTGAGTACACTCCAGAGTGCTCCTGATTTCAGACCTTCACAGCGCTAAGATTGACTCTTATTTTTGAACAGTACCTGCGCTCCAGAGTCCCTGGAAGAGGATTGGCGTCCATGTTTGGCAATTATTCTCCGTGTCCGGACAAGACTTTCTGGCAGCGGCATCTCGATCTGTGGGGGCGCAGCAACCTGACACACAACAAACGGCAAATACATCCTTCCTCCTTTTCCACCGCAACTTCCATTAACCCTTTAAACCGATACCATGCAGGATAATTACTTTGAAAATGTTACATGATAGTAAGTGTCATTAAGGTATATCCACGACACGCTAGCAGTTTCCGTCCTCACACATCCCTGGCTATTTCACTCTCGTTTATTCACCCGTCTTCGTTTTTCTTAAACTTGTTTGGAACATTTCTTGGCGTGGCTCTCTTTCACTGCCAAGGCGTGGGAGTGGCTACAATGCTGGCACAGCGCATGAAACGAAAGTAGTTTACTGCAGAAACGAAACTAAACCAGAGCCTGCCGTGGAAACACTTTCCTCACCAGCAACAGCTATGCAAATTCCATGAGTAAAATTCATTGTTATCATTATAAAAATAGAGGCAAGTACTAGGTGTAAAGAACAACACTTCTTTGACTGTAAACAAAGATCCCTATCAAGGTTAAAAATCCTCTATAATTTGCATTTAAAGTGTATTCTCACACATAGGTGAGTATAATGTTCTGAACCAAGCAATCTATCCTTGGTGTAACCATCTGTATTAGCAACAAAAAAAGCAATGCAGTTCCAGATCAATAATTTTTAATTCTGGGAAAAAAAACAAAAGATAAACCAACTCTTTAGCTCTTGACAACCACGGCAAAAACTTTATAAGAACTCAAACTCAAAACACTCTTCCATCTGACTCATTTTAATACAATACTATGCAGACTTTAAACCAAGGAATATATTCTAATATAACCATGTTGATATACAGTGCCATGAAAAAGTATTTGCCCCCTTCTTGATTTCTTACTTTTTTGCATATTTTTCAGACTTAAATGTTTCAGATCATCAAACAAATTTTAATATAAGACAAAGATAACCGAGTAAATACAAAATGCAGTTTTTAAATGATGATTCCATTTACTAAGGTGAAAAAGCTATCCAAACCAACCTGGCCCTATGTGAAAAAGTAATTGCCCCCCTTCTTCAATCATTAATTAACTGTGATTCACCACATTTTTGAGTCCAATTTCATGAGCCACACCCAGGCCGGACTACTGCCAGACCTGTTGAATCAAGAAATCACTTCAATAGAACCTGTTGACAAAGTGAAGTAGGCTAAAAGATCTCAAAAAGCAACACATCATGCCGTGATCTAAAGAAATTCAAGAACAGATGAGAAACAAAGAAATTGACATCTGTCAGTCTGGAAAGAGTTGCAAAGCCATTCCTAAGGCTTTGGGACTCCATTGAGAGCCATTATCCACAAATGGAGAAAACTTGGAACAGTGGTAAACCTTCCCAGGAGTGGCCAGCCTACCAAAATTACTCCAAGAGCGCATCAACGACTCCTCAAGGACGTCACAAAAGAACCCAGAAAAACATCTGAAGAACTGCAGGCCTCACTTGCCCCAGTTAAAGTCAGTATTCATGATTCAACAATAAGAAAGAGACTGGGCAAAAATTGCATCCCTGGGAGAGTTCCAAGGCGAAAACCACTGCAGACCAAAAAGAACACAAAGGCTCGTCTCTCATTTGCCAAAATACATCTTGATGATCCCCAAGACTTTTGGGAAAATATTCGTGGCCTGACGAGACAAAAGTTGAACTTTTTGGAAGGTGTGCGTCCCGTTACATCAGATGTAAAACAAACACAGCATTTCATAAAAAGAAAATCATACCAAAAGTCAAACATGGTGGTGGTAGTGTGATGGTTTGGGGCTGCTTTGCTGCTTCAGGACCTGGATGACTTGTCGTAATTGATAGAACTATGAATTTTGCTCTATTCCGGAAAATCCTGAAGGACAATGTCCAACCATCAGTTTGTGACCTCAAGCTCAAGCGCACTTGGGTTATACAGCAAGACAATGATACAAAACACACTAGCAAGTCCACCTCTGAATGGCTTAAAAAAACAAAATGAAGATTTGGAGTGGCCTAGTCAAAATCTGGACTTAAATCCGCTTGACATGCAGTGGCATGACCTTAAATAGGCCGTTCATGCTCAAAAACCCTCCAATGTGGCTGAATTAAAACTATTCTGCAAAGAAGAGTGGGCTAAAATTCTTCCACAACGATGTGAAAGACTCATTGCCAGTTATTGCAAACGTTTCATTGCAGTTGTTGTCACCGAGGGTGGCACAACCAGTTATTAGAATTTAGGGGGGCAATTACTTTTTCACATAGGGCCAGGTAGGTTTGGATAGCTTTTTCCCCTTAACAAATGAAATCATCATTTAAAAACTGCATTTTGTATTTACTCAGGTTGTCTTTGTCTAATATTAAAATTTATTTGATGATCTGAAACATTTAAGTGTGACAAATATGCAAAAAAAAAAAGAAATCAGGAAGGGGGCAAATACTTTTTCAGGGCACTGTATAGCCACGATATGTGAGCCACCTGTATCTTTACACACCTTTGTTAAATAAATACTCTTTTATTTACCCTTATTTGTCATGCTAATGTGTTTTGAGAGCAGGTGGTAAGGCGTGGCAGTAGATCAGAACAGGGAAACTATAAAACCAGTCTAAAACCAGTCAGCCTAGGGATTGTTTTCCCTCACTACAAATCTAAAATTGATGGACACACAGATAGGTACACAGATAAAATAACACAGGGAGCTTGGATGGAGTTCAAGATAGCTCTTTGATTGTAAACAAAGAACCATGGCGACACTAAACATCCTGCCTGTTATTGGCTATATATGTACAAATGACGGGGGGGTGGTTTAAATAACGCATGAAGCAAGCACAAAAACCAGAAATTTGTATGCTGGCCTGCTAACCTGCAGAGGAAGACCCATCCCAAGACTTTCCAGGGCCTTGACTTTCTCTTCCAGCTGGCTGAGCAGGAGGGTGCTCTCCTCTTGGGTTGTGCTACCCCCTATGGGCTCGGAGGGGTATGACCTAGTAAAAGGTAGAGTTATGCTTACCCAGGCTATATTAGGACCATGGAGGTAATAACAGAACTGGACAGAGCGAGGAAGTACCACCCATATTACTTTCAATGGGAGATGCTAGGCTAGCTACTTCAGCCCAGGAAGTATGGAATTGACCGACGCCATCTATAAAAATGGCGTTCCATTGGTGCTTATTTCCGGCACTATTTCATAAGATTGCCAATCTGATTACACAGCACAAATGGCCAAGAAAATGTGTCGTCTGTGCGGATTGGCGAATGTGTTCGAGGGCAAATGACGGGCAACGCTGTTAATCCGGAACGCGCACGCACTATACACTCATTGGCTGAACTGCTGCAGTCAGAGCAACAGCTGGACAACCAAACTCGTGCACGAGCTGTCATCAAGCTCAAAGTATCAGTTCTTATTTTACAGGCCCTCTTGAAAACATCGAACAGTTGCGTCAGACAAAGAGCAAAATGATGAAGGATTACCGAATACATTTTCTTTTGTTTTCGCTTTATTTGGCAAGAAAAAAATGCACACTTTTCAATTGGTGTCTATGGAGCTCACGCATCTTTGGCCACAAAATTGCATCCTTGGGAAACGCGGAAGCAGGACGCTAACATGCTAACTGGCTGAAGCAAAGGTACTTCTTCGTTCTCTCTGGTTCTATTATATATCTCTATGGTTAGGACACAGCTGAACCACAGAGAAACCACGCAGGACAGTGACACATCATGAAGCTAACAGTGGAGATACATGCAATAGCATCCTTGCAATTACAATTGCAATTGTTTCATTGTTTCATGCAAGCTTCCACCAGGCATCTCCTCTCTGGGTTCAGCAAACCTCACACTCTTAAAGTGCCACTGACATGGACCAATCACAACCATTAACCCATTTCCCAACATACCTTGGATTAAGCATTTCTGCACTGCAAGATTTTTCAAAGATTGCCCCAGTTACGTCGACTAGAATACTGTGCTGAATGTCGAAATGAGCAGTTAATGGTAACAGTAACAAAAATGGTGGCCATACCCTGCATGTGTTTGGCTTTCAGGTGTCAATCGAGGTGGATGTGTCCCTCCGCAGCGGCCAGCAATGTCTCCTAGCAACGATCTCTGCTCCCCCAATTCCAGGCACAGCTCCTGAAGAGCAAGGGGGCACATTAAAGAACATGTAGGAGGAAGCTTTCCAATTTTGTTGCTGCAAAGAACTGTACACTGTACACCTGACAGAACCAAACATAAACAAACAAACAACTGAATAAATAAAAATTAAGAACAGCTAAGTAAAATCACGTTGAGATTTTTACAAAACCTGTAGTCTTTCAACATAACCGCACATAACTGATTAACACAACCATAGCTGATAAGGACAACCTTGGCTAAATCATTTTATATAACTTTAACCATTCTGTGTGCATCAAGCTGTCATGAAATGGAGTTTGAGTTGTTATAAAGTTTTTGCAGTGGTTGTCAAGAGCTAAAGAGCTGGCTTATGTCTTTTTTTTTTTTTTTCCCAGACTAGTTTCTCCATACAGGAGGCGTCTTGAAGCTGTCATTACTAACAAAAACATTTCTACTAAGTATTAAATAAATTTCAGTACGTGTGTTCAATACTTTTCCCGTGTCATTCCACTTTATTGCACATAACTTAATTTATGGACTTATTTGTTTTGATTTCTTTGTATGAGTGGATTACTTGGGTTGTTACCCACATCTGGTGATAATTTCATGTCAATAACCTCATTAGAAATATATTTACTGAGAAAAATTTGAAGCGTTCAATACTTATTTTCCCCGCTGTAAATACAGCCCTATCAAACATGCCCAGTCAAGCCCCATTCACATCTGCCAGCATCTCAAATAAAAGTCTTTGCCCAAAACATTCATGAAACTTTGTTTAACCCTCTATTAACCACCGTAGCATATCTGCTACATAAAGTGAAAGGGTTAACGGCCTGGACACCCTGCTGGTTTTGTTTCTTATTGCCAAATAAACATTTGAGAATAACTTGAATGGTCCGTCACTTTAATTTTTCCCTTCGCATTATTACCCAATGTAGCAGATCTGCTACATTTCGGAAAGGTGGGCCAAAGGGTCGAATTTTTTTTTTTTAACTATTTTTCCAAATATTGGCCCATAATCAACATATTTGCCTAGAGAAATGATTTTAACACAGTTGGAAAGGTACTTGGTTAACAGAGGGTTAAAGAAAGGACACCTATCACAATCCCTGCATATGACAAATCATTCCAGCAGAGGTGCAACTTCAGTAATAACATTTCCACTCTAATCTCCAGCACAGCATTGTGTCATTCGGTATTGTAAATATGACTAAATACCAAAAGATCTCAGACTGCTTGACATTAGTGTGATGATTAACAAAAATATTCAACTATGAAAGAATATTCTGGTCAATCATCACAAACTTGAGTATATTGAATAATTTCCCCCCAGCTGGGGCTGAAGGCAAATCACAACACTTGACTCTTGGATAGAACCAAAATCCAATATTTAAAATTCTGATTGAGGATCAAATAAACATCAATATTTGTTTGAACTCCTTTCTCCTCCATCTTCATTCAGCTGCAGCTGTTAAATTTAGCTGGTTTGTCACTCATTAAACGGACTTAGGCCAAGGAGGGTTTTTTTTATTTTATCTCAGCTCAGCAAAATGGTGAGTGCGTAACAGCACCATTCGAAAGTGGCATTCATAATACGCGCAAAAGCAAAACTGTTTTTCGTAACTAAAACAAAAATGATTACTCCAAAAGAGGAAGCTCTCATTCGCACAAGGTATGTTATCTTCTTTCTGTATCGTTATTTCCGTTTAGTTGGTAAGTTGTCCCGGTCGTGCCAAACGATGGTCGCAACTCTGCTAGTGTATGCAGTGCTTATATCAGCGATGGCATAGATCTAGTTTGGTTCTGCAAACGTAGAAAAATGTAAAATGGTCCACCTGTAATAACAGAATGGCATTTCATAATTTGAGGTGAGGACATTCCCAACCATGTAACGTAGCGATGCTCGAATTTCCAACTGTAACTACAAGTGAAGATGTCACCTTCGTTAACATTGATGGCTCAGTCAGGAACTGGATGTTCGGTCAGCAAGGCCGAATGAGCATATGGCCTAATTTCTGCTGTACCTGAGTATTCCGCGGTAACAGGCTCTGAAATAAATTTCCAAGGCAACTAAACGCCAGTTTTGATCGATGGAAATTACGCAAATTGAGCTAGACGCAGGGGTGGGCAATCCTGGTCCTGCAGAGCCGGTGTGTATGCGGGTTTTTATTTCTATCAACTACCCCAATTGAGCTAATTGGTTGCAAATGCAAATATAGATTTGTGCAAAGATTCGATCAAAGAAAAATGTCTTATATAGGGAGACAAGAACAGTCTTTGGTCATTGATGATAATTTAAAGAAATGCGCCTGAAGTGTCAAATTTCATAAATAGTTTTGCTAATTTAGATAATGAACTAATTAAAGGCCAGAAGTTGGTGCGAAAACCAGGGACAGATACGGCCCTCATTGCCCACCTCTGAAGGCCACAAATAAAACAACTGTGATGGGAAGAATAGGTCAGAAGAATTCCTCATAGGCAACGAGACAGACAAACAGCACCTGAAGGAAACGTTTTTCGTTTATAGCTGTCATACGAAGTTTGAAGGAAGCTGAAGGGAGTTAACTTTTCCCGCGGGAATTGTCCTATATCCTTCATGTTGTATTTTGTTGCTGTGTTCAGATCTAATATCGCGAAAATCAGGTATCAAAGTGGTAGCCAGAAATCCGATCCTTTTCACACGAGCTTTTGCCATGCTATTTCACTTAGTTTGCTTCTATTCAAAACAATTAATTATTGCCCTTGTAGCCATGCAATACTGGCAGGCGAAATTCCGGGTTCTTTGCCATTGTGATAAATGTTATGGTAAACAACACGACGATAGAAATGTACAAAAATCAATTTTTAACTTCATTTATTGGCTTAACATTTGCATATTACAATGTAACATAAGTTGG
This sequence comes from Gymnothorax javanicus, assembly GCA_029692085.1. Lineage (NCBI taxonomy): Eukaryota > Metazoa > Chordata > Actinopteri > Anguilliformes > Muraenidae > Gymnothorax > Gymnothorax javanicus. Next base: position 8,537,506 of record CM056198.1, on the reverse strand, counting down.
CATGCCACAGTTCTTCAAATCTGACTCTGGAGGTGTAATTCTCGCCTAATGGCTTCCACATAGGGGCTCTATTTTGCAATAACACATAACCGCCTGTAACAACTGCCCCCTGTACACGAAGTAACTGCCGTTTCTGGACACCAGGTGAGGCTGTCATTTTACCTTTTTCCCCCCTCCCCCATATTATATCTGATAATGGTTTACCTGACTGGTGACAAGCTGTTGCTTGGCGATATCCCCTGTGAACTCCGTGGGCAGGGGGGCTTCAAGGAGCTGTGGAGACTGCTGAGGCCAGTCTTCCATCAGGTCAGCCCACTCCGGGCATGACTGAGGCACTTCCACAGAGGGATCCAGCCGGCTTGGGGCCTAGCTCATTGATTAAATGGGTCACAAAGGGCAATTTTTGATCAAATCCATACATTTTACTGTATTCCTAATTCAGGTTACTCAAAAGTAAAGGTAAGGATACCAACAACTGTATCTGGGGAACACTGATTCTTTAACTGCTAACTTGAACCAAAAGTACACACAGTTGTGTTCACAGTGTTCAGGACAATGACATTTTTTTCTTGATTTTACTTTAAACTCCACATTTGAACATCTGGCATCAAACTGTACACGTAAAGTACAGATTCTGAGCTTTTATTAAAGCAAGTAAAAGCCTGGATTGAAGATTAGAAATCACAAATGTTAACCTACATAGTTGGGTCCATTGACTGTGAATGGACAAAATATGTAAGTTGCTAACTTAGTTAGCTACTACGCTTTTGGGAAACGCTCCCCTGATTATTAAAAAACGCCTGGAAAGCATTTCCTCCTAAACATTACAATTCCTCCAAATAGGGGTGCTATATACAAAAGTGCACCGATTTCTGCATGGTGAAACCAAACGCATGTATTCGACTACAAATTTACTTGCGAAGTACAGTGGAAAATCAAGAAAAATGTGTCCCAAATATTATGGAGCTAGCTGCACACTATGTAAGTAAAATATTAGTTGTTCTAAAATATTAGTTTGATAGTTGCTCACAGTATTTTTAGTGACAGCAGTAGGCAGTATTTGTTGCACAAATCAAGCAGTTTTTGTCGAGCATTAAAGGTGCACTATCCAAGTTTGTTTACTTTCACTTCTGTTGACATTCGAACTCAAACAAAACAGAGGTAGCCCGCCCCTCCCTCCCATAGTTCCCTCCTTCCCATGCTTCCATAACTGTCAACTCTTGTCAGTGATTTGCCGGGAGGGTTTGTTAAGTTATGGGGCACAGCCTGTGCCCCTTGCGTTTATTTGCAGTTTTTGCGACGCCTGTGCGGTCTCCAGAGCCCAGGGTTTTTTTTTTTTACAGTGAATTTGGGGGCAGGCAGCTAGCGGATCGTGGAGAGATGTCTGCAAATTGAGACAAAAATATAATCGCGCAGAAAGTAAACAAACTTGCATAGTGCACCTTTAAATATAAAATTGCCCTTGCTTTCGGCTCTCTCCAACAACTTTTGTCACTAATTTAAAGTGAAATACTCTGAATAGCAGGAAGTGTTATGCCTGAGGACGAAGTAACTGTTAGAAAAAAGATTTACACTTGCCAGTGTTGATGTAGTTGTTGTGTCTTTCTCCGGAGAGGGTCTCATGATATCTGGGGGCTTGCTGTATAAGCCGAACACTCTCTGAGTTGAATCCATGGAAAACTGCTGTGAAGTAGTGGAGTGTAGTGCTGGAGATTGCCCATCCTTCACTGACTCTTTCTCGGTAGTTGCTATTGCAGTTTCATGAAGTGTTGAGATGGGTTTCTGAGATACTGCTGAAGTTTCTCTCGTTGTCTTGATTGTTTCCTTCTCTACTTTCTCCTGTGTTTCAGGGGTTGAAATAGTTTCCTCAATTGATGCGTCCTCCTGGGATACCAACGTAGTTCGTTCAGGAGCTGAAGTAATCTTTTCAGATGCCTCCAAAGTCTGCTTCTGTTCATGTGAGGTGTCTTCAGTTGGAAGCATGGGCTCTTTGACAGTTTGAACTGTCTCCTTTGAAGAGGAAAGGGGCATCTTGGGTGCCTTTTCCATCTCTTCCTGTATTGGCACTGTTGTCTCAGTTGTTATCACTTCTGAATCTGCTTTCTTAGGTTTTGTCACTCTTCCTGTCAGAAATGAGAAAGTCTCCTGCAATGCTAACCTAGTTCGTCCCCATACAGTCGTGGTCTCTGGAGTATCAGGAACAGCTTCTGATGTTGAGAGCACGGTGTCCTCATTTCTCTTTACAGTAATTTCAGGATATGGCACGCTGTCTGCAGGTTGTGACACTGACTTGACATCTTCCCTTTTTGACCGCCTACCTGCTGTGACGTCAACAGGCTTCTGAAGTAACGGAAAAGCTTCCTTAGTTATGGACAACTTTTGTGTGGGGGAAAGAACAGTTGCATGCTCCACACTAACAGATATTTCAGGGGACAAAGCGGATTCCTCGTGTATCGATCTTATTTCCACTTTCATCTCAGTTGCAGATGCAGTAGTTTTCGGTGCCGACTCCGCCTGTGCTGATATTTTGTCTGTGTTATTTTCAGTCTGCGGACGCATGAAAACAGTTTCTTCCGATATTTTTGATTCAGTCATGGACTCAGTTTGGAGTGGAGTTGAAACCATATCCGCAGGTATGGATTGGACAAGTGCTGTAATCTCAGGTAAAGAAATGGTTGTTTTTGGAGCTGACGTCTCAACCTCTACCACAGTAGTGACCATCTTCTGTGTCTCAGCCTTTTCCAAACCAGGGACCGTTTCTTTTGGCACTATCATTTTCTCCTTGGGTGGAGACGGAGTGGCCTTTTCTGCTTTTACAGCCATTTCAGCGACTGGAAGAGTTTCTTTTGGGTTTGGAACGGTGATCGCAGTCATCTCTGCCACTGAAACTGTGGTTTTTGGTACTACCTCAGTAGATATGGGAATATTCTCCTTGCTTGTTGTAACAGTTGTTGTGTCTACTGGTACAGGCTTTGCAGGAGTTGAAGCTGCTACTGTTGGTTTTGAAATTATTTCCACAGAAATTTCAGGCAATGAAACTGTGGTTTTAGATACTACCTCAGTAGATATGGGAATATTCTCCTTGCTTGTTGTCACAGTTGTTTCTCCTGGCACAGGCTTTGCAGAAGCTGACACAGTTTCTGTTGTTTTTGATAGAATTTCCACGGTCATTTCTGGTGATAAAACAGTTGTTTTTGGTGCTGACACTTTGTCAGCCAGTGTAATTGATGTGTCTGCCTTGTCTTTTTCAGGCTTGGCACAAACAGGAATCATTTCTTTTGATTCTGGCACTTTTTCGTTGGGTGTTGTAGAAGTTGGCTTTTTCGGTTTAACAGGCTTTGCAGGAGCTGAAACTGCCACCTTTGGTTTTGAAACTATTTCCACAGACATCTCAGGCAATGAAACTGTGGTTTTTGGTACTACCTCAGTAGATATGGGAATATTCTCCTTGCTTGTTGTAACAGTTGTTGTGTCTGCTGGCACAGGCTTTGCAGGAGTTGAAGCTGCTACTTTTGGTTTTGAAATTATTTCCACAGACATCTCAGGCAATGAAACTGTGGTTTTTGGTACTACCTCCCTAGATTTTGGAATATTCTCCTTGCTTGTTGTCACAGTTGTTTCTCCTGGCACAGGCTTTGCAGGAGTTGACACAGTTTCTGTTGTTTTTGATAGAATTTCCACGGTCATTTCTGGTGATGAAACAGTTGTTTTTGGTGCTGACTCTTTGTCAGCCAGTGTAATTGATGTGTCTGCCTTGTCTTTTTCAGGCTTGGCACGAACAGGAATAATTTCTTTTGATTCTGGCCCTTTTTCCTTGGGTGTTGTAGAAGTTGGCTTTTTTGGTTTTACAGCCTTTTCAGGAGTTGAAACTGCTGCCTTGGATTTTGAAACTATTTCCACAGACATCTCAGGCAATGAAACTGTGGTTTTTGGTACTACCACAGTAGATATGGGAATATTCTCCTTGCTTGTTATCACAGTTGTTTCTCCTGGCACAGGCTTTGCAGGAGTTGAAGCTGCTACTTTTGGTTTTGAAATTATTTCCATAGACATCTCAGGCAATGAAATTGTGGTTTTTGGTACTACCTCCGTAGATTTGGGAATATTCTCCTTGCTTGTTGTCACAGTTGTTTCTCCTGGCACAGGCTTTGCAGGAGTTGACACAGTTTCTGTTGTTTTTGATAGAATTTCCACGGTCATTTCTGGTGATGAAACAGTTGTTTTTGGTGCTGACACTTTGTCAGCCAGTGTAATTGATGTGTCTGCCTTGTCTTTTTCAGGCTTGTCACGAACAGGAATCATTTCTTTTGATTCTGGCACTTTTTCCTTGGGTGTTGCAGAAGTTGGCTTTTTCGGTTTTACAGCCTTTTCAGGAGTTGAAACTGCTACCTTGGGTTTTGAAACTATTTCCACAGAAATTTCAGGCGAAGAAACTGTGGTTTTAGGCACTGCCTCAGTAGATATGGGAATATTCTCCTTGCTTGTTGTAACAGTTGTTGTGTCTGCTGGCACAGGCTTTGCAGGAGCTGAAACTGCCACCTTTGGTTTTGAAACTATTTCCACAGACATCTCAGGCAATGAAACTGTGGTTTTTGGTACTACCTCAGTAGATATGGGAATATTCTCCTTGCTTGTTGTAACAGTTGTTGTGGCTGCTGGCACAGGCTTTGCAGGAGTTGAAGCTGCTACTTTTGCTTTTGAAATTATTTCCACAGACATCTCAGGCAATGAAACTGTGGTTTTTGGTACTACCTCAGTAGATATGGGAATATTCTCCTTGCTTGTTGTAACAGTTGTTGTGGCTGCTCGCTCAGGCTTTGCAGGAGTTGAAGTTGCTACTTTTGGTTTTGAAATTATTTCCACAGACATCTCAGGCAATGAAACTGTGGTTTTTGGTACTACCTCAGTAGATATGGGAATATTCTCCTTGCTTGTTGTCACAGTTGTTTCTCCTGGTACAGGCTTTGCAGAAGTTGAAGCTGCTACTTTTGGTTTTGAAATTATTTCCACAGACATCTCAGGCAATGAAACTGTGGTTTTTGGTACTACCTCTGTAGATTTGGGAATATTCTCCTTGCTGGTTGTCACAGTTGTTTCTCCTGGCACAGGCTTTGCAGGAGTTGACACAGTTTCTGTTGTTTTTGATAGAATTTCCACGGTCATTTCTGGTGATGAAACAGTTGTTTTTGGTGCTGTCACTTTGTCAGCCAGTGTAATTGATGTGTCTACCTTGTCTTTTTCAGGCTTGGCACGAACAGGAATCATTTCTTTTGATTCTGGCACTTTTTCCTTGGGTGTTGTAGAAGTTGGCTTTTTTGGTTTTACAGCCTTTTCAGGAGTTGAAACTGCTGCCTTGGGTTTTGAAACTATTTCCACAGACATCTCAGGCAATGAAACTGTGGTTTTTGGTACTACCTCAGTAGATATGGGAATGTTCTCCTTGCTTGTTGTAACAGTTGTTGTGGCTACTCGCACAGGCTTTGCAGGAGTTGAAGCTGCTACTTTTGTTTTTGAAATTATTTCCACAGACATCTCAGGCAATGAAACTGTGGTTTTTGGTACTACCTCAGTAGATATGGGAATATTCTCCTTGCTTGTTGTAACAGTTGTTGTGTCTGCTGGCACAGGCTTTGCAGGAGTTGAAGCTGCTACTTTTGGTTTTGAAATTATTTCCACAGACATCTCAGGCAATGAAACTGTGTTTTTTGGAACTACCTCAGTAGATATGGGAATATTCTCCTTGCTTGTTGAAACAGTTGTTGTGGCTTCTCGTACAGGCTTTGCAGGAGTTGAAGTTGCTACTTTTGGTTTTGAAATTATTTCCACAGACATCTCAGGAAATGAAACTGTGGTTTTTGGTACTACCGCCGTAGATTTGGGAATATTCTCCTTGCTTGTTGTCACAGTTGTTTCTCCTGGCACAGGCTTTGCAGGAGTTGACACAGTTTCTGTTGTTTTTGATAGAATTTCCACGGTCATTTCTGGTGATGAAACAGTTGTTTTTGGTGCTGACACTTTGTCAGCCAGTGTAATTGATGTGTCTGCCTTGTCTTTTTCAGGTTTGGCACGAACAGGAATCATTTCTTTTGATTCTGGCACTTTTTCCTTGGGTGTTGCAGAAGTTGGCTTTTTTGGTTTTACAACCTTTTCAGGAGTTGAAACTGCTGCCTTGGGTTTGGAAACTATTTCCACAGACATCTCAGGCAATGAAACTGTGGTTTTTGGTACTACCTCAGTAGATATGGGAATATTCTCCTTGCTTGCACAGTTGTAACAGCTTTTGTTGTGGCTACTTTTAGTTTTGCACAGGCTTTGCAGGAGTTGAAGCTGCTACTTTTGGTTTTGAAATTATTTCCACAGACATCTCAGGCAATGAAACTGTGGTTTTTGGTACTACCTCAGTAGATATGGGGATATTCTCCTTGCTTGTTGTCACAGTTGTTGTTGTGTCAGGAGTTGGCACAGGCTTTGTAGTTTTTGAAACTTTCCACAGACATTTAGTTTTGAAACTGTGGTTTTCCACAGACATCTCAGGCAATTTGGGAATGTCCTTTTGGTCACAGGTTGTTTCTCCTGGCACCTGTTGTTTTCAGTAGATTCTGGGGAAAATATTCTTCTTGTCTTTTGCACGAACAGGAATCATTTGTTGTAACAGTTGTTGTGTCTTTTTGGTTTTACAGGCTTTTCAGGAGTTGAAACTGCTACTTTGGGTTTTGAAATTATTTCCACAGACATCTCAGGCAATGAAACTGTGGTTTTTGGTACTACCTCAGTAGATATGGGAATATTCTCCTTGCTTGTTGTCACAGTTGTTTCTCCTGGCACAGGCTTTGCAGGAGTTGAAGCTGCTACTTTTGGTTTTGAAATTATTTCCACAGACATCTCAGTGGCAATGAAACTGTGGTTTTGGTACTACCTCCGTAGATTTGGGAATATTCTCCTTGCTTGTTGTCACAGTTGTTTCTCCTGGCACAGGCTTTGCAGTTTCTGTTGTTTTTGATAGAATTTCCACGGTCATTTCTGGTGATGAAACAGTTGTTTTTGGTGCTGACACTTTGTCAGCCAGTGTAATTGATGTGTCTGCCTTGTCTTTTTCAGGCTTGGCACGAACAGGAATCATTTCTTTTGATTCTGGCACTTTTTCCTTGGGTGTTGTAGAAGTTGGCTTTTTTGGTTTTACAGCCTTTTCAGGAGTTGAAACTGCTGCCTTTGGTTTTGAAACTATTTCCACAGACATCTCAGGCAATGAAACTGTGGTTTTTGGTACTACCTCAGTAGATATGGGAATATTCTCCTTGCTTGTTGTCACAGTTGTTTCTCCTGGCACAGGCTTTGCAGGAGTTGAAACAGTTACTGTTGGTTTTGAAAATTTCCACAGTCATTTCTGGCAATGAAACTGTGGTTTTTGGTGCTGACACTTTCAGTAGATTGAATATTCTCCTTGCTTGTTGTCACAGTTGTTGTGTCTGCTGGCACAGGCTTTGCAGGAGTTGAAACTGCTACTTTTGGTTTTGAAACTATTTCCACAGACATCTCAGGCAATGAAACTGTGGTTTTTGGTACTACCTCAGTAGATTTGGGAATATTCTCCTTGCTTGTTGTCACAGTTGTTTCTCCTGGCACAGGCTTTGCAGGAGTTGACAGTTTCTTTGTTTTTTGAAGAATTTCCACAGACATTTCTCAGGCAATGAAACAGTTGTTTTTGGTACTGACACTTTGTGGGCCATTGTCCTTGCTTGTGTGAACAGTTGTTTGTCTTGGCAGGGAATGATTCTTTGCTTGTTGCAGTCTTTTCTCAGGCTTGGCAGGAGTTGAAAGAACTTTTGGTTTTGAAACTATTTCCACAGACATCTCAGGCAATGATTCTGCACTTTTTACTACCTCAGTAGATTGAATAAGTTGGCTTGTTTAACAGTTGGTTTTGCTGGCAGCCTTTTCAGGAGTTGACTGCTGCTGCTTTTGGTTTTGAAACTATTTCCACAGACATCTCAGGCAATGAAACTGTGGTTTTGGTACTACTACCTCAGTAGATATGGGAATATTCTCCTTGCTTGTTGTCACAGTTGTTTTCTCCTGGCACAGGCTTTGCAGGAGTTGAACAGTTTCTGTTGTTTTTGAAATTATTTCCACAGTCATTTCTGGCAATGAAACTGTGGTTTTTGGTGCTGACTCTTTGTAGATTTGGGAATATTCTCTGCTTGTTGTCAGTTGTTTCTCCTGGCACAGGGAATCATTTCTTTTGATTCTGGCACTTTTTCCTTTGTTGTTGATAGAAGTTGGCTTTTTTGGTTTTACATTTTCAGGAGATGAAAACTTTTGTTTTGAAACTTTTTGAACAATTCCTGTGGTTTTCTCAATAGATATGAATATTCTCCTTGCTTGTTTTTTTTGCTTGGCACAGGCTTTGCAACAGTTGAGAATTTCTTTTGGATTCTCAGGCAATGAAACTGTGGTTTTTGGTACTTGATTTGAATATTCTCCTTTGGTTTTGAAACTATTGTCACAGTTCAGGCAATGAAACAGTGGTTTTTGGCTGCTGTAGCACAGGCTTTTCAGGAGTTGAGGCTGCTACTTTTGGTTTTTGAAACTATTTCCACAGACATCTCAGGCAATGAAACTGTGGTTTTTGGTACTACCTCAGTAGATATGGGAATATTCTCCTTGCTTGTTGTAACAGTTGTTGTGTCTGCTGGCACAGGCTTTGCAGGAGTTGAAGCTGCTACTTTTGGTTTTGAAATTATTTCCACAGACATCTCAGGCAATGAAACTGTGGTTTTTGGTACTACCTCAGTAGATATGGGAATATTCTCCTTGCTTGTTGTAACAGTTGTTGTGTCTGCTGGCACAGGCTTTGCAGGAGTTGAAGCTGCTACTTTTGGTTTTGAAATTATTTCCACAGACATCTCAGGCAATGAAACTGTGGTTTTTGGTACTACCTCAGTAGATTTGGGAATATTCTCCTTGCTTGTTGTCACAGTTGTTTCTCCTGGCACAGGCTTTGCAGTTTCTGTTGTTTTTGATAGAATTTCCACGGTCATTTCTGGTGATGAAACAGTTGTTTTTTTTTGGTGCTGACACTTTGTCAGCCAGTGTAATTGATGTGTCTGCCTTGTCTTTTTTCAGGCTTGGCACGAACAGGAGTTGAAATTTCTTTTGATTCTGGCACTTTTTTGGTTTGGGTGTTGTAGAAGTTGGCTTTTTTGGTTTTACAGCCTTTTCAGGAGTTGAAACTGCTGCCTTGGGTTTTGAAACTATTTCCACAGACATCTCAGGCAATGAAACTGTGGTTTTTGGTACTACCTCAGTAGATATGGGAATATTCTCCTTGCTTGTTGTAACAGTTGTTGTGTCTGCTGGCACAGGCTTTGCAGGAGTTGAAGCTGCTACTTTTGGTTTTGAAATTATTTCCACAGACATCTCAGGCAATGAAACTGTGGTTTTTGGTACTACCTCAGTAGATATGGGAATATTCTCCTTGCTTGTTGTCACAGTTGTTGTGTCTGCTGGCACAGGCTTTGCAGGAGCTGAAACTGCCACCTTTGGTTTTGAAACTATTTCCACAGACATCTCAGGCAATGAAACTGTGGGCAGATGGGAATACTTGTTGTAACAGTTTTGGTACTTTGCAGGAGTTACCTCTTTAGTTTTGGAAATATTTCTCATCTCAGGCAATGAAACTTGTTTTTTTACTACCTCAGTAGATTTGGGAATATTCTCTGCTTGTTGTTGTAACAGCTTTTGCACAGGCTTTTGCAGGAGTTGAAGCTGCTACTTTTTGGTTTTGAAATTATTTCCACAGACATCTCAGGCAATGAAACTGTGGTTTTTGGTACTACCTCAGTAGATATGGGAATATTCTCCTTGCTTGTTGTAACAGTTGTTGTGTCTGCTGGCACAGGCTTTGCAGGAGTTGAAGCTGCTACTTTTGGTTTTGAAATTATTTCCACAGACATCTCAGGCAATGAAACTGTGGTTTTTGGTACTACCTCAGTAGATATGGGAATATTCTCCTTGCTTGTTGTAACAGTTGTTGTGTCTCCTGGCACAGGCTTTGCAGGAGCTGAAACTGCTACCTTTGGTTTTGAAACTATTTCCACAGACATCTCAGGCAATGAAACTGTGGTTTTTGGTACTACCTCAGTAGATATGGGAATATTCTCCTTGCTTGTTGTAACAGTTGTTTTCTTGGCACAGGCTTTGTCTACTTTTGTTTTTGAAATTATTTCCAGGACATTTCTTTGAATACAGTTGTTTTGGTTGAACTTTGGTTTTGTCAGCCTATGGGATGATTTTGCCTTTGTCTTTTTTTTTGAAATTCTACTTTTTCCTTGGGTGTTGTAGAAGTTGGCTTTTTTGGTTTTACACAGGAGTTCTCTGCTTTTGGTTTTTGAAACTATTTCCACAGACATCTCAGGCAATGAAACTGTGGTTTTTGGTACTACCTCAGTAGATATGGGAATATTCTCCTTGCTTGTTGTCACAGTTGTTGTGTCTCCTGGCACAGGCTTTGCAGGAGTTGAAACTGCTACTTTTGGTTTTTGAAATTATTTCCACAGACATCTCAGGCAATGAAACTGTGGTTTTGGTACTACCTCAGTAGATATGGGAATATTCTCCTTGCTTGTTGTAACAGTTGTTGTGTCTGCTGGCACAGGCTTTGCAGGAGTTGAAACTGCTACTTTTGGTTTTTGAAACTATTTCCACAGACATCTCAGGCAATGAAACTGTGGTTTTTCAGTAGATATGGGAATATTCTCCTTGCTTGTTGTAACAGTTGTTGTGTCTGCTGGCACAGGCTTTGCAGGAGTTGAAGCTGCTACTTTTGGTTTTGAAATTATTTCCACAGACATCTCAGGCAATGAAACTGTGGTTTTTGGTACTACCTCAGTAGATATGGGAATATTCTCCTTGCTTGTGGTGCTGACACTTTGTCAGCCACAGATGGATATGTCTTGTCTTTTGAAACTTTTGATTCTGGTACGAACATGAAGATTTCCTTTGATTCTGGCTTGGGTTTTTTTTCCTTCTCGAGCAATGATGTTGCTTAGACCTAGGAATATTGGCTTTTTTGGCTACTACAGGCTTTGCAGGAGTTGAAGCTGCTACTTTTGGTTTTGAAATTATTTCCACAGACATCTCAGGCAATGAAACTGTGGTTTTTGGTACTACCTCAATAGATATGGGGATATTCTCCTTGCTTGTTGTTGTTGTTTCTGCTGGCACAGGCTTTGCAGGAGTGAAGCTGCTACTTTTGGTTTTTGAAATTATTTCCACAGACATCTCAGGCAATGAAACTGTGGTTTTGTTTTCACCTCAGTAGATATAGGATATTCTCCTTGCTTGTTGTCACAGTTGTTTGTCTCCTGGCACAGGCTTTGCAGGAGCTGAGGCTGCTACCTTGGTTTTGAAACTATTTCCACAGACATTTCAGAACTGTGGTTTTGGTACTACCTCAGTAGATATGGGGAATATTCAGGCTTGTTGTCACAGTTGTTTCTACTGGCAAGGCTTTGCAGTTTCTGTTGTTTTGATAAAATTTCCCTTGTCTTGATGAAACAGTTGTTTTTGGTGCTGACACTTTGTCAGCCAGTTGATGTGTCTGCCTTTTTTTTTTCAGGCTTGGCAAGAACAGGAAGAATTTCTTTTGATTTCAGGTAAGTGTTGGCTTTTTCGGTTTTAAGCCTTTTGCTACTTTTGAAACTGCCAACTTTTTTTGAAACTTTCCACAGACATCTCAGGCAATGAAACTGTGGTTTTGGCACTACCTCAGTAGATAATGAATATTCTCCTTCCTTGTTGTAACAGTTTTTGCGTCTGCTGGCACAGGCTTTGCAGGAGTTGAAGCTGCTACTTTTGGTTTTTGAAACTATTTCCAGACATCTCAGGCAATGAAACTGTGGTTTTTGGTACTACCTCAGTAGATTTGGGGAATATTCTCCTTGCTTGTTGTCACAGTTGTTTTCTCCTGGCACAGGTTTTTTCAGGAGTTGACAGCTGTTACTTTTGGTTTTGGAAATTATTTCCACAGAAATTTCAGGTTGATGAAACTGTGGTTTTAGGCACTACCTCAGTAGATATGGGAATAACTTGCTTGTTGTAACAGTGCCTTGTGTCTTTGGCACAGGCTTGGGTGAGTTGAAGCTGCTACTTTTGGTTTTGAAATTATTTCCACAGACATCTCAGGCAATGAAACTGTGGTTTTGGGTACTACCTCAGTAGATATGGGAATATTCTCCTTCCTTGTTTAACAGTTGTTGTGTCTAGGGCACAGGCTTTGCAGGAGTTGAAGCTGCTACTTTTGGTTTTGAAACTATTTCACAGACATCTCAGGCAATGAAACTGTGGTTTTGGTACTACCTCAATAGATTTGGGAATATTCTCCTTGCTTGTTGTAACAGTTGTTTCTCCTGGCACAGGCTTTGCAGGAGTTGACACAGTTTTGTTGTTTTTTGATAGAATTTCCACAGTCATTTCTGGTTGATGAAACAGTTTGTTTTTCCACTGAACTTTGTCAGCCAGTGTAATTGATGGTTGCTTTGTCTTTTTCAGGCTTAGCAAGAACAGGAAGAATTTCTTTTGATTCCCACTTTTTAACAGTTGTAGAAGTTGGGTTTTTTTGGTTTTACAGCCTTTTCAGGAGTTGAAACTGCTACTTTTGGTTTTGAAACTATTTCCACAGAAATTTCAGGCAATGAAACTGTGGTTTTTGGTACTACCTTGTAGATATGGGAATATTCTCCTTGCTTGTTGCAACAGTTGTTGTGGCTGCTGGCACAGGCTTTTCAGGAGTTGAAGCTGCTACTTTTTGGTTTTTGAAATTATTTCCACAGAAATTTCAGGCAATGAAACTGTGGTTTTTGGTACTATCTCAGTAGATATGGGAATATTCTCCTTGCTTGTTGTAACAGTTGTTGTGTCTCCTGGCACAGGCTTTGCAGGAGTTGAAGCACACTTTTGGTTTTTGAAATTATTTCCACAGACATCTCAGGCAATGAAACTGTGGTTTTTGGTACTACCTCAGTAGGTTTGGGAATATTCTCCTTCCTTGTTGCAACAGTTGTGTTCTCCTGGCACAGGCTTTGGGAAGAACACAGTTTCTGTTGGTTTTGAAACTTTTTTCCACGGACATTTTTGGTGATGAAACAGTTGTTTTTGGTAATAGATGTGTCTGCCTTGTCTTTTCAGGCTTGGCAAGAACAGGAAGAATTTCTTTTGATTCCCGTAGACTTTTTCCTTGGCTGATGAAACAGTTGGCTTTTTTGGTTTTACAGCCTTTTCAGGAGTTGAAACTGCTGCCTTTGGTTTTCAGGAAATTATTTCCACAGAAATTTCAGGAATGAACTGTGGTTTTTTGACTTCTCAGTAGATATGGGAATATTCTCCTTTGTTGTTACAGTTGTTGTGGCTGCTGGCACAGGCTTTTCAGGAGTTGAAGCTGCTACTTTTGGTTTTGAAATTATTTCCACAGAAATTTCAGGCAATGAAACTGTGGTTTTTTAGGCACTACCTCAGTAGATATGGGAATATTCTCCTTGCTTGTTGTTACAGTTGTTGTGTCTGCTGGCACAGGCTTTGCAGGAGTTGAAGCTGCTACTTTTGGTTTTGAAATTATTTCCACAGACATCTCAGGCAATGAAACTGTGGTTTTTGGCACTACCTCAGTAGATTTGGGAATATTCTCCTTGCTTGTTGTAACAGTTGTTTGTCTCCTGGCACAGGCTTTGCAGGAGTTGACACAGTTTCTGTTGTTTTTTTTTCCACGGATCTGGTGAGAACAGTGGTTTTTGGTACTGACCTCAGTTGGTCATTGATCATTTCTGCTTGATGAAACAGTTGTTTTTGGTTTTGCAGAAGTTGGCTTTTTGTTTTTACAGCCTTTTCAGGAGCTGAAACTGCTGCCTTTGGTTGTGAAAGATAACGAAATTTCAGGCAATGAAACAGTTGTTTTTGGGACTCCGAATTGATGTGTCTGCTTGTTGTCAGTTGTTTTTGACACAGGCTTGGCAAGAACAGGAAGAATTTTGGTTTTGATTATTTCACTTTTTATGGGAATACTATCTTGGGTGTCGTAGAAGTTGGTTTTTTTGGTTTTTACAGCCTTTTCAGGAGCTGAAACTGCTGCTTTTTGGTTTTGAAACTATTTCCACCGAAATTTCAGGCAATGAAACTGTGGTTTTTGGTACTACCTCAGTAGATATGGGAATATTCTCCTTGCTTGTTGTCACAGTTGTTTCTCCTGGCACAGGCTTTGACACAGTTTCTGTTGTTTTTGAAGCTGGTCATTTTGGATTTTGAAAGTTGTTTTTTCCTGATAATTTCAGGCAATGAAACTGTTTTTTTTTTTCAGGCTTCAGTAGAACAGGGAATTTATTTTGATTTGCTTTTTCCTTGGGTAACAGTTGTTGGCTTTTTTGGCACACAGCCTTTTCAGGACTTGAAACTGCTACTTTTGGTTTTGAAACTATTTCCACAGAAATTTCAGGCAATGAAACTGTGGTTTTTGGTACTACCTCAGTAGATTTGGGAATATTCTCCTTGCTTGTTCTAACAGTTGTTTCTCCTGGCACAGGCTTTGCAGGAGTTGAACTGCTAGTTTTGGTTTTTGAAATTATAGAATTTCCACAGTCATTTCAGTTGATGAAACAGTTGGTTTTTGGTACTATCTCAGTAGATATGGGAATATTCTCCTTGCTTGTTGTAACAGTTGTTGTGTCTCTGGCACAGGCTTTGCAGGAGTTGAAGCTGCTACTTTTGATTTTTGAAATTATTTTTCCAGACATCTCAGGCAATGAAACTGTTTTTTTTTTGGTTTTATCTCAGTTTTTTGGGAATATTCTCCTTTGGTTTTGAAACAGTTGTTTCTCCTGGCACAGGCTTTGCAGGAGGCAATGAGTTTCTGTTGTTTTGTGATAGAATTTCCATAGATTTCTTTTGATGAAACAGTTGTTTTGTGCTGATACTTTGTCAACAACGTAATTGATTGTCTGCCTTGCTGGCACAGGCTTGGCAAGAACAGGAAGAATTTCTTTTTTGATTACTTTTGGTTTTGGAAATTTTTTTGGTTTTACAGCCTTTTCAGGAGATGAAACTGCTGCCTTTTTTTTTGAAACTATCTCAGTAGATATTTGGGAATATGTGGTTTTTGCTAGTTGTAACAGTTGTTGTGTCTGTTGTTGGCACAGGCTTTGCAGGAGTTGGCTTTGTTTTTGGTTTTGAAACTATTTCCACAGACATCTCAGGCAATGAAACTGTGGTTTTGGTACTACCTCAGTAGATATGGGAATATTCTCCTTTAAGAAACTATTTTTGTTGTAACAGTTGTTGTGGTCTCTCCTTGGCACAGGCTTTGCAGGAGTTGAAGCTGCTACTTTTGGTTTTGAAACTATTTCCACAGACATCTTTGGCAATGAAACTGTGGTTTTTGGTACTACCTCAGTAGATTTGGGAATATTCTCCTTGCTTGTTGTCACAGTTGTTTCTCCTGGCACAGGCTTTGCAGGAGTTGACACAGTTTCTGTTGTTTTTGATAGAATTTCCACTGTCATTTCTGGTGATGAAACAGTTGTTTTTGGTGCTGACACTTTGTCAGCCAGTGTAATAGATGTGTCTGCTTTGTCTTTTTCAGGCTTGGCAAGAACAGGAAGAATTTCTTTTGATTCCCGCACTTTTTCCTTGGCTGTCGTAGAAGTTGGCTTTTTCGGTTTTACAGCCTTTTCAGGAGTTGAAACTGCTACTTTTGGTTTTGAAATTATTTCCACAGAAATTTCAGGCGATGAAACTGTGGTTTTTGGTACTACCTCTGTAGATATGGGAATATTCTCCTTGCTTGTTGTCACAGTTGTTTCTCCTGACACAGGCTTTTCAGGAGTTGAAGCTGCTACTTTTGGTTTTGAAATTATTTCCACAGAAATTTCAGGCGATGACACTGTGGTTTTAGGCACTATCTCAGTAGATATGGGAATATTCTCCTTGCTTGTTGTAACAGTTGTTGTGTCTGCTGGCACAGGCTTTGCAGGAGTTGAAGCTGCTACTTTTGGTTTTGAAATTATTTCCACAGACATCTCAGGCAATGAAACTGTGGTTTTTGGTACTACCTCAGTTGGTTTGGGAATATTCTCCTTGCTTGTTGTAACAGTTGTTTCTCCTGGCACAGGCTTTGCAGGAGTTGACACAGTTTCTGTTGTTTTTGATAGAATTTCCACGGTCATTTCTGGTGATGAAACAGTTGTTTTTGGTGCTGATACTTTGTCAGCCAACGTAATTGATGTGTCTGCCTTGTCTTTTTCAGGCTTGGCAAGAACAGGAAGAATTTCTTTTGATTCTCGCACTTTTTCCTTGGGTGTCGTAGAAGTTGGCTTTTTTGGTTTTACAGCCTTTTCAGGAGCTGAAACTGCTGCCTTTGGTTTTGAAACTATTTCCACCGAAATTTCAGGCAATGAAACTGTGGTTTTTGGGACTACCTCAGTAGATATGGGAACATTCTCCTTGCTTGTTGTTACAGTTGTTGTGGCTGCTGGCACAGGCTTTGCAGGAGTTGAAGCTGCTACTTTTGGTTTTGAAATTATTTCCACAGACATCTCAGGCAATGAAACTGTGGTTTTTGGTACTACCTCAGTAGATATGGGAATATTCTCCTTCCTTGTTGTAACAGTTGTTGTGTCTGCTGGCACAGGCTTTGCAGGAGTTGAAGCTGCTACTTTTGGTTTTGAAACTATTTCCACAGACATCTCTGGCAATGAAACTGTGGTTTTTGGTACTACCTCAGTAGATTTGGGAATATTCTCCTTGCTTTTTGTCACAGTTGTTTCTCCTGGCACAGGCTTTGCAGGAGTTGACACAGTTTCTGTTGTTTTTGATAGAATTTCCACGGTCATTTCTGGTGATGACACAGTTGTTTTTGGTGCTGATACTTTGTCAGCCAGTGTCATTGATGTGTCTGCCTTTTCTTTTTCAGGCTTGGCAAGAACAGGAAGAATTTCTTTTGATTCAACTTTTTGAAGTTGGGTGTTGTAGAAGACTTTTTTGGTTTTACAGCCTTTTCAGGAGCTGAAACTGCTGCCTTTGGTTTTGAAACTATTTCCACAGAAATTTCAGGCAATGAAACTGTGGTTTTTGGTACTACCTCAGTAGATATGGAAATATTCTCCTTGCTTGTTGTAACAGTTGTTGTGTCTGCTGGCACAGGCTTTGCAGGAGTTGAAGCTGCTACTTTTGGTTTTGAAATTATTTCCACAGAAATTTCAGATGATGACACTGTGGTTTTTGGTACTACCTCAGTAGATTTGGGAATATTCTCCTTGCTTGTTGTAACAGTTGTTGTGTCTGCTGGCACAGGCTTTGCAGGAGTTGAAGCTGCTACTTTTGGTTTTGAAATTATTTCCACAGACATCTCAGGCAATGAAACTGTGGTTTTTGGTACTACCTCAGTAGATTTGGGAATATTCTCCTTGCTTGTTGTAACAGTTGTTTCTCCTGGCACAGGCTTTGCAGGAGTTGACACAGTTTCTGTTGTTTTTGATAGAATTTCCACGGTCATTTCTGGTGATGAAACAGTTGTTTTTGGTGCTGACACTTTGTCAGCCAGTGTAATTGATGTGTCTGCCTTGTCTTTTTCAGGCTTGGCAAGAACAGGAAGAATTTCTTTTGATTCTGGCACTTTTTCCTTGGGTGTTGTAGAAGTTGGCTTTTTTGGTTTTACAGCCTTTTCAGGAGCTGAAACTGCTGCCTTTGGTTTTGAAACTATTTCCACAGAAATTTCAGGCAATGAAACTGTGGTTTTTGGTACTACCTCAGTAGATATGGGAATATTCTCCTTGCTTGTTGTAACAGTTGTTGTGTCTGCTGGCACAGGCTTTGCAGGAGTTGAAACTGCTACTTTTGGTTTTGAAATTATTTCCACAGACATCTCAGGCAATGAAACTGTGGTTTTTGGCACTATCTCAGTAGATATGGGAATATTCTCCTTGCTTGTTGTAACAGTTGTTGTGTCTGCTGGCACAGGCTTTGCAGGAGTTGAAGCTGCTACTTTTGGTTTTGAAATTATTTCCACAGACATCTCAGGCAATGACACTGTGGTTTTTGGTACTACCTCAGTAGATTTGGGAATATTCTCCTTGCTTGTTGTCACAGTTGTTTCTGCTGGCACAGGCTTTGCAGGAGTTGAAGCTGCTACTTTTGGTTTTGAAATTATTTCCACAGTCATTTCAGGTGATGAAACTGTGGTTTTGGTACTACCTCAGTAGATATGGAAATATTCTCCTTGCTTGTTGAGTTGTTGTCTCCTGCTGGCACAGGCTTTGCAGGAGTTGAAACTTACTGTTTTTGAAATTAACAGACATTTCAGGGATGAAACTGTGGTTTTGGTGCTACCTCAGTAGATATGGAAATATTCTCCTTGTCTTCAGGTTGTAACAGTTGTTGTTTTTGGTTTTACAGCCTTTTCAGGAGCTGAAACTGCTACCTTTGGTTTTGAAACTATTTCCACAGACATCTCAGGCAATGAAACTGTGGTTTTTGGTACTACCTCAGTAGATATGGGAATATTCTCCTTGCTTGTTGTAACAGTTGTTGTGTCTGCTGGCACAGGCTTTGCAGGAGTTGAAGCTGCTACTTTGGTTTTGAAATTATTTCCACAGACATCTCAGGCAATGAAACTGCGGTTTTTGGTACTACCTCAGTAGATTTGGGAATATTCTCCTTGCTTGTTGTCACAGTTGTTTGTGTCTGCTGGCACAGGCTTTGCAGGAGTTGACACAGTTTACTGTTGGTTTTGAAAGAATTTCACAGTCATTTCTGGTGATGAAACTGTTGGTTTTGGTACTACTTTGTCAGCCAGTGTATTGATGGAATGCTTTCTCTTTTTGCTTGTTGAACAGTTGTTGTTCTGCTTTTGGCACAGGCTTTTTTTGCAGGAGTTGAAGCTGCTACTTTTGGTTTTGAAATTATTTCCACAGAAATTTCAGGCAATGAAACTGTGGTTTTAGGTACTACCTCAGTAGATATGGGAATATTCTCCTTGCTTGTTGTCACAGTTGTTTCTGCTGGCACAGGCTTTGCAGGAGTTGAAACTGCTACTTTGGTTTTGAAATTATTTCCACAGACATCTCAGGCAATGAAACTGTGGTTTTTGGTACTAACTCAGTAGATATTTGGGAATATTCTCCTTGCTTGTTGTAACAGTTGTTGTGTCTGCTGGCACAGGCTTTGCAGGAGTTGAAACTGTTACTTTTGGTTTTGAAACTATTTCCACAGAAATTTCAGGCAATGAAACTGTGGTTTTTGGCACTACTCTCAGTAGATATGGGAATATTCTCCTTGCTTGTTGTAACAGTTGTTGTGTCTGCTGGCACAGGCTTTGCAGGAGTTGAAGCTGCTACTTTTGGTTTTGAAATTATTTCCACAGACATTTCAGGCAATGAAACTGTGTTTTTGGTACTACCTCAGTAGATTTGGGAATATTCTCCTTGCTTGTTGTAACAGTTGTTGTGTCTCCTGGCACAGGCTTTGCAGGAGTTGAAGCAGCTACTTTTGGTTTTGAAATTATTTCCACAGACATTTCTGGCAATGAAACTGTGGTTTTTGGTACTGACCTCAGTTGATTTGGGAATATTCTGTTTTTACAGTTCTTTTGTAACAGGTTTGGCAGGAGAACAGGAACTTTTGGTTTTGATTATTGACACAGAAATTTTCCTTGGGTTTTTTCAGTAGAATTTTTCGGTTTTACATTTCTCAGGAGTTGAAAAAGTTGTTTTTGGTTTTGAAATTATTTCCACAGAAATTTCAGGCGATGAAACTGTGGTTTTAGGTACTACCTCAGTAGATATGGGAATATTCTCCTTGCTTGTTGTCACAGTTGTTTCTCCTGGCACAGGCTTTGCAGGAGTTGAAGCTGCTACTTTTGGTTTTGAAATTATTTCCACAGACATCTCAGGCAATGAAACTGTGGTTTTTGGTACTAACTCAGTAGATTGGGAATATTCTCCTTGCTTTTGTCACAGTTGTTTGTCAGGCACAGGCTTTGCAGGAAACTGCTGTTTTTGTTTTTGAAATTTTTCCACAGAAATTTCAGGCAATGACACTGTGGTTTTAGGCACTATCTCAGTAGATCTGGGGAATATTCTCCTTGCTTGTTGTAACAGTTGTTGTGTCTGCTGGCACAGGCTTTGCAGGAGTTGAAGCTGCTACTTTTGGTTTTGAAATTATTTCCACAGACATCTCAGGCAATGAAACTGTGGTTTTTGGTACTACCTCAGTAGATATGGGAATATTCTCCTTGCTTGTTGTAACAGTTGTTGTGTCTGCTGGCACAGGCTTTGCAGGAGTTGAAGCTGCTACTTTTTGGTTTTGAAATTATTTCCACAGACATCTCAGGCAATGAAACTGTGGTTTTGGGAATACCTCAGTAGATTTGGGAATATTCTCCTTGCTTGTTGAAACAGTTGTTTCTCCTGGCACAGGCTTTGCAGGAGTTGATGTGTTTCCTTGTCTTTTTCCAGGCTTGGCAATTTCTGTGAAGAATTTTTTTTCTGGTGATGAAACAGTTTCCTTTTTTTGTGCTTTTTGGTTTTACAGTTTTTCAGGAGCTGAAACTGTCTGCCTTTTGTTTTTGAAACTATTTCTCGAAATTTCAGGCAATGAAACTGTGGTTTTTGGGACTACCTCAGTAGATATGGGAACATTCTCCTTGCTTGTTGTCACAGTTGTTTTGGGTTTGGCACAGGCTTTGCAGGAGTTGAAGCTGCTACTTTTGCTTTTGAAATTATTTCCACAGACATTTCAGGAAATGAAACTGTGGTTTTTGGTACTACCTCCGTAGATATGGGAATATTCTCCTTGCTTGTTGTAACAGTTGTTGTGTCTGCTGGCACAGGCTTTGCAGAAGTTGAAGCTTCTACTTTTGGTTTTGAAACTATTTC
Organism: Gymnothorax javanicus; assembly: GCA_029692085.1. Taxonomy (NCBI): domain Eukaryota; kingdom Metazoa; phylum Chordata; class Actinopteri; order Anguilliformes; family Muraenidae; genus Gymnothorax; species Gymnothorax javanicus. Next base: position 8,516,591 of record CM056198.1, on the reverse strand, counting down.
CACAGACATCTCAGGGCAATGGAACTGTGGTTTTTTGGTACTACCTCAGTAGATTTGGGAATATTCTCCTTGCTTTTGTAACAGTTGTTTCTCCTGGCACAGGCTTTGCAGGAGTTGACACAGTTTCTGTTGTTTTTTGATAGAATTTCCACGGTCATTTCTGGTGATGACACAGTTGTTTTTGGTGCTGATACTTTTTGGTTTTGAAATTGATGTTCTTCCTTTTCTTTTTCAGGCAAGAACAGGAAGAATTTGGTTTTTGATTCCCGCACTTTTTTCCTTGGGTGTCGTAGAAGTTGGCTTTTTGGTTTTACAGCCTTTTTGAAACTGCTGCCTTTGGTTTTGAAACTATTTCCACCAGAAATTTCAGGCAAGTAGTTTTTTACTACCTCAGTAGATATGGGAACATTCTCCTTGCTTGTTGTAACAGTTGTTCATTTCTGCTGGCACAGGCTTTGCAGGAGTTGAAGCTGCTACTTTTGGTTTTGAAATTATTTCCACAGAAATTTCAGGCAATGAAACTGTGGTTTTTGGTACTACCTCAGTAGATATGGGAATATTCTCCTTGCTTGTTGTAACAGTTGTTGTGGTTTTTGGCACAGGCTTTGCAGGAGTTGAAACTGCTACTTTTGTTTTTTGAAATTATTTCCACAGACATTTCAGGTGATGAAACTGTGGTTTTTGGTACTACCTCAGTAGATATGGAAATATTCTCTTGCTTGTTGAAACAGTTGTTTTGTCTGCTGGCACAGGCTTTTGTTTGCATTTTTTGGTTTTGCTGGCACAGGCTTTGCAACTGTGGTTTTGACACTATTTTCAGTAGATTTGGAAATATTTCTTTGCTTGTTGTAACTATTTCAGTAGCACAGGATTTGCAGGAGTTGCACAGTTTTACAGTTGTTGTGGCTTTTACAGGCTTTTCAGGAGTTGAAACTGTTACTTTTGGTTTTGAAATTATTTCCACAGACATCTCAGGCAATGAAACTGTTTGTTTTTGGTACTACCTCAGTAGATATGGGAATATTCTCTTTTGCTTGTTGTAACAGTTGTTGTGTCTGCTGGCACAGGCTTTGCAGGAGCTGAAACTGCCACCTTTGGTTTTGAAACTATTTCCACAGACATCTCAGGCAATGAAACTGTGGTTTTTGGTACTACCTCAGTAGATCTGCTGGCACAGGCTTGGGAATATTCAACTTTGGTTTTGTTTTTCCACAGTTGTTGTGAAACTGTGGTTTTTGGCACAGGCTCAGCAGGATATTGAAACTTCTACTTTTGGTTTTTGGTTGTTATTTCCACAGACATCTTTGGCAATGAAACTGTGGTTTTGAAACTATTTACCTCAGTAGATATGGGAATATTCTCCTCAGTAGTTGTTGTAACAGTTGTTGTGTCTGCTGGCACAGGGTTTTGCAGGTTTTTTGAAGCCTGCTACTTTTGGTTTTGAAATTATTTCCACAGACATTTAGGCAGGCTAACTTTTGGTTTTGAAACAGTGGTTTTTGGTACTACCTCAGTAGATATGGAAATATTCTCCTTGCTTGTTGTAACAGTTGTTGTGTCTGCTGGCACAGGCTTTGCAGGAGTTGAAACTGCTACTGTTGGTTTTGAAATTATTTCCACAGACATCTCAGGCAATGAAACTGTGGTTTTTGGTGCTACCTCAGTAGATATGGAAATATTCTCCTTGCTTGTTGTAACAGTTGTTGTGTCTGCTGGCACAGGCTTTGCAGGAGTTGAAACTGCTGCCTTTGGTTTTGAAACTATTTCCACAGAAATTTCAGGCAATGAAACTGTGGTTTTTGGTACTACCTCAGTAGATATGGGAATATTCTCCTTCCTTGTTGTAACAGTTGTTGTGTCTGCTGGCACAGGCTTTGCAGGAGTTGAAGCTGCTACTTTTGGTTTTGAAACTATTTCCACAGACATCTCAGGCAATGAAATTGTGGTTTTTGGTACTACCTCAGTAGATTTGGGAATATTCTCCTTGCTTGTTGTAACAGTTTTTTCTCCTGGCACAGGCTTTGCAGGAGTTGACACAGAACTGTTGTTTTGAAAGAATTTCCACAGTCATTTCTGGCAAGAAACAGTTGTTTTGGTGCTGACACTTTGTCAGCTTGTTGTAGTTTGATGTGTCTGCTTTGTCTTTTTCAGGCTTGGTTTTTCAGGAAGTTTCTTTTGATTTCCACTGTCATTTCTGGTGATGAAACAGTTGTTTTTGGTGCTGACGCCCTTTTTCTGCTTTGTCTTTTTCAGGCTTGGCAAGAACAGGAAGAAGTTGGTTTTTCAGTTTTACAGCCTTTGGTTTTGGTTTTGAAATTTATTTCCACAGAAATTTCAGGCGATGAAACTGTGGTTTTAGGTACTACCTCAGTAGATATGGGAATATTCTCCTTGCTTGTTGTCACAGTTGTTTCTCCTGGCACAGGCTTTGCAGGAGTTGAAGCTGTTACTTTTGGTTTTGAAATTATTTCCACAGAAATTTCAGGCGATGACACTGTGGTTTTTGGTACTACCTCAGTAGATATGGAAATACTCTCCTTGCTTGTTGTAACAGTTGTTGTTTCTGCTGGCACAGGCTTTGCAGGAGTTGAAGCTGCTACTTTTGGTTTTGAAATTATTTCCACAGACATCTCAGGCAATGAAACTGTGTTTTTTGGTACTACCTGCGTAGATATGGGAATATTCTCCTTGCTTGTTGTAACAGTTGTTGTGTCTCCTGGCACAGGCTTTGCAGGAGTTGAAGCTGCTACTTTTGGTTTTGAAATTATTTCCACAGACATCTCAGGCAATGAAACTGTGGTTTTTGGTTCTACCTCAGTAGATTTGGGAATATTCTCCTTGCTTGTTGTCACAGTTGTTTCTCCTGGCACAGGCTTTGCAGGAGTTGATACAGTTTCTGTTCTTTTTGATAGAATTTCCACAGTCATTTCTGGTGATGAATCAGTTGTTTTTGGTGCTGACACTTTGTCAGCCAGTGTAATTGATGTGTCTGCCTTGTCTTTTTCAGGCTTGGCAAGAACAGGAAGAATATTTTTTGATTCTGGCACTTTTTCTTTGGGTGTTGTAGAAGTTGGCTTTTTCGGTTTCAGAGCCTCTTCAGGAGTTGAAACTGCTGCCTTTGCTTTTGAAACTATTTCCACAGAAATTTCAGGCAATGAAACTGTGGTTTTAGGCACTGCCTCAGTAGATATGGGAATATTCTCCTTGCTTGTTGTAACAGTTTTTGTGTCTATTGGCAGAGGCTTTGCAGGAGTTGATACAGTTTCTGTTGTTTTTGATAGAATTTCCACGGTCATTTCTTGTGGTGAAACAGTTATTTTTGGTGCCGACACTGTTGCTGATGCTGTCAGTCCATGCGTTATTTGTTTGCCTGTCGGGTCTTTATCATTTTTTGGAAGCTCTGGGACAGTTTCCTCAGATGTTGACTCATTTTTTGTTGCCTTTTTAATTTCAGCTGTTTTCTTTTCCCTGTCTGTTGTAGCCTCTTTGCTTGCCGTCACTGTTGCATTATCTCCGGTAATAGTCCAATGATGCGTCTTATCAGTCTCATGGTCTTGTGAGTCAATCTTTACAGGGGCTTTTATATCCTCCTTCGGTAAAGAACCTGCAGTTATTGTCGCTGGTACAGTATCTGCCTGTACTAAGGCTTTCTTTGTGGTTGGTAATTCAGTCTTATGAAGTCCTGGGACAGGCTCTTCAGGTAGTGAAAATATCTGCTTTGAGGTAGCAATGGTCTCCTGCTTCAACTTTTCAGTCTTTTCAGTCGTTGGCTTGCTTGTCTTAGTTTCATCCGCTTCATGTGTTACTACAGTTTTTTTTCGCTTTGCCTCAGTTTGATCATGAACAGTCAAAGTCCTTTCCACTGCTGATGCAGTCTTTTTCCGTTTTGGTATGGCTTTCTCTTCTGCTGTCTCCCGAGGGACTATCACCATGGTTTTTGGGACTGACGTGCTCTCTAGAGGCGTTTCGAGAGTCTTCCTTGACACTAACTCAGTCACCGTCCCATGATCCCCAAATTTCTGCGGCCCAACCACAGATTTCGGATCCAAGTTCGAGTTCTTGGCCACCTCAGTGGCGGATTGTTTTTTACATGTCTCCCCAGATGTTGTAGGAGCCGAGTCTGTGTTGTGGGTGCGCATGCTCTCAACCACTGACCTTGTGTCCGCAATGCTCGCATGCGTGTTAGTGCTTGTCTCTGAGTCTTTACTGCATGCAGGACCGCGGGATGGCTGCACGTCACGCCTCGTTACCTGTTCTCCCTCCTGTTGTGCGTCCTTCCCCAGGTCAGCAAGTCTGCTCTCTTTTAAGAGCTGCTAACCCATAGAGATGAAGGTGTGAGGAGAGACAGAAGAGAAGTGTGGCAAAGAGAGAAGACAGATGAGAGGTGCGAACACCTTTCTGTTTGGAAATTAAATCTTTGTTTTTTGTTTTTTTTTTAATCGGACTGTCACACAATTACTTATGATCAAGGATTCATCATTTTGCAATTGCCATAGCTGAACTTGAACCACTATTCAGCTAAGAAGTTCCAAAAGATGATTATAAGAAGTGCCGCATGAAGCTGCAAGCCATTCATACCACACCTTCAGTATGAGACAGCCAACTATTTGCATGCAAGTTATCAGGTTAATTAGTAAGAACAATGCCTGGTGATATCTAGTTATTAACCGATCGATTTGGCCTGTTTGAATCCATGACTGAAGTCATCCTCAAATAAACGGAAAACTCACCATGGAAGAGGAGCTAACACTGGGTTCAGAAACCCCTATGTTCCTCAGAGCTCCAATTCTGGCCCCAGGTGTGGCCTCCACTTTGCTCATCCCAGCTACAGTGGCTTCACTATCCTCCTCACCAGCACAGACGTCATCAGATTCCTATGCCAGGATGAAAGATAAACCATCCACTATGGGATTAGCAATGCCTATCACACCATTCTACAAAATGGTGTCCTAACAAGAATTTTGTTCTTGTGATGAAACTTGAAATTTATTTATTTCTGTCTAGTACTGAATAGCAGCTTTTTTGTTTGTCAAATTTTTTTTTCTGTACTGTCAGATGTGTAATTTGCAAAGAATGTAATGGGTATGAGATAATTATGTATTTTTACCTCCGTCAACTAACGCAGTTGGGTGGAGATTATGTATTCACCTATGTCTGTTTGTTTATCTGTTTGTCTGGACAATGTCTCTCAAATTTATCAATCACTTTCAATGATATTTTGCAGACGGCTCGGCCATGGGCGAAGGAACAATTGAATAAATTTTGGGATGGATTTGAAGTGAAACTTGAGGCACTCCGAGAGTGCAAACCTTCGCCAAGGCAGCACAGTCAAAATCTTGCTGAGTGGGAGCAAAGTTCAGTTATCGCGTGCCATAGGATTTCAAGATGGCTGCCGTGGCGGCCATATTGTTTGACTGATTGCGGTCAAAATCAATAGGGTCCATCCCTGATGTAATAGCGACCCACCCACAAAATTTCAGAGATATCTGTTCATTTCTTTTTGAGTTATCTTGTTCACAAACAGACAGACAAACAGACAAACCAACGTCCGCAAAAACATAACCTCCTTGGCGGAGGTAATAAGGACGCCACAGCCATCGTCGTTCAGTTCTTAATGAAAAATACAACAGCGGAGGTATACGCTCTCTGGGTGCTTATTAGTTGAGTTTTGTTATGTGGCCCTCCACCCACCAACAAATACACAGAAGCACGCGACCCCTCACAGGAGCTGCAGGGACACCAGATGGAGGAAAGAGTGCATCTAAAGGGTCGTAACCTGGAATCAATTCACAATGTCACAGCGCAAAGAAGAAACAGTGCCTCCTCCCATTAGATGACTATGGATAAGATAAATGTGCTCCAAGCCTAGAGGATAGACCGTCCAAAAGAAACTAGTCACCCTAGATACTGGTGCTAAAACCATAACCTAATGCTGCCCCAATCATGGGCAGTGAGGAGGTTTTCACAGCTGTAGGAGAAATTCTCAATGGTAGGCATCAGTCAGATAGGATGCGCAGAAAATAACAACATAGAGCGGCTCAGGGGAGACTGACGTGATGGGAGTACATCGCCAGTGTACTCATCATATTTAAGAACCCAAAAGAAAGAAACGGGAGAAGTGAAAAGGATTGAAGGACAGAGGGGAAGGCAGATGTATGGCAGATGGGAAAATAATGCAAAAAGACTGGAAGGATCGCAAGAGTAAAGAACATTTTTTAAGAAGTAGGGAGGACCTTTCGTCCTTACTCTAGTAGGAGAGACTAAGAACACACATGCTGCACAGGACCAATGCCGGCAACAGAACTGCCCCCCCTCCCGGGAGGGACAGAGCTGAAGAGGATACGAGAGTGGAGCTCTTAGATTCCTCACTGCCTTTTACCTCCGGTAAACTGGTGAGCGTGTCAGAAGATGACCAGTTCATGCCATCCTCCTCCTCGTCCTCGTCTTCATTCTCCACCCTAAGAGATCGTGGCACCTCCAACATCCCCTGATTTGGTTTGGGGACACATATAGAGATCTCTTAACCCCTTACCACTCCGGTAACATTTTCTTAAAATGCCTAAAAAGGACGTACTCAAGGTAAATTGAAATCTGTTCTTGTTTTTAACTTCCCTGATGGGCCCGTATTCGGGCCGTTGGAGTATTAACGCTGGAAATGCAAGGGGTACTGAATGGCCACTGTGATCTGTGGTGCATCACAGTGAGATTCAAACATGTTGGAGTGCAGAAGTGAAAAGTTTTTTTTCTTCGTGAAGGCAAGTCACAGTCCAATTTTTTGTGATCAAGAGTTTACTTCTGTCAAAAAAATATGAGCATAAATAGAATATAAAACCACACAATGCTATTATATCAAACCTAAGTGCGGCAGCTATTCCTGCTTTGGGACATCCAACCACCAGGACATGGCTAATTTTGATTTGTGGCTCAGACAAGCAATTGGCAAATTTTGATGCTGACTGGTGAGGGGACTGTTACTGCGTAAGAGCCCAACTAAGGTCACAGTCGCCATCTCTTTGCTTATTCGTAACCTTGACAGTCAGTCAAGCTTTGGAGAGATGTCTGCATAAAATCCACAGTCCATCATAAAGAACAGTAGTTGGCAGCATTGCGTGATTCACCGTCCAAAATTCAAAGGTAGAAAAAAGTAGTTTGATCCAATTGCGAACAATGACAAATTACCAGTTTAATTTACATATGTTCCTCCAACTTGTTTGATAAACCTGGTTACCCTCAGTTAGTCAGGAACAGATTAAATACAGAGGAATGAGTATACTGCAAAGCTTTGCAAATACAATCACAGCTCACAGCATAGCTTGTGGTTTAGTTATGGCACTGAGCCCAGGGTAAGATGGACCTTAGAGCTCACCTGGAGGTACTCCGGAGCAGAGAGGACCAAGCTGGGGATGACTGGGCCCGTCTGGGGCATGGAGTCGGCTGTCTCACCCATTGACTCTGGAATGGCAGCCTGAGGAGAGAAGGAGCAGGTCTCATGTCACATGCATGCACCATCTACAAAGCAATAGCATAGGTAATCTGGAGCCTTTGCTTCAACACCATGTAATACACAGTAGAAGGCTCATCCAGAACCCAAAGTGTACATTGTGAACAGTTAGACATACTTAGCGAATCTTGCATGCAATGTCTACTAAAATGTATCACAAACATTTTGCTTCATTTCAGAACAATAATGCCGAGTGGTTGCAATATGGTGAACCAATCGCCATTTTTGCCAGTCGATACAGCACTGGGTCTGCACAATCGAACTTTGAAGCCCTCAGTTGTAAGCTAACTACTAACGAACAGCATAGCAAGCATACGCTCAATTCAGCCAAAAAACTGAAACTGAGAGCCAGTCAAGATAACACTGACACCTTATTTTCACCAGTAGCGTCAGCCTTTAGTTTACAGTTTAGCTTGCTTAGCTCAGTTTTCAAGGTCAAGGTCAAGGTAAACTTTATTGTCCCCATGGGACAAAAACCCACATTCATGCATCATAAAAAAACACAACAGGACAGGAGTCACATGATGCTGTTCAGGAAACTGAAGGAAACCGGCACAAAAGAGTTTTTAAGTCTGTCAGTCCTGCATCTCGGCAGAGCATATCTGCGCCCAGATGGCAGCCGCTTGTACTCCTGATGAAGGGGGTGAGTGAGGTCGGCCAGGATAGTCTGTGCTGACTTAGTCACTCTTTGTTTATGTATTAATGCGAGGTCATTAACATTTGTGCCAGCAATTTTACTGCACATTTTTACAATGCTTTGCAGCCTCTTCCTGTTCCTCCGGTTAAGTGACCCAAACCAGCAAGTGAAAGAAAAAGTAAAAACAGACTCAATAAAACAAGAATAAAACACTTCCATAAAACAAGTGTCAACACTAAAAATTTATGATAAAAATACAGACGCTGATGTGCCTTCGCACACACAGCGTCAACATTGGCATTAAAAGTGAGAGCTTTGTCAATAATTGTCCCCAAGTATTTATACTGGTCCACCACATCAACAACCTGACCATGAATCTGAGCAGGGGGAAGAGATGAGGGCTTCCTCCTAAAGTCAGCAAGGCCACTGTGGTAAGAAAACAGCCACAGCAATACTATACCTCGACACCATAACACAAACTTAATCTCTATCTGCAACTATTTAGCCACCACAGGCCATGTTGCATATTCTCCATAAGACCCAACGTTAAAAGTACAGCAGTAAGGGCCGGTAAGCTAGAAACAATGAAATTCATTCTAGTGAAGGAAGTGAAATAAATGGCACAAGCTGTATGTGTCCTGTAATGCTACTGTGGGTAATCAAGTGCTGGGAGTACCTGCAGGGCGGCGCTCTGTTGTTGGGCCAGCCGTTCCAGATCGTGGGTGGGCTGTAGGAGCTGCTGTGCCTTGTGGAAGACGGACAGGGTGTCGCTGGCTCTGTCAGGAAGCTCCAGCTCCGATCTGCACCTCTGAATCTCAGCAATTGTCCTCTTCATTGACTGAATGTTTTCCAAGATCACCTGCAAAACAAGCATAAATGTGTGCACACGTGTTCACGCACACAGTCTGGCAATGACGCACAAGAATATAGTACATGAAAAAAAACATACTTGCAAACAGGTACACATAAAACCACACAGACATTAGCCTACTAGTATTGTCTTCAGGAATAGTGGGACTGACAGCACCTGCGTTAGACTTCACTCGACAGAGCTCGGCTTCACTCACCTCTCGGTTCTTCAGGTGTTCCTCTGGTGAGATGGAAGGAGTGTCAATGGAGGACAAAATTCCCTCCATTTTGGCGATATTCCTCTCCATCAGCTTCACTTCCCCCTCCATGGCTGCCACCTCCTGATAACGAGACATTCCCACTGAAAAGTTATTGCTTGAATCTACTTCTGTGCAAGGTCAAAGCAGTGTTAATCTCAATTCTACTACGCGTCAAAGAAAGTATCAAAATCAGATCTATAATCCATGCTGTAGGGACTGTGCTCCTGTTTGTCACCAGCAGAATTGCCTCTCTAACTGAGGTCCATATCGACATGGGTATGTTGATTGCCTTCAGCAAGACTTAATACTCGGGTTCATTTACCCTTTTAAAGCAGGGAAAGACAACCTTATCGAGAAAAGGTCAGAGTGGGTGCAGGCTTTCACTCCATCCAGCCATGCAGTTACACGTCATTTACTAGTGATCAACCGCTGGGAGTCTTCGCTTTACACTATGATTGGTAGAATTAGGTGTTTAACTGAATGATTGGAGGGTTTCACAGATTGGAAGGAAAGCTTGCACCTGCACCGAACCTATGTGCGTAAGGGTGAATACCCCAACTTTAAGGTGCACAAATAGGTGAGTAGTATGCTGTTATCTAAATATTATAATGCTGACATAACAAAAAGAACTTCTGGTAATTAAAATGCTACAAGGTTCCAGAAAACTGATATTTGAATTTTGGGTGAAGAAATGAACGTTACTGAAAGGGGTGAAAGTCTGTAAGCAGTGCAGGGCACGACTAAGGGATGGTGGCAGGGCGAGTGGGAGTTGCCTCACCAATGCGGCGTACTGGAGCCGGGACAGGGGCTCCTTGATGGTCTGCTGCATGGCAGCCACTCTTTGGTCTGCCTGGACCAGCTGTTCCTCCGACGAAGCCACATCGCACACGCTGCTGATCTCCTGAAGCGTCGGGATAAAGCCCTGTAGGCCTCGCCTCATCTGATCAGAGTCATCCAGGACTGCCTGTTTGTGGAAGGGATGAGAGACGCTAAGGTTAACACACGGTCCATAAAGACCCTATTACTACGGCTCACAAGCTCAAATCTTGCAGTGCCATTGTGCCCTACAAAGACAAACCAAAGTAGCTACAACTGTTGTTCAAAATTGAGTAGTAACTCAAATTAGCTGTTGAGATGGCTGCTTTATCCATTAAACCTGATTCAAGTAATTATCAGATCATCAGTCATACAGGTCTTCAATATAGAGCATCAAAGATCAGTCGTACTCGCAAAGAGCAGGTGTTGGCCTTGGAATCACGATGCCTGATTCAACCATTCATCTAGTCAAGGTTTTCAATTATGAACTTGATAATTACAATAAAGTGGAACTATGCCAAACTAAAACAAAAACCGGCATCTTCACTGGCCCTCAGCATTTGTATCTGATAAGATTGTCTGCTCTTCCAGAAGTAATACAAAATTACACTGAATGAACTAGAGTGGCACTGGATAGAGTGTGTACCTCCATCTGCACCATTGTTTTTTGACGTTTTTCTGTGATGTAAACCTTGATCTTTGACCTTGACCAGTGAAAATCTAGTCACCTCTTACAGTTGTCATGTATAACCTTCCACAAATTTATCAGAATTGATAAATAAATGTTTCCATAATTCTGCTTACAAACAAACAGAGGCAAAAATATAACCTCTATCCAATTTTTGTTGGCAGTGGGTGAAATGAGTCTAAAAGGACTGATAAATAACTCGAAAGTGACTGAGTGATTGGGATAGGAAGTGAGTGATGAGCAGCATTCTTACCTGCAGGCCTTGGGCATAGCTACTTAGACACTTGGCAGTAGTGTAGATTATGGGTGTGTCCAGCCAAGACTGTGCTTCTCTCAGCCATCGGTTGGAGCTCCCAAGCATCTCTTCATACTCTTGCAGGAGGGCTGGCACCTGTGGAGCCCAGGTCATTCAGTAAGTACAGAAACTCTGCTACTCTCCTACATTCTGCATATATCATCCATGCGCAAAAGCATCGTGGTTTATATACTCTATTCACCATACACAGTATACACAGTGATAAAGTCAGTCTTATACTATGTGCATCTATACTATACTTACAGAGCTGTATGTAACATTTCGATACATCACATTTATCTGATAGATGCTTTAGAGCTAGAGCAATGCGTAGCGTAATAAGTGCATACCAAAGACACAAGGTGGACTACAGAACAGACAATAGGTTGGATAAATGACAATTCTCATAAAGAAACGCTTTATTTCTGGCCAATGAGCAATGCTGATTGGCCAGACTAGCTTCACACCCAACTCCCAGGTAAAGAGAGAGAGTGGAAAACCAGTAGTTCTTGGACCTAGAGGGCCGTGATTAGAGGAGCAGGGATCTATAGGAATACAAAAGAGGGTGCCCATTTATTCTTGAAGGAAATGTCACAACCTATCTGCATTAGTGGGCTGGTGGGCAACCATTTGCGCTCCACACACCACGCCGGGGAAAATCCGGCTCACCTTGCTGAGGAAGGCGGTCCTCTGCTCAGCCTGCTTGGCCACGTCCTGATACAGCTGCAGCGGCAGCATCAGCTTGTCCATCAGGAGCTGGGCCTGCTCCGGCTGCTCCTCCCAAATGTCCTGCACCTCCCCCTCCAACTCCGCCGTATACGAGTGCCACCTGTCCAGTTGATCCCAGGCGTGCTGCACAGGTACACGCATAGGTAGGACAGGCAGATGAGGGCACAAGGTGAGCTTATCCACAAACACAAGTACAAATGGATGCACGGACATACTGCGTACGCGGCCAGAGATCAGTGGATAACCTGCTCACAACAGACTTTTTTAAGCATGAGATGAGCTTGGTGCCGGTCACACACCTTCTGAGTGATCTTAGCCGCAACCAGCGAGGGACTCCTCTTCTGCAGCAGGGCTTGCACGGCCCGCAGGCCCACCATCACCTCCGTCACCTTGCCGCTCAGCCTGTACAGAGGTCCACTCTTCTCCACCCCTTCCTCTGTCTATGCAACACAGACCACACCTGTCTCAGTCATATATGTCTCTTCCCTGCGCTTATCTGGATCGAGCTAGTTTTGTACACTCGCGGACACCAATAAAATACCCTTGAACATGTTCAAACCCTCTCTCCTGCAAGTGCTCCAGCCAAGATAACTTGAGCACTGGAAAGTATTAGAATTCGCAATTACGAGAGTAGTGTGCATGCAAAATGTGCCTGGTCAAAACGGGCCACTCGCTGGGCCTCTGGTATTGCAGCTTGCAGCTGTCTCGAGAACTGTTCAACTACTACACTCGACACAGCAATTCCTTGGGTTCTCAGCAATACACCTGCTAAGTTTGAAGTGGATCAGGTGAATGATTGTTCAAAAAGTCAAAGGACTGACAGAATGACCCCGACGCCACCTTTTATCATTCATTACGTTACTGACACAGGTCTGACATGGACACCAATGCATGGAGACAGGCCCACTCAGTCATAAGGGTCCAGATAGCCCATTTAAAAGGCCCGACTCTCCGCGCAGCTGCAATATGGCAACCAAGCGTATACAGTATTCTCATTTATTAACTCAACGCTCAATTTCTGCATAGCACAAGAATGCAGAAAGAACCAAAATCTTGCTCATGCAGCCCCCAGCACAACCAGAAGAGGTTCAGAGGGTGAATGTCTGCAGTATTTTGTTCCAAGCACCAGTATTTGCGAATTAGAACAACTCTTCAGGTAAACCAATTAGTGAAATCGATTGGCTCACCACATGCGTGGGAGTAGTAATAATAATAATAATAATAATAATAATAACTTTATTAGCTCTACGACCCCTTTAGAGGTAAGAGAGCACAGTAAAATTACCAGGAAAACAAAAAAAAAAAATACATTGCTATAAAACACATACAAATTTTAAAAGCCACAAAAGGCAAAACCACGTACTAAGATTAGGACATTGATAAAAAAAACAGAAAGACTCGCAAAAGGAAAACGCACTCAGGCACAAAAAAGACCAAAAAATGATAAAACAATGATAAACTAATTAAACTTAGACATAATAAGTTTGGTGAATTTGGCTAGACATGAAATTTCGGAGAGATTCCTGCTGTTGAAAAGTTTCTCAAACTTTGAAGTGTTTGGCCTTTTACAATAATAACTCTTCAGGTATTGTTTCCTCTCATCTTTTAGGGCTGAGCATATAAGAACATAATGCATTTCGTCACCTATTTCGCCACTGTTACAAAGAGGACATAAATTACAAGTGGCATCATTTTGGTAACGATATGATATAGGGAGCTTAAGATTTCCACAGCGAAATTTTGTGAAACTAATTCTGTCAGTAGTGTTAAGCTTACAAAGGTAGTTTTCAAAGATACATTCATTCTTAAAAATGCGATAGTTTATACACAAATTATTATTTTGAACCTCACTGAGCCAATGTTGCATGCTTATATCTTTGATCCTCAGCTCTAAACTATGTTTCAACCATTTCATGTTTACATTTTTGTAGTCATACCAAATGTTTGAGAAACCACACTTGTCAAGAATGCTTTTGATTTTTACAATCCAGGCTGACTTAAAGGAGTTTCTATCATGCATGGACTTTAGAAGTCTAAACATAGTACAAGATAATTTACTCTCCTTTGAGCTTATTAGGTGTATCCAGAAGTTAATCATTCTTTTTTCGATAGTTCCATCGATACTGGTTTTACCGAATTCTCCGTACACCATACAGTTTGCAGTTCTAGTGTTAACCCTTAAAAGACTTTTCAAAAATTTTTTATAAAACATACTAATTTGCTTTAGATTTTGATAACCCCAAATTTCGCTCCCGTACAGGAGTATTGGTGTGACAAAAACATCAAATAATTCACACTGGATATCTGTTGGGAGGTTGAGTCGTTGAGCTTTTGTCTTCAGACTAAACATGGCTTGTCTGGCCTGGGTGATCTGTTTAGTAATTGCTTTTGTAAACTTCCCATTGTAATTAAATATTGTGAGTGAAAAATGGCAGGAATTTTACCTTCTGACCCCTGGAATGTCTGCCTCTGATATTCAGTACTTAACAGCGTATTGGTTATAGAGCACTTGGGCCACAGGCTATTTTATTTGTTATCCTCTTACTGCCACTAGTTCACAATATCTCAGCCCAGTGGTCTCCACCTCTACTCCCTGAAAGCTACCATCCTGTAGGTATTTTGTACAGCCCTAATTCAGTGCACCTGATTCACCTGAATAACAGCTCACGGAGATCTCTGACTGGGAAACGGTGTATTTTGCGTTAGGAGCAGTGAAAACCTTCAGGATGGTAGCTATCCAGGACCAGGGTTGGAGACTGCTGCCTTAGCCAATGCTTTTTCATCAACAACGACTTACACTTGATCCGACCTAAAAGAGGCCTATCACCCCTGGGGTAATGTGGAGTTGAGGGGCTTGTTTAAATGCGCAACAGCTAAACTGATGGTACTGGGATCATACTCAAACCACCAGCGAAGCTACAGGCCGCCCAGGCAATGCACCACGTACCTTTCCCTGCAACTCCTTCAGCAACACTGCCGCCTCTTGCAGAGAGGTCTCCAGCTCAGTGGGCACCAGAGCCTGCTTGTCCGCATACTTCTTTTTCAGGTCGTCCGTCATGCTCTGTAGCATGGCATCCTGGGAGCTCAAGTCCCTCCGGATTTCCTGGATAAAAAAAGTTGGATACGTCTACTGATGCTCCAGTGTATACAATCTCAGAATGCAAAACTTGGCGTAAACCATGTATATGGCTGGAATACGTATGGTCTATGGGAAGAAATTAGGAAATTTGTTACAGGGACCGTCAGTGGGATGGCCTATGATGTTACCTCCTTCATTTTAAATGCCGAATTGAATTTTCTATATTAGTCATTGTAATAATTGTCCTTAAAGTTTACTGAGGTAGCATATGACAAGGCATGGTATAGCTTTGTTTGAGTCAGTCAGTTTGCGTCAAATCAGTTTGAAAGAACGACGGCCAATGGGGAAAGTAGAAAGTACACTTGGCTGGCTGACCAATAGTGTAACTTCATTTGTCACTCACTCAGCCATGGGCGTTCAGAGATATAGGGCTGGACTGTGCTGGTTCAAACAAAAAAGGTATGAAAAAGTTCCTAAAAGCAGTGCAGCTCTTATCTCTATCCCTACAGGCACCCGAAAGAGAACCCCTTGCATACAGTTCAATGATTAGTTTCTACTTTCTTAGCTTGTACTCATAAGTATGCAATGAACATCATTGTATCTTTCAGAATACGTTTTGAAGAACTTATTTAAAGAACAAAATGTTCCTCCACTGTGCCATTCCTGGAGACCCCTCTGTGCTCTGGCTGATGAGCAATGACGGGGCAGCTGGTGAAAAGGGTGCAATGCGGGATAGGTACCTGCAGTTTTCGGGTGCTGGGGAGTCGCCCCTGCTTTGGCAGCAGGGCTGCTATGGCAAGCAGCTGCGCCTTTACAGCTTGGATCTTCTCGAGCGCCTGCCCCCGCTCCTGAACCTCCGAGCGCGTTGTCTCCTGGCCCACAATGCACTTCTCTCTCAGTCTAAAGACATAGAAGATGTAGATCCCTTAGATTTTTCACAAGCTCTGTCACTGAGTTAGTCTCTAGGACAGTGGGCACGGTGCGACAGAATTTAACTGTCAACGTGTGGCTTAAATAACTGCTGCTAACATAAAATGCACCTGATCTGGACAAATCAACAGCTTGTGAAAATTGTGCAATTGCAGTTGTGGTTGGAAAAAAAACCAGTGTATGCAGTGGGCGCCCAGGGCCAGTTCTGGGGACTACTGCTAAAATACTTACAGAAAGTTAAAATTGTACTTCAATTTCTGTCTCTGTTGACAGTTAATTCGGTTTGGCACTTACAATCCCGTACAGGTCATTACAAATTATGTCATCTATGTGTGACAAGGAACTAACTGTGAAAAACAACTGTAAGATCTGAAATCAGAGCAAAGAGGAAATCATCAGTAGGAAATGCCTCAAGCAGCAACTGCCTGCCATTCAAGGCTCAAAAAGGGCTTGAAAGAGAGCTATTAAGCCCTAACTGGTGGAGAACTGAGGCCTATACAACAAAACAAGCAGATACAATCCGGAGCCCTAATTAGTTGCTGGTGAAAACAGATGAGTCCTTAAGGTTGTTGAATCTAGTCCCGGTGCAACCCAGATCAGATCAGGGTAGTTGTCTGGTGCTTGAGTAATGCACTTAACCCTCTCAGAGGGATTCACCCTGCCTTTGTCTAGTTAACTGTATGGTGCTTTGCAGAAAAACATCAGCAAAATAACTGTAATGTATTGTATAGCCCCTGAATGCGTACATGGTGTCTGAGAATATGGAAGATTTCTTACTGCTTGCAGCGGTCCTGGGTGTCACGCAGACCCTGACTCAGTTTAAAAAGCGATTCCTGGCTTTGTAGGGTGGGGTCATCCAGCAGACGGGCCACACTTCTCTCAAGGGCAGCTAAAGTATGACACTCATTGTCAAGTTGCTGCTGACATTTTTCCATATTTCCCAGCATGCTCTGCAGCTCATCCACAGAAGCTGTCTTCTCGGAACATTCTGGAAGTGCCTTCTGTATCTGGTCCAGCCTGGATTTGGATCTCTCCATCTAAGACAACGCAAACATGAAAAGCATTCAAATTACACACAAATCACTGGAACCTCAATATATTTTTGTGTCAAGCGAAGCGAGTCATTGAGTTTAGGATGAAGACGTGTGGTATACCGTTGATACGGATTGGCTACCAATGGCTCATTCCGATATTGATGTTTCAAACACAGTGGCGGGTATTTTGTACCATAAAACACAACGTGTAAAGTTGTGAGCAAGAAAGCATCAATAACAAGAGCACTCAGAGAGTGCATACGTCTGCTAAGGCCCAACAGTCACCCACATGTCTGGGACACATGTAAGTAGTGTTATTATGTACCACCACACACGTAAATAAAAAATTCCTGGATCCAGAATTTGATCTGGATCATTCCCAAAATGAAATAACTTCTACGTTGGGCTAGGACACCTCCGGTAAAAGTTTCATAAAAATCTGTCCTTAAGCTTACGTACCCTCAAACCGATGGTAAAACATAACCTCCTTGGCAAAGGTATTTAAAAATACGTGTCTTCAATTACTATTAATGTGAACATTAAATATGTTGTCTTTGTAGTGTACCCAATTGAATATAGGTCGAAAAGGATTTGCAAATCGTTGTATTTTGTTTTTATTCACGTTTTACACAACGTCCCAACTTCATTGGAATTGGGGTTTGTAAAACGATGGACGAAACATTTGAAATACAATTGGTAATATGCATTGGTGTGCCCTGACCTCTGTGATGTGGCTGATAGGGTCTGTCAGGAAGTGGATCTTAGCAAAGTGATCGAGCCCTGAGGAACCGGCAAGCTGGTCCCGCGATTGCTCCTGTTCTCTTGGACTGGGTTCCACCTCAGCTGTGGTCAGCTTGGGGTCCCCAGAACCTGGGCCCTCTGCACCACGCTCCCTTGATCTCTGTACAAACAAAAAGTAGACAATCCAGCTGAGTCCTTAAGGTCCAGGTGGTTTTCCACTTTCTCTTTGCCTGGGACACAGGTGTGAACACAGTCTGGCCAAATAAGTAGCACTGATTCTTCAGTTTGCCGTCATGGGCTGATGGAAAATGTTCCTACAGCACCTGTGCATATTTTGACATCTACATCCACTAAATCAGTTGAAATACACTGCACAGTTTGCACAGCCACTTTCTCTTGTCAAATTATTAAAAATTATGTGGTCAGCAATTGACTTCTTAATCAAAACACCACAACCCCGCAATAATAATGTAAATATATGAATCAAATATGCTGCTCATTCGCAGACTATGTTATTAACTGTACCTTGAAATACACTCACAGTCATTCAATGCGAAAAAGCCTGATAATTAGGCAGCAAAAGAAAGGACCTTTAATTATGACATTCTCCATTTCAGACTCTAAATGTCAAGCTCGTTTTAGATAAGATCTGTGATTGGATGCTTTGACATTACTTTTTTAATCCCTAACCTTGTCTCGGTAGGAGGTTATCTAACTGATGGGACTTAATTATGTAATTTCTCATATTAGATGAGAAAAAGGCAAATATCAGGAAAGGTCAAGGAAAACTGAGGCAATAATATAAAAGTGAAACACAAGTTGGTTGCGTCTTCAGTATAACTGTTTGGGCCTCCTACGATTACCGAGACCATATTTTTCGTTCAACATGCTCTACGTCTGAATTTTGTGCCCACTGGCATTGCAAAATCCATCTGCAGTCCATCATACCCCGATGTAAATGTGCTGAAGTGGTAGGTAAAAGTTATAGTAGTAAGTGGAAACGGTGGGTGAAAGTAGATGAGGGAGGACTTCATAGGAAATGACAGCAGGGGGAGTTAGTGGTGAGGGTTGATTGAGTTATTAGGTAACCGGTATTACCTGGGGTGAAAGACTGCTGCCTGGTTTCCCCAAAGCCTTTGGATCCTCTGCTTTCTTCTTTTCACTGAGATCAGTAGCTCCAGTCTGCAGGGTCTGACTGGGACGACTCAGTGATGTCGGGGCCTGCTTTCTCTGGAGCTGGGCTGGATCGGTACTGGAACTCTCCTTTGGTACTTCCCGAAGCTGGGCTTTATCACTGGACTCAAGCTGCCCACGTGTGCCAGGAGTTCTAGCAAGTTCCACATGGATTAAAACATTTTAATTTAAAAAATGATACACAAAAACTTACAAAAGTCATCAAGAAAACAAGGCACTAAGTAATTATGACTCTAAATATAGAGAGAGCTACATGGCAAAACAGAAAGAACGAGTAGAAAACCGCCGTGGCTAAAGTTGATTCCTGCTTGACAATACAAATCATTAACCCTGTTAGCAAATTTCGTACTGAGCAGAAATATGTCACCTCATTGGTATGTTTGCCGCACCCCCCGACGATAGGATTCGCAGGACATCTGCATCAGGGGATGGGCGTGCCTCGGGGGTCTGGATGTGAAGAGTTTCAGTGTCCAGGACCAGAGATGCCACTTTGCCCTGGGGCCGAAGGGTCTCAGTAGCTTGTGGAGATTCTGCCACTACATGTTGAGTCCCAGTCTCAGCTCGAGGGGTCTTTCCTGAGGTGATTTCCTCTGAAGCCAATTGGTGGCGCTTGCTCGGCTCTGGACCCGCAGGCCTGGTCTCACCGCCCTCCTTGACCTCAACCACAGAGGTCTCACGAGTCTGAGGTGGTGGCTTGCAAGTGCTTTGTAGATCAGTGTCAAGAAGAATTGTGACCACTTTCTTTTCAGAAACAGTGCCTGGTGTGCTAACCTCCATGGCCTCGCTGCCCTGTTCTGGCCTCACAGCGACTGTGGGGGAAGAATCAACGCCCAACATTTTGGGATCTTTGACATCACCGCTCGGTTTGTCAGAGACCTTGGCTTCTTTCTGCGGAGGGGAAATGGCTTTGTGATGTGGAGGTTCGCTGGACGGAGGGTCTGTGTCCATTTTCTCAAGATGGCTGCCTTGCTCGTCGGTCTCTTTGGGCGTAGGGCCAGCCTGGGCAGACTCGGGTGTGGGCGAATCACCGGCCATAAAAAATGAAAGTGTAGAGATTGCTTCCTTAATCTGGCCCAAAATGCTAGTGGATTCCTGCGGGTCTGTCTCTGTGACTTCTGGAGGATCACTGGGTTGAGGCGTAGAACGGACGGAAGGCTGGGGTACAGCTGATTTGATTGGAACGTCAGCGCTCGTCTCTGGCTTGGTTTGTTCCGGAATCTCTGAGCTGAGTCTTTCTGTGACGGGGATTTCAGTCCTTCGCTCTGGCTGTGTTGGGTCTGGCATCTCAGCGCTGGTGTTTTCAGAGCGCGGGGTCGTGCCAGGCTTACTGGCCTCATCTTGTTTCCCACCCGTCTTCTGACTGGAACTAAGTTTCTCAGCCTGTCTGGCCTTCGGGCCTTGAAGGTGCTGGGATGCTGCCAAAGCTTTTCCCTTGACGGGCGAACTTTCCTCACGAAGAGAGGCTGCTTCTTTCACCGCTGGCCTGGTAATATCCCCAGCTGCCGGCACCTAACACAACCATACAAAATAATGTTAGCGCATTATCACTCAGTTTGCTAGGCAACAACATCATACATCCGATACCAGGACATTATTCCTGAGTGCTCAACATTGTTAGTCTCAGCAAAAAGTTAAATCTGCCCAAATGTTCCAAGTAAAATTAGCACATTAATTAGTACATCAGTTTAGGATATGCCTTCTCATGCAGGTTAATTTAGCTTAATGGCAGTTACCACTGATGTGTTTATGTGCTTTTCAGAGGAAAATGGCGGAAGCATGATGGACTCCAGCAAAGGAACAGAGAGGAAGACTGTACAATGAAACAGCAGGTTCAGGTTCCTTTGAACAATAATGCTAAAACAAACAAAATTACTAATATCTTTTCCTGCCATTAGTAGGCCATTATTAATTAACCCATGACCATGTAAGTTCTCCTGAATGTTAACTTAACGCAACTTAATTAACAATTGGTACTTTTTCCATCTTTCCTCTGATTGTATGACAAAAAGTTTATTCACCTCTTTTTGTGTCTACTGTCCGTGCGCAAGTAGACACTATGCTATCGAGTTGTAACACCATAATTCCGTAAGTCCGTAAGTAAAACCTCTTAGCCTGCAGTGAACTAACAATCCGCAGTAGACACAAGTACTCATAAAGTACCTTTTTTATATTTTTACATTTAAGAGTAAAAATAGTTGGGTGCCGGAAATATGCAGTAAAAGCAGTTAATATCTTATACAATTACTTGATCAAAACAAGAGCACACTGCCAAAAGAAAGATCCAATGAGGAAATGACTTATTTTGATAAAGACCCTCTGAACTGCATCAAAAGAGCAGATTAAATCAACATCAGTTCTCGATATCCATCACTGCCCACGCTGCCTCTTCACCATAGAAACCAAACTAGTATCATGGCCACCAACAATAACATATACTGTTTTTTTTAATACTTTCTTGATTGTAAAATTCACCATCAGCCTTTTTATTTATGCAGTTTGAGACAGAAAGAGAGAGGGGCATGCAAATATAGGAGCGGTTGAGCTGCTGCCCGCCTCTCTCACCGGCGCCTCCCGCTGGCCAGCCCCGCTCTGGCTTCTGCTGATGGCGGCCATCTTGTGGAGGGTTTTTTCAGCATCCGCTTTCTTCTGGCCAATCATATCCTGGGTGGAGTGGATGCTCTTTTTCAGCTGGATGCCCTGAGCGATCAGTGACTCCATGGCGTGGGGGCTGGCCATTCCCGACAGGAGCCGAATCTCCTCCGCGAGCGAGTTGGACTCCCGTACCTGTGACTGCAGCTGCGCAGTCAACGCCTGTGCAGAGACCAGCAGGGCCAGAGTCACCCGAACCACCACAACCAGAACCGACTGCTGCCATGAAACACTCTTTGCCAGAGATTCTCAACCTTATGCGCAATGGGCCAGTGTGAGTGCAGGCTTTCTTTCCAACCGAGCAGCAACACACCTGATTCTACCAATCAAAGAGCTGAAAGCCCTCTGAGAGTCTGAAGCCTTCTTAAAATTGAAGCCTTCTTAGAGCCTTCTGGGAACACAGAACGGGGGTTGATTAATGAAATTTCGTGTGTATCTGCATGGCTGGAAGGGAAGGATGCATATCCGACGTTCTCATCCCGACTCATCATACAATGACACTGCTCAAAAACTGATGTACAATGCAAAGGGAGTTCTTTGAATGTCGTTATTTGAAGTCATTGATTGACAGGATAAGGGAAAGGGAATATTAATTTCATAAATACATTACATTGATCCATTGATCCAAGATTGAGTATCGGGGAAAGGGAATCATAATTTTCCTGACCCCATTAAATTGATTCAAGGTTGGGATAATTGTCAGGTACAGTGCCAGTCAAAAGTTTGGACACACTTTGCTAATGTCACAGCACTCTGTTTTTAGAGAAATTTAACCAGCTGAACTTTTCTATATAATCTCAAATGGAATGTGGTAAGAGGTAAACAGTCAGAAGTTAAAAGAGAATAATTTACTTGTTTGAATCGTGTCCAAAATTTTAGAATTCTAAAAGAAGCCATATTTTGCAAATTAAGCAGAAAAACAAGCTCTTTCCATTTTCCAACAGCCAAATTGAAGACAAGCTGTTTTGGAACTTGTTGGGCAAAAAAGTTGATGAAAAGCAAACCACAAGTGCAGCACATCTTTGGCAACTTAGACGGCCGCTCCGCAGCAAACTCATTATAGCCATATAACTGCTCTAGTAAAAGAAAAAAATTGAGTATGCTCTGCAAATATGATAGCAAATGCTGGTTAGTTTGATGGATTTAAGAATTAGATTTTTTTTTGCAAAATAAAAGGTGCCTATTTCTTTATTTAACATGTCTTGTTAGAAAAAATGTGGGTATGTCCAAACTTTTGACTGGTACTGTATATGTTTATAGTCAATGAATCAGCAGGGTGGGCGAAGGGTTAGCGGTACGTTGGTTAGCGCTGGTGCCTCACAATCAGGAGGCTCTAGGTTTGTGCCCTGGTTAGCCAAGACCGACCAGCGTTCGTGTGGATTAGGGAAGGGGAATTGCAATTTATTGTATTAGTAAGAAATGGTAACGCCTAATGGCTTTCAATTGAAAGGACTCCATTTTTGTCATACAGTGACGCCCCGGGCATCAGCCCGAGTGCTGATATATGACAGTTCAGGAATGAGAATGGGCCTGCATTGCTGGATAAGGTTGAGAACTGCTGCTCTATTAAGTTGTCTAGACAGAGGTGTGGCTTCCCAAAGGAATATTGCTTGAATGGCCACTTTTTTAATCTAACAGGAATTTTACGGGCACTCCATAGCTGTGGTCCCCCAAATTTGTGGGGCCATTACACCCCACTCGTGAAAGTCCACAGTCCAGTAGCAGGTCGCAACCATCTCTGAGTTTCACAATTCAAATGCTAAGCTGCAGCAGTGATTTATGCTGGAGAAACAGAATGCTTGTGCTGGAGCCACCAATACCGCACGGCCAGCTCTTAGAGACTACACCGTGTCAAGAGGTATTTTGTGAGAGTTCACTCCCATTATTACTGACATGATTTGCATTTCTCCTTTAATAAAGGTATATGAATGCTATTTTTTTTCACTCAAGCACCCCATACGAGATGTCAGTTTGTATCATACAGTTTCACATCAAGCTCCACATGCCTTCTTTCTTAAGTTTTAGAAGATATATAGTATGGTAGATGCTGTATTCACAAGAGAACTTTCATGCCGCATCTTCTATCAAACACTCTGCCTGTTCGTTGGATATTCACTGAAGGAATATGGCCTCAGCAGTGTTGCAAATGGGCACTAACCTGGCAGCCACAAGCCTTGCATTTTATTTGACAAAATATTCAGTGGCAAAGAGAGTTGTACCCTCATGGGAATTGAGGTGACAGCCTATATCCATGGTCACCAACCCTGTTCCTAGCCATCGACCATCCCGCAGGTTTTCGATACAACAAAGTCTTCCTCATTCAAACTCTAGATATTTGCACTGAGCAGCCAATAAGTCAAATAATGTATGTCAAATTATGGTTGTAGAGGAAACCAACAGAATGGTAGATCTCCAGGAATAGGGCTGGTGACCTTTGATCAATACTGATATAGTCAATAATCAAGGCTCACTTGAGCCAACTTGAACCACGTCCAAGTATTCCACTTAGGTGGGCCTTCACCATAGGACGAAGATCCAGGTTTAAACACTCCAGAATTTACTTCTGACCACCTTGAATGGCTATTTGGCACAATTCTTGTGCCAAGACATAGGGCTAATGAGTAAAATCAATTTTCGTTGGCGGTAGGGACTTTAACTTAGTGACTCCTTGAAGTTTCGACATTGCTCTTTGCAATTACACACAGCAATCTCGCTGACAGGCACAGCCATACACTGCTTACTGAGACCTCTGTCAGGGTACCTGGATGTGGGGTATTGGGGGTGGGGTCTCAGTCGCATCGAGCATGCTCAGTGAGGACTGGATGTCCTGTACGGCTGACTGGCACGCCTTCATTTTCTGGGTGACGCAATCTCTGGCCGCACCCACTCCCCAGAAGATGGCGCTGCTCTCTACAAAGAGTTCCTTCACCTCTCCCATCTTCTTCCGCATCTGGGTCTCCATAACCTGGGAAGAAGGAGGTGCAGATGGGTCAGAACATGATGTACAGATAGTTCCAAAAGTTTGTGAACCTCAGACCAGTGCCAGTTATACAATTCTTATACTAAAATACTTTTCTACAATTTACTGAGCCGGTCTTGGGCACTGAACTGATAAAACGCACTGAATAGTGCAAACCACACCCTGTGATTGTCTTCGTCAGCTTAACTGCACCAGAAAGTATTTTAACCCTTTGAACCCTATATTATATAAAGAGGTCATAACCCCCACCTTTGCTGAAACACAGCTTACTGTGATGGGGAGAGCACCTGATCGTAAACAAGGTCACATCCCCCGGCGAAAATAGTTCACAAACTATTTCTAGTTCATGAATAGTTTGCCAAGTATCAAAAAAGTTCCTCATATGTTCTTCGACTTATGTTCATGAACAATGTTTCCAAAAAGCCCATAAACTTATTTTCATGAATTTAGATGTTCATGAACTTATTTATTTTTTTAATTTAACCCTTATTTAACCCCATAAGTCCCGTTGAGATTGACATCTCTTTTTCAAGGGAGCCCTGGGGGTTGAGGTGGGGAGGGAGAGGGCAATTTGCACAGCCAATTGGATCAGGGGATGATAAGGTGGCAGGTGGAAAGAGCCAGGTTGGGACTTTAGCCATGACACCGGGGAACCCCCTACTCTTATCAAAGAGTGTCATAGGATCTTTAATGACCACAGTGAGTCAGGACCTCGGTTTAACGTCTCAGCCGAAAGACGGCGTCTCCTTCAGTACAGTGTCCCGTCACTGCACTGGGGCATTGGGGGTTATTCCGCCAGAGGGAAGTTCGCCACCTACTGGCTCACCAACACCTCTTCCAGCA
Organism: Gymnothorax javanicus; assembly: GCA_029692085.1. Taxonomy (NCBI): domain Eukaryota; kingdom Metazoa; phylum Chordata; class Actinopteri; order Anguilliformes; family Muraenidae; genus Gymnothorax; species Gymnothorax javanicus. Next base: position 8,491,366 of record CM056198.1, on the reverse strand, counting down.
GCAACTTGGTTTTCCTCGGTGGTCTCCCATCCAAGTACTGACCAAGCCCACGCCTGCTTAGCTTCAGCCACGCGGCTGGAGCAAATCGAATAGTGGTATGGCTGCTGGCATAGTGGTATGGCTGCTGGCCATGAATGGTTATGAACTGTTCGCGAATAGGTCAGGAAAAAGTTTGTGAACAGTTCTTGAATGTTTTTCAAGCACTAAGTTCATGAACGGCCATTTCGTGTTTGGGTACAGTTCATGATGAACTTGTATCATGAACCGTTTGTGAACTGTTCATCACATTTTCAACAAGGATGACAGCAAAAAGTCATGTGAACACAGACACGTTTGAAGGCTAGTTTTCCGGCATTTTGAGTAATTGCACATTCTCTATGCGGCCACTAAACCAGTCTATAGGGTTCAAAGGGTCAATCCAATACAATTACAATAGTAACTGACCCAGGTCTGAAGAACAGTGCCACAGAAAGTATATTTACGCATATGAACACATGCACCTTTGCAAATAAACTCATTTTCAAGGTCGGCCCTGTAAAGTCAATAAGAGACTCGTGCAACTCACAAAGAGTTCCACTGAATAATGTAGAAATGTACAACTCTATCCACAAAAATTTACATCTGAAAGAAATGCCAAAGCTGTAAAATCCGAGCTCAGAAAATACAAATCCTGCTCATTATTTTTTTCTCCCTAAATATGCTGGATTTGCTATTTAGCACAATTATTCAGGCAGGAAGAAAAACTAATTGCTGAAAATAGCAAGATGAATTTGTGGGAGGGAAAAAACACGAGACAGGACTTTTATTGCCTGACCCTCGGACTTTACCGTTTCAGCGTGATAAGAAGCTAGAGGCTCCACCAGGGCTCCAACTAATATGACCCACCATGATAGGTAAGTCATGACCCATAAACTATGACTCACCATAAAGCGTAACCCAGCACGATCCATATGCCATTATAAACCATGAAGCATTACCCAGCATGATCCATTTGCCATGAACCATGAACCAAGACCCATAAGCCACGATCGACCATGAAGTGCAATCCACCATGACTCATAAACCATGACCCACCATGAAGCATAACCCACCATGATCCATTAGCTATGACCCACCATGAGGCATAACCCAGTATGATCCGTATACTTTGACCCACCATGAAGCATGACCTACCATGCAGTGTAACCCTACATGATCCATAAACCATGACCAACCATGAAGCGAAGCCCTCCATGATTCATAAGCCCTGACCCACCATGACCCATAAACCATGACCTACTTCTGTACCACCCCAGCGAAAGTCCTGCCCCTCCGCACAAACCTGCAGGTCCAGCGGGGACTCCTTGCTCTGCAGCTTCTCCTGAATCTCCGTGGAGCGCTTGTGGAAGCGCTCAATGCTCTCCTCCTGTACCTTGATCTCGTCCTGCGAAACAACAACAACACACTACATGTAAATAACGCCTTTACAGTACTCAAAGTGAAGAGGATGGTTGATCTCAACCCCACCTGGGAATGCACATTTATCATTCAGTATCACACTATGTAGAGCACAGAAACATAGGTGGAGGGAAATGAAAGCATTTAAAAAAAAAAATGTTGGTGTAAAATGGTTATCTGAAATGTAAAACTAGGACAGACAGCAAAAAACCTAATTGACATCTATGCTAATTGTGGTCAGTATTTGTTGCACGATTCACTAAGGGTATAGGTAAAGTCCTCTTCTTGAGAGCTGGTGAAGGATAAAGGATTTGGTCAGTTTCAGTTGGAAAAGAAAAGATTCAGTGCATCTCACACACACTAGATGATGAAAATTTGAAGAACCCAAATGAAAAAGCCATGTATGATTGCTCTTGTAGACAGATCATTGTCTCCTATATCTAGCATATAAAGGTCTGCATTATCATTGGCATTTTAATATGATGCTGAGCAGAGAATAGGTATTCTGTAAATAGGTAATCTGAGAATAGGTTATTTCTGAGAATTCAGTGCGTTCCCATGAGTGGGCAGGTAGGAAGTGCCTCACCTGCAGGGTCTGGACTTCCTGTTCGCTCTCAACTGGCTTTCCCTCCGCGAAGGAGGCCACCTTTTCCCCAGCCCACCGCTCCACCTCGCTACCCAACTGCAGAAGCTTTTCCCACGTATCCAGCCCAGTCCGCAAGCCATCCAGGTGCGAGTCCGTCTTCTCAGTTACCTGAACAGTGAGACACCCAGCCAATCAGATCCCTGTCAAGCTTCAAACCCTAAAGCAAGAGGCCAATCAGAATGAGTCTAATAATTCAAAGGAATCCTTGCGAAGGAAACTTAAATGTCTGGGCTAAGGTCTTAATCAGAAAAAATACTGTTTTGAAAAATTGCAATACATACAGGTGAACCCTTAGAAAATTCTTGCAATGAAAAACAGGAACTCTAAAGACTACCAACAACCCACCTTCCTCTAATAAGTGTTCATTAGAAAGTGTGTAAGGCATCAGCCTTTACAAACAGTGTAATAAACCCCAAAAAAACCTATGGAATCACATATGGGTCCATCAATGCTATATTCGAACCTGCAGAACTTCAGGCCTATTTTAAGGTCTAATTGAGATCCCAAGATTTCCAATAATCCCAAATATGCCCTGCTGAATTGCAGGGAAATGTGAATTAAGTGATCCACAAGATCTATATATTTTCTACTTTATGCAATGCCATGGCCATAAAAACATGGATTCTGGGGTTTGAATATTTCTCTCAATGCAAGTGTGATGTAGCCTCAATGAAGCGCTGCAATCAGCAGATACAGAATGTATGTGACATTGTCTTACAATTCGAAAAAATGCTTTTGTGACCGTGAGCCTACTTAAGGGAAAACTTGTTTGAAAAGTTAGAGTTAAAGCGGATAATCCATTGTCAGCAGTAATTTTGGGATGTATCAGTCATATAATGTTCCATATGATGTCATTGAGCACACCCTCTGACCGAAAGGCCTAAGCAACTCATTGTAATATCCATTACATCACCATTTTGTATCACCATATCTAATGCCACACAACCTCCTCTAACTCTAAGTCCTTCATTGAAGTCTCGTAATGTCAGATCACATTTTGTCTTCCTGTGTCTAATTTTTTTTTTCCTTAATGAGAATAAGGTTTTCATAAAAACATGAGACTAAATTTCTTGTTGAGACTTAATTTTCATGCTTTCTAGCAGTGTTGACAGGAGACATGAAAACTGTGCACTATCCAATGACAGCCAGGGCTAACTCACGTCCAGCCAGCGATCCACCAGGTCATCCACCTCGCTCTCGAAGGAGGTGATGACGCAGTCCGGGAACGCTCTCAGCCGTGCCTGCAGCTGCCCCCGCACCGCCCGAATTTCATCCACCCCCCCTGCAAGACCTGCCAGCTCTTCCTTTATCCCTTGCACCTGGTGGGGTTCGGTACAAGCATTCACACAAATGTGCAATACAAGAGAAGGCAGGACAGTGCTCTCAAGGACTGGACAGTGCTTATTAATGCAACCGTAAGGTAAATATATTCAAGCTTAGAATAGTTTTTTATTTAATATTTGGCTCGGAATGGCTGAACACTGAAGTCACTGAAATGTTGATACAGAATAACACTGACACCCAGAAACACATAAACTTGAGGATTCCGACAAACTACAAATTACAAATGAGTGCATAAAACTGCCCTTTGTGAGCAATAAAGATGTTTTGCTCCCTAAAAATGAGTCATCAAACCAGGAAGAAGAACATTTAAAAACATTAAAAAAATACTGCACTTTCTATATGCAAAATGTTTTTAAGTATATTACTCTGCGCTCACTATGAAACAAAGTATTCACAGTCTAACAGCAAATGGAGAGCAAAACTTGCTAAACCTAGATTCATATTCCCTGACACACTGTAATAAAAGCGACTGTGTACAGAAATTTTAAATACAGATCTTGGTGCACCGTTTGCTAGCAACTGGATTAGCAAACACATCTGTATTTGCATGAGCACAAGATTTACGGCGCTAAGGCCTAAATGGAAGGTAACTGTCGCCCTCCAGTGGTAAATTAAAAGCGGCGCGCCACTGGTCTGGAATAATTAAACAGCAGAACAACCTTCTTGCTGCAGAGTTGTTTCAATCAGCAAACACTGATGATGACAGGAACAAAGCACTGGGAGGGACTTTTACTTTCTGGCCCAGGATTTCACACCTCTGGTTCTGTATGTCTGCCGCAGTGTGATTCAGAACACAAGTCAGGGGTCACTGGTTGTTACCTTGGTAATGAGGCGTTGCAGGTTGTCCTTGCTCATATAGGACGCCTGAGTGCCGATGGTCTGCTCGGCTCGCTGTAACGTATCGCGGAGGTTACTGCGGCAGCTCTGAAACTTCTTCAGCAGTTCAATGAGAGCGCGGTACTGCTCCCTTCTGCATGCACCAACACAAGAGCCGCATTATGACCAACCACAGCGCAAAGAAGTTACAGCACGACCAATCACAATGCATAGAAGCATCACAACCAACCACAGCACAAAGAAGTTACATCACGACCAATCAGAGTGCATGGAAGCTGCATCACAACCAATCACAGCGCACAAAAGCTGAATCATGCCCAACCGCAGAGCAAAAAAGTTACATCATGACCAATCAGAGTGCATGGAAGTTGCATCATGGCCAATCAGAGCGCACAGATGTCACATAACGACCAATCACAGCCCACCGGAGGACTGCCATCACCATCATTTCCCTCCCTCTCTTTCTGTCCTTGGACTCACTCTAATTGCAAATTTGTTTCTCCTAGTCCCACCAGTCCCTCACTGAGCCCTCGTCTGAAAAAATTAGCGGGTGCCCAAAGGCTGCTGGCAACCAAGAATGCATCCTGTGCGCAAATATGTTTCTCAATCAGGTACAAAATATTGAGCTGTGGAACCACCTTCTTCCACCTGCCTTCTCTGGGATGGAAACAGCTTCAAACTGATGCTTAAAAGAGGACACTGTCTTAGCTGACCTCAGTTCCTGTAACTTTGTGTCTTTCTCCTTCCTTCCTTTTCTAGTGATAAATGGAGCAAGGAGCTAGGAAAGGAGATGAGGAAAGAATACAAGTAGACATTAATGATTAATTGTAAGGACCATTTCTCTCTCTCTATGTCTATCTCTTTCTCTCCTTCTGTCTCCCCCTGCTTTCTTCCCTCTCTCACTCTCTCCATCTCAGTGCCTCTCTTTCGTCGGTCTTTTTGTCTGCCTGAGGGCGTCGTTTGGCCCATATTTTTTAGACAGTTGTTCGTCATTATTGTCTTTGTAAGAGTTCCTGTCAAACCAGGTAATAAATCTCCCGGTCTCTTGCACCTCTCAGTCACAGCTCTCTGAGTCGCGTCCCACAGCTCCTCCGCGGGGTCCCCCCAGCTGCTTTCGGGGTCCGCCTGCCCCGCCGTTTCCTGTAGACTCTGCAGCTCGGCGCTTCGAGCAGTCAAACGGTCCTCTGCGTCATCCAGGGCACGCATGCTGCCGGAGAGAGAGAGAGAGAGAGAGAGAGAGAGAGAGAGCAGTCAGGGAAAGACTGAATACTGACGCATTAGTTTACCATGGAGTCATCAGTATTACCCAATAAACAATGATCATGCCCAATATGATGGGCAAATGTGATGAAATGCCGTAACAGTGAGGAAACACATTCATTTCTTCAACCTTTATTGCACCAGGGGCGGTACAGTACATTATGGCCATTCAGCATATACTCTTCCAAGCAACTTACAGTTAATTTGACTCAGCAAGAGCCAAATCACCGTAAGTTGCTTAGAGATATTGATAAGTGGTGTATATTGCAGATGCAAAATGTATTCCATTATTACAATCATTATTTGGTGAAATCTCTTTTGTACAACGCAATATCTTAAGCTGCCGGTAAAGGGTGCTACGTACGTACAGCGCTTCAACAGGGAAGTGTAAAGTGTATCTTATATACAATGAGTCAAAAACAAGTGTATGTTATGCGCTAATGAATAACAAGCACCGTTCCTGTTATATGGCAGTAATCCCTACATCTGTCCTCCAAATCCAAATCCAGCCCGGGTTTTGTCTTCTCCCTGTCAAGTATGTGAACGATTTTTTCCCAGACTGTGATCTCACCCTGACTCCCAGGTAAAGAAAGGATGTAAAAGCAGCAGTTCTCCGCCCTCGAGAACCATGATTTAAGTAACAGGGTTAGATCATAATGAGTGTGGGGTAGATTGAAAATAATGGTGTAATTATGCTCTACAGAAGTGCATGAATGGAATGAGAGCCTGTTATATAGAGATGATTGAAGAGTGCAGGGCATGTTGGATAGTGATAAATGTATAGTGTATGTTACGCAGTGAATTAAGAGTGCTGTGTGCAGGGTTTGGGTGCACACACAAACAGGCAATAAGTACAACACCCTGTCACACCTGCGCTGAAGGGCAGGTAGTGTAAGTTCTTTCAGCTCTTGGCTCTCCACGGAGTCCCGGACCTCCTGCAGAGCCGCGATAAGGTCCTTCCTCTTCCGGTCCAGGGCTGGCATTTCCTGCTTCCCTCCTTCCTGCGGCTGGTGGGCGAAGCGAGCATCGGCCTCCTCCACCCTCCGCGCCAACATCAGAACCAGCTCCTGGCAAGCGATGGAGGCCCCGTCCCGCGCCAGTGAGATTCGGGCATCCTTCAACAGACCGTCCGCCCGCGCCGCCTCTTCTCCCGCCGCCCGAACGCTTTGCCGGATTGGCACCAGTGCGGACCGCCCATCCCGCGCCTCGCGGGCATCCCTGGGCGCGCTGGCCGGCACCCCGGAGATGTCCTGGTCGATGGCGCGCAGGGACGAGAGGAAGCGTTCGAGGGATCGGACGGCATTCTCGCCCTTCCAGACCCGCTGCCGACACTCGTCCAGCATCTGCCGGCAGCCCAGCACCGATCGACCGACTGCCAGCCGGGTCTCCAGGTCCAGATCGGCAAGCGCCGGGCTGTCCTCGCGGTCCAGCTCGGAGAGCAGGTCCATCTCCTTCTGGATCCGCTCCTCCAGGTCCTAACAGGGAGAGAAACCTGCAGTTTGTTATCTGTACGCAATACAATATAATCCTTTTAGATATGACTCAGTTTATTGAAGCAATGTTTAACCTGCGCCAGGTCTTCATCAGGCATTACAGACAAAATGACTCCTCAGCAGGTATACCTGTACCTGTACCTGCGCAGTCACAGCACACCTGGTGCACCTGAAGTATCCCTGTTATAAAGACTTAGCACGGGTCAAAACGTTGCCTCACTGAGTCTTACCAAAGAGGATTACAGTCTGCAGATTTTCGGTCACATCTGACGCTTTACCGACTTTGATCCGGCACCTGAATGCGAATTTACATTATAGAATGCATGCGATTTTAACATGTTAGCGTATTAGCAAATACCCGTATTAGTATGCATCAGTACTCTAAAAATAATCCCGGGTACATGTATTTTCATTGAAAAAGGTTCTGTCACAAGGATTCCCACGGAAAGTCAGATATAAACTGCCTCCATTTACCATTCAGAAAGTGTCTAAACAGTGGTGTAGTGGTCCCTGAAGATGTTGGTAGACTGTATTACGTAGATAGGTAGACCACTAAGGAGAAAGTGGGTAGACTCCCCAATGTATTTCATCTGCTTTTTGGCTGATAGGTGGGTGGACTGTTTGACAGATAAAAGAGGTGGGTACACCCGGCAGACCAGCGTATACCCTCCAATACATCACTGTGTATGCATATGCAGTGAACACCAATCAGTCTTGACCCATAAATAAAGAGTGGCAATTTCAGCCAGGTGGAACTAAAATTCATAAATACATACTCTTCAATAGAAACTGAAAACATGAATTTTAAGCATTATTTAATCAACTGAATTCAAATGTAGAATTTGGGAGTACATTGCCAGATTAAAAAAAAACAAGACTTATGGAGCTCACAGTATGTGGACCTACAATGGGAGATCAGTTGAAACATGGCCGCCTCTCCAATCCCTTGAGTTACGCGTTTTGTATTTATTGATTTGGAAAAATAACGGGAACGTTTTGATGAGGAACCTTTAAATTGTCCTGCAGGGTGCCTGCGTTGCTCAGGGCGAGACCACAGATGTCCTTGGGACTTTTGAGGAAATTATCGAGCTGTTGGGAGATGTGGCTCGTCCGATCAGCCACTGGACCGATCAGCCCCAGAGCTGTCCCCAAGGATTTCATCCTGACAAAAAAAGAAAACACACACACGATAAGCTCACACTGTACAAACATACACTGCCCTTCATAATGTTTAGGACAAATAAAATTTGCACATTTTGGTTTCATGAGGTAAATATTACAGCATGGTTGATTCATAGATATCAAAATACTTGGGAAAAAATGGCTTTGCGTGTGATTTTGTTGAATCGGGCGTATTTAATTGTATCCACTATCGACATTGCATGTTAAAGGTCCCCTATCATTTCACCAGGAGCACAGCCAATTAGCCATTATATGACATTTCCAAATCTGTCCTTTGTGACATCACAAGAGGGAGGGATCACCCAGAAAAATGGGGGAACGGGGCGTCCTTCAGGTTGGCTGAACTTAATCAGTCCTTCAAGCATATAGGCGCTTAGCTCCCAAGTGACCCGCATCTGGCGGGTCCGACCCGCATTTGAATAGCAAAACCCGCGGACCCGCAAGCAAGTGAAAAAACCCGCAATTTGCGAATTGAGAGATTTACGCGTTATTCCTCCACCACTGCGTAATACATGGGTGCTCAGAGTCCGTAATGTTACGGATTTCCGTATTTTTTTAATTTTCCTCCGTAAGAACAAATCTGCCACAAATAAAAAGTAATTTTGGGTATGTAAAAAACTACATTTCCCATAACTTTGGTTCATTGAGCCAATATGTGCTTTTGTACGAACTTAAACTCGTAGCCAATCAGAGAGCCTTTTGTTGGTGATCGCGAGCAATGAGCACCGATCACGTCAGGGGCTGGGGGCAGAGTTATTGCGAAGCTGTAGGGAAACTCTCGGTATGCTAGACGCTGAAACGTAGGCTGATGTATAGTGTAGAACCCATGTTTATTTCGTGCAGATGTTGAGCCGTATCATCGATTCTCCCTTGCATCACTCCCTTGAACCACAGATGCAGCCCCCGAACACCGCGCCCAACACATTTCAACTGATTAAAGGTCTCCTATCCATTCAGAATTTGTAGCTGATCATTTAAAATGTGAACCGCAAATATTATGTGCTTGTTTGGTGCTGTCCTGCAAATACTAAATAACAGCAACTCAGCGAACATTTTAGATCTTATATGACAAGTTGCTGTAAAGTTACTACATTGTGCCGAAGTCTACAATTAGTTTAAGCTGCTTTTCCACCGAATGCGAAACAAATTTTTCGTGCGACAGATTACATTCAAAGTCAATGAAAAGATGCGAATACACGCGCGTCTTTGTATTGTTTTTAATACAAACTGTCGTCCGAAAAAATAATTTTGCGCTTGGTGGAAAAGCAGCTTAACGTAGCTGGGTAGGTAGTAAGGCTCCATTGTTTTCCGTGGCCATTTGGAGCATTGCTTTTATGAAGCTAGCTTGCTTGTGGATGAGATTATGGATATCTTTCCAGATCGTGGACATAATCTACAATGCTTGGCAGTACAGGAAGTTGCAGCTGATGATGATGATGATGATGATGAGTTGTAGATGCCCTTATTACAATGATGTCAGGACTGTCTGTCACAGTTGATGTGGTTTCGACTGCATAGACTTGTATACATACAATTGATTTTTGTGTTACATTGATGCATGTATGAACATTAATGTATGAACACTCAATATTGTTTGTTTTCTTTGTTTATGATGACTGGATGAATGTGAATGAAATACAAATTGGATTTCAAAAACAAAAAAAAAAAAAACCATCTCTGAGCACCCCTGGTAATAATGCATTATGAATCAACGAATTTAAACGCAAATTCCACCCCCGGGCCACAAAATGATAGGGAAATGTCTAGTCTACTCCCCCGCCTGATCAAAAATGAAACTCTGATGGACCAGCATTTCAATTCCTCAAACTTGGGAGGTCTGAGGCGCTCCGTTCACCAAGTGATGTCACAAAGAAGCAGATTTTAAAATGGCTTGTAATGATAATTGGCTGTGCACCAGGTGGCATGATAAGGGATCTTTAAAGAGAAATATCAAGATATTTTCTTGATTGTATGGTTTTCATTGCCTTTGGAATCCTGTATTGGTTTAGGTGATCATCAATAGCCGTGCCAATGAAAGGGGTCAGGGGTAAGGGCGGGAGTATTCCTATAATGCAGCGTTCTTCCATAGGATGGAACCCACACAAACATGAGGAGAACCTGACTCCTGTATGAAAGGTAACATCTATCCACGATGCAGCAGTGTATATGTGTGTGTATACCGCTTCTGCAGACTGATCTGCTGAGCTCTCCACTGCTTCAGAAGTTCCATCTTCTCCGCAGTCAGGTTTTCCTTCATACCCTCCAACTGGGAGCACTGGGAGTACTGCAGCTCAAACTCGAACCACAGACTGTCCGTGTCCTCCTTCAGCACCTGTGGAGCACAGACAGACAGACAGACAGGCTCAGCACACAGCCACGTTCGCTTGGACCGCACAGGCTAACCAATGTGACCAGTGGCCTGCTCCACAACACAGGATTTCTGAATTAGCTGGGTAAGTGCATTGAGTAAAACCTGGCTGCCCTCCACCAAGCCCTGGAACATGGACTGATGTTTAAAGAGCTTTTCTGGTTTTTGTGTTGTGGAGTTATCCGGGCCCATTCAGTGATCCCGCTTCAGTGCAGTAGTTGCTTGAATCAAGCAGGTCAGCATACCCAGTGTTCTATATTCAACTTGTGTTTCTGGGCTTGACTGATCTTGCCTTGTGCAATTGAGCCAACCAAGCAGGCCGTAGGGAATAGTTTGCTCTTTTTGCGAGTGTTTCATTACTTCAAATAAACCCAAACGGCTCAGAAAAATATTTGAATCCAAAGCAATTACTTAATTGACTCTTTCTCTTGCAGAGCTGGTTTCTGTCAGAATCAACAATTATGCAAGTGTTACACCCATAACACAAATGAACTGATGTTACCAGTAATCATTAATCAGTTTCACTCTCTTACAGTTTAACCACGACAAAACCACAGTTAACTAACATAAACAGTGTTACAGAACACACATACTATAACTAACAGGGGTTAAATCCACACTTTAGTCGGGGAATTTCACATTTTGAATTCGAAGGTTATCTTCACACAAAGAGTACTTTGCTTTTTAAACATGTATTAGGTAGCATGCCTTTCTAAGAAAACAGATTAGAAATTAAATCAAACATGCCTTGGTAAATCAATAATCCACAGTGAAGTTATCAATTCCAACAGAAATAAACAACTTTCCTGGAATTCTATTGTCATATAGGCTATAGCTACAAACTCAGAAGAGCATTCAGTAATTCTGGAGATAGAAAACAGTCATTAATATACTGTAAATATTGATATTGAGTTTCTATTTATTGGTTCAAAGATGTCCACATAATAGTTTGATGATTTTGTTTCCCCATCTATAATAAAAATATATAAATAGTTTTGGAATACGCCTCCATAAGCAGCCATTTTGAAACCATGTGACCACGTGAACTACATACTGCACGTAAAAGAGGAAATACTTAGTGCTCAATAGGCCACTGGCACAAGATGGCATTACTCCCGCCTTATTTATGCTACTTAGCCCTCTGCCGTAGAAGGTGAGGAGACGACAGAAATTTCATCCAGAAAATGGGCTTTTACGAGCTGCGATAAAATTATTTGCCCGTCTTACTGCATTCTTGACGCAACTTCTGAAGCTCTAGCGAGCAAGAGGAAGGGCTAAATATTATGATTTTCATCCCGCTCCCTCCAAGTCTGAGCTCCTCCAAATAAAGCCCTCACTTTCGACGACATGAACTGTTTCGCTCGGCAGAAGTTGATCTCCGAAGTCCATTGCTAGCGTAGCTATGGTGAGCACACCAGAAAAAAAAAGCAAAATTAATTTTGTAGCGGAACTAGCCGGCTAGCTAAGTGCACAAAATAATATAAAAGTGAATTCTAGATAAAAAAGTAAATAAAGGCAACTTGGCTTTGGTTGAAACGGCTAAATAACAGTGAGCTAACTTGATAGGTAACTTGCTAGCCAACCTAGCTAACTACCTGTAGGCTACTTCCAGTGGGTGGGGATGGCCCAGCCTCAGGCCTGGTACTCACCTGCAGTTGGTGAAGATGGTCTCGCAGGGTGGAGGGAAACTCAGACTGGAGGATCTGCTGGTTCTTTGCTAACTGGGCCCTCACGGCACTGCTAGCAGCTCGGTATCTGAGAGAGAAGCACCGAGCTTCAGAATTTGGGTTCAGAAAGTAAAACTCCTCACCTGAATTAAACTGTTCCCATCACCTGTGATTTGCTAATTAGCACAGTCTGTCTGCTAGTCGGGATGTATCGCTGGTGGCTGAAACTAGTTCGCTAACTTCACTGGTGGAAAAAACATATGGCATCACTTCTACTTTCTAACGCATTGACTTTCCACCTCAAACGCAAACCCCATTTTACAGTGATACCGTATTTGAGACCTGGCCGCCCTGTAGAGAATCGCAGCTTGGAAATACAAGCCCAACCTGTCCATTTCTTCCTCGAAAGCTGATCCCTCCTCCGGAGATGAAGTCTCGATGAGAATAAGCTCCGGCATCTGCTTCACTTCCACACTTCCTGCCGTCACTATGGCCTCAGAAACCTGGAACACAAGCATCATCACTCAGGGTTTAAAATAATGTCACAACATCTAACCCCAACAACTGATAAATACCACTGTCGACACAATGGGTGGCCAATCTTATCCATTAATGGCCAGTGTTGGTTCAGGTTTTAGGTCTATCCTGGCATCAAGAAACCTGATTACTAGTCTCGATTGAAGACAATGATTAGTTAATAAGGTGTCTGAGTGCTGGTCTATCACTAGCCCTTTTCGGATAAGACACCATTACTGTTCAAGATAAAGGAGTATAATCATTGACAGAATTTAAGAGATGACACACTGCGCGAAACAATACCTCAGGCACCAGCAGACCTTCTGAGGAACCTTTGGGTGGGATCAGGTGTGCGCTGGGGTCTGTCTTGGAACTATGGAAATCAAGCAAAAATGACAACTTTATTTTATCCACACCTTGCATAAGGGTCAATGACGTGATATTGTCCGAGTGCACTACTTTGGTTTAAAATAATTTTAAATGATTCATAATAAGCATCATTTTATTCAATAAAACCTGTTTAATTTGAACATATTTCCAGTTTATCATAAAAATGAAATATATTTTATGTTTTGCCATCTCAAACCCTCAAAATATCAGGTGGCGCAACCGTCCGAGCAAGTTAACACTATGTGAAATGTATTTAATATGTAATTTAAAATATGAATTAATATAATATTAAAATGGGGGCATAATTTTATATTGAAAACCTTTCAAATAAACAAAGTCTAATAGTTTAATGTTCTTAAATTGTTTGGAAAACCAAAATACCCGCCCCTACAATAAAAAATCTATAAGTCACTTTTAACACCCAGCTCAACTACAAACTAGCAATGTTTTAGGCAGAGTAGACACTCTCAGGTATTCTTACTAAAAAAATCACTTAGAAAAAAAAGAGGATAAATGTATTCAAATAAATGTATTCTGTACAATTTTAAAGATTTATAAAAATAAAACATTTTTAAAAGGCTTATTTGTCATTGACCCATAAACTTCCAAGATTTCCTGCCAGTTTCAAGCAGATCTTTCTCAGAACAAAATTCAAAGTTGACTCAAAGCACTCTCGTTCCAAGATCCAAGTGGAATTTAATCCATCCTTCAGAAACTGCCAGTGCAAAACAGATGCACCTCAAACAACAAAATGCCAGAACAGCAGTATATTTGGTATATATTGACTTACTGACTACATGATAATGAAATATGCAAACTTGGAACAACTTCACTCCCTAAAACAGGACTACTGACGGATTCCACCACGACATTACACCATCACGCAACAAAACTGAAAAATTAAATGCAAAATTTTCCACCAATCTCTCCATGTCCTTTCCTTCATTCCTAAAAACATTAAACAAGAATAATTACCACATTATGAGCTGTAACTCACATACATCTGTATTCATATTCCCACACATTACGTGCACAATTCTCTTTCACTGTTTTTCCATCCCTCTTCCCCTTGTTTATTCTCTACCCCCAATCTCCCTCCCTCCTTCCCCACACACCGGTCTCCAGTTAGCGCTGCCTCCCCAGAGGGTAAGGTGCTCGTCTTCTGAGCAGCACTCCGCCTGGTGTCACCCTCCTTGAGCTGTGCCTGAGCCATTAAAGGCTCTTTCCCATGGCCCAGTGTATCAGACTGCGCCTTCAAGGCCCCGGACTGCCGACTGGTATCCGCGAGCTGGCAGACCTGGGGAGACAGAGCACCCAACCTAACATCCAACATCTATGAACCGTACGGCTCAAATGCACCCACACTGATCAACAAGTTTCCCCCTAGAGCAGTGGTGCTCAATCGTGTGCCATGGAGGGCTGAGGAGATGCTGGTTTCCATTCCAACCAGTCACTACACCAGCTGATTTTACTGATGAGGGACAATTTTGACTCATTTCTAGATTTTTCCATGGGGTAAGCAAAATAATCTTCAAATCAGAGACAAAATTTTTTCTTCTAAAGCACAGGTAAGAGCAATGTTCACTGTTTACAAATAATGACGTCATAGTTGTGAATGCGCAGTTTGGTGGTTGCCAGAAAGCGTGATCATAATACAAAGAAACATGGCAAGTAGCCTCTTCGGTTCTTCACTTAAAATCCTCAAAAACGTGATTCCTGAACCCTTAGCGAACCTGTTGGTGCAACCTATAACACAACAACTGACTGGCATCGCTATTTTAGATGTTTTATTAAGTACATATAGAGATGGAGATCTACTAGCGTAAGATGAGCCTTTTTGCCAACCACGTATCAAAACATTGACGTCAATGTGAACATCGCTATTGGCATACGTGTTTAAGTCTAAATGTTTTGGTAAGATTTCATTTTTGCAGTGTACA
The DNA here is from genome assembly GCA_029692085.1 of Gymnothorax javanicus. Taxonomy (NCBI): domain Eukaryota; kingdom Metazoa; phylum Chordata; class Actinopteri; order Anguilliformes; family Muraenidae; genus Gymnothorax; species Gymnothorax javanicus. Next base: position 8,476,286 of record CM056198.1, on the reverse strand, counting down.
GTAACCCACTGTACCGGCTAACTGATATGAGTAATTGAGAGGCTCAGAAATATTTTCTTCAGAGATTATCCAGCAACAGTGAGGTCAGGACCAACAGAAGTCTGAGGAAGTTGGTTCAAAATTGATGAATTAATGAATCTCACTCATGTGCACAGAGGACAAATCAAATGCTGGACCCGTTACAGAAGCTGCATGAGTTAGATCACGGGCGATAGATTCGTCATGCAATTATGGCAGAGTTCAAATTCTGCACTTGAACATACTGTACGGCCACAGGTAAGAGGTGGATCAGAGAACATGCACTTGGATGCCATGTGGGTCATGCACTCAGAAGATCATGCAGCTTGAAGAATCTTGCTTGATACCATCTTCACCACTGTATACCACTGTATAATACCTCTGCTTAATTCAGGAATATCGATCACAAACAAAGCCAACACAGCACACAGCTATAATTTATAATCTGATTTATGAAGCCATGGTGATGTTCCAAAGAGTTTATATATATATATATATATATATATATACACACACACACAAACACATTTGAAGACATCACATTTGAGATTGTTTATGGCTTTGGGGTACCACACACAGCAATTCACAAGAAAGTGTAGCTATTAAAGTTAAATGCTAAAAAGGTCAATCCAAAGCAAGACAGAGAATATCCGAAATTTACAACATGCTAAATGGGCAAACATCATGAATACAACGCCAGTCAATAGTTTAGGCACCCCAAAAATTTATAATTATTTTTCCAACAATCATTTATAAAAACTGAAATAAACACCATTTATCTAAAAAACTATCAATCTTAAATCCATCAAACTAATCACAATAAATAACAATTGCTCTGCATACACATATAAGATACACAACCAGCTAGCGCCCAGCTGTGACAGCGTCGGCTGGCATTGTTTTTATGGACAAATTTTGTCAGCGCGGTTCCGTCACAACCATGCAAGATGCAGTCACAAAACTTTAAAAATGCGCAATTCAGATCACAGTGTAGGCCGAGATTGATGGCAGGTGTGGCCCAAGAAAGGGCACTGGAAGTAAGCGGGTACGAAGAGCAGGTCATGTGATCCCATCACAAGATGGTCTCCAGTATTTTGTGCGATATATTTCACAGCAAAAAATATAATATTCCAAGGTAGCTATCCGTGTACCAGTTCACTTAGAAAGGCAAGTGAATTATGGTAGCTAATTCTGAGCGAGTCTCGTATCAGGCTGATTGAACTTAGTAAGATTGCAAAGGTAAAACTGATCCTAGCTCCTGGATTGGGCTGGATCAGATATGTTAGTTAATTACACTGATTTATAGCTGTTGTTCTTTGGGCAGTCCTCAACAATTAGGTTAATCAGCAGGTTATTGGTGCCAATTTCTAATCAGCAGGTTACTGGTGCCAACTCCTGATTAGATAATGTGTCAGTGCAATTAGAATCATCCAATAATGAATCAGGTCACAAGGAGTTAGAGGATAGAGAGAGTTAGTAAGGCAGGCAGTGAGTCCAGAATCAGCCATGTTAGTAACAATGATTATGGAATTTATTTTGGTGGAGTTGATCTGGAAAATTAGTACCACTAGTTATGATAAATATTCCTCAGTAAGTCTGGAATCACTGAAGTTAGTAATGTAAATTATGGTAACTGTTCTAGACCAGCTTCAGATTTAACTCTGCACATTGCATTGTGTTCCAGAGCAGGCCTAAGATCAGTGAAGTTAGTAACATAAATCAAGGTACCTCTTCCTGATCAGGTCCTGGAAAAGCAGTGGATGTCTCTGGGTTAAAATGCATCAGTTTCTCACGAGGCATATCAGCCGTGTTAGTGTGTCCTTGTCCAGAATCGAATCGCACGGGTTGTAAAAAGGCAGCTATCGCTGCACGCACATCCTAGACAACAGAACAAACAAAGCTTACCCTTCAGGGTACTGCAAATTAGCACAGGCAGGTAGATAGCATTTTTATCGTTGCTTAATTATTCAAAAGCTCAGTGGACTCAAAATCAGTTCTGCAGTTGCAGGTTAGTCCAGGTTTAGTCCTCGACTAATTAAGATCTGTCATTATATTTCATCTTTTCATTTTCATCGTTTCACATAGTACAGCAGGACAAAAGAATGTTTAGTAAGGTTTAGGTTTAGCTAAATTAGGTTATAAGAGTCGCAAGTGAGTAAAAACCACCACGGCCAATTAAAATGCCCGCAAGCTGTGTTTTTGCTGAATGTGACCAAATTTTTGAGTTCTTAATATATACATGTATACAGGTACATGTGGTCATGAAAAAATCCAATGTGACAGACAGGTTTGTCCATCTATCCATCCATTATCTACACCACTTCTTCCTCATTAGGGTCACGGGGGAGCTGGAGCCTATCCCAGCTAACAATGGACGAAAGGCAGGGACCCAACCTGGGGTGCGTTTCCCAAAATCACAGATGCTAACTTACGTAGATGGGCCCATTGACTGTGAATGGATGAACTATGTAAGTTACTAACTTAGTTAGCAACTGCGCTTTTGGGAAACGTGCCCCTGGACAGTTCGCCAATCCATTGCCGGGCGCACACACCATTCACTCACACATTCCCACCAATGGGCAATTTAGAGTCTCCAATTAGCCTGGCATGCATGTCTTTGTACTGTGAGAGGAAACTAGAGTACTCGCAGGAAACCCACGCAAATACGGGGAGAACATGCAAACCACACAGAGAGGCCCACGGCCGTATTCAAACCCACAAGCTTCTTCAAGGCTAGACAAGTATTTTTTATGCTATTTTCCTTCTCCAAGGAAAATTAACCCGATACTGTATGCAGTAAATCACACCCGAGAATCACATCATAAAAACAGGAATGAATATATGCAGTAGTATAAGAGGCCAATTAAAAAAAAACATCTTGACGAGCTTGCTGCCATGTTCTTAGTCATAGGCTTGCAATGCCCGACCGTTGAAGCGAATTAACGTTCCAGTAACTGACAGTTGTGGTTACTCTCAAGATAATTTCTTGTCCACAATGGAAAATACCCTCCGTGCAACAGAATTATAAAGAGATTTCTGTCAATAAAATCCTGTAAGAATAAAACTCTGCAAAACCCCACTAAGATTACAGACCACAGAACATCGTACACAGTGAGGATTTAGATGCATAGTTCATGATAATCACTGAAAGAGGCAAGGGCTTCTGTTACATGATCTAGTGTTTTAAATGGTGTCTTGTCACAAGCCCATACAGAAAAACCACGCTCAGAAAGTTCAGTTCCTCCCATGTACAGTGCTTAACAAATTTATTAGACCACGACCCAATGTAAGGTTTATGCCACAGCTGCCCTAAATGAACAGTATTGGTAATTACCAAAATTATTTTTTATGTTTCTGTAATGGTTAATCTACCACTACGGGCAAGCTCTTTAATTGAAATTATATTTTTAATGCTAAAATATACTTATTGTTGTTATCCATGAATTTTCAAATTTACTGTTTTACAAAAAAGCAGAAAACATAGTTAAGCACATTATTATTTTTGATAAATATGGCAAATAACAGTTATTTACTTGCATTCCTGAAGATTTTTTGGTTTTTTGGTTTTTATGTGTGAATAAGGACTATTTAGTTGTTTCAGTTTGCAATTTTCCAAAGAATTAAAAATATAATTTTTAGTTTTAAACAAGTTTTTGACAGACTTCTAAAATATTTGTGTTTTCTTGTTTCTAAGACAGGTGGTTGAATAAATTTGTTAAGCACTGTATATCTTCCTATCACTACAGATCTTTCAGCAGATCATGGACCTAACTAGTGCTATCACCTAGCAAAAGGCTGTTTTATACTGTAAGATGTGTCTGACAACAGTGTCTGATGACAAAAATTATGTCAGAGAGGCAGAAAAAGTGTTGTCTGTCAGTGTCTTGAACGTGTCAAATATTTTTAACATCGCTGACACTGTCGTTGAATGTTTTCTAATTTAATTGACTGGATGGACCGAGAGTTCGGTGGTTGACACGGATTTTAGAAAGTTGATACAGTAGCGTTTGCAAATAGGTTGGTTGGCTATAGTTATAAAGAAATAATTCTAGTCACCATGGAGATGACACAGTTTGCACCACAGACGCTGTTCGACCCTTCATTGAAGCACAAAAGCATCTGCATCGTCCCACACTTTTCTTAAGACTTCTGTCAAAATATGTCACACAAATATAAAACGGCCTTAAGTCTGAGGTCAGAGGGAAAATGTGGCATAACTTTTACTTTCCAACCCCAGGACTTTACACCACCGTGTTACTCAAAGTTTGAGTTTCCACTTGTGCTCTCCCTGCTAGCATGGCCCACCACGACCTATGAGCCATAATCGACCTCAAACCCACCACACAAAAAAACCTTCTGACCACTGAATTATCCAAACCTATGATATAACTGTGTATCTTACAAATGGATTTTTTCACTGGTTTACTGGACATTGAAACAGCAACTAACCAATGTGACCAAGACATCTACCAATGCAGACTCAATACAATCATATTCCCACCAGACCAAATTCCTCTTATGACGACAATTACAAATCTCAGTGCCACAATGAGAAGTCTGGGATACAAGTAAGATATTGGCAACTAAAATTCAAAAGGCAAAAAGGTTCTGTTTATGCATATGTAGACTTCTCATTTCTCTAAGCCTAATTAAGTAGACTGTTAAATGGTCTCAACTGTAATCTTTGCCTGAAAAAACTTGAATTTTTACACGAAATTTTTACATAACATTCATCGCTTCAATTGAATTCAAATGTCTACTGCGAGCAATTGTATTACTGTTGCATATAAACAATGATTTGCTAGTTAAATTTCATCTAAATGCTTTAATGATTTTTAATATAAATTATTTTTAACACCTTCAATCAATAATGAATACTCAGCGGGCTTCATTTCAAAATCTAATTAAGTGTTTGCGGACCTAAATAATCAGGCAAAATTCTACAGGGGGGTATCAGTTGTAAACATGTAAACCTGCTGGTGGTGCAATTTTTAAACTACTGCACCTTTATTTGTAGAGGTATGGTTGACAATGCACATTCTGCTCATTTACAGTAATGCCTGCCTACCCCCCCGCCCAAAGCAGCCAATCAATCACATTCTCGAAACGTGAGTGAAAACGAGATCTAGGAAACCCACATAAATACGGGGAGAACATACAAACTCCACACAGAAGACCCTGGTTGGGATACAAATCTGGGACCTTCTGTTAACTACAAGCCAGAGGTATCTACTGCACCACTATACTGACTAATCATAATTTTTTTTTTTTGAGAAGTCACGTAAAAAAAAAAATAGCCAGCACTTGCAGGCAGAGGACTAAGATACATCAGAATAAAAAAACAAGCGAAGACACAACTGTTGCGCTCACCTCCCACTGCCTCTTCACCGAGCGAGAGAACTCCTCCATGTTCCGAAGCTGAGCTGGGGAGCAGAACTTCCTCAGGCTCTCCACTGACCTCAAGAACTCCGCCAGAACCTCAGGTTTCATATACTGCAGAGAACACAAAGAGATAAGAGGGTAAGTGAGAGGGGAGGGGAGAGCATTGAAAGCTGCGTCAGGAGAACAGGAGTTGGTGTGGAGTTTAGGACAGGGATAGGCTTAAGGGAGGGTGGGGTTAAATTAAATAGGGTTTTGGTGGGAAAGGGTCATACAGAGTTGAGGGAAAGGCTATGAGTGTGTCCCAATATTCAAGATTATCCCACCTCAGACAAGAATACTTGGATGGCATTGGTCGAAAGCAGTCAGATGAAAACCCTGTATATTCCCACATTACGTCTCCGAGCCCATACACGGCATGCGAGCAGATTATCTCCCTTTTAGCATCAATGGAGCAGCCGAAATGGCATGCATGTAAAAAAAGGTCCTCAGTGGGTTAAATTTGTTACACAGTTTGTTAGAGGGCCAATACGGAAATATATGGGGTCAGTAAACGCCTCGGCTGACGCCTCGCCCAATATGCCATTTATTTGACCCCATATATTTCTGTATTGGCCCTCTAACAAACTGTGTGACTTATAATGTGTACCCTCCTTCCCAGCACTCCTCTCTTTTTCCTATCTTCCATCTAGAAGTACGAAGAGAGGAAACGAGTAGAGGAAAGGAAGATGCATTTTTTGAATCTCACCCCATGTCGTTTCACAAAACTCATGTCAAACTTGCAAGGTTCGTAGCCATGACCTCACAGAACCATAGCTAGACTGGCTAAAGAAGCCTTTTCATTTATCCTTGACTTTTATTTACCATTATTACCGCCGCCATGGAGGTTATGAGATCCATCTTGTTTGTAGGTTTATAGGAAAGTCAGCAGGATTACGGAAAACTGATGGCCCAATTTTCATGGAACCTAGTGGGAAGGTGCAGCATGGGCCAACAGAGAACCAATTACATTTTGGAATGGATCCAAATCACGGGGCCGGAAATTATTTTTCTCTTTCGTTAACTTTGAGCAATATGGCATTTGGCTGCGAAGGTAATGTAAAAGTCATACAATTTAATATTCAGTAGGAGGTACTAAAGTTCAACAGTGACAAAACATGCCCAATTATAGATATAGGATGGCTTTGCTTATTGATTTGCATATCACAGAAGAGTGAACTATTGGCCTTAGCGGAGGTCTGGGCTTTGCGAGTGCCACTCTAGTTTAGTAATGCAAGCCAATAACTAACACATTTGCGAATGGCAGAGATGTAAATTGGATGAGAGATTATATTTTATGTTATGTGATCATTACCGTTTGTCTGTTGGTTGGTTTGTTGGTTTGTTTGTAAGCAGGATTACGCAAAAAGTTATGGATGGATTTTCATCAAATTTGGTGGAATGATTAAGTATTGTTCAAGGAAGAGGTGATTCGATTTTGGGAGGTCAAGGTCAAAGGTCAAGGTCAAGGGCATGCAAAAGGTCAAAAACACATTTAAAACATATTTGCGAAAGACTACAGGACTGCATAAACACAGGGGTTGCTAGCTAATACAGGCAAAAATAACATTGATTACACTGGCGGAGGTACTTGTGCTCTCTGAGCGCAGCTCTAGTTCATAAAGGATTATCTGTGCAATTCGACAGGGATGACAAATACAGTTCTGAGCAGTGCGAATACTTGCCTCTGTTTGCGGTGCCTGTGCTCCTGAGATCTCCTTGCTGCTGAAGGCAGTGATGGCGCTCTGTATGTGGTCCTGGAGTTCCTGCTTTGCCTTCTCAAATCTTTCTCTTGCCTCGGCCTCGGTTTGCGATCTGGGTGAGGGGCCCTTGGGAACCTCAGCGTGAGCCTTTTGCATGGCACCCTTAGGAGCCCTAGGGAATGCTTGAGGTGGGATCCCAGTGAAGGCCGGAGTCCCAGCCTGTGCTTTGGTGGAACTCTGGTAAGTCTGGGCCTGAGCTGGGGGAACAGTGGCCTGAACTTGGGGCTGGACCTGAGGCCGAACCTGGGGCTGGTCGCTGGTTCCTGTTGAAGCCTGGGCTGGTGCCCCAGTTGGATATCTAGTTGTCGTTTGGGGCTGGATTACCGGTTGGGTTTGAGCTGGACTAGGGGTTTGAGCCAAGATTGGGTGTTGAGTGGAGATACTGGGCTGGATCATTGGATGGGTCTGAGTTGGGCTGGGGTCTTGTGCTGATCCTGGGTGTTGAGGGGAGGTGAGGTGCTGGACCATTGGTTGGGTTTGAGTTTGGCTGGGAGTTTGAACTAATCCTGGGTGTTGAGGGGAAGTACTGGACTGGATCATGGGTTGGGGTTGAGTTGGGTAGTGGGTTTGAGCTGAAGTCGGATGTTGAGTAGATGTAAAGGGCTGGATCATTGGTTGGGTTTGGGCTGGGCTGAGGGTTTGAGCTAATCCTGGGTGTTGAGTGGAGGTACCGGGCTGGATCATGGGTCGGGTTTGGGTTGGGCTGGGAGTTTGAGCTAATCCAGGGTGTTGAGGGAAGGTACCGGGCTGGATCGTGGGTTGGGTTTGGGTTGGGCTGAGGGTTTCAGCTAATCCTGGATGTTGAGGGGAGGTACCGGGCTGGATCGTGGGTGGGGTTTGAATTGGGCTGTGGGTTTGAGCCCAAAAAGACCGGCTTGGACTGGGAGACTGGGAGCGAGGTGGTGTCTGACTTCGGTCTCTGGGCTGCGATCCCGACCTAGATCGAGGATGAGCAACAGCATCTGCATAGGAAAAGCCCGGGACCCTTGTCCGAGGACTGGCCGGACTCTGAGGCCGAGGGGAGCTTGGGCTTAGAGATGCAGAGATGCCTTTGGGCTGGTCTTGGGGACTGGTCTGGGGTGGGCTCAAGGGCACCCCCTGTGGGTCGGACAGTATGAGGACTTTGGAGGGCGGTTGGGGCTCAGTCGGTCCCTGATGCCTTCGGGCCCCGAGAGAGCTGAGCAGTCCAGCTGCCTCCTGAAAGAAGGAGACAAAAAAACAAGCAAAAACACGTTTTGAAAATTGGACAAACTCAAGGTCTTAAATACCATCTTCCCTCTGTCTGAGGTTAACTTTATGTAATATGTTAATAGACTATTAATAATTTTACCCTAAGACTTTTATATTCATTCAAATGCATTTTAATGCTAATTCTATTTAATTTAGATATTTTACTTATTTATTATTTATTTTTACAGCCCATGTGTCTTTTTATACAGATTGATCCTAACTGCTAGTCAGTGAACCGGCACACAGCGCTCTTATTATGTCCTCAAATAAAAAGATTATTTTAAAAAATTCGACATCCTGAACATTTAGGCAAAGTTATTTACTGCAGTGACAATCCTCTTTACTTTTCTGGTCCTCTGTCTGATTATTTTTATTGTAGAATGTGCACAACATGCCCAAAAGTAAATGCCATCTAATACCTAATTCCAAATTCATGAGCCTTAATAATAAGTAGTTGATCTGCCCTTTGCCAATATAACAATTTAAACTTTAGAACACTGCAGCTGGGATTTGCTTCTATTCCACCTAAAAAATGAACAAATCACCCCTACAGAATATTCTGTAAAGTTCCTGCAAGCTATAGCATGTAATTTTTCCCATAGCAGAATTTTCTTGACTAGCACAAACCAAAAGACACAGCCCCAGACCAAAAGGTTGTCAACATACTTTTTGTTTATATTTTGTATACACTAGAATTTAATTATAATTTAATTATACTTTATTGTCCCTATTATAGCTCCTTGTCCTCCGGTGAGGAATACGATGGACAATGTGTACGAGACGAAGGCGTGGGGGGGTACCTGGGCCTGAGAGATGATGTTCCTGACTCTCTCTTGCATCTGGGACGGCTCAAAGTGCAGTGTTGGCCATCGACTCCGCACAGCCGCCAACCTGACGCCAAAATCCTGCTCCTCTGCCACCAGCTGTCCCTCTAACTGCAGCCCGCGGGAGATCAGCGCCTGAGCAGCCACCCCCAAGACAAAATAAAAAGGGGGGGTCACGTAGAAGCATAGGCTGAACCCCATCTCTTCAGACACTAACCAATCACAGACAGCTCAACCTACGATATTAAAAGCAGACCTGCAAGACATTTTATGAGTACAGAATTCAACCCATTTTTTTCCAACACCCAGCAATTAAATATTGCCCTCAATTAGGAACATCAATCTCAGTCCTCAATCTTAATCATCAATCTTAATCTCAAGAACCATTACTCCACTCAACTGAAACTGACACGGCAAGGGGCAAATAATTAATGAAATTAATTATGCTCTTCCATTCAAGTCTCCTGCAACACATCATAAAAATGATCACCTGATAATTATTATTGCTGCTATTATTACTTGTCTGTTTAACCATGTCATTGCAACTTTCATTTTGAATTGTGATGCAGAAAGTAACCAAAAATAAATTCCACAATGCAAATAGTGGCTAAACCTGATGGTCATCTTGGACTCCCTATTTCAACTTGCGATTTTATATATGGACGAGTAAGACATCATCCAACTCTGAAACCTGTCAGTGGTACATGTCAAAACTCAAAGAAAAGTATCCTTTCTTCTTGTACTCAATACTTCTAGGTAAGAACAGGAGAAGAACGGAGGGAATGAGAGACATTTTCCGGAGCACTAGGACACAGCCAATAACTCACTTTAGTTTTGGGGTCATGACCTTGCTGGCCTCGCCTTTCCATCTCCTTCAGGAGCTGGCAGGCATCTCGCGCCTCCGCCAGCCAGTGCTCCAGTTCCGCCAAACTGCCGTCCACTGCAGATGTGCTTTTCTGCAACCCCGTGCTGGCCTGCTCCACTTCCAGCAGCTCCTGGATCACCTGTGTGGACACAGAATCCCATGTTCAAACTCCTTGACATCTGGTTCACCTTGATATACTGAGACAGTGGTGACCAACCCCTTGTCCTTGAGGTCTCTTGGTTTTTGCTCCAACCATAAAAAGACCACCTAATTCAACAGCCAGAGAAGGGCTGTCCAACCCTGTTCCAGGAGACATGGAATCCTGTAGGTCAATACTCCAACTCTAACCAAGACCACCTAATTCAACAGGTACAGCAGGGCTGTCCAACCCTGTTCCTGGAGATCTATTGTCCCGTAGGATTTTACTCCAAGCCTAACAAAGACCACCACAATCAATAACTAGAGCAGGGCTGTCCAACCCTGTTCCAGGAAGTCGACCCTCTGAGAGGTTTTCACTCCAGTCTTGGCAAAGCATACCTCATTCAACAGCTTGAGATCTTATTCAGTTATTATTTACAGTCGTTGAGTCAGGTGTGTCAAATCACGGTTGAAATTGAAGCCTAAAAGATAGCAACCTCCAGGATCTGGGAAGGTTCACTGTCCCAAGACCAGAGCCCCCTGACGCAGTCAGACTATGCAACTCAAGTCATCATTTTTTTTTTATAAGACAATATCAGTGCTTTGAGTCCGCAAACCTGCTTGTCTAAGTAAGCCCAACGGGCCTATGAATCCAAATGTGTTCCTGCGGGAATCTTGACATGGGTGTTTTATTTAAGTCTGCTTTTGTATGAAATCATTATGAAAAGCCCACAAAAAAATGTCATGGGAAACTAGACACAAAGAAATGTCAGTCTAAATGGTAAGACCTGTGACCCACCTTGCCTAGATTCTGCTGGTTCTCAGGGGACCAATCAGACGAGGCTGCAAGAGCTTCAACCTCCATTAACCTCTTTATCATGAGCTGAAAAACAAAGCATAGACAACCGCCCGAATCGATCAGCTTCCAAGTACGAAGACTAGTGAGGACACGTCTCGAACATTGCTGAGATGATCTCACCCAGACCAAATATTCAAGTTTTATTGCAATGGGTATGTGGTTAACATCTACACTTCCACACCCACCTTGGCGCGATGGTGCCTCTAAGAATTGTTACACAGAAACCAGGAATAAGCCCCAGGTAAGAAAGATTATTTGCAAATACCTTGTTAAATTTCCTGTCCTAACTGGAAAGACTGTTAAAGGATGGAACAAATTTTATAAGACTGCAGTAGGTGAGATTCTCTTCAGTAACCAGAGTCAGCCGCTGCATTCTGTCCACACTTTTCCTCAAAAGCAGGATGGACTCAGGAGTTTATAGCTGCCCTGGTGTATAACCTCGACTGGTGTTTGTTGTTACCTGGCAGTTAACCCTTTAACACTCCTACCCAAAGTAGATTGACAGCTGTTCTTAAACCGTTTGGAGAATATGGATGGTTTTGGTCTCTTTTGAGAGGAAACACTGAAGTTTTTCCCCCAACTGAAAGAATCACTGTAAGTGCTACTGTCGTTGAGTAATCTAAGTTGGAACACACTGAAGTAGAAGGTTTTTATTCTCGCCAGAATTTTTTTTTGCAAACAGATGCCTGCAGATGAGTGTAGCTGGGACTTCTTAGCTGAAAAAACACAATGGGACCACAGCATGAAGCTGTGACAGAGGCGTTGATTAAAGCTGCTGTGATGATTATATTTTGAAATGGTTGGCATCAATTGAATCACAAGAATCTTAGCTTTCCGAAGATATGTGGCATGAGTATCTCACGTTACATACGAGCTGTGTAAATGACGTAGTTTGTTTTTAACTTCCCTGATGGGCCGTTGGAGTGACAAGGGGTTAATCAACAAATCACCAGCTGAACAACCAAAATGTAATCATAGGGCGGAGTCAGAACGTTCAAAAATGAGTACATTTGAGCTAGTCATCAGGTTAGCCTATGCAAGCTATGGTGTGTCCTTTATTAAAGGCCTGATACCTGCAGTTTCTTCCTGTATGTTCGTAAGGGGCCAGATAACAGCTCCACCGGTTCCCTCATCAACAAGGAGGCTTCCTGGGTTAGCTCCTGCGCTGTTGGGGGTGTTTGAGTAACACCAGGCGGGGTGGCAGTGGCCTGTTTGGGGAAGAAGGGTTGACACCATCTAGTACTACTCCTATTAGACTCTATTACTCTGTGTTAGCATGTACACTGGCTTCACACATACTGAGGTGCGTAACTCTCACTGTACACACAGGAGATGAGTCATGTGACAAATGCATCATCAGCGGGGCCACAATTGCTAGTTTTCTGTCCCTGAACACTGGGGATGTTGCCACAGTTACTGCATATTATACCGCTAATTTGTGAATTGCTCCCTGATATTCCGGAATCAGTCCCAAGTCTCCCACAAAACAGCAAAGCTAATGGCAAATTAGGTTTTTTCTAACGATATCATAGGGGGAATTAATAATGCCAGTCTCCCGGAATTAATTTTTGAAACAATTTGGATGTCTGTGACTCATTTCAAGATTTGTACAAGGCATACGAAGCTTTCACTTGAGAAATATCACAATCAAAAAATAGAAAACAAGCTAATAATTACTTCGGAAGACAAAAAAAAAAGAACACTGGTTAAGACGCTACGGAGGTTGCAGTTTAGTCGGTATGATCTGAACTCACGAGTCTCTTCCTATTGATGAAGTCGACCCACTGTTTGTTCAGGCTTTGCAGCTGGGCTGTCAGTTTACGGCCGATGGTCTCATCCGTCACCCCCATCAGGTAGTTCCCCGCCTCGTTCAGGTGGGCCTGACGAGCGCTTAACTCCGCTAGACGCTCTGCTGTCACCTGAGAAATGGAGCGGGTGACATCACGGAACGTCGGTGATGTCATATTGCATGATGTCATTATGAGTGTTCTCATATAATGTACTTAGCAGTGTCAGCGGTTTCAACAAATCAGTTTCTTCAAGATCTGTCAGCTCACAAACAGACCATCCAGCTGGTAACACCTGATTGGAGGATGACTGCCTGATCATTTAGATCAGTGCTTCCCAAACCTCTCCTGGAGAACCACCTGTCCTGCATGTTTTAGATCTCTCCCTCCTCTAGCACAGGTGATTCAAATGATCAAGTTGTCATCAATCAGCTTTAGGGGGTGATTAACTAGCTGATCATTTGAATCACCTGTGCGGGAGCAGGGAGAGATCTAAAACATGCAGGACAGATGGGCCTCCAGGAGAGGTTTCGGAAGCACCGATCTAGTGGATGCAGTCAGATGTTCGCTTAATTGTCTGGTGGATGTCGTCAGGAAATTTCTTGATTATCTAGAGCAGTGGTTCTCAACGTCAGTCCCGGGGACCCCATGTGTGTGCTGGCTTTTGTTCCAACCACAGTTGCAATCGTAGGATTTTAACAAGCTGCTAATTTGTCTTAATTATGTGCATTTAATGTTTAGAGCAGTTATTTGCCCTCTTAACCCACAACTTAACAGAAATATCTATTTGCCATCAAGAATTTCAAAAATACCATTCGCACATTGCAGTATGTCAGAAATAACAGCATAAAATGAGAGAAAACAATGTAACCAATCAAATTAATGATGTAGTTGGCTCCTAATTAGTGAAAACTACTTGGCTCATCATGACAAATGTAGTCCACAGACAAACCAGTTTTGTGTTATGTTGATCTGATTAAGTTCACCTGAAGCTTTTTGAAAGAACTTGAAACAGTTGTGTCCAGCAGCCTAATCTGGGGTTTATTGATTTCCTCAGTGTATAATTTGATCTGTTTGACATGTTATGTTACTTGACATTACTTGCAGTATTGCAATAAACACACCATCTTCAAGGGTGTTTTATTCTTCATTGCATGTATGGATGTTCCTATGTAACATTTGACTAAAGAGATATATTAACAACTCTGAACATGAAAAGCACCTAATGAAGACAGTCACAGCTTGTTAAAGTTCTACAATTGCAATTGTGGTAGGAACAAAAGCCAGCACACACATGGGGTCCCCAGGACCGACGTTGAGAACCACTGATCTAGAGCAGGGGTAGCAAACTGGTCCATACATGGACCAAGGATCTGCAGGTTTTCAATCCAGCCAAGCAAAAGCACACCTGATAAACTTATTTTATCAACTGATCTCAGTCTGCACAGTTGATCAGTTGTATTAGACGTGTTTCTGCTCAGTTGGAATGAAAACCTGCAGCCCCTCCGCCCTTTTATGGACCAGTTTGACACCCCCAGTCTAGTGGATTTGGTCAGATGCTTGCCATATTATTTGGTGGATGTGGTGGTTAGATATTTGCCTGGTTGTCTGGTGGATTCGGCTGGATGATTGCATGATTATATGGAGGATGTGGTCAGATGATAGCACTTTTCTTTATTCATGTTTCTTCTTGGCTCCTTTTTTATTGTGGAGAGTCATGTTACGATTGTTTTTTAATTGGTGCCAAACCGTCATCTCGCTGCAAATCAAATCTGCCTTTGGGTATAAATAAAGTAACCTGAACCTGAATCTTATTGTCTGATGGATGTGGTCAGACGACCGCCTGATTGTCTGGTGGATGTGGTTAGATGATTGAATGATTATATGGTGATACAGTCAGATGGATGCACTGGTCAGATGTTTGCCACATTGTTTCGTGGATGCGCTGATTAGATGACTGCATAATTATATGGAGGATGTAGTCAGACGACTGCGTGAGTGTCTGGTGGATGTGGTCAGTTGGTTGCTTGATTGTCTGCTAGATGTGGAGGTCATATGTTTGCTTGATTGTCTGTTAGATGTGGTCAGATGATTGCCACACTGTTTGGTGGATGTGGTAACTTGATGATTGCATAATTGTATGGTGGATATGGACAGATGATTGCCTGACTGTCTGTCGGATGTGGTCAGTTGTCCCCCGGATTGTCTGTTAGGTGTAGTCAGATCCTCTGATCATCTGTATGATTTGGTCAGATGATTGCAGATTATCTGGTGGATGCGGTGGTCAGATGTTTGCCTGTTTGTCTGTTGCATGTGATAAGATGTACCCCCTGATTGTTTGATAGAAGTGGTCAGGTATCTGCTGATAGTCTGGTGGAGGTAGTTTCGGGGGGTACCTCTGTCCCATGCCAGAGGGATCGGGGCGCCTCCTGATCTAGCCAGGCCTGCAGGGAGCTCAGGCCCTCGCTGTAGGCATCCCAGGCCGACAGGGCCCTCTCCATGGAGCTCCTCGCTCCCGCAATATCCGCTATCTTCTGCGCACACTCTAACTTGGCCTCCTTCACTTGCTGGGTGACGCGCTGGGCGTCCTCTGCTGCGGGGGGCAAAACAATTTAAACTGCTGAAAGCAAGGATGAGGCACTGTTTCATGTGATATCAGAATTGATAATATGATGTATGTGCATACACACACACACACACACACACACGAACACATGCAGGAGAACACAAAAACACCCATGCATGCAGGATCACAAAAGAAACACACAAAAGTACACAACCAAGTGCGCATGTGTGACACATATGCAAACATACACAGACACACACATGCACCCAAACACAGGCACACACACACACACACACATACAGAGACACACACGTCTCCCTCCCTTACCCAGGGCAGCCCTGCTGGTGTAGTTGTTGGCGACCAACTCCATTTTTCGAACAGACAACCCCAGCTGAGACACCAGGCCATGTTTGTCCACAGTCTCCTGCAGCCACACACACTCATTACCTCTCTGTCACATAACTCTCTCACTACATCATTGTTTCATTCTAAAATATTAGGGTTTAACCACAGTAAAACAACACAAACACAAGCAGGACTACAACTCCAAACACCACCTACAGTACACCACCCGGGCCACCGTAACCGCTTACATCCCAGTCGTTCAGCCGCACGCGCACAGACTCCTGGGAATTGTAGGCAGCTCTCCAGGACCGCAGCTTGCTGTCAGCCTGGGAAAGCAGCTCCAGCACTGTGTAGCGGAAGTCGAGGTAATCCAGTATCATCCCCTGGTACTTGGCCGTGACACGGGCGCTGGTGAAGCTGTCAACGAGCGTCAGGTTCGGGGTCAGGGCAGTGTATTATTTATAAACTTAGCAAATGCCACACAATCGCAGTGTCTATTTAAAAAGAACAATCCTTTCACGTGGAAGATATTTTCACTCAGGGCGATACAAATAGGGAGCAGTTGCTTTTTTATGTATCTAGCCATAATCTAATTGACCTATTGTAGGTCAGTAATGCTACGGGGTTAGGCTGTTCCAGCTCTTCCATAACTCAGACCAGGAATGAGCAGATTAGATAATGGATGGATGGATGGATGGATGGATGGATGGAGGGATAGAAGAATGGAGAGAAGGATGGAGGCATAGAAGGATGGATGGATGGATAGAAGATTGGATGGATGGTTGGATGGATAGAAGGGTGGATGGATGGATGGAGGGATAAAAGATGGATGGATGGATGGATGGATGGATGGATGGTTGGAGGGATAGAAGGATGGAGGGATGGATGGAGGGATAGAAGGATGGATGGATGGATAGAAGGATGGATGGATGGATGGAGGGCCAGAAGGATGGATGGATGGACAGAAGGATGGATGGGTGGATGGATGGAGGGCTAGAAGGATGGATGGATGGACAGAAGATTGGATGGATGGTTGGATGGATAGAAGGATCGATGGATGGATGGATAGAAGGATGGATGGATGGATGGATGGATGGATGGATAGGCGCATTGGCTGAGGCGCGGTAGGACAACTCTTCCCGTTCCTGAGGGGGCAGAGCTGGTTCTTTCTCACCGTCGGTTCAGCTGGTCCAGTTTGTCCTCAGGTACCGTGACGGAGCCGAACTCGTCTCTGTTGCTGAAATCTCTCAGGGTCTCCAGGTGAAGGTCCATATCCTTCAGAGTGTTCTGAAGAAAAATAACAACAGTGTCAAAATAAACTCGCTTACCCACACAGCTGCCATGCACTGGTTGTATAAAAAAATAAAACATATAAAGACCGTGAGGATCCAGGGAAAAATTCAACCAAAATGTATGCCCTGAATTCAAAACTTTATCACCCACTAATAACTCCCCTATTTATTGGATGAGCACAATTAATATGAGACCACCAGAGAATTTTCATAGTTTAACACGAACAGTGGGACAACCATTAAGGAACTTTTTAGCATGTCAGAAAAAAATAGCATTTGTGAAACAGCATGCAACCAATGCCCCGAGATCACGCTATATTTGGCCAAACACAGTATAGTAATATTGTTCAATGTCAACTGATAATTTGTTGAAAAGTTACAAATACTCTGTTACCGATCTTTCAGCGAACTATGCAGTACTACCCTTAGTATTTAGTTTCATATTAAAGCCACCTTCAGTATGCTGAATGATGCAGCACATACAGTATAGGGTGTAGTACACAGTAAGCACAGCCTGAGTGAAGAGAGGGAGAGAGAAATAAAAGGTGAGTGACCTTCAGCAGTTCTCTCTTTTCTCGGACGTCCTGGGCGGCTCGGGCGTGGTCCTGTACCCTGCCCCCGTCCTCTGTAAGAACGCCCTCCACCTGCAGTAGCCACCTGCCCACGGCGTCCAGAGGAGCCGGGAGAGTCATGTCCAACACCCTCTCACACTGCTGCAGCTATAACAACAACAATATAACAAAACTGTTATAAACACACACATCACATACATAACCACATCTATCCAACCCTCTCACACTGCTGCAGCTATAACAACAACAATATAACAAAACTGTTATAAACACACACATCACATACATAACCACATCTATCCAACACCCTCTCACACTGCTGCAGCTATAACAACAACAATATAACAATACTGTTATAAACACACACATCACATACATAACCACATCTATCCAACACCCTCTCACAATAACAACAATATAACAATACTGTTATAAACACATACATCACATACATAACCACATCTATCCAATGCCCTCTCACATTGCTGCAGCTATAACAACAACAATATAACAATACTGTTATAAACACACATCACATACATTAACCACATCTATACAACGCCCTCTCACATTGCTGCAGCTATAACAACAACAATATAACAATACTATTATAAACACACACATCACATACATAACCACATCTATCCAACACCCTCTCACACTGCTGCAGCTATAACAACAACAATATAACAATACTGTTAGAAACACATACATCACATACATAACCACATCTATCCAATGCCCTCTCACATTGCTGCAGCTATAACAACAACAATATAACAATACTGTTATAAACACACACATCACATACATAACCACATCTATACAACGCCCTCTCACACTGCTGCAGCTATAACAACAACAATATAACAATACTGTTATAAACACACACATCACATACATAACCACATCTATCCAACACCCTCTCACACTGTTGCAGCTATAACAACAACAATATAACAATACTGTTATAAACACACACATCACACACATAACCACATCTATCCAATGCCCTCTCACACTGCTGCAGCTATAACAACAACAATATAACAATAATGTTATAAAAACATACATCACATACATAACCACATCTATCCAACGCCCTCTCACACTGCTGCAGCTATAACAACAACAATACAACAATACTGTTATAACACATACATCACATAACCACATCTATCCAACACCCTCTCACACTGCTGCAGCTATAACAACAACAATATAACAATACTGTTATAAACGCATACATCACATACATAACCACATCTATCTAACGCGCTCTGACACTGCTGCAGCTATAACAACAACAACATAACAATAATGTTATAAAAACATACATCACATACATAACCACATCTATCTAACGCGCTCTGACACTGCTGCAGCTATAATAACAACAATATAACAATACTGTTATAAACACACACACATCACATACATAACCACATATATCCAACACCCTCTCACACTGCTGCAGCTATAACAACAATATAACAATACTGTTATAAACACACAACACATATATAACCACATATATCCAACTCCCTCTCACACTGCTGCAGCTATAACAACAACAATATAACAATACTGTTATAAACACACACACATCACACACATAACTACATATATCCAACACCCTCTCACACCGCTGCAGCTATAACAACAACAATATAACAATACTGTTATAACACATACATCACATACATAACCACATCTATCCAACGCCCTCTCACACTGCTGCAGCTATAACAACAACAATATAACAATACTGTTATAACACATACATCACATACATAACCACATATATCCAACACCCTCTCACACTGTTGCAGCTATAACAACAACAATATAACAATAATGTTATAAAAACATACTTCACATACATAATCACATCTATCCAACGCCCTCTCACACTGCTGCAGCTATAACAACAACAATACAACAATACTGTTATAACACATACATCACATACACACATATCAAACGCCCTCTCACACTGCTGCAGCTATAAGAACAACAATATAACAATACTGTTATAAACACACGCATCACATACATAACCACATCTATCCAACACCCTCTCACACTGCTGCAGCTATAACAACAATATAACAATACTGTTATAAACACAAAACACATATATAACCACATATATCCAACGCCCTCTCACACTGCTGCAGCTATAACAACAACAATATAACAATACTGTTATAAACACACACACATCACACACATAACCACATCTATCTAACACCCTCTCACACTGCTGCAGCTTTAACAACAACAATATAACAATACCGTTATAAACACATACATCACATACATAACCACATCTATCCAACACCCTCTCACACTGCTGCAGTTATAACAACAATATAACAATACTGTTATAAACACACACATCACATACATAACCACATCTATCCAACACCCTCTCACACTGCTGCAGTTATAACAACAACAATACAACAATACTGTTATAACGAAACACATCACATACATAACCACATCTATACAACACCCCTTCACACTGCTGCAGCTATAACAACAACAATATAACAATACCGTTATAAACACACACATCACATACATAACCACATCTATTTAACGCTCTCTCACACTGCTGCAGCTATAACAACAACAATATAACAATACTGTTATAAACTAACACATCACATACATAACCACATATCGAGGGCTGACTGCAATAAACAGTTATGTCCAATATATAACATCTGGACATAACTGTTTATTGCAGTCAGCCCTCGACATGTCCAACACCATCTCACACTGCTGCAGCTATAACAACAACAATATAACAATACTGTTATAAACACACACACAAACACACAAATCAAACGCCCTCTCACACTGCTGCAGCGATAACAACAACATAACAATACTGTTATAACACACACATCACATACATAACCACATCTATCCAACGCCCTCTCACACTGCTGCAGTTATAACAACAACAATATAACAATACTGTTATAACACACACATCATATACATAACCACATCTATACAACACCCATACTCACACTATGCTGCAGCTTACAACAACAATATAACAATACTCAAGCAGCTATAACAACAACAATATAACAATACTGTTATAACACACACATCACATACATAACCACATCTATCCAACACCCTCTCACACTGCTGCAGCTATAACAACAACAATATAACAATACTGTTATAACACACACATCACATACATAACCACATCTATCCAACGCCCTCTCACACTGCTGCAGCTATAACAACAACAATATAACAATACTGTTATAAACACATACATCACATACATAACCACATCTATACAACACCCTCTCACACTGCTGCAGCTATAACAACAACAATATAACAATACTGTTATAAACACACACATCACATACATAACCACATATATCCAATGCCCTCTCAAACTGCTGCAGCTATAACAACAATATAACAATACTGTTATAAACACACACACACACACACACAAACATATCCAACACCCTCTCACAGTGCTGCAGTGATAACAACAACAATATAACAATACTTTATTAATTGGTTAAGTATGTTATTGCCCGCATACAGTCAAAACGGTCTGCCAATATATCTTTTTTTGTCCGACCTGTATTGGCCGATTTTTATTGGCGGACCTGTATTGGCCAAGGGGTTAGAGGAATGCACCTGGAAGTTGACGCTCAATTGAAAGCTCTGGAAGACAGCAGATGATCACCTGGCGGTAGCTTTTCCATTCACCCCCATTCATTTTGTCTGACTTTTGACATCAAATTACTTTACACTAAAAACATTATGAGCCTTCATGTCAGTGGCAATATTTTCTACAGAAAAACTATATTTTGTAGCAGACTTCCTTACTTCGTATGTAGCGTTATGGTCTAATAATAAGCATTTTTAGCCGATGGCACCAGGCTATGCTAAAAGTGATGTGAAATGCCGGTGACTTTCTGCCGCACTGTTTAGACCAGAAGCCCATAGACGAATCATAGACAGTAGACGATTGAGCCACATCGCTAACGAAGTGAAGTACCAATGAAGTAATTATTCGCAAAACATAATAACATCGAACAGAATCAGATTATACTGACAGACGCAATCGCTTGCTCGCTGGGAATTATGTGTAGGGTACATCTACCAGACGAGTTACCGCTTCTCAGGACGTTGGGTTATGTCACAAAAAGTCAGCGAGCTGACTTTGAGCCTGCACAGTAGGCGTGGTGCTCAACTGAAAACTCGTTCAATTGAGCTTCATTGCTCTCCCATTGAGAACAGCGCCATCCCGCCGTCCACTTCTTTTACTGTCTATGGTATTTGCCGAGTTCAGCATGTGCACAAGTAACCATTGGCAACTGTGGCATTTGCTCTCTTCGAAGAAGCAGTCGACAGTTGGCCCTCAGGCCAATAACAAGGCAGTACAGAAATAAGCAATTAATAACATATAGTGTATAAACACACACACACACACACACACACACACACATCCAACGCCTGTCACAGTGCTGCAGCTATATCAACAATATTGCAGCTATATCAACCATGCACATATGCACATACACAAAAGCAAGCACACACACACACACACACACACACACACACACACACACACACACACACACACACACACACCCTCACAAACACACACACACACACACACACATACATAACCACATATATCCAACACGCTGTGACACTGCTGCAGCTGCAACAAAAATATAACAATACTGCTATAAACACACACACATCACACACACACACACACACACACACACACACACACACACTTCACACAGCCCTTTAAAGGAGGGAAAGACAGCCGTGCATTGGTAAGAACAGGAGCAGATGTGCTGGGGTCAGTGCCAACACTAATATTAGTGTAAGCAGCCGATGGCCGATCTCACTCAGCACATAAACCAGCTCACACTCAAACAGAGGCTCCACACCAGGTGTACTCTGCCAGGATCGGCCCTCCCTACACTAAAATATACACACTATGCACAAAATGGACTCAGAGTGGGCTGGGATAGACTGACCCAGCTCGTACATTGTGACACAATGTCCCATTTTATGATGGAGGGGTTTGAGAGTTCACCCTGCGCTATGAGGTGGCGCATGGGACATAATTCAGACTTCAACTCAAGACAGGCTCTCGCACTAGTGTAACCACACACACATTGGTGAGAGCCTTTTACACCATGCTCATGTACAGTGAAACCTCTCAGGACACCACTAAAACCACGGAAACTGAAGAAAAGGATTCACAGAAAGGACTAACACGTCACGCAAAACACAAATGGAACCATGGAAACTATATTCCCACATGCAAACACGACAGAAATCTCACACAAACACTGCTGAAACCCAATATGGTCACCACACTGACCCCTTATCAGTGTGCGGTAATGCATCACTTAAGTAACTTATTACAGCAATACAATTCTTTCATGCGTAAGTTAGTAATGTAACAAGTTACTGCCAAAATTCAGGAAATATTATTACAGTTACTACATAATGCATTATTCTCCCTTCAGAAATTTTTCATTTTTTTTACAATCAATTTATCTAATCAATATAATAAATTTTGGTGCACCACCAAATGCACAACACAAAAAGTAATAACTCGAAGAACAATCATGTCCAGTTATCAAACCAGATAAATGACAGTTAACAGATGTAATAATTGGCTATCGCTAAAAAAGCCCCATCTTATCAGTTACGCAGATAGGCATGGACTGAATCGTTGATTAATTTAAAAGAGCATAAAAGTAACACAGAAAGTCATTTGTTACCGCAACAAAAAGTAACATTATGTAATGTAACTTATTACTTTTGATGACCGGTAATTTTTAAAATGTAACGCATTACTTTTTTTAAAGTAATGTCCCCCGGTGCTGCACCCTCACCTTGTTAGTGAGGACGTCCCAGGCCTCCTTAAGGGCTCGCTGGTCCTCGGCGAGTGGAGTTTGGCCCCGCGCCGGGCCCAGCATGGGCATTATGTGTCTCCGCTGGTCTTCGAAGGGCACCGCACATGCCTGGTACGCCTGGCGTCAAAACATACAAATACACGTGCTCATGTAGAGTGCATGGGCATGAGCATATTTATACACCTTCAGAAACACATACATACACAGGAATACACATACCCACAGACAAACACGTACACACAGATGTAAGCATTCACATTTAGCAGCTATGTTCTTTATCTTTTGATTGTGGCTTTAGCTGTTTTGGTAGGATTAGAACACGATCCAGGTTTTGTGGCCATCGCTGATGGTTGGACAGCTACCGCTTCCTAGGGTTTTCGGCACTTTTGGTCCCTCTTCAATGCACTTTGTGCTGTAAGTTGCTCTGGACATGATTGTCTGGTAAATGCCTAAATGTAATGTAATACAAATACACACCAGCACAAACACATAGCCATACACGCATACACGTGTAAATACATCACATACACAAATGTGCATAAACATACACAAGAGGTATACACTCAAACACAGTCACTCACACACACGGAGGAAGACATGTTAGCATGCACACGCATACACATAGGACAATAGACAGCAGACCGTCACACTCCACAATGATTAGCACTGATAAGTCACAACCACCTGTTCATTAGTCAGGCTCCGTAAATAGTACGGCCTGGTGATTCTGTATTTCTATGGTAAACTGTTCTCTGTCGCATTGCATTCCTGATACCATTCCAAATAGCTCCCAATACTGTATTCTGTGGTAAAGTGTGCTCTGATGCATTCCATACCTGCTACATCTCCACACAGCTCTTAATACTGTGTTTCTATGGTAAAGTATTAGTTCCCCCTCCACATAGCCCCTAAAACTGAATTTCTGTGGTAACGTACCTACTCTTACTCCACATGGCTCCCAGAACTATATTCCTGTGGAGAAGAGTGCTCTGACGCATTCCATACCTGCTACCTGCTAAGTCTCCACATAGCTCATAATACTGAATTTCTATTACAAAGAACCTTCTCCCTCCCCACATAGCTCCTAATATTGTATTTCTATGGTAAAGTGTGCTCTGATGTATTCCTTGCCTGCCACCTGGTACATCTCCACATAACTCCAAAAACTGTATAACAGATAACCTGTTCCATACCTGGTACCGCTCCACATAGCTTCCTGCTTCAGCTGAATTCCAGCCCCGTTGAAGCTCCTGATAAGCTTTCCGCAACCAGCAGATCACCTCTCGGACTTTCTGATTGGCCGATGCCTGGGTTTACGAGTCAGGGTAAAAGAGGCAATGTCAACGGCCTATCACAGCCTTGATGAAACAGGAGCTATGCAAATCATGTTTGATAAAATCTCGATCCACAGGGCCTAAAATTGCACGTGAATTCCCTTCCTACTCTCATGTACCAATGACACTAAATGTCCTCTGTGTGGGCTACTGTTTATGGTTTAGACTAGACCTCTAAGTTCCACTGAAGGAAAAATCTCAAGGCCATAGTAGACAATGATATTCCAGATAACCGTGTGTTTCCAAGAGTTAGGGGAAGGCATTTATCTCCATGAGAATGATAATGCCTCCAGTCACATAGCACAGTCCATGTATGGTCGACTGTGACTGGTGCATAAGAACTTCCCAGGCCTACACAGAGCCCTGACCACAACCCTATCAAACGCTGCCACAACAAACTCAAAACAAAGCCAACTTTGAGCCAGGCTTAAATAGCTCAGCATCAGTGCTCAACCTTAGTAATGCTTTTCTGGTCGGAAGGAAGCAAATCCCTGCAGCTAAGTTCTAACATCTAGTGGTACACCTTCCCAGAAAGGTGGAGGCTAACCCAGCAAAAAGTGAGGAACCCTATATTATATCCCACAACTTGGAAATGAGTTGTACTATGAGCAGGTGTCCACAGAGTTTTGTCTACATAGTGCAGCTTAGGAATAAAAATATTATCGATTTACGAGAATCTGCTCTGAATGACACATCCTAAAGTATTCCACGTTCTTTCACTCTCAGTGGAGGAGTCTGAACACATTTATCCTCACACAAGGATAAACACTATAGCTTCCAGCTAGTGAATTCTTCATAGCACACATGTAAAATTAAACAAAATGGTATGTTAGCCATGTGAAAATGGAAAAATGGAGTGATTAGAACAGTGGCAGGTGAGGACAAAAAAGTTATTGCCAGGGGGTGGTGCCGGCACAGGGTGTGTACCAAGCCGAAATTTACAGCTGCTCCCCGGGGTCTTGCCCAGGAGCCAGACTCTTATATAAACATGGAAACACTTGCTAAATCCTGGTAGTATCACAGGAGGACAGACTGAAAGCTGATTTTTTTTTATGTGCGGCCAATGTGAATGAATGGAAATAACTTATAGCTACATTTGGCCAGGCACATTGAGTTGTCAACTAGCAGACTCTGTCAGTAAACAGTCTATGTGGTTTGACTTTCCAATTTTCTCCACTTACTGGGCATACAACCCACATTTGGAACATATCAGGAGTAATGCTGGGTTTACACATAACGACGACAAGTCACGAATGCCACGAATCTAAATTCATGACCAAGGATCATGAATTTGAATTGAATTTGATGATTCGGGGCAGAGGCATCACGCGTCATTCAGTTCAGTTCTTGACAGCTTTCGTGTCGACTCGTAATGACGCGTGACAGTATGGGCTCTAAGAATGGCAAGAATACACTACGAATGCTGTCACGCTCTATTACGAATCACCACTAATCACCACAAATCGACACGCTCAGTTGCGAACTCCACAAATCGAGGGTGATTTGTGACATTCCTGGAAGATTTTTTGGCAGCCAAAAACATGCTCCACGAATATTGCGAATGTCACGAACCGACGCGCGCTGTTAAGAGCCCTATTCAGATGCGTTAAGTCACGTTACGAATGTCACGAATGTGCCACGAATGACGGGAAAATTATATTCGTAACGCATTCGTGCCAATGTGTAAACCCAGCTTAAACCACTACGTTGTTCTTGCTTTAAGAGCAAATCTCAGCGACCCATGCGGCCAGTAGGAGTCACTTAAGCTACAAGCATCAAACCCCAATTGACGGTGGCCCTGCAGAGCCAGTGAGCAGTGCAAAGCCTATGATGTCACAGGGGGCACTGGAAGCACTGGATCTGATCTGAGACCGTGGCGCGCGCTCTCCCGCGGAAAGCTACCACCTGCCCCCGCCCCATCTAGTCTCATTTTAATTAGACACACTAATTAGGCTCACCAGTGGGAAACAAGCTGCCTGCCAATTGCCAGGTACCTCTTGAGTTTTACTAGGGGAAATATTTATTCACCTCTGTCAAAGGAAGTGTTTTTCTTCCTACTGCGGGAGTAGTTTTTATTATTTCATGCTTTTTGAGTCCAGTCCCAGTTTCTATTTTCTATTTCAGTAAAGCTAAACAGCCAGTCCACTTCAGCTAATGGACAGTGTTGTGTTAAGGGATAAAGCTGCCTTGTGGGTAATTCCTATTGCTAATTTGACACCAAATTCCTTCCTTTCCTTAGTAATATTCTCACGCATTGCATGGGGGAAGCAAGGAAGGGAATTGAAGACCTGCGTGCAAGAAGTACCTAAGTCACAAAATAATACTTTTGAGGTTTTGGGGGTCAAAGTTTCCGAAACATGTTGCAGATCATGACAATGGACAATGGAAATGCACTAGTACACAAGACTCGAGTGCTTCTTCGCAGAAATCTTTGGCATCAGATGATGCTCCGGCCATTGTGGCTTTTAATACTTTGAGCGCTGAATAAATTTTCAAGGAATTAAAAATATAGTTATCCTGAGTTGTTGAAAACCTATCATGTGGCAACTTGTTTAAAAGAGCTCCCCTGCGGGAGCTCTTTTACACAAGTTGCCACATGATAGGTTTTCAAAATTTTGATATCTTACATCATTGGGCAACTACAGTTGCCTATGGCGCTGAAAGGGATAAGTACGTCCTGCATACAGATCTTCAAGTTAATAACGTGATTTAGGGAAAGACAATGCTTGTGCTCCTTCAAATGTCCTTCAAAGCGCCGTCAGCTATAGGTCCAGCAGGGAGATGATAGATGAAGGAGGGAAATGGATTCCCAGGTCAGTTACTAACAATTTAAAATTCAGAGAAAAATACTTCCACAAAATGTGCTCCAGGACTCCTTGCTCAAGGTATCTTCGGGAAGCTATCTCCCAACCTCTTTAAAGCCTGTTTAACTGATTTAAGTGCCCTTAGTGACAGTGGAAGTCAGGTTAATTCCAACGTTCAGAGCAAGTAAAGGAGGGAAGTTGAGAAATGAGATGTTGGAATTAACCCCTCCCATGTGGAGGCGGGGCATGGGCGGGGCAGACATGCAGTAAGGTACCTGGTGCAAGGGGGAGGTGGCCACAGCTGGCGTGAAATGATTGGGGAGAAGGACAGGAGAGAGGCGAGTGGGTGGAGTCAACTGATCAGCAGAGGGAGAGATAGAGAGAGATGGATGAACCCTATTAGATGTGTCCAGTACTCTAAAAAATGTATCTTCCTTTCCAAAACTCGTCATCATTTTCTGTCTGAAACTATGGGAGGACAAGTAGACAAGTTGAGGAAAGAAGGTAGCATTTCTGTCGTATTGGGACGCAACCTAGAGGGGTGTGCTACAAAGCGAGATTTGTGAGTAAGCGCGGTATGTTGAGCCCAACACTGGGGTTTTCAGTGTCACAAAGGTGACTCCCTTTTAACCTGCCAATGTATCTTATGGCACCTGTGATTGTGAGTTTAGGGTTTGTCGTGCCAGCTCACACAAAGAAAGCCTGGCTAATGTTGAACTCGCTTCATAGCAAATCCCTCACAGGGCCCCATCAGAAAAGTCAGCGAGAGTCTCGCCACAAGAGAGCTGCCTCAGTAGGGAGGGAGGTCCCACCTACTATTGAGACATGCACATAAATCATATAAAGGTTCCCCTGAGCTTCAGATTGCAGAGCAAGCAACCTTACTTTCTCTGTCCCAAAATTCTTCACATCACTACTGGACCTCCCTCGCGTAACGAAACAAAAAATACTGATTGTTTTGCAGATTTAACCAAAGGAGAAAATGGGGCTTCTGAAACTTCCAAGGTGGCTATCTCGTAACGACAGTCAGAGAGACGACACGCATGGATGGATGGAAGGATGGATGGATGGAGTGGAGACGCTGATGAGGCTGTAAAAGCAGGTAAGCTCACCTGGGGGTTCTCTCTCGCTGGAGCAGGCTGCTGGTGTTTGGAGTACTGCAGGAACTGGGCCACATAGGTCATTATGGACTTCTCCTCTGGGTCCGGGACGTCAACATCTGCACAGAGGCATGACTGCTAAGAATTGTGTGGGGGGGGGGGTCCACCATTGAGTGGACCAAGAACTACCACCCCCTGGTGGCATCTTATTGTAATGTTGCTGGTGCCCCCCAGGCGCACACACACTCACACACGATTGATCTCAAAGTCACATGAACATACTGTCCTCCGCACATACACTTTCAACACTCTCTCTCACAGACACACTGAAACACCAAGCAGTGTGAATGGAATCACTGACACACACACACACATGCAAACACACACACACACACGCATACACACACACACACACACACACACACGCACACACGCACACAAACACACAGCAGAGTGAGCTCTCACCCCGCGGCTCCAGCAGGCGGGGTATGTGCAGCTCCCTCTCTGCCACACGGAAGGCCTCCTCCAGGTTCTGCTGGCTGGTTCTGCTCCTGGCTTGGGTCAGGTCCACCAGACCGGGCCTCAGGGAGCCCAGCACAGCCAGGAAGGCCTCTCCGCTGCGCCAGCTGGACTTGAAGTCCCTGATATTGAGGGAGCAGCCCACACTGGACCGCAGACGGAGGGGTGTGAAGGAGGGAATGGGGTAGAAGGTGAGACATGCGCGGGGTTACTGAGGGAGATTATGCAGTATTCTCAAGGAGAACGCAAACACTAACATGGAAATGTTGGGTTTATATGAGGAGGCATAGAGGCAAATTTCCAAGGAGGACTGGAAAAGCATGATTTTGCTTGGTTTAGCAACATTTAAACACCAGGGGAAATAATTATGTCATGTGAATGCTATGTTGCATTGCGACACATCCGGTCTGAAACTTTGCTTTGCACAGTGTTATAGAGTAATTCAATTTAAAATTCCACAACAATTCCTGTTGCCATCCAGACCATTTTTTTTGCCATCTTTATGAAATTCTACTGTTGTACTATTTTTCTCAATGATGACGCCTGGTGAAGCAAGTGAATCCAGCAACAGGCTCTCAAAGGATTAATCTATTTCAATTTGCATATAGCAGATATGCGCCAGGCATGCATTTGAGCAAACCAAGCAGATTCCCCAGTGTGTGTATCTAATATGGCATGCATAATGCAAATGCCTGTGTGTGAGAGCACTTTACAATTAAGACATAAAGTGAAGGCATGTGCAACTGTGTGTGTGTGTGTGTGTGTGTGAATCTTTCTGTGTGCATTTTGCATCCATGCGTGCGCATATTATGGGTCATGCATAATGAGTATGCATGTGTGCGTATGTGTGTTTCTGTGTGTATGTGTGTGCACTTTACAGTTCATACATTTATGTGTATGCTTGTGTGCGCGTGTGTGTCTCTGAGTGAATTTGTGTGTCCATGCGTCCCTGTGCACTTCACAGTTTGTAAGTGCGCATGTTCATATGCCGGTATATGTTTCCATGCACATTTTTGCATGCAAGCGTGTGCAAATGTATATGCACATGCGCATTAAGTGAGTATGCACCAGGTGTGTGTGGACGTGTACTGTAATGCGCTGCATGCGCATGCACAGCTCTTGCAGACCCACCTCTCGCACTGCTCCCTGACCCACAGCAGCAGGGCCTTTTTGGCCGAGAGGCGGAGACGGCCGTGCAGCGGCGGGGTTTTCTGGCCGGGGCCGGGACCCGGAGAGTCTGGACTGCTCAACGACTCCAGGGACGAATGTCGCGAGTCGAACGACAAGCTGCTGGCCAGCTCCTCGATCTGCGGAGGCCAGGAAAGAAGAGGAACACTAATCATGCAGTTTTTAACGCACATTTTCAGATGCGTGTCATACTCCGCACATTTGTATTTTGCCTACAGTCAGGCCGTGAGGGAGCTCATTGCCTGTTATATTTATATTCCTTCCAATACATAATAAATTTTACTGTCGATCTGCAGTTGAAAAAAGGTGCCTCGGCTACAAGAAGGATGCTGAACGTGCAGTTCTCAATAAGCAAAAATGCGTGTTGTACGCGAAATATTTCCATTTTTCCCTCCGAGTCAGGCCGTTTATTTGCCCCCCAGTATCTTAACATTTCATTGTAGTGCCTTACTAGATATTTTCTCAAACAAAACAGATTCCCAGTGCAGATCAGTTGTATCATTTCTAAACATGCTCCTACGTACTAGCAGTCAGTGGCGCATGCAGTAAAAATAGCATCAACAATTTCTCCTTTCACAGAGTCACGGGCATTGACCAGAAAAGCTTTGATCTCTTCTGAATAAGGGGTCTCAAACTGACGCCCAGCAGGTCGTGTGGTCCCTGCTGATTTTTGGGACATAATTGGGGTAACTTTATATTACTTTTCCCTCACAACAGGCCATTTATTTATTAAGTGGTAATTTAATGAAGGAGCGTATGAATGCAATTTAAGGCAGAGCACGAAACACAATGCCATTACCACAGGTTATTATCCTGTTGCGCCATTTCTGGCACCATTCTGGCTTGGCTTCCTCAATTGTTCTGCCCAACTTAAGCTGCTTTAACACCGGACGCGAAACGAATTTTTCGCACGACAGATTACATTCAAAGTCAATGCAAAGACTCTTTGCGTTGATTTTGAATGTAATCTGTCGTGCAAAAAAATTCGTTTCGCGTCTGGTGTGAAAGCAGCTTTAGTCAGCCATCCTCACAAACCCCACCCCAGCATCCAATTCAGACTAGCACTCATGAATTAGGGCAGAAAACGGCCGCGATGTAGTCACGAGCGCTTCGGTGCCAACAAGCCTCAAGCTGCCATTTGATCACGAGGCGTTACTTACTTACACTTTGGCACCGCTGAGTCTGTTACTGATGCAGTCTATTTTAAACCAAAATTGCAACAATACTGCTTTTTCTCCAGGAGAGGTACATAAAAACAAGGGCCCCATTCATACAACTTCAGACAGTCAGGCTGCTGATCTAGAATCAGTTAAGTCTTTTTCACTCATAGTGGAGGAGGTGTAGAGGCGCACAGGGTAAACTGGTGTGAAATCAGTGCTCTGCTTCCGAGGAGCTTCATGCGTACGAGCCAAAATGCTCAGAAATTTCTTATTCCAGTCTTATTTCAAGTATTTTGATGTCGCAGACATATCTGGCTCTTCATCTTTAAATAATGTAGGCTAAATCGGTCCTTTTCTGTAAATGATTTATCTTCAATAAAGCTGCTGGAAGTACAACGCAAGAAACTCAGATGGAAATTTGGAATGAGAGGTCTGGTGATATCCGCTCTATATGGGGATACTCACGTGGCAGTGCAGAATGATCGACCATATCAGGCCAAGGATGATGGATGGACGCCCTTCGATGATGTCAGGGGTGTTGATGTTCACCAGCTTAATCTGAGGAAGTCAGAGAATTGATTATTGATTGACACAGTAATTAAGTGCCACCAAATTATTAGCTGACATTTGCCATTTGTCAACTTTTACAAGAATGCCTTTGCCAATCACCTGATGGACTGTCTTTACAGGAAAATGCTATTTTTTGGAGAATTTCCCCAGTCTAGAGTCAGGAAGTAAAAGTCCTGCCATGTTTTCCTTCCACCCATGAGCACAGCCAGCTGATTACGCTAATTAGTTCTACCCAGTTCAGTTCAACAAAACACCTGAGAGGACTTTTAATTTCTGAATCATAATTTTTCCATGTCTGACATCACTCAGACCCACTGGCCAACAATGGAACTGGCTACTACTTACTAATCAACTGCTGACCCTTTCCAAATGTAGTAAGTAGTATACAGTATGCAACCGATATAAAATTTATCAGTATGCCAGATAAATGGAAGACATACCACACTAGCCAAATTTCACAGTACACAGCTAGAGCAGTCACTGCAGTCTGCTGTGTCCCACAATGCAATGCAGTCAATCGTAATGTCTCACCAGGACCAAAGCCATCTTAACAGCCTGGCGGTCATGTGACAGTGTAGTACACAGCATGGTTGTTGACACGTACTGGATACTTTACTGTTCTCTACTTTGGAGGGAAGTATGCAGTATCTAGTTCATACTGCCACAGAATGCAGTGAACAAGTAAGCAATTCTGAACACTATTCCTATCTCCCAGCCCCCTCTAGCCCCATGTCCCTTCCATTAACCCCGACTTCTCCCTGGTGCATTGCAGATCCAATATACATATAAACCAGAACTCCATGCTGGTACATTACAGGCCCTATATATTAACCAAAACTCCACCCTGGTACATTATAGGCCCATATATGTTAACCCCACCTCCTCCCTGGTACATTACAGGCCCCATATATATTAATCAAAACTCCTCCCTGGTACATTACAGGCCCATATATATAAACCCCAGCTCCTCCCTGGTACATTACAGGCCCCATATATATTAACCAAAACTCCTGCCTGGTACGTTACAGGCCCCATATATATTAATCCCAACTCCTCCCTAGTACATTACAGGCCCATATATATTAACCCCAACTCTTCCCTGGTACATCACAGGCCCCATATATATTAACCCCAACTCCTCCCTGGTTCAGAAGGAAGACCCCATATATATTAACCAAAACTCCACCTTGGTACATTACAGGCCCATATATATTAACCCCAACTCCTCCCTGGTACATTACAGGCCCCATATATATTAACCAAAACTCCTGCCTGGTACGTTACAGGCCCCATATATATTAACCCCAGCTCCTCCCTAGTACATTACAGGCCCATATATATTTACCCCAACTCTTCCCCGGTACAATACAGGCCCCATATATATTAACCCCAGCTCCTCCCTAGTACATTACAGGCCCATATATATTAACCCCAACTCTTCCCTGGTACATCACAGGCCCCATATATATTAACCCCAGCTCCTCCCTAGTACATTACAGGCCTACTCCTCAGTCCGCAATGCTCACTGATTTATTCCGCAGGAAGGTAAGAGCTGTCTCCACATTGCTCCTGCCCTGGAACACTCCACGACCTTTCTCACGTTTCTGCAGGAGGGAGGGAAGCAGAGAGGGAGGTCAGATCCTTGCCCAAGATCTCAGTGCCATACATGAGGGTCAATCCACTATCTTTCAGATTAGTCTCATAAAACCTATTGACCCATATATGGATTCATCAAATGCAGCTCCGGTATTCAGACAAGTGGAACTCAGGCCTATTTTAAATTCAAGTGGAAATCACAAGATTTCCAACGATTCCAAGTATAACCCGCTGAATTACAGGGAAATATATATAAAATCATGTAAAAGATTTAGGTATTTTCCATTTGATATACTGCTGTGGCCATAAAAAGATGGCCTCCTGGTTTTGAATATTTCTCTCAATGAGTGTGATGTAGCTTCATTGAAGCACTGTAACCTGCAGTAAAAAATATGCATGTGACTGTCTGACAATATGGATAAAACGCTTTATCTGACTTTCAACCTGCATAAGGGAAAATTTAAGTGAAACGTTAAGAGTTTATGGGGTTAAATAATATCATGATTTATACCCGATCACCATGGTATCTTAGGAGCAATATTGATTCAGTGTGTTTTCGTTTATCAATTCACCATTGTACGCCAATGCTTGTTGTCTCTAGGCAGTGTTTTTTCCTCCAAATATGCCAATGCTAGTTTATCTTCCGAGAACAATTAAGCATTTGATGTCCCCCTAATAAACAGCTCACAAAATAGCTCAGTATTCCAACTATAAATTAACTGCTCTGACTTCAAGTGGAGCACAGGGCATTGCTAAATCTATCAAAACTGAATAACATCAAATAGGTCACTTTAATGGCAAGTTCAAATTAAAATTAACATTATCTGTAAATTCCAAATGGTGCTATGAAAACTTCTGAGAGTATATATTCCATAAAATAGCAAAATTTTAAATCAAAGGCCATTTACATCCACTCCCTTGGGAAGGATTTTAGTTTTAATGTGACGATTCTGGGTACCTGAGGGCGTGGTATTGAATACTTTTAAATCATCGTCCAAATCAGCGTCCAGTTACACGTTTGTAATCCATATTTAACTTCAATCAAATTGACTACCCTCTCTTTCAAAAATTTTGGTGAAAGATTTGTTTTACTCAGATATACGTGACAACACCTAAGTTCGTTTTGCTTCCTGTTCATGTTATCTTTATGTAAACAATAAAGAATAGCAAAGACTGTCACTCACCAAAGATTGTCCACTTAATACCTCCAGCAGGTCCAGTAGAAGTACCCCATCCTGAAGGTCTGAGAACAGATCGGAGACCACCGAGGACGAAGACCTCTGAATAACGACAAAGACAGGCAAAGATCACACAACCATCTGGCAGCCACAAACTAACATATAACCAGTAGACCAAACTCAGGTATTTGACTCAATACTGCAGTATATTTTAAACTGGAGCAATTCGTGACTCTTAGTACATTGAAAGACCTGGCATTGATTATGGAAGATTTTAATAAGGTCTGACCAAGAAGAATCAAATTTATGTCTTTATTTTTAGTAATTTGGGGCTTTCAGTGCGTCAATGCACCTGGCATTGGTACCAGAAGATTTTGAGAAAATTCTGGAAAGGGGGAAATACTTTTTTGGCACAAGAGAGCCAGCTAAATTAAGCTGCCTTCTTCCAGTTAACACTTGCATTTGTCTCTTAATCCAACCAAAACACTATAAACACGCGCCTGCCGCAAAGAAAGCAGACCTGAAAAATGTACTCAGCATAATTAACTGTTGAAACTGATTCTAATTAAATAAAAACAATAATGAGATCAATAATTACAGCAAAAGAGGAGATGTGGGTGCAGCTCCCTAATTCATACAAGTCTAACAGGGTGCTCTGCATTAATTCAACACTGTAGCCTTGTGAGAAGGAAGCAATATGCTCCAAATACTAAGAACAGCCCCGGGCTACAGTTGTCCTAGATTGATCTTTTACAGTAGTGCAGAAACAAATAACAAACATGTTACATAGAAGAACTAGAGCCATGAACAGCAAGCAACAACAAACAGCTTAGTGCAAATTGGAAATGCAAATTCTCCACTTCCTTTCAGGTCAGGAAATGCTAAAGTATCCACTGATCTGCTCAAAGCCATTGACTTCACTGGTGGATTACAGTGTGTTCCTATCATCGCTAGCAGGGGGGAACCATGGTTGGGGGAGTTGGGTTATATTGCACCCTGTTGTAGTGCTGTGACCTATAAATAGCATCAGCATGATCACATGCGCTGATGTGCCCAGCCAACAGGGGGCGGTGTTTCTACCACAGAGATGAATCAGCATTCTCAGTGTGTTTCCATGCCGGCAAGAAAATTCAGGGGCTCAGAGGGAAAAATTCCAACTGAGCTTTTTACACCTGCAAATTCAGCCTGCATATTACATTAATTACTCCAACCTCCCTAACCGAAGAATTAAGCGAATCCAGGCAGTTAGGCTAAGATACAGGGGTTAACATCTGGCCTCTGAACCTGGATTTTCCAACTCTGATCCACGCGGACTAAGACTTAAATCCATTTCAAATAAACACCGAGGTCTCAAACTCAAACTCTAAGAAGATTTAAGACAGAGGTCTCAAACTCAAATGCTGTGTCTGCTGGATTTTGGTTTCTTCCTGCACTGAAGTCTCTGATTGGCTATGAGGGCTGCACACTTCATTGAGGCCTGAGTATGTAGCTGATTGAACAAAGATCTCAAATACTCGCAGAAAGACCTCTGGTCAGAGGAGCTCAGAAGACAGCACTTTCTACACAAACCTCTCCCTTTTTACCCAACCAGATCACAAAAAGTATTTTTCATTCTGCATTCCTCCACCCTAATTAATTCTCTCTGTAAATGAAGAAAGGAATGTGAGCAGCAGGGATTCCATTTAAATAAATATTCTCACGTCATAAGGGCCTAAATTCACACTACACAGGTATTTCCTCTAAATGGCGGTTCTCCCATTTATTACAAAGGAGGTGTCATCTTTAAGCCTGTCCATTCATGTCTGTTTTTTTTTAATTTCAATCCTTTTTTTATTGTTTTTATCTCTCTATCTCATTTTTATTGCTGTTCATATCAAACAAGGATAATTCCGAAGCTAACATTGGCTTTAGAAGTTACCCGTCTGTTTTACTTTTGTTTTTACTGTCGCCTCACTGTTACTGCTTCAACTTTTGCCTTGCCTTTACCTCTTATCAACCTCAGCTCTGACTTTGCAGCTACACCCGGCCCTTCACACGGAAACAAGAGCACCATGCTCACAAACGTGCCAACTGACAATTCAGAATAACAAACAAAAGGGCAGAGGGTGTCACTCTGACAAAAGCATTCTGAGACAGAGATCGCCAATACATCATAGCACGTTACTAGCACATTAGCTTTAGCACAATTATTTAATATTATTTTTGAGCAACAAAGGCTGCATAGTGTGCCTTTACTGTGAAAGAACTCTGACGGTGCAATTTGGAAGGCGCATGCAGGATTAACTGCTCGGTAGAGGTGATTATTTTATCTCATCGCACAAAGGCTATTGTCGCGCGTTTGAGCTGCCGTAATGACAGAGGCTCGGCAGGGTGCGGCTCATTTCATTTCTTCGCTCACCTTGGAAAGCTGGGCATTGATCCAGTTTGTGAATGTCCTTTTCTGAATCTGTTCCTGCTCCACTGCAAGAAGAGAGAAAAGATAGACACATTTACTTCAGATATGGTGCTACAAATACTCCTCATACTTACTGTCCTGCTTTACATGACTCTATTCATTTCACTGGCACTTTAATCCAAGGTGACTGTCAGTTGACAAGGCTAGGCAAGGGCCAACTTTCCCCAGAGCAATGTAGAGTTTTTCTCAAGGGCCCGAAGGCTACGTAGATCTTATTGTGGCAACATTGGTGTTCGAACAAACAACCATCTTCGTAGTTCTTCTGAAGCATTGCCCATATGCCTCAAACTCAGGCCTCTCACAGCACCTGGCATCACATTATGAGGACCCCCGAGGTGGTAATTTTGGTCCTCTAAATTACAACAGAACCACAATAAAAATATGCCTACGGGCTTTCTTGTGCAGTCAACCTCAATAATTTTGAATGTGTGTCAGGACAGTATGGATGAAACCCTGCAAGTAATTTTAAACCGCCCAAAGGGGAAGGGGGTTTTGTTTTCCATGGTATTTGTTGGCTTATGTTGTGAGTATGTCTGTCAGGAGGGCAACACAAAAACAGTGCACAAATTACACAATTTTTTCATGAAAGGTGTGCAACGGTTTAAGGATCAACTAGTTAAAATTTGGACCTAATTGGGTCAGGGTCAAGGTCACGGTCGCAGAAAAACTGAAAATAGTATTTTTTTTCACATTAACTTCCTAAAATTTGATCCATTCAACCTCCAAGTGGATTCACAACGCTCATTGTTCATTTTAGTGATCAGCCATATTCTACTATATGGTGTGATCTCAATGGGCTTATTTGCGCGACAGGAAAATGTCAGGGGACTGAGGGGGGGGGGGTGGGGGTCGCCCAAGTTATTCAACACCCAAAGCACTAAAACGCCTCCCTTTAGTGAGTATTGTGCTCGGCACTGCTTGCTTATGATTGCCGATTCACAATCCCCAATGAATTTACTCTCCAAAAATGCCAAAAAATGTACTCTCCAAAAAATTGAACAAAAAGTTGGGAAAATCAAATCCTCTATGCTGTTCCAATTAACACATTTTGTTAATTAGCACAGCTCTTCAGCTCAGAGGTAGGCGTAATCAGCAAAATTCGGCTGATTTCAAGGGTGGCAGAGAAACATGATGGGACCTTTAAAGACCCAGCGATTTCCCAGCTCTTCTTCAATGTATGTACATCAGGGTCTTAAACTCAAATCCTGGCAGGCACTGTGCCTGCTAGTTTTACTGCACTGAAGTACTTAAGTCATTGATTGGCTAAGGAGTCTTCACATTTTGTTTACTATACCCCAGACTTACCACCTGATTAATCGCAAATCCCCAAAACCATTAGAAACTGCGGCTCCCGAGGTCTGGAGTTTGAGATCTCTACTTTAGGTGCAGGAGTAAAGTCAGTGCACTAGGAGGAAGCTCATCCAGATGCACGGAGAACCTCCACAGAGAAAGGCCCGGGCTTCTAATCAGAGCCAGTGTCCTCCACTGCACAACACATACTGCAAACTGCATCCATCTGCAGAGAAACCACAGAAGTCCAGACTGTGAAGCTTCTGACTTTGTCAAAGCGCATTAGCACCTTCCGATTGGTGCCAATTTGATTTTTACAAGCGAGCGCCACACCTTTCTTTATTCTCAAATACATGCGATATCATTTTTTACAGGAGCGCCTTGGCGCACTTCCTCCAACACAAGCCTTTCCCACACACTACCTGATCAGCAAAAATACCGATACTGCGAGAGACAAGGAGTGCTCCAGTATTACAATATGCCTTCAATTGGACAGACACCGTTCCTTTCCAAATCACATTAAAAAAAAAGAAAAAAAAAAAACGACTAGCGTGCTTGGACTAAAACACTTGTCTGTCTTCTCTAACTGCCTTCAGCTAGCAAATCTGAGAAACAGCCATAAATTTAAATTTGACATGTTCTCACTGGTTGGAATTTTTTGCACAATAGGACACTAAAAACAGCCAATGAGGCAAGATTATTTGACTAATTTGAATATTTTCCAGTGGGACCGGAGAAAGCGCACAGTAACAAAAAACAAGCTAAAGAATACAATTTTAAGCGCGACTGCTACAACGCTTTTTAGGACAGACGTTTTATGTAGTTTGAACGGCTGAGTCACGGTTAACAGAGATAATGAGGTCAGCGAATAGAAGCTTCTCCTTTGTGCAAAATTTTTGAAGGTCCATCTGTGAACTATGAATATGTCTGGATGTATGAGACATGCCACCCATCCTAAGAGGAAAACTTATCTCCAGCCAGCCTCTGGAACCCTAGTACCACACTCTTCGGTGAGCACACTTAGCCTTGTGGTCATGATTTGTTGGGTCAGCCCTGAAGCCGTAAACTCCAGCCATGCTAACATGCTACCTTACACTGTGGGACAGACTCCAAGTGTGTAAGTCAGACTGCAAGAAGTCTGAGATGGTGTCAACCAGCACATCACCCCCCTCCCTCCTTCACACACTGCCCCCCCCACCTCTTGATCCCAGAGCAGTTCAACTCAGGGCAAGTCGGCTCCACATTTCTATGCCCCATACCATCACCATTGCAACAGGGGGCAAATAATTTTTCAGAGTTAGGTGGATGCCATCTGTCTAAAACAACTACACTAAATGTTTCTGAAGTAAGACTATGGTACACACATCAAAATGTGCCTTAAAATGATCACATACGGCAGGTCTATTCAACACTATCCAGAGAG
The DNA here is from genome assembly GCA_029692085.1 of Gymnothorax javanicus. NCBI lineage: Eukaryota > Metazoa > Chordata > Actinopteri > Anguilliformes > Muraenidae > Gymnothorax > Gymnothorax javanicus. The sequence goes on along the minus strand of CM056198.1, from coordinate 8,436,044 downwards.
GGTTGGTGTGGGTGCAGGCTTTTAGACCAACCATGCAGTTGCACGCCTGATACTACTAATCAAGCTCTTTAGCAAGCACTCTTGGGGTTGATTAGTTGCATCAGGTGTGTAACTGCTTTGCTGGAAAGAAAACTGCACCCGCACTGGCCCTTTCTGGACAATGTTGACTAGCCCTGACAAATTACTTCAAATATGATGATATTAATGATGACGATGAGGAAGATAAAGATGAAAAATTATGAACAAGTAACAATTACATCAACTGCAACTATAATAAGTGTTATTATTGTTGTCATTATTACAACCCCAATTCTGAAATAGTTGGGACGAAGTGTAAATTATGAATTAAATCAAAATGCAATGACTTTCAGATCACATGAGCCAATATGTTATTTACAACAGAACATAGATAACATTTCAAATTTTCAGTTTCAAGTTTCACATTTGAAACTGAGACATTTTACATTTTTATCCACAAAATGAGCTTATTTCAAATTTTCTGGCTGCAACAGGTCACAAAAAAGTTGGGTCACAGAAAAAAAGGGCTGAAAAAGCAATTAATACATTAGAGAATCAGCTGAAAGAACATTTAGCAAGTAATTCAGTTAACTGGCATCAAGTGTGTAACATGATTGGCTATAAAAGGGATGTCTTAGAGAGGCTGAGTCTCTCAGAAGTAAAGATGGCCAGAGGATCTCCAACCCATCAAGGCTTGCATAAAAAAAAATTGTGGAATACTTTAAAAACAATGTTCCTCAACGTCAAATTGCAAAGGCTTTGAAGGTCTCATCATTGACAGTGCAAAATACCTCTTCATGACATCATGACAGTGCATAACATCATCAAAAGATTCAGAGAAACTGGAAAAATCTCTGTGCGAAAGGGACAAGGCCGAAGACCTTCACTGGTTGCCCGTGATCTTCGGGCCCTCAGACGCCACTGCATCACTCACCAGCATAATTTTGTCATTGACATTACTAAATGGGCCCAGGAATACTTCAAGAAACCACTGTCTGTAAACACAGTCTGCCGTGCCATCCACAGATGCCACCTAAAACTCTATCATGCAAAAAGGAAGCCATTGTTGAGCATGATCCAGAAGCGCCGCCGTGTTCTGTGGGCCAAGGCTCATTTAAAATGAACTGTGGCTAAGTGTCAAAGTGTCCTGTGGTCAGGCGAGTCCAAATTTGACATTCTTGTTGGAAATCATGGGCGTTGTGTCCGCCGGGCTAAAGAGGAGAAAGACCACCCCTCCTGTTATCAGTGTTCAGTTCAAAAGCCAGCATCTCTGATGATATGGGGATGCATTAGTGTATATGGTGTGGGACACTTGCATGTTTTAAAAAGCACCATGAATACTGAAAGGTATATAAAGGTTTTAGAGCAACATATGCTCCCCTCCAGACGACATCTATTCCAGGGAAGGCCTTGTGTATTTCAGAAGGAGAATGCAAAACAACATACTGCAGCTATTACAACAGCATGGCTTCGTAGTAGAAGAGTCCGTGTGCTGAACTGGCCTGCCTGCAGTCCTGATCTTTCACCGATTGAGAACATTTGGCGTATAATTAAACGAAAGGTCCGTCAAAGGAGACCCAAAACTCTCCAGCAGCTGGAAGCCTGTATTAAACAAGAGTGGGATCAAATTCCAATGGCTAAACTCAAGAAACTTGTCTCCTCAATGCCCAGATGCCTCCACTATGTGTTAAGAAGAAGAGGGGATGCTACACCATGGTAAACAGGCCCATGTCCCAACTTTTTTGAGACCTGTAGCAGCCATCAAATTTGAAATGAGCTCATTTTGTGGATAAAATTGTAAAATTTCTCAGTTTCAACATTTGCCATGTTATCTCTGTTCTATTGTGAATAAAATACTGGCTGGTGTGATTTGAAAGTCATTGTGTTTTGATTTTATTCACAATTTACACTTTGTCCCAACTATTTTGGAATTGGGGTTGTATTACTAATAATAACTGAAGGCACTCGTAGAGTGCAAACCTCCGCCAAGGCAGCACAATCCAAATCTTCATGAATGGGAGCAAAGTTGAGTTATCGCATGTCATACGATTTCAAGATGGCCGCCGTGGCAGCCATATTGTTTCACTGATCGCGGTGAAAATCAATAGGGTCCAACCTTGATGTGATAGCAATGCACCCACAAAATTTCAGCCAAATCCGTGCATTACTTTTTGAGTTATGTTATTCACAAACAGACAGACTGACAGACAAACAAACAAACAAACAGGGGCGAAACATAACCTCCGCCCAAACTTCGTTGGCGGAGGTAATAAATCGAAAGCGCATTCCCTCATTCCCTCAACAAAAATGCAAAGTGACTGCTGCAGAATCAGAACTCATGGCAACAGTTTCCGTGTCCACCAAAAAAAAAATAAATAAAAAAATAAAAATGTTAAAACCTGGAAATGCATAGAGCCGGCAATAGAACATAGAAGTATGGTTCGAATTACGGAGGGGATTGGGGGGGTCTGACCCCCCTAATTAAGACTTGAACCCCCTCCCCAAAAGAGGTAAAAACAACAGTTTGGGGGGTTCCAAACATTTATCCTTATTCTACCTGTCATCATAAATATTACAATGTATTTCTTATATACATGCCCGGAAGAATCTTGCAATATGATTTCAGACGCCCAAAAAGTGGGCCATTCCATTTCTTAAACTTGACGTTTGTTGAACGTCTCGTCTGCCTGTGTCATCATTGACTCACGTGTACGCATGTGTTGCGCGAAACGGTAAAGGCTAATGTAAGCAGCTATCAAGCTAAGTCTAAATGCACTTAACCTTCTTACCCACCGAGTTTCTGAGTTAAATCGTACCAAGTGTCTACGGATAAACGCTAACGTGTATCTATGGCTTGGCATTTCAACATAAAATGTCCTATCCAGTAGCGGTCCATCGGTGGTAACCTCACCTTTCAAAGTTTAAATGCCAAATCCTCTCGCAGTTTACTTAGTTTGATTAGCAGCAGTTGCTTGAACGAATCGGTTGAATGTTTCACATTCCATCACAAAGTTCTCTTCTGCGCATAAAAAACGTCGTAAAATGTCAATATGCCTGTATAAATTCTTAAGTCATGAAACGTAAGCTCATGAAATGGTCCAGATTTGCATAAATTAGTTTGCGAGGCTCATTAAGCAATAAGGTAGAAGGATCTGTTCAATATTCTGAATAGAGTCGCGACTAAAAGGCGCAGCGAGGGATGACGCACAGAGGAGTGACTGTGTAATAATCAGAATAAATGAAGAAAAAAAAATCCAAGAAAGATGAAAGTTGGTGAAAGTTTTGCTTTTTTTTTTTTTTTTGCAGTTATTGCCATCCTTGCAGTGTCTCATCAATTTTATCACCATAGCCAATAGGCAATCGCTTTGTCATTTGCATTTCCGAAATATTACTGGTCATGCATTGGTCTTGGTTGTTCAGTAAATACATTCTTTTATTGTTAATCAGGTGAACTTAATGCGGCAATGGATGGTGTTACTGAAGGCCTTCTTAAGATCTGACGGCGCCACTGGTCATATCTAATGCCAGCTTACGCTGGTGCTCATTCATGATGAGCGGCTAGACAACGGAGGATTATTTGCGCAGATAACGTTGCGTTTTGACATCAATATAAACCAATGGTTCTCAAACTCGGTCCTGGCGCCCCACTGTGCATGCTGGTTTTTGTTCCGACCACAATTGCACTCTTAGGATTTTAACAAGCTGGTGGTTTGTCATAATTAGGTGCATTGATGTTTAGAGCAGTTATTCATCCTCTTAAGCCACATTTGACAAATCTATACATGCCATGAAGACTAAAAATATCACACCCACATTGAGATATATTAGAAACTAGTATGAATAACTGCAGAGGGAAACAATTTAACCAAACATTTAATCTACGGAAACAATCAGTAGGTTACTCACTGGTGAAACTGTTGACACATGGTTGCAAGAACTAAGAATTTATTTGGCAAACTGCAGAGTCACACCTGTTTGGTGTCATGCTCATATTATCAAGTTCAGGCTGATTTTGAACAAACTCAAAACTGATTTTTTTTCTGAGTCTGTTTAAAAATGTTTTCACCTGAAAATCCTCACAGTATAGGAGAATAAGCACAATATGTTCAAGGATTTTTATTCTTCATGGCACAATGGATATGTCCATCAAAATGGGGCTTAAGATGGTAAATAACTGCTCTAAACATGGAATGTGGCTAATTAAGACCAATTAACAGTTTTTTAAAATTCTACAATTGCAATTGTGGTTGGAACAAAAACCAACATTTACAGTGGGGCACCAGGACCAAGTTTGAGAACCACTGATATAAACAGTGGTGGAAGAAGTACTCAGATCCTTCACCTAAGCAAAAATATCAATAACATAATGTAAAAATACTTAAATGCAGGTAAAGGTCCTGCATTTAAAATCCTACGGAAGTAAAAGTGAGGCATTAAAGTACTGACTTTACAGAAAATTGTACTGTGAATGATGTATTGAATAAATGTACCATTGTTAACACTGATGAGTAAAGGCATAAGCAGTATTCAATCTGGAGCTGGTTTGAGCTGCTCTGAAAGGGTCACAGAGTAAATCTGAGAGGTCGTGAGATGATGGACTGGGTAGAAAAGAAGAATAATTCTTCTACATACATTTGGATTAATTTTTCAGATTTTTTTTGCATTTTTGTAAAATTGGAGAGTTTTACTACTTTGGGCCTGAAGCAGTTATTTGAAACCATGAGGAAGTGTAAGGTCTCAAGTACCTTAAGATTGTATTTAATTACAGTTCTTGAGTAAATCTACTTAGTTACTATCCACCACTGAATATGGAGTTTATTATTTCATATTAATTGCCTTTTGTGTGACTTGGGTGGTCTATTTAGTCTTTTTTTTTTTGATATTAGCCTTTATAATGGGCATCCCCTTTATTTTCACTCAGGAGCTGGTGTAATAGGTTATCTACATATATCGTTATCTACAGTCATTACGTTAAACAAGCAAAATACTGTAAGGATTGTAAGACTTCAGTTCACTGAGAAACATGCCTGTGTAGTACTGGGTTCCCTTTATATCCTGGAGAAAAAGTTGACCCCCGATAGTCACTGTATTATTCGCATTCTGCATAAAAGAGATCGAAAAATGTAATAACGAGAACGACCAAATGTTTCATCAAAAGTCAACATACATGTGCACTGCACATGAGCACTATAAATCCATGGAACCAGGTTTGGAGATAATAACTATAAAACTGTAGAACGAGAACCAGATACAAAATTAGGTGGGTAATAATAATAATTATTATCAATGTGATCACTTCGATTATTATTATCATTATTAATGGCACATCCTCATACCAATTCTTCAGTAACAGACAGGCATGTATGGATCCTGTGTTGGCTATAGCGTAATGTTTAAGGCCATTTATGCTTGTGATGTGACTACAGCTAACCTGGGGTGAATTTCCCAAAAGCATAGTTGCTAACCAAGTTAGCAACTTACATAGCTCCTCCACTCACAGTCGGTGGTTCCAACTATGTAAGTTGACATATGTGCTTTCGGTAAACGCACCCGATTGTCAAACCTTTGCACTCCAGTTCTTACAGTGTGGACTGACAGGAAACATCTTGGTAAATACAGAGGCAACGTACACAATGTAAGCCAACAGAGTTATTAAGTTGCCCAGGGTACGTCTTTCGGTATTAGAAATCTGTTAAGAATGTGCAACATTCGGATGAACCAGTTTGTGAACCTTTTGTGGTTAAATGCACTTTTGTGTTTCTTGGCGTTTCACAGCGGAAAAACGAAAATCGAGCCAAAACACTAGCAGGTAGGACAGGAAACAGATACTGGTGTGATTAATATTAAAAGTGCCGAAAATTTTGGTGAACAACTTTGTTTTTAAGAGAAATCGGTAGGCTTTAGGACGCAGAGCCGTCCCCACCCTCACGCGGAATGCCTGAGTGCGAAGCGCGCCCGGACAGGAGCACCACTCCTCGGCTCGCTGTCTCGCGCTGACACGTCCGCAATGGCTGTTCACCCCGGTCCATGTCAAACGCGCAGGTGAACTAATTAAAGCACCGCACTGCAGTCATCATCTCTCCAGAAACAAAAAAAAGGCTTGGCAACATCAGCTCACAAGATCACGCCACGAAAGAATTCAGTGGATAAATCAGAAATGGTCAATGTAACTTACAGCTCAAACGTGTTGCCCAAGCGCTCGAAAACCGGTAATAGAATATAAGGGCGCAAATGACACAGAATTCAAGTCAGTTTTAACGGCGCTGTCGTAAGACAAAACCAATAAACACAAAGGAGAATATAATAAAACAAAAATTTTAGAAATTAAAACATTCACGCAGGCAAATCCATTCTGAACTAATAAACCACACATCAGTAGGGCGCAGGAATGAGGACCCATTAATCATATTAGACTGTGGACCACATCAAATTCAAGTGCTTGAAACTCGGTATCATGAGATTTCTGAGGACCAGGAACAGAATTTATGATGACAGGCTTTATATCTTGTCTATGTAGAGTGTCATATTTTTGAGCTAATATGAACTACAGACAGCAAGAAAAAAAAAGTCAGTGAAATAATCAATACAGGGAAAACAGCAACTCAGCCTATTTCTCAGTGCATTTTTAATTGTATTCCTTAGCCAAACCAAAGCCATTCCTTGCATGCCAACTCCCCCCACCCCACCCCTCCCCCCCAGAAACCCAAACACATTCTCCCGCGTTGATTTCTAACCCATTAACTTGCCTTCTCTTGCAGGTCATGTACAACTTTATAAACAGCAAGTGCATTGATACAGACTTGGCCGAGGCCTTCAGAACAACTACTACATCACCGTCACTGCCCAGTAACGACTGCCTTGGGAAGTCTGAGATCTATCTAATCATCAGGCCACACTTCCAAAGACGATACCTTTCAGTACGTAAACATGGACCGGCAGACGACCGGGTGGTGTTTCTGATCCAACGGGATTACTGATTTTGCCGGATAAATGAGTGAGCGATTTACCTGTGCTGAATAAAATCTAGAGGAGTCTTTTTAATCTTGAAGATTTTGGAAATTTCTGGGTTTCACTGAGCTCAGATATCCAGCTAACACAGAAATCCTGCTTTGTGAAACAGGGCCGAGGTTAATCACTCAGCGTTCAGAGATTATACCTGCAGCCTGTACTGATCCACAGACATCAGCATAAGCTCACACTCCTGCCATACATCTTCCATTTCTTTCTCAGGAAAAAAAAACCAGCAGAAGTAATTTCATTGCACATGTGACATGGGGCATTAGAAAAGGAAATAACCGACTACATAAACTCCCTTTCCTGAATTAAGCAGCAAATGAGGCACTGAATGAACCACAAATTCATCACACTTTCAGATGAAATATAAGCTACAAAGGTGGGAAGGCCCATATATCTTTTTGTCTACAAAACTTCAAAACATGTCATCCATGTAAATGATCGAATATAACACAAAAAAGTGAGCATATCACGCATTACAGAAGTGTTCGCATTTAATCTCATCTTCATTCATTATTCATTTTCATTTTAGACTGCAACAATGTGGAAGGTACAGATACTGTTTTTGCACCAAAAGAGTTCTGGTTCTTGAAACGGCACGATTCAAAATTCTTTAAAGCTTGGTTCACTCTACTGAACCGGACTGCTTTCTCACCATTTCCCACAGAAGGCATTGCACATAGCCTAATGTCATCATGGTTGTCAAGAAAAACAATTTTTGACTCTCATTCCAAACCAAATTTTCAGGTTCTCAACCTATTTATCACTGATGCAAATACTCTGAACGATTCAAAATTATGTGCGTGAACAAAAGGTTCAAAATATGGTGTGTGAACAAGAATCAACCGGGTCCCTACCCGTGTAAAAAGCCTAAGAGTGACCCACATTAGCGGCCGATATCACTGTTGAACTCAATGACCTAAAGGACCTTAAATATTTTCCAATTTCTAAAACTGCTTGACAGCTTCAATGGCTGGAAATCTGAGAGCATAACATAGAGTATTGCCAGGGAATCAAATGCATGATCAAGGAGTGACAAAGTCCGCTTCTCCGTCCAATACATGATCAAGACCTATTTATTCAGTTTTAAATGTAAATCAATTGGCATCCTACAGTGGGACCAACAGACAAAACCTGAGCAGGAAATTGAATAGGGAACGTAACTAAAAACCTCTTTATCTAAGATCATACAACGTTTGTAAAACTCCCACAGCAGGAATAGGCTGCCTCGTGTCTTAAAACACTAAAAGTGGGAACATGAGGTTGTTGTAACCTTTTTGGCAGAATAATATTATTTATGCTGGCTCTATGCGATCATTAACTCCGTGAAATGGTTGAGGAAATCAACAGTCTCTTGCCACTTGCTTTGGTCATTTTTAAAACTGCCAGTTGGAGAGGGAGTCTAAATTGCAGGTTCTCCTGTCATAACAAACAGCTTCTCAGACTTCAAGCATGGCGTCACTCCAAGCCTGTGATCTCGTCGCCACAGCAAACAGCGCATGGCCTACGACGGTAAACCAACAAGTAGTGCCTGGATAAATCTCTAGGCGCCAGGAGATGATGTCATGCAATAGAATACATTTTTTTAAAAAACATGCAAGGGACCAATCAAAAGGAAAACTTCAACGACCCACTGGAAGTTATTCACAGCAGCTCCTAAACAGGAGAGCTGATCCAATTGGTGTAGCAAACTGACACTGAAAATGACTCGCTGAAACTGCAACCAAGCACAAACAGGGGCTCATAGCCTAATGATTGTGCACAGTCTACTCCAGAATTACAAGCACCCTTTGTGAAAATTAGCAAATATGGTTAGCAGTCTGCAGTGCTGGGGCACTCCATACCCGCTCCTGTATTTCTCTGTATAACTTTCCAGAGAAAAAATGAAGAAATTCAATTAAATATGTCTTTGGAAAGTGTGGTATTTCCACGACAAACATTACAGGTCCTCTCATCTGGTCCTTAAAGGTGGACCAGGCCCTGACTTCTCTCCCAGGTAATAAACTAAGCAAATACAACCGCTAATTAGCGGTGAATCAGTGGTGTAGAGGAGGGAATTCACACGTATAGGGAGTATATCCACCTCTTTTCCTATCAATTTACTCATCCAGCAGCCAAAATGCCTTTGAAATCATCGGAGAGTATACCAACTTTCTCCTTAGTGAGCTGCCCATCCGCTACACCACTGCAGTAAATTGACCAGGAACATACATGCTTCCATACAGGGCACCTGCTTGAGCCACAAGCGCCCGAAGCACAGCAAACAAGTAGAAATTAGGCTATTGCAGGCTGAAATGTGGACAACTGGCCTGATTTTGCACCGATGATACATGGCATACTGACAGAATAGCTTTCTAAGGCGTAATTTCCAAATTCATGTGCGCACAAACAGTTGAGTTACACAGTTTTTCTTCTCAGGGACAAGACCGCATTTATAATTAAAATCTATTACAATTGGGGGCCTCTGAATGAATCACAGCAGATACTTAGCTGGGAGCCATTCGAAATCCCAGCCTCTCCATTTCTGGCTATGGCCTGAAGTCTGCAAAGGAACAGTTGGCTTAAACCCACTGGGGATAACGGGGGTTAAGCCGGTTATATTTGTTAGTTTTATGAGTCTCTGACAAAAACCTCAAACTGAGGAGCTGCATGAGCCAAACAGATTACTGCGCAATCCTCCGATGGCATAGGCAAGATGTGATTGGTGCTGGCGCTGTGTAAAAATGAATCATATGTCATGACTTTCGCCACACACAGTAAGGTAAGAACCACAATAAACCTGTCTGACTCGGCTAGCCGGTCACAAAGTCCATGGCGATGCATGCCCCTAGCTGATGCAAGGCTTTGGGGGGAATTGAGCAGGCTGCTGGGAGGCTGGTTGTGAACTTTGCCCGCCGCGAGGTGTCACAGGGGCGACATATTCCTGGGTGACATACCGAACAGTTAGCGACCATAATCAGTGACGTGCAAGGGACAGGGTGCGGGATGGCATTCCAAACAGGTGGCGTGGGCCTAGCTGAGAACTTTTTGTGAGGAAAATCCGGTTAACAGCAAGAACAGAGCGAGACCGGAGGGCCTCCTCCACAATGTGCTCTACCTTCAACTTGATGGCAGCCAGCAGGCATCCATCAAGGACCACTGTCACAGGTCTTTTCTCAGGGGTGTGGGAGTGCAGACGGGGCATGACACTGAACTTAAGGCTCTTAGACCCAGGGCAGTAGTTGAGGGTGAAATTCAAGTGGGCAAAGAAACGAGACCAACAGACCAGCCAGGGATCAAGCCTCTTCACGGAACTAAGTGCTCACTGCTCATCAAAATGAGGAAGGGGATGCTGGCATCCCACGCCAGTGCCTCAACTCTATACACACCAGCTTGATGGCCAGGAGCTCACAATCCCCAACAATATACTTCCTCTCTGCAGGTTTTCAGCTGTTAAGAGAACGCAGCACAGGGATGGACCTTGCCGTCAGCTGCCCCCTGGGGAGGATGGCTTTTGTGCTGATATCAGTGGTGTTTCCTTCAACAATGAAGTGCACTGGGGGTAAGGAAGATCCAGAACAGCAGCACTGGTAAATCTGTCCACATGCCGGTGGAAGGCGAAGGTAGCCAGAGGAGTAAAGTGGTAGGGGACCTTGGAGGAGGTGAGGGTAATGACTGAAACGGCAAATGTGGAGTGGCCCTAGATGAAGCGCCTATAAAAGTTAGTGAAACCATGTCATCGCTAGAGCTGCTTGTGTTCTACGGGTTCCAGCTAATCCAGGACAGCCTGTATTTTCTGATCCAATGCATGCTGATCTCCCCCCAGGAGACCGTAGAACCTAGATACTGCTCTGATGTTTGATAGAATTCACACTTCCCTGGCCTCAGGAAGAGCTGGTTCTTAAGAAATCGCTGAATTACTTGGCAAACATACTCTTCAATGTGCTCCGGGGTACAGGTGAGCACCAGGATGTCATCCAACACATATTCACAAAGCAGGAGATTATGCCGCGGAAGACATCTTTTGATCAAGTTCTGAAACACTGCAGGGGCATTTGTGAGCCTGAAAAGCATCACGAAATATTCATACGGCCGGAGGTGTTGAATGCAGTCTTCCATTCATCGCCTACACTGATTTAAACCAGGTGGTAAGCATTGTTTTGATCCAGCTTGGTGACGTAGTGGCATCCTTGAAGGTTAGAGAGGGTGGAATCCAAAAGGCAGCAGGCAGCAGTTCTTGAGGTGATAGCATTTGCACCTCTGAAGTTGATGCATGGATGAAGAGAATCATTTTCTTTGACACAAAGAACCTCGCACTGGTGGGTGAGGATGATGGATGGATGATTCTGGAAGCCAGGGCCTTGGAGTTGTATTCGTCTATCTCTATGGATTCAGGTGTTCAGAGAGAGTACAGCCTGCCCCAAGGTGATGTGTTCCCAAGAGGAGATCAATGGCACATTCGAACGGGCACTACTGAAGGTGGACTGCAGACAGGACTTTGAAGAATAAGGGCTCCATTCAATAATGGTGCAACCAGCTCAATTTATTCGAGGATTACGTCTTTCAAGCCAGGGTCTTCCTACATTCATATGGTAGAAAACAATACCCTCCAGATAGTTGCCAGAGACTTGCATCCGGACCAAACTGGTGGCTTCAATGATCTGGTAGCACCATGTCTGAGGGCTTGGGACTGGATGGAAATAGGCAGGAGACTGATGGCACCCCAACTGCCTGGTTAGGAAGAGGAAGTTGGCAGCTGCCCAGGAATAAATAAGTGCTTTAGCAGCTAGTCTACCTGGTGCCCTTGCCAGAGGAGTTGAGCAACAAAGGGGGTAAGGGGAAGAGACAGAGGCCCAGTTAAGTACCTCTTTGCCCTGGACAGGTCAGGGTTGTCAGACTGAACAGTTAACGATGAGGTGATTAGCACCATTGCAGTAAAGACATAGGTCACAGATGACACACCATTGTCATTCTGCAAGATTGAGATGAAACAGCCTGGCATGATCCACCTGTGCAGGCCCCAAAGGTGGTGACTGGAGGGTGGCTCTGGTGAATAAACTGCCTCGTGCCAATGGAGGGAGGGGCCAAAGGCAAGCTTGCAGATCCACTCGTTTTTTCTAGGAGTCGTGTATCAACCCTGAGAGTGAGATCTCCCAGTCTGTTGAGGTCAGGTGGTAGGAGGCACATGGTCATCTCATCCTGTCAGCGAGACCATAGACAGAATAGCTTTCTAAGGCGTAATTTCCAAATTCATGTGCGCACAAACAGTTGAGTTACAAAGTTTTTTCTTCTCAGGGACAAGACCGCATTTATAATTAAAATCTATTACAATTGGGGCCTCCGAATGAATCACAGCAGATACTTAGCTGGGAGCCATTCAAATCCCAGCCTCTCCATTTCTGGCTATGGCCTGAAGTCTGCAAAGGAACAGTTGGCTTAAACCCACTGGGGATAACGGGGGGTTAAGCCGGTTATATTTGTTAGTTTTATGAGTCTCTGACAAAAACCTCAAACTGAGGAGCTGCATGAGCCAAACAGATTACTGCGCGCAATCCTCCGATGGCATAGGCAAGATGTGATTGGTGCTGGCGCTGTGTAAAATGAATCATATGTCATGACTTTCGCCTACACAGTAAGGTAAGAACCACCGCAAAACCTGTCTGACTCGGCTAGCCGGTCACAAAGTCCATGGCGATGCATGCCCCTAGCTGATGCAAGGCTTTGGGGGAATTGAGCAGGCTGCTGGGAGGCTGGTTGTGAACTTTGCCCGGCCGCAGGTGTCACAGGGGGCGACATATTCCTGGGTGACATACCGAACAGTTAGCGACCATAATCAGTGACGTGCAAGGGACAGGGTACGGGATGGCATTCCAAACAGGTGGCGTGGGCCTAGCTGAGAACTTTTTTGTGAGGAAAATCCGGTTAACAGCAAGAACAGAGCGAGACCGGAGGGCCTCCTCCACAATGTGCTCTACCTTCAACTTGATGGCAGCCAGCAGGCATCCGTCAAGGACCACTGTCACAGGTCTTTTCTCAGGGGTGTGGGAGTGCAGACGGGGCATGACACTGAACTTAAGGCTCTTAGACCCAGGGCAGTAGTTGAGGTGAAATTCAAGTGGGCAAAGAAACGAGACCAACAGACCAGCCAGGGATCAAGCCTCTTCACGGAACTAAGTGCTCACTGCTCATCAAAATGAGGAAGGGGATGCTGGCATCCCACGCCAGTGCCTCAACTCTATACACACCAGCTTGATGGCCAGGAGCTCACAATCCCCAACAATATACTTCCTCTCTGCAGGTTTTCAGCTGTTAAGAGAACGCAGCACAGGGATGGACCTTGCCGTCAGCTGCCCCCTGGGGAGGATGGCTTTTGTGCTGATATCAGTGGTGTTTCCTTCAACAATGAAGTGCACTGGGGGTAAGGAAGATCCAGAACAGCAGCACTGGTAAATCTGTCCACATGCCGGTGGAAGGCGAAGGTAGCCAGAGGAGTAAAGTGGTAGGGGACCTTGGAGGAGGTGAGGGTAATGACTGAAACGGCAAATGTGGAGTGGCCCTAGATGAAGCGCCTATAAAAGTTAGTGAAACCATGTCATCGCTAGAGCTGCTTGTGTTCTACGGGTTCCAGCTAATCCAGGACAGCCTGTATTTTCTGATCCAATGCATGCTGATCTCCCCCCAGGAGACCGTAGAACCTAGATACTGCTCTGATGTTTGATAGAATTCACACTTCCCTGGCCTCAGGAAGAGCTGGTTCTTAAGAAATCGCTGAATTACTTGGCAAACATACTCTTCAATGTGCTCCGGGGTACAGGTGAGCACCAGGATGTCATCCAAGTACATATTCACAAAGCAGGAGATTATGCCGCGGAAGACATCTTTTGATCAAGTTCTGAAACACTGCAGGGGCATTTGTGAGCCTGAAAAGCATCACGAAATATTCATACGGCCGGAGGTGTTGAATGCAGTCTTCCATTCATCGCCTACACTGATTTAAACCAGGTGGTAAGCATTGTTTTGATCCAGCTTGGTGACGTAGTGGCATCCTTGAAGGTTAGAGAGGGTGGAATCCAAAAGGCAGCAGGCAGCAGTTCTTGAGGTGATAGCATTTGCACCTCTGAAGTTGATGCATGGATGAAGAGAATCATTTTCTTTGACATAAAGAACCTCGCACTGGTGGGTGAGGATGATGGATGGATGATTCTGGAAGCCAGGGCCTTGGAGTTGTATTCGTTCTATCTCTATGGATTCAGGTGTTCAGAGAGAGTACAGCCTGCCCCAAGGTGGTGTGTTCCCAAGAGGAGATCAATGGCACATTCGAACGGGCACTACTGAAGGTGGACTGCAGACAGGACTTTGAAGAATAAGGGCTCCATTCAATAATGGTGCAACCAGCTCAATTTATTCGAGGATTACGTCTTTCAAGCCAGGGTCTTCCTACATTCATATGGTAGAAAACAATACCCTCCAGATAGTTGCCAGAGACTTGCATCCGGACCAAACTGGTGGCTTCAATGATCTGGTAGCACCATGTCTGAGGGCTTGGGACTGGATGGAAATAGGCAGGGAGACTGATGGCACCCCCAACTGCCTGGTTAGGAAGAGGAAGTTGGCAGCTGCCCAGGAATAAATAAGTGCTTTAGCAGCTAGTCTACCTGGTGCCCTTGCCAGAGGAGTTGAGCAACAAAGGGGGTAAGGGGAAGAGACAGAGGCCCAGTTAAGTACCTCTTTGCCCTGGACAGGTCAGGGTTGTCAGACTGAACAGTTAACGATGAGGTGATTAGCACCATTGCAGTAAAGACATAGGTCACAGATGACACACCATTGTCATTCTGCAAGATTGAGATGAAACAGCCTGGCGTGATCCACCTGTGCAGGCCCCAAAGGTGGTGACTGGAGGGTGGCTCTGGTGAATAAACTGCCTCGTGCCAATGGAGGGGAGGGGCCAAAGGCAAGCTTGCAGATCCACTCGTTTTTTTCTAGGAGTCGTGTATCAACCCTGAGAGTGAGATCTCCCAGTCTGTTGAGGTCAGGTGGTAGGAGGCACATGGTCATCTCATCCTGTCAGCGAGACCATAGACAGAATAGCTTTCTAAGGCGTAATTTCCAAATTCATGTGCGCACAAACAGTTGAGTTACAAAAGTTTTTCTTCTCAGGGACAAGACCGCATTTATAATTAAAATCTATTACAATTGGGGGCCTCCGAATGAATCACAGCAGATACTTAGCTGGGAGCCATTCGAAATCCCAGCCTCTCCATTTCTGGCTATGGCCTGAAGTCTGCAAAGGAACAGTTGGCTTAAACCCACTGGGGATAACGGGGGTTAAGCCGGTTATATTTGTTAGTTTTATGAGTCTCTGACAAAAACCTCAAACTGAGGAGCTGCATGAGCCAAACAGATTACTGCGCAATCCTCCGATGGCATAGGCAAGATGTGATTGGTGCTGGCGCTGTGTAAAAATGAATCATATGTCATGACTTTCGCCTACACAGTAAGGTAAGAACCACCGCAAACCTGTCTGACTCGGCTAGCCGGTCACAAAGTCCATGGCGATGCATGCCCCTAGCTGATGCAAGGCTTTGGGGGAATTGAGCAGGCTGCTGGGAGGCTGGTTGTGAACTTTGCCCGGCCGCAGGTGTCACAGGGGGCGACATATTCCTGGGTGACATACCGAACAGTTAGCGACCATAATCAGTGACGTGCAAGGGACAGGGTACGGGATGGCATTCCAAACAGGTGGCGTGGGCCTAGCTGAGAACTTTTTTGTGAGGAAAATCCAGTTAACAGCAAGAACAGAGCGAGACCGGAGGGCCTCCTCCACAATGTGCTCTACCTTCAACTTGATGGCAGCCAGCAGGCATCCATCAAGGACCACTGTCACAAGTCTTTTCTCAGGGGTGTGGGAGTGCAGACGGGGCATGACACTGAACTTAAGGCTCTTAGACCCAGGGCAGTAGTTGAGGGTGAAATTCAAGTGGGCAAAGAAACGAGACCAACAGACCAGCCAGGGATCAAGCCTCTTCACGGAACTAAGTGCTCACTGCTCATCAAAATGAGGAAGGGGATGCTGGCATCCCACGCCAGTGCCTCAACTCTATACACACCAGCTTGATAGCCAGGAGCTTTCAATCCCCAACAATATACCTCCTCTCCGCAGGTTTTCAGCTGTTAAGAGAACGCAGCACAGGGATGGACCTTGCCGTCAGCTGCCCCCTGGGGAGGATGGCTTTTGTGCTGATATCAGTGGTGTTTCCTTCAACAATGAAGTGCACTGGGGGTCAGGAAGATCCAGAACAGCAGCACTGGTAAATCTGTCCACATGCCGGTGGAAGGCGAAGGTAGCCAGAGGAGTAAAGTGGTAGGGGACCTTGGAGGAGGTGAGGGTAATGACTGAAGCGGCAAATGTGGAGTGGCCCTAGATGAAGCGCCTATAAAAGTTTGTGAAACCATGTCATCGCTAGAGCTGCTTGTGTTCTACGGGTTCCAGCTAATCCAGGACAGCCTGTATTTTCTGATCCAATGCATGCTGATCTCCCCCCAGGAGACCGTGAGAACCTAGATACTGCTCTGATGTTTGATAGAATTCACACTTCCCTGGCCTCAGGAAGAGCTGGTTCTTAAGAAATCGCTGAATTACTTGGCAAACATACTCTTCAATGTGCTCCGGGGTACAGGTGAGCACCAGGATGTCATCCAAGTACATATTCACAAAGCAGGAGATTATGCCGCGGAAGACATCTTTTGATCAAGTTCTGAAACACTGCAGGGGCATTTGTGAGCCTGAAAAGCATCACGAAATATTCATACGGCCGGAGGTGTTGAATGCAGTCTTCCATTCATCGCCTATACTGATTTAAACCAGGTGGTAAGCATTGTTTTGATCCAGCTTGGTGACGTAGTGGCATCCTTGAAGGTTAGAGAGGGTGGAATCCAAAAGGCAGCAGGCAGCAGTTCTTGATGGTGATAGCATTTGCACCTCTGAAGTTGATGCATGGATGAAGAGAATCATTTTCTTTGACACAAAGAACCTCGCACTGGTGGGTGAGGATGATGGATGGATGATTCTGGAAGCCAGGGCCTTGGAGTTGTATTCGTCTATCTCTCTGGATTCAGGTGTTCAGAGAGAGTACAGCCTGCCCCAAGGTGGTGCGTTCCCAAGAGGAGATCAATGGCACATTCGAACGGGCACTACTGAAGGTGGACTGCAGACAGGACTTTGAAGAATAAGGGCTCCATTCAATAATGGTGCAACCAGCTCAATTTATTCGAGGATTACGTCTTTCAAGCCAGGGTCTTCCTACATTCATATGGTAGAAAACAATACCCTCCAGACAGTTGCCAGAGACTTGCATCCGGACCAAACTGGTGGCTTCAATGATCTGGTAGCACCATGTCTGAGGGCTTAGGACTGGATGGAAATAGGCAGGGAGACTGATGGCACCCCCAACTGCCTGGTTAGGAGGAGGAAGTTGGCAGCTGCCCAGGAATAAATAAGTGCTTTAGCAGCTAGTCTACCTGGTGCCCTTGCCAGAGGAGTTGAGCAACAAAGGGGGTAAGGGGAAGAGACAGAGGCCCAGTTAAGTACCTCTTTGCCCTGGACAGGTCAGGGTTGTCAGACTGAACAGTTAACGATGAGGTGATTAGCACCATTGCAGTAAAGACATAGGTCACAGATGACACACCATTGTCATTCTGCAAGATTGAGATGAAACAGCCTGGCATGATCCACCTGTGCAGGCCCCAAAGGTGGTGACTGGAGGGTGGCTCTGGTGAATAAACTGCCTCGTGCCAATGGAGGGGAGGGGCCAAAGGCAAGCTTGCAGATCCACTCGTTTTTTTCTAGGAGTCGTGTATCAACCCTGAGAGTGAGATCTCCCAGTCTGTTGAGGTCAGGTGGTAGGAGGCACATGGTCATCTCATCCTGTCAGCGAGACCATAGACAGAATAGCTTTCTAAGGCGTAATTTCCAAATTCATGTGCGCACAAACAGTTGAGTTACAAAAGTTTTTCTTCTCAGGGACAAGACCGCATTTATAATTAAAATCTATTACAATTGGGGGCCTCCGAATGAATCACAGCAGATACTTAGCTGGGAGCCATTCGAAATCCCAGCCTCTCCATTTCTGGCTATGGCCTGAAGTCTGCAAAGGAACAGTTGGCTTAAACCCACTGGGGATAACGGGGGTTAAGCCGGTTATATTTGTTAGTTTTATGAGTCTCTGACAAAAACCTCAAACTGAGGAGCTGCATGAGCCAAACAGATTACTGCGCAATCCTCCGATGGCATAGGCAAGATGTGATTGGTGCTGGCGCTGTGTAAAAATGAATCATATGTCATGACTTTCGCCTACACAGTAAGGTAAGAACCACCGCAAACCTGTCTGACTCGGCTAGCCGGTCACAAAGTCCATGGCGATGCATGCCCCTAGCTGATGCAAGGCTTTGGGGGAATTGAGCAGGCTGCTGGGAGGCTAGTTGTGAACTTTGCCCGGCCGCAGGTGTCACAGGGGGCGACATATTCCTGGGTGACATACCGAACAGTTAGCGACCATAATCAGTGACGTGCAAGGGACAGGGTACGGGATGGCATTCCAAACAGGTGGCGTGGGCCTAGCTGAGAACTTTTTTGTGAGGAAAATCCGGTTAACAGCAAGAACAGAGCGAGACCGGAGGGCCTCCTCCACAATGTGCTCTACCTTCAACTTGATGGCAGCCAGCAGGCATCCGTCAAGGACCACTGTCACAGGTCTTTTCTCAGGGGTGTGGGAGTGCAGACGGGGCATGACACTGAACTTAAGGCTCTTAGACCCATGGCAGTAGTTGAGGGTGAAATTCAAGTGGGCAAAGAAACGAGACCAACAGACCAGCCAGGGATCAAGCCTCTTCACGGAACTAAGTGCTCACTGCTCATCAAAATGAGGAAGGGGATGCTGGCATCCCACGCCAGTGCCTCAACTCTATACACACCAGCTTGATGGCCAGGAGCTCACAATCCCCAACAATATACTTCCTCTCCGCAGGTTTTCAGCTGTTAAGAGAACGCAGCACAGGGATGGACCTTGCCGTCAGCCAGCTGCCCCTGGGGAGGATGGCTTTTGTGCTGATATCAGTGGTGTTTCCTTCAACAATGAAGTGCACTGGGGGTCAGGAAGATCCAGAACAGCAGCACTGGTAAATCTGTCCACATGCCGGTGGAAGGCGAAGGTAGCCAGAGGAGTAAAGTGGTAGGGGACCTTGGAGGAGGTGAGGGTAATGACTGAAGCGGCAAATGTGGAGTGGCCCTAGATGAAGCGCCTATAAAAGTTTGTGAAACCATGTCATCGCTGGAGCTGCTTGTGTTCTACGGGTTCCAGCTAATCCAGGACAGCCTGTATTTTCTGATCCAATGCATGCTGATCTCCCCCCAGGAGACCGTAGAACCTAGATACTGCTCTGATGTTTGATAGAATTCACACTTCCCTGGCCTCAGGAAGAGCTGGTTCTTAAGAAATCGCTGAATTACTTGGCAAACATACTCTTCAATGTGCTCCGGGGTACAGGTGAGCACCAGGATGTCATCCAAGTACATATTCACAAAGCAGGAGATTATGCATGGGAAGACATCTTTTGATCAAGTTCTGAAACACTGCAGGGGCATTTGTGAGCCTGAAAAGCATCACGAAATATTCATACGGCCGGAGGTGTTGAATGCAGTCTTCCATTCATCGCCTACACTGATTTAAACCAGGTGGTAAGCATTGTTTTGATCCAGCTTGGTGACGTAGTGGCATCCTTGAAGGTTAGAGAGGGTGGAATCCAAAAGGCAGCAGGCAGCAGTTCTTGATGGTGATAGCATTTGCACCTCTGAAGTTGATGCATGGATGAAGAGAATCATTTTCTTTGACACAAAGAACCTCGCACTGGTGGGTGAGGATGATGGATGGATGATTCTGGAAGCCAGGGCCTTGGAGTTGTATTCGTCTATCTCTCTGGATTCAGGTGTTCAGAGAGAGTACAGCCTGCCCCAAGGTGGTGTGTTCCCAAGAGGAGATCAATGGCACATTTGAACGGGCACTACTGAAGGTGGACTGCAGACAGGACTTTGAAGAATAAGGGCTCCATTCAATAATGGTGCAACCAGCTCAATTTATTCGAGGATTACGTCTTTCAAGCCAGGGTCTTCCTACATTCATATGGTAGAAAACAATACCCTCCAGATAGTTGCCAGAGACTTGCATCCGGACCAAACTGGTGGCTTCAATGATCTGGTAGCACCATGTCTGAGGGCTTGGGACTGGATGGAAATAGGCAGGGAGACTGATGGCACCCCCAACTGCCTGGTTAGGAAGAGGAAGTTGGCAGCTGCCCAGGAATAAATAAGTGCTTTAGCAGCTAGTCTACCTGGTGCCCTTGCCAGAGGAGTTGAGCAACAAAGGGGGGTAAGGGAAGAGACAGAGGCCCAGTTAAGTACCTCTTTGCCCTGGACAGGTCAGGGTTGTCAGACTGAACAGTTAACGATGAGGTGATTAGCACCATTGCAGTAAAGACATAGGTCACAGATGACACACCATTGTCATTCTGCAAGATTGAGATGAAACAGCCTGGCATGATCCACCTGTGCAGGCCCCAAAGGTGGTGACTGGAGGGTGGCTCTGGTGAATAAACTGCCTCGTGCCAATGGAGGGGAGGGGCCAAAGGCAAGCTTGCAGATCCACTCGTTTTTTTCTAGGAGTCGTGTATCAACCCTGAGAGTGAGATCTCCCAGTCTGTTGAGGTCAGGTGGTAGGAGGCACATGGTCATCTCATCCTGTCAGCGAGACCATAGAGAAAGATGTCATAGAGGGACCAGGGATCATTGTGAGAGGGGCTGCCAGTGTGTAGAGCTTGATGGAATAGTCAGAAACCGATAAGTTGCTCTAGTGGAGCTAGAGAGGGTGCCGTGCTGCAGTGTGTCCATTGAAGGCCTTCTTTATTTTGTCAGCAAAGGCAGAGACAGTATGCACAGCACGGTACCCAGCCACCCAGCACGTAGCTGCCCAGTCACAGGCACGCCCAGTCTAGTGGGTGATGGTAAATGTGACTCTGGAACACTCCATGAGAGAGGAAGATGGCTGGAGGTCCAACACTATGGAACACGGTGACAGAAAACTGCAGAAGGCAGATGACTTGCTATGGCACTGCTCCAACAAAGCAAGACTCGAATCCCCATGTCTGGAAGACTGGGCTTGAGGTTTAAGAAGGAGAGGAATGGCAGCCTGAGCAGCAGCAGGTGGAGTTCCAGGAAATCTCAGTGATGGAGGCAAGCTGACTGGAGATGGCCCTGATGGAGCTGGCGGAGTTCCACCTCTTAACAGCCCAAGCGGGATGGCTTCTGCAGGATGAGGAGGATGTGCTGGCTCCATAAGTGGCTCGACTGCTCTGTCAATAATTCAGAACACAGGAGCCACACACAGATCACAGACAAGCCACTAGGTTGTCCTTAATAAAAAAGTTTTCAATTACAAAAATGAAGAGGATCATCAGAGGATAATCCAAGGTCAGGTGGGCGCAAACAGGAACAGTGGATGTCAGGCTTGGCAAAGTAACAGGGACCAGTCAGAGGTCAGAACCCTGGGAGTCAAGCTGAATGGATCAGTCATGCAGGGCGGATGCACACTCTTGGACTAAGATGGAGAGGAAACTGAGAGAGGCGCTACTCAGCAGGACCGCGGGTACTGTGAAGAGTTTCCCCATTAGTTACTTTGCAGCTCAAAATTTAACACCGAAGACGGAAGACAGCAGGCTAGCAAAGAGGAGACTAAACCAGGAATACACAAAGACAACAACAGAGTGAGAAGAAGTGTACAGAGCACAGGGTAGAAACACAAGGAGAGAAGAAGAAAACAAGACAATAGCCGTGTTCGAAACCGCGCTCTACGGTCTACATACACTATTCTCACTACACACTAGCCACACTACACACTACTCACTACGAACAAACTCTTCCTGTTGCTACTTCTTATTATTCCTCAGCGAGTTTTTCTGGCGGTTTACGTCGCGTTGCATCTTGGGCAATTTGTGTATGAAGAGTGAGCTTACGATGCACCCACAAAATATCTGCCCGATCTAGTATACATCCGGGAACTTCTCGCGGACACAAACTCACTCCCCATGCATAAGTGAACACCCTACCCCCTAACTCTGACATCGTCGATAGTGCGAGTAGTATGTTAGTGCGTGGTTTCGAACACGGCCAGCAACTAGATAACTCCGTCGCCACAGGGACCGAGTCGTGTATCTCCCCGATCCCCAAATTTCGGAGAAAATGGCCGCCGGCAGCCATATTGGACCTCCAAAATTGCCGAAAATCGGTCTTGAGTATTGTGAAATAAATATCTTCGCCTGTGGGAAATTAGAAAAAAATGCTGTAATAATTGTCGCTTCCAGAGCCCGGAACAGAAAATCTCTGTGGGCACGGTGGCGGCAGCCCCAGAACTAAACCATAGTATCTCCCGACACTATCGTTAAGGAGATAAAATTTAATAAT
This sequence comes from Gymnothorax javanicus, assembly GCA_029692085.1. NCBI lineage: Eukaryota > Metazoa > Chordata > Actinopteri > Anguilliformes > Muraenidae > Gymnothorax > Gymnothorax javanicus. The sequence goes on along the minus strand of CM056198.1, from coordinate 8,413,525 downwards.
GAGAATCAAGAAGAGAAAAAACAAAATTGAAACTGATGAAGACGGCTAGACTGCGGGGGAAAACAATTTAGAAAACACTCAGGACGTGACAAATTCAATTCTGCGAAGCTTTTTATAGCTGCAGTTCTGCGGTTATTAGCAACTATCCAACCAAGTGTTTGTCTGTCCCAGCTGGAGACACAAAGCCACATGTTGTTGCAGTTCTTGGTTTTGGCAAATGCTGTCCATATCTGCCCTGTGCAATTCATACTTGCTAAAATAATTATAGATATCAAAAATGGATTCTTTGATAAGGATTTCATACAAGTGCCTCATGTGCTGTGAGGTTAAGTTCGGCAAGTGTTTAAACAATTGGCTGAAATCAACCTGTGCCTTGGAAGGCATGCTGACACACACGCAGGTCTGGGCACGGAGAAAGAAGAGCAGGGTGAGGCACTTGACAGCAGTGCGTCATTACTGCTAAACACACGCTCATTGGGAAAGGAAATAAAGCAGCGTGACGCTAAACTGCTTCGACGCCCACGGCAAATTGAAATGCAGTGCAGAGGAGAGCAGTCAGTGGGGCACTGCAGCGCTCCACACACACACAGTGCAAACCAGGCCATTCCGAACACCGCCCTCCTTCACTTTCAAATTTCAGATGCTTCCTTGACAGGTCGGGTATCTGTAACAAAGCTTCCTCGACAATGTAAATAATGGTCTGTACCCTCAACTTGACTATGTGAAGTCATCGTGTTGCTTTGACTGAGTTAAGTTCTGCGAATGCCATGAGTCGAGTTAATCGCTATGCTTTACATTCAGAGAACTTAGGTCCGTCAAAGAAACAAGATGACTACACTAAGTTGAGTGACCAAATCATTTTTACAGTGTACATTGAAGGTTACTGGGGTGGATATTCATATTCTGTGTCAGGATTTTTTGTTGTAGGTGAGCTTTTTCTCTCATGTCTGGAATATTTGTGGTGATTCAGTACCACTGGCTTCATGACCTTTGAAAACACAAACTCTCAAGAAGGGTTGCACAATAAGAATATTCTGATTGTAATATTTTCAGAAACGGCCATATGAATGGCCATTTTAGCCAATGCTGACATTCCCGTTTTACTCTGTAGAAAAAAAAATACAAAGAACATCCTCATTTCCACAGTCTTGACAGAAGCAAAGGGTAACTTATGAAGATCACGTGTTTCATTTGAGTAATAAGAAATAAAATGCTATTTTCACAGGGATTAAATCACACTAGAGATACAGAGTGCAACTTTGCATGGGGAGAGCACTGAATCGGCTTGTTTCGGACACTGCCTATTATGAATAGGATAAAGCTACCCAGCACAGCAGCAGTAATGTACTGCCTCTCAAACCCAGATGGGCAGGGCACAGGCCATAGACTGATGAAATAATGGGGATCATGTGACATCATAATGGACAGGGACCAATCAGAATGAAGAAGGAACTGATTAAATGGTTGGTTGAAGTTAGTCAGTCTTACTTGCCTCTGGGCAGCCACTTCCCCATGTGATGTCAAGATGGAACAGATTTTGAAATGGCTTGTAATGGCGAGTTGGCTGAGCACCTGGTGACAGTAAATCACTACACAGGCAGTCATTTGATGAAAAAAAAAAACACAAACTGAGTCAAAGCGCTCTTCTGGGGAAAAAAGATGTTGACTTTTTGCACTTTTTCTATATTGTTACTGCTGACTTTGTCTCGCAACTGTGGTTGAACATCCCATACAGGAGCCTGTTGAACGCACGTAGCGCAATTGAAAATGTCTCTCTGAAAGACCAGGAAGGGAATCTATAAAACACACAAAATGAGCTTGGATTGATGCGGCGCTGGCAGTTTCCCCCTGCAAAGAACGACACTATGCCTAATATATTGACTTCTAATTGGTTATTTTAGACATCGTGGCTCTTTTGAAGGCAAAAACTGCCAGTGCTACCGGCGTGATGTCAGTCCAAACTCACCCTCTGTTTGGCACAGACTTACCTTGCAGGAGCATCTGAATGTTGTCGATGTCCAATGGGATGGCTCCCTGGTCCATTGGAGGGTCCTCGGGGCCGCCTCCTGAAGCCATGGTTACTGGGGGGTGGAGCTCACCCTGAGATTACTGTCATGACACCTTCACTCTGCAGGAAGAGAGAGGGTCGCACTGTCCGTCACCTGAGTTTTATGACCGTGCACGCATATTCAAGAACTATGAAGACATACACATATGAAGATATGTGCATAAAACACATACAGTTGTGCGTGTAAAAATACATCCACTCTCATGCTCAGAAGTATAGAATCACTTGTGATTTTCACATAGATGAAATGGAAGAAACTGTGTTACATCAGGACTAGGTCTTTTGGGAGAGGAAAGAGTATGGGGCAATTACAAAATAATAATTACGTGATTTAAATTCCATACCTCTGCTGAGGGATCACCTACATCAGTAAGGTTGCGAAGTGTGGATGTTTTCAAAGACATACCGATGGAGAATATTACTATCCAGGAGGAAATCCCTTAAGAATGATCTTTTTTAATAAAATAAATATCCCAAATGCTTACATTTTGTAAAGCAGTGATTAAATCTCAAGGTGAATACACTAAAATGGCAACTGTGTTCTTATTTGAAAACTTTTTTCCCCTCATAAAAATATTTCCTAAGACATCCTAAAACACGCACACTTAAGTGTATGGTTCATATGATTTGCCATTATAGTAACCAGCAAGCACGATTCAAATTATATGCGATTCCAAACTTTTCAGTGGTAACGTGCATGGTCTAATACACCTCAATCACACCTCAGTCAAACACGTTTGTTAATACTTTAACTCTTCCATCTAAAAACATTTCTATGAACACCTGTCAATTTCAGCAAGTCATGTAACCAACCAAAACACATTATTTAATCCAGGGCATCTGTTCTGAATTGCAATGGATTTTTTTTTTAACAGGTGAATAGTATACAGGAATGCATTGTGTTTTATGGGTTAAGGAGTATAAGATAGCCAAATTATTTCACCAAGATCGGATACTGTCAGGGTGCAAGAGCACACACAAGCACATAGAGTAAGTTCCCCAGCAAATTGCACTGAGGTTGTCTGTCTGTATCACTGTGGTGCAGAATCTGCACTATCCAGATTATCGCACGCCCCTAAGAGGTGGCTCCAACCCTGGCCCAATGCCCAAACAGTGGCACAGCAATTTCTGGTCACCCTAGCTATGGGCCCAAACACTAGAACAGCACCAGACAAAACTGAACTACCTTCCAGATGAGCACTGCAGAAAATGTCAATCTTGAAAGGATTTTTTGTCTCTAATTTAGGCCTGAAATCTTACATCTACTACTCTGTAAGCTGCAATAAGAAGGAAACACCGCCAGTGAGCTAACACAGTTGGACTTATTCAAAATTTTGCCAAGAGGAGGGAGAAAATCCTGCTTGACAAGCAATCAGTAACTCTAAAAAAAATATTTTCTGCAGTAGTTAACAGAAGCAAACAGGAGTTCAAGACAAAAACAGTTGCCTTTATGCAGCGAATCACTGTGCTGACCGGCGTCACTCGTTCCCAGTTGGCTGTTGCTGACACAGTTTATGTTTCTGGCGGTCAATTGCATCATGGTTAACTGGGCATGGACTGAGGCAGCGAGATTAGCCGAGCAGCTAAGCCTTCGGCTCCACAGAGCAAACTTGACAAACACGTGGAACATCTTCCCCGGCCACTGGCAGGAGTCCAACTTCATTCTGCCCCCACGTGTGCCACAGGCGGCGCCAGGAAATATACACCACCCACAAATAGCACCCGCGTTTGTCTGATCCTCGGCCGAGATTGAAAGCTCTACGGAGTGCGAGCACCGGTATGATAGCCACAGATAACTTCTGTTCAATTAAACCGCCTATGTAAACGCAGCAAATTACTCTCCCGTTCAAACTAGCAAAATCTTCCTGTCGCGCAACTTATAGCGCAATGCCGAGTCCTCCAGGGAAAGCATCTGCTTCGTCTGTTTATTCAAGAGCAGTTGTGTATTTGGCTCCCCAGATTAATGAAGCCACCTTGCTCAGAAAGCTTTAAAGGGCAGTTTCCCCCCCTCCAAAATCAAGAATAAATCATTTCCCTTGTGCCTGTAGTGCTATTTATTCATCTGCGTATGAGATATCTGCCTTTTCTCAGATATTATGGAACTAATTTGCATTTGAAATACATTTGAAAAGTTCAAATGCAATGTCTCTTTCCAGAAATCATGAGCCTGTTACAAAAGATAATCCATGATTTCGCTCGACTGAACGATACCCTCGGTGAAGTTTCGGCGCTTGGAGTGCCACAAGAGGAATGCCATTTAGTTCAATTTTACTCAAGACAAGGCAAACATCTCGTGACCGATATCTCCAACACTCGGCAACTCACACCAAAACAATCCAGATGGATAAATAACACAAGACCTGCAGCTAAGAGGAACATAGGTATTTTTGATAGTGGGGTGAACTGCTCCTTTGAATTGAGTCTCACAACATAAGGTATGAGAGCTGCCCCAAAACATCAAGACAAATTAAGTCAGAATGTCAAATGATGGCGTACTGCTGTACTTTTTTTTCAATAAAAATTATTACACATTATTGTCATATGATTTAACCAAATTAGATGAAAATTCTATGTGACATCAGCCTCATGTTGGGGGTTACAAAGTCTTCCAATGTCATCACCAGGATTTTCCACGCATGAACCACAGCATAGCTGTCCTATGTGATTGGGGTATGGAGCTCTACGCTTAACCTCAACTGATGCTGTACTGTAATGACCATATAAAATGGAGAAGATATCAAATGTGACAAACAGCAAATCTGACACCCTTCACTTAACAGCCACTGCAGCTTGCAATGAATATGGAATTCAGCACATCACAACATGGAGGTATGTCTAATTGATACTGTCGTATTGCCATTACATCAGGGGATAAACACCAGAGGCCTCAATCATTACACTGGTACAGGCACATAAATGGGGCAGCCAATAGCCTCATGGCTAAGGTGCTGGACAGAGTCTGGAACCGTAAGCAGTTCAAGTCTGAATGTACAACCCCAATTCCGAAATAGTTGGGACAAAGTGTAAATTGTGAATCAAATCAAAATGCAATGACTTTCAAATCACACCAGCCAGTATTTTATTCACAATAGAACAGAGATAACATAGCAAATGTTGAAACTGAGAAATTTTATAATTTTATTCACAAAATGAGCTCATTTCAACTTTGATGGCTGCTACAGGTCTCAAAAAAGTTGGGGCAGGGGCCTGTTTACCATGGTGTAGCATCCCCTGTTCTTTCTAACACAGAGTGGAGGCGTCTGGGCATTGAGGAGACAAGTTTCTTGAGTTTAGCCATTGGAATTTGATCCCACTCTTGTTAAACACAGGCTTCCAGCTGCTGGAGAGTTTTGAGTCTCCTTTGACGGACCTTTCATTTAATTATGCGCCAAATGTTCTCAATCGGTGAAAGATCAGGACTGCAGGCAGGCCAGTTCAGCACACGGACTCTTCTACTATGAAGCCATGCTGTTGTAATAGCTGCAGTATGTGGTTTTGCATAGTCCTGCTGAAATACACAAGGCCTTCCCTGGAATAGATGTTGTCTGGAGGGGAGCATATGTTGCTCTAAAACCTTTATATACCTTTCAGCATTCATGGTGCTTTTTAAAACATGCAAGTGTCCCACACCATATGCACTAATGCATCCCCATACCTTCAGAAATGCTGGCTTTTGAACTGAACACTGATAACAGGAGGGGTGGTCTTTCTCCTCTTTAGCCCGGAGGACACGACGCCCATGATTTCCAACAAGAATGTCAAATTTGGACTCGCCTGACCACAGGACACTTTGCCACTTCGCTACAGTCCATTTTAAATGAGCCTTGGCCCACAGAACACAGCGGAGCTTCTGGATCATGCTCAGCAATGGCTTCCTTTTTGCATGATAGAGTTTTAGGTGGCATCTGTGGACGGCATGGCGGACTGTGTTTACATACAGTGGTTTCTTGAAGTATTCCTGGGCCCATTTAGTAATGTCAATGACAGAATCATGCCAGTGAGTGATGCAGTGGCGTCTGAGGGCCCAAAGATCATGGGCATCCAGTAAAGGTCTTCGGCCTTGTCCCTTACGCACAGAGATTTTTCCAGTTTCTCTGAATCTTTTGATGATGTTATGCACTGTGGATGATGAGACCTTCAAAATCTTTGCAATTTGATGTTGAGGAACATTGGTTTTAAAGTATTCCACAATTTTTTTTTCGCAAGCCTTCACAGGTTGGAGAGCCTATGGCCATCTTTATTTCTGAGAGACTCAGCCTCTCTGAGACATCCCTTTTATAGCCAATCATGTTACACATCTGATGCCAGTTAACTTAATTACTTGGTAAATGTTCTTTCAGCTGATTCTCTTATATATAAATTGCTTTTTCAGCCCTTTTTTGCCTGTGTCCCAACTTTTTTGTGACCTCTTGCAGCCAGAAAATTTGAAATGAGCTCATTTTGTGGATAAAAATGTAAAATGTCTCAATTTCAACATTTGAAATGTCATCTATGTTCTATTGTAAATAACATATTGGCTCATGCGATCTGAAAGTCATTGCATTTTGATTTTATTCACAATTTACACTTCGTCCCAACTATTTCGGAATTGGGGTTGTAGTAACAATAGGACCAGAGTGGCTATTTGGCCCTTGAGCAAAGCTCACAGCCCCACATTGCTCCGGGGGGCCTCAAGAGGGATTTAGAAAGTTGAGGCTGGATTGAACTCTGCCGTTGGGCCCTTAGGCAAGGCTCTTAAGCCCAAAAATTGCTGTAGGGGCTTAATTTCTGTCTGTCCATCCCTCCTCACTTGCAACTGTTCTATCCGGTATTTCTGCCAGAGCGACATAGAAAAAGAGGACCATGTTCTTACCAGGGACTTTCCCTGGTTAAATAAAGGTTAAAAAGTCACTTTGGAGAGCAGCTGGGCAATTCCGAGGTATCGTCAACCAAATGTCCCCCCTGTGACAGACTCTAAAATGATCCCCAAATGGAAATGGAGGGAAAAATGGAGCTTTTTCCTCCCGAATATAGTAGTGCACTATTATACCGATAAATTGTAAAAAAAATACGTTTTAATACATCAACAGGATTTTGTTTCGGGGACGGTTTAGTGTCTTGTCATGGAGGGGACATTTTGTCAAAATACCTCAGAATTGCCCAGCTGTAATGTCATGTTGAGCTTGTGATGTCGATCCTTGAGCCAGCAGTGTAGGAATCCCAGAGCCAGAGAGTAGAGGCTTCCCCTTGCACATCATTCACTTCTCTCCAGTTAAGATTTTAAAACACGAAGAGGAAATGGATTGATTTACAGAAGTAATTTTCACCACTGCAGTGAGGAATGAAGGATCAGTTATCCCAGCCAGTTTGTAGAATCGTGTGTAGGAGAGGTTGAAAGATAACAGTTCAGCTGGAAGTACAGATCACGGCAGGCAAAACAAATACATCGCTCACTTCAAAATGGAGCTAAACAGAGAAACAATGTTTTCATGCAATTTTATGAGCTTGAAGCAGGTTTGTCTTGAATTTAACCTCAGTGTTGATAGATTGACAGTAAATGTCAAATCATCATGTCCCCACCCTGCCATCCATTTGTACTACAAATCCAAGAGCTGCGACTTTTTCTGTGATTTCTTTTTTGTGATCAATATTTTGCGACCAGCCATGTGCATCTTCCACCCATAAATTCAAGCCAGCTGACTTCACTTATTAGCTGTATCGACTTTCTGACTTGTTAGAGGCAAATCTTTTGAAGCTGTTTGCTCAATTCATTGCCATACCTCTTGCTCATATATGAAATATGTCCATCCTGTCTGGTAACATACCAAAAATATGGAAGACAGCTAATGCCCTCCTCTCCCTTTATTAAAAGGGGCGCGACCCAAGCAATTTGAATAGTTACTGTCCAATATCCAGGTTGTCTTGCCTAACTAAAATTCTGCAGTTCATAGTTATTTCTCGGTTAGTATACTTTTTAACAGCAAATTGTGTTTTATGCGCTCACCAATCTGGTTTCAGTTCTGGGCATAATGCCATTACTGCTGCTTCCAGTGTTATGAATGCTGTTAGTTCATATAATAGCAGAAACATTGCGCTCTTCACTATCCCATCCAAGGCATTTATACTATCATGAGGATCAGACTCAATTTATATCAGTTGAAGGTTAAAGCCAGCAAAGGCGTTCCACAAGGTTCAGTTCTGGGTCCTTTGTTATTCACCATCTATATTGCTACTTTTTGCTTGTCTTCAGATTATTACAAATTGCATCTATATGCTGATGACACTGTCACTTACTCACCAGTTAATTTGGTTCAGCCGGTGGTATCTAATCTTCAGCATGACTGTCACTAGAAATCTCTAATTGAGCTCAAGCTTGTCTTAAATGGGGACAGAACTGAGTCTATTTTCCAAAGCTTGAAAAATGGATCCAAAAAGCCTTCATATTTGTACCCTGAAGGGTGCCCAAATTGAAGTTAATCTGCATTATAAATGCTTGGGTATTTGGTCAGATAACAAGCTGACTTTTCATATGCATAAGAAAAATTTGATCCAAAAAATAAGGAATGAAACAGGATTCTTAAATGGAAACAGGGCTTGCTTCAATTTAGATGACAGATGATTGTGGACTCAGCGATACTCACCATGCTTGTTTACAGTGATGCAATTTACAGAAATGCATCCACTTCTGTTCTAAAATGCTAACATTTACCCCTCTGCTTTGAGGTTTTTCAATGGCCTAGCTTTGCACTAACCATTGTGCTCTATATAAATCACTGAAATCGAAATTAGATTACTATTGGTTTTTATTGTTTAAAAATGTGTTTTATTTAAAATCTCATCATATCCTGCCCCACTGCTTGCACATCGAATGGGTTGCCATGGGACACAGCCACAGGACTTATCGAGCCGTACTTACGAAAGGTGTTTAAGCCGTTACACGCATGTAAACACTTAGCCAATGACTAAAATTCTTAGACGCACACTACGATGCATGTTTAAAGTTAGACGCTGGTAAAATTACACTGACATTTAGGCAGTGCTTATCTCAAACAATAGAAATACTTAAACATAGACAAGGGGTTGTTTAGCGAGCATTCTAGTGACAAAGTCAGAAATAACACACCTCTGAAGAGAATGGATGCATTATAGGTATTTGTAATAGCTCAAGCTGAAGCAAATGAACTTGAAGAACATGGTTGTATTAGGGCTCCAAGAGTGTTCAGAGACAGGATGAATCCATTGCAGGATTTTAACGAAACTGAATTCATAAGACGTTTCAAAGTATCGAAAGAGACATTTAACAATTTACTTGGGATTCTTAGATTGGACTTGGATGACCCAACACGACGAAGCAATCCTCTTCCAGCTGCATTACAGTTGGCTTGTGCATTGCGATTTTTCGCTTGTGGAACATTTCAAATTGTTGCAGGCGACACATCTGGGATCTCTCAACAAGCTTATGGAAAAGCTGTGCATAGGGTTGCTGCTGCAATCTGTGCCAACAAGCCACAGTTTCGGTCATTCCCAGAAGCTTTAGATGTAAAGCGACATGTCTTGGATGGTTTTCGGCATATAGCTGGTTTCCCTGGAGTTATTGGTGCGATAGACTGAACGCATATTCCTGTTCGCAATCCAGCAGCCAATTAAATCCCATTTAACAGATTGAACTGATGTCATCATGGTTATACGGGCATTGGTAGACACGGTTAACTAATCAGCTGTTTAGAGTGTTTCGTAGGGTGTGATTAAAACACACGTTTAGCTAGAAGCGTCTAAGTCATATTTATACATGTCTAAACGCTACACGCGGATAATAGATAGACACCTTTCGTAGTTACGGCCCATAATGTCTAAATGTTCCTGTGCTTAAACAGAGTTGGGTAGGCTGCATGTTACTGCAAAGTTCCAAATACCTTAAATCACTTCCAAATTCATTTGAAACTGGATGAACCAATCCATTTTGGACATTTCAAAACATTGGACAAGTCACGAGAACTACTCTTGTTTTCAGTGATTGTTTTTTTGCTTTTATGATGCAAATTTTGTTTATTGTATAATTACTTCCTTCTTTAACATTGTAAGGGTTTTGCCCTGCAGTTACTCCCCTGTGGCTTGCTCTCACCTCCACCCTGACAAGCTGCATCTGTGGCTCGTTAGGGTGGAGGTGATTATCATGGTATATAGGGCTGGCAGTTGCTAGTGCTGGTTGTCACTGCATTTTGGTTTTTATACCCTGTGTGTATGTGGTGCTGCTCCCCTCTGTTTTAACTTTGTGTTTCAGTTTATTTATTAAAGTCTTCTGTCATTTCCAGCCTGGCGTTTGGGTCCTGTATCCTTTTTAGGCCCATGGTCCTAGCTCCCGCCGGATTGACATTTGTATCCGGCGGGAGCGAAACCATGAAAAACATAAATTAAGTGCTAATGGCTTGTAATGCTGAACCCTGCTGAAAAGGGACTCAGTTCTAGCTGAGGAACAGTAGTAATGAGCAAATCCAGGTGATTGGAACAAAACAGCAAAGAGGAGGTTTTTTTTTTTTTTTTTTTTTCCTGGACTTCCCCCTCAGAGATAAGAGAATGTTTGGGAAAAAAGGATAAACTGATAAAGACTGGTTTAAATCAGCTTACACTTGACTAGACTGAACAGGAACCAATTCCACCTGGAGCTGCGGTCCAGCAGCAGCACCGCAGCAACACTGGGCCTTGAACCTCCTACCACTGGGGTTCAAAAACGCTTTTCCACAAACACTTTTGATGTAGCACCCTAAGAGCCGGTAGGTAACCTGAACAGACCGATACCTAACCTGTTGATATGGTTTCTATATGGTAATAGCCTCACCAACCATATTCTTTGTTGAGCAAGCATGATGATTCTCTTTTGACCAATAAACAATGTTTCTAGCTTCGCGCTTCAGTACTGGATCAGTGTGCAAGGTACCTCAACAGAGGATTGATGAAAAAGGGGACGCAATGGAATGGTCCTTTTGGTACTGTCTACAACTTTCGACAATTCAAATGCAAAAATAACTGTTCTAAAGTGTAAGGAACTGAGCTGGGCTATGTTTCCCAAAAGCTTAGTTGCTAACTTACATAGTTGGAATCATTGACTGTATTTGGTCAATCTACGTACGTGCAACCAAGCGTTTGGGAAACTTACCCTTGAACTGAACTGAATAGAACCAGCCTGTCTGGTGAAAACAAGGTCCTTGTCAAACTAGGCCTCAGGGCCAATCAGTGTAGCAGTGACCCCCGCCCAACACCTCAACTTCCGAGACACCTTAAGATGGGAGCCCAACTGCGTGCTGCTCACACAAAGCGACTCCCTTCACATGCAGCAAAGGTTACCCTGTCACATGCCATCAGCAAGCACACCCTCCACAGACACAATGATCAGGTCGTTAGCGAGGGAATGCAGCTCTGCCCTACTTGGGGCGTTGGGTGAAGTTTATGCTGGCAGGGGAAAGAAGTGATTCATCAAGCGATCTCTTGAAGAATTTTGGCAATCTCCAATGCGGTAGGCTTAGTTTTCTCTAGAGGGCATGCCTTGACACAGAGACAATTAGAAAGTTCAAGAGGCAGAACAAACACTGCTAAATAAAAATGAAACCAGGGCATTAAGCAGAGGAAAGTGTTAGTAAATATCCACCATGCTGTTTTAATACTCTATCCACCATGTTGTTTTAATACTTGCCAGTTTTAGTCCATTCCTCTGCCTTCAGCCATATGAAATTTCAATCAATCGATTTTATCAGTTTTAAAAGAAAATATATGAATTGTCTGGTCCTGAAATCACTTGTGCTACAGCACTTTATACAGCACTGCAAAAAAAAAAAAAAAAAAAAGTGCAAATTAAGGGTCAAAATAAACATAAGAATGTGGCCTAATAAGGTACTGAAGTTCATGTTCATTATTTGTAGAAACAGCTATTTTGTTGAGCCCTTCCTGCACAAAAAAAACGTTTGATGTAACAACAGAGTTATCAAGAGCTTTTGAACATAAAATATTACACGTTGAACTCGTTTTCCCAGTGTCTGATATTTGAGTAATGTAGGGGTAAAAGCCATAGCCAATAAGTCAACTTCATCATAAAGAATATAGGTATCAAATGCAAAAAAAAAAAATAAAGCATTAATAATATCTATACAGTCAGTTAATAACCATTGACTAATTGAGTAGTTGGTTTATTAATTTTATGTAATTAAAAGACCTCCTTCCTGGTAATCTCAGACAGAAGAAAGTAAATTGTCCACAGTGTTTTTAAATGACTGTATTTGAAAAGTAGGCGAATATTTCCAGTCGTCTTATCAAGTGCGACCGCCACGCCCTGAGGTAAGACTGTAAACACTTGCTAGTTGTTCTCTCAGGTAAGCTACTGTATCCACCCACAAACTCCACAACCAGGCGTTGCCTGCCTCGTTGCGTCTCTGTGCTGATGCCTTCGAAAACCAATTAACACCTCCTACATTCTCGCATAAACACGAATCCTTCCCAACTGGACATGCCAAATTCATCCTTCATCGTATCTTTCTGAGGGCCATTTCTGCTGGCGTGGTTTCATTTCTGCCACACAGTTTAAATTTGGCACTACGAAACGTATTTTCCATTTCGAGAAAAAAAAATGATGCTGACACAAATAAACACAAATAGGGCGCACATTCAGTATTCAGTTTCTAAATGTATTTTGTGTTGGTAAGGACAAGTTGGTTGCGGAGACTGCGTCCCGCGGAGACGCCTGAACGTCAGCTCTCAGTAGAACTGCGGACATGCGCGCGTGTTGACAAGCTGTCGCTGCTCGCATCCTATGAACAGCCTAAGCACGTGCAGCCATATCCTGTAGTTCAGTGATTCTCGAAGTCGGTCCTGGGGACCACCTGGATGCTGACTTTTGCTCCTGTTGCAACTGAAATCACCATTTTAAACATCTGTCCTTTATCTTAATCGGGATTCTTTTTTTTTTTTTTCAGGTTTACTCTGTCCAGCCAAATAGCCATGGCAGTATGCCGTATTGGATAAAAATTACGCCTTTTTGCAAACTTTTGCAAAAATAAAAACCAATTTTTTAACAGGCCGAATAAAAGACGATGGTGAATCAACAGGGTCTTTGTTACTTTGCTGAGCATGACTTTCCCCCCTTTTATTCATTGCTAGTTTGGCTCGCTATCATTTGCCGTGTCTTTTAATCTGTCAATGAGAACCAAATGACAATTTTTTTTTTACCGACCATGTGTCTGCACTTTTCCCTCATTAGTCTTTGATCCTTTGAGTTAATCTATCCCATTTATTTATTTATTTTCAACAATTATCCCCTCTCTATATGCAATAAACAGAACATTTGCGGTACAATATAATCATGGAACTCTCCAAGGTATATATAGCTATTTCTGACATAATGTGGCTTAACCCTTTCAAAACTGAATATTGTAATACAAATCAAAGTTGCCCATTGTATGTGTACGTCATTTTTTGACAATAATACGGAACTGGCCCAAATGCAATGGTCTCTGGGACTCATATGTCCCAACATGATATTCGGAAATATTGTGGGACATATGAGTCCCGTCCGTGCTGAAACGGTAAAGGTAAATAATGCTAATAAACATGAATAGTGCAATTAAGATTTCAAGTGTGGTTGCAACAAAACCAGCACACACTGTTGGTTCCTAGCTAGGACCGAGGCAGAGAACCGCTGCTGTAGTTCCACAGCTGTGTGCTTACCTACAAGCTAAATCACACAGCGGGTAACTTTCCAAATCATAGCCTATGTGAGCATATCCTGGACTTAAAGAAAAAAAATCAACCCACGACGCCCATAAGATACAAGGCTTCCAAAGGGAAATGCATGTAAAAGTTCTCAGCTTCACCGAAGTATGCGCGATAAATAAACAGACACATTTCACTAACTCCCCATTGGCATAAATAAATAAGCGCAAATCTTAATATGAAACTAACTTACTCATCAAGTTCAGCAACAAGGGGTGATTCAAGGCAAACGGTAAAATCCCGGATATTCACGAAGCTATTTAAACGATTTCTCGGGTTTAAACGCCTCTCAGTCGCTTGGTGCGCTGTAGTTGATCGCAAACTCAGCTGCATCAACTACCAAAAGTTTTCAGCCCGTAGTGAAAGTAAAATAATTCGATGTGGTGAACTCCACCCACCGCGCACAGATTTCGGCAGGGGCACACCTTCGAGTGGAAGTGCCAAATACGAACTACGGGGCGCATCCAGTGTCTAAATATGCAAACTGCGGGACTCAGCCAGATCACAGAAACGCACCAGTAATCTGCGATAGGCCTGAATGGATAGAAATATTCTTGGGGCGCTGGGGGAGGGGGCGTGTTTCTAAACAAGCCCATTGTTATACATGATCTCCATGTCACTCTGTCCTGGGCAGCTGTCCTCGCATTCTCAACGCATCTGTCATAAAACTGAACGCGCATTTCAGAGCTCGTGACAACATCTTTTCCTCCGTTTTCCTTGTCACTCAAGGCAAATTGGATCTTGTTTCATGTATTCCAAACACATTTAACGGTATTCAGGAGCGTGAAAAAGAATTTCACTGTCCCAGTAGCAACATGGAAATCCAGGCTCAGAAAAAAAATTGTTCCAGTCACCTGGATTTTCACATTGGCACAATTCTTCACCCAGCAGCAAGAAATCAGGTCACCTATCTTAGGTCAGGGGCGGACGATTCAGGATATTTACTTTCTGACCTCGAGATTTGCCACCTCTTCCCCCTCACATTGACAATGCATAGCTTATTTTTCACGCTGTATGGTTTCTTCAGCTATTCAGACTAAATGCAAGATAGCCTAAAACTAGATATAGTGAACATGTAATACGTTTCACGTTATTTCACTGAAACCTTTTAATGGAGAAAGTTCTCAAAGACCCTAATCATTCATGAGAAAAAGAGAATTTCACTTAACTGTTGGCAATATCTTTTGCTGGACTGACTGAAACAAAATGCTTTTTACACTATGATATCAATTAGCCTCTAAAGGTTGCAGAACTGCATTCAGTTAGACAAACTGGTTGTTTTAAGTGCACAAAATGTATCCTACCACTGTATCTCAACTGGGGTCAAGTCAGGACTTCACCAGGAGGATGAACAAAAAATAAAATAAAAAAGAATATTTATTATTAAACTTTGGTTCATGATGGATAATATCAAATATCATGCTTCTTGAAGTGAATATTATTGGCCTTAAAGTAATCACAGAGTTGGAATAAAAAAAGTGCATGGAACTGAGGGAGCACGGAATTCTCTTGATTGCTTACACTTTGACCTGGCCAGCAATATATAATTCATTTGTTCTTTCGTTCTTTTTTAAATGGGTAATTGGTGCTTATTTGCGTCCAAGCGGAATTTCATCGTGGGGAATTCAGGGTGCAATGTGGTCCTCAGCGAGCTAAAGTTTGTTGGCCCGTCTTTCTGAGAGCGTGCGTTTCTATCAATGAACACAGGAGGTCGCTGCAGTCCACTCTGAGTTTCTAGCCGATGTTCCGATAAAATTGTGTTTAGCCGCCGTTCAGGTAAGAGTCGTACACTTAAGCAATACATTCATGGTTCACGCCATCCTCAAGTATAACTTTGGTATATAGATAGTCATGTGCATAACAAGGCAGGCACAAACTCATTTGTTGCCGTGGAAGCTCAAACGGCTGCACAAAGGGCAGCGGTGTCGCGCCACTCGCGTTCTTGTGGGGTAGTTATGTAGCCATATGTACGATGTGCCTTGTTATTGAAGTACATACTAGAATGAAGTCTTCAACCAGTCAACCAGTAAAAGACTGTTCCCAATATCGACTTCTTCTTCTTTTCTTGCTCGATAAAGCATAAGCACGTCAGACTTCTTCAGGTTATCTGTCAGACAATAACCATACATTGATGAATATAAACAATAGTAATCCATGTAAAATTGATTACAACGTTTTCAATGACTCGAAGAGCAATATGCTTTTGCTCTAAGGCCGCGCAGCGAGGGTAGCATATATAGGGTAGACTGAGGTCGCAAAATAGTGATATGGCTCATTGGTCCCCATGGCTCGTCGGACCCCAGTCTCCCCTAACTCGAGGTCATGCAACCACAGCAAAGCTTAAGTGGAGGCCTGCACACATCGGCCTATTCGCCATAACGCGCAACCTTTGTTAATGATTTCATTTTATGGATATATGCGATCTCATTTGTCTGATATATTTTTAGAGATATTACAAACACATTCCTGACTCTATTTATTCAATACTTTTAGTTTCATTGCTATTGCATCTCCGAAATGTGTAGTTTTGTGTACAATTCCTGTGGGATATATTGTTTTTTTTAAATTTTTTTATTAGGCTATATTTATTTTCAATCTTCAAACAGCTGCAAATTTGTTGAAGCGGCAGCCATAGAATGGCCCCGTTTGAATCACCTGCTGTGTTGGTTACAGTCTCGAGGCTGTAATTAAAGGTCATGCTGTTCTTGCGTAACTTTCCTCAACCCCAGCATGGAATGAGGTGTAATGTTTTTATTGGTTATCTCAGTGCTGGTGTGATGGCAGTGCATAGTTCCATCACTGGACACCACTGCACTGCCATCATGTCAGGACACCCTGATTATGCTGGACTGAGTGTTTTTGACTACGCCTCATTCAAATGTTCCAGAATGTATTGATTCCTCTTTTTGACATCATGATATTCATGATATTCAGTTATTATTATTATTATTATTACTATTGTAACTTAGAATTATAAGGTGCCTCTCTCGAGACCCTAGGATGCTTTACATAGTTAATCACATTACATTCATTTTTACTCCTGGATAAGCAAAGCTGAGGAGGGAGTGTTGTGATGGGACTCGGGCGTCACTCACTAATCAATCAATCAATCAATCAATCAATCAATCAATCAATTTGCCGTTAGCACGACCACGGTCGATAAGATTCACAAACTGCTTACCCAGGAGTTAATGATAGTGTCACTATCATTTTCTCTTCTTCCTTACCTGTGTTCCCACTCTCATATCAGTGTCTGAAAAAATGAAAAATTACAGAGTAGTCTAAAGAAAGAGGTCTCCGGGGATAGAAGATGGGAAGTGGAGGGGAATAGATTGACTCAAACAGGCACCAGAGAACTAAAGCATAGATTTACCTTGAACTACTGGTCATTGAATGCATGTAATTGGAGTTTGCTTTTAATTATATCCTTGCAATTCATGTTTTAGGACTTAATGTTTATGATTATGTCCTTTGAAGGGGGAGGGGGGATGGAATCACCTATGTCCTGTCTGTGCCTGAACGTTTGGTCTGTGTATGTCTGTGAATTTTACTCCATCAGTTTATGTCCTGTCTACACCTTTGATGTCCGTGCTTTTTAACCTTGTCCATGTTTATGTCCTACCTATGTCTGTGTCTTTGGTCTTGTCCATGCCTTTTAACCCCTCACTCCGCTTATTTCCGTATGTTTTGCCTGGTTGTCTGTCTGTATCTGTGCACTCTTATTCTTCAGTCTTAGTGCTGTCTGTATCAGCCTCATCTGGTTGCAATATTAGCCTGAACTGCTGGATCTTGTTTTGTTTTCTGTTTTGTCATACCCTTCCATCAGAAGAGAGGCTGCACCATGTTTTTGCATAATTATGACTTTAAACAATAAATAAAATAAATTTGACCTCCAAAGACGAAAGGTGATGGCCACCTTAAAAAAAAGTTAGTGTTATGTGCAAATCAAAATCTCTCATTTTTAATAAGTCTTCAGATATAATTTAAAACTGGACAAATGCTGTCAGTGGATGTCAGCAGGCTTCTCTAAACTACAGCATCTCTCCCACATGTAAAATTCATAGTTTGGCCTAGTGGTGGTGCTATTGGAAATGTTATAGGGTCCAGAAAACCAACAGCGGAACCACTCTAGGTTCTAGGAAGGTTCAAAACAGATTTTACACAATTCCCACAAGAACTATTTAAATTATTGCATTTTTGAAAAAGTTACACTTGGCATAAAGTTGATGCTACAGCAATGGTCAGTGTCAGCAGAACAGTAGGATTTTTTTTTTTTATACACGGAGACATTCTCAGCAAAGTTGATCTGATTCCCATTAGAACATTTTGACGTACTGCATTTGGAAATGAGGTTTCACCTTATCGTAGCACAACAGTAAAAGCAATAGAGCCATAAAAATAAATAAGTTTCTCTCTCTGTGCTCCAGAAATTTTGACAGCAAATTTGTCAGTATTCTCATTTAAATCATTTGAGTTATTGCATTTTTTAAAAATGAAAACTCTAACTCAGGGAAGGAGCCACAGGAAAAGTCATAGGGTCACCAATATCACCTCAATACGTCAGGAACAATTACAAAGGTTTGACACGATTCCCATCAAAACTGCCTGCAACTGCATTTCTAAATGTTAAAATTGGCCGAGTGGTGGCACTAAAGGAAACATTGCAAAGCCACTACATTCAGTAACCTCCTCCTCTATGCAGTGGCACTATTGAAAAAAATTTGACATGATTCCCGTTTAAGCGGTTTTAGTTACAGAAATTTCTAAGAATTAAAAGTTTGGCCTGGTGGAGGCGCAACAGAAAAGGTCATAGTGTGACCAACATCCATAACAGCCCTTTTCTATGCACCAGGAACAATCATAATAAAATTTGACATGATTCCCATCAAAACTGTGAGTTACTGCATTTGGAAATGTAAAGGTCGACCTGGTCGTGGCTCTACAAGAAACGTCACATAGTCATAGAAAACAATGGGGTCCATCCTCTATACACCAGGAATGAACACTAGAAGTTCCATATTATTCCCATGAAAACTGTTCCAGTTATTACCCTAACTAGAAGGATCTGCAGCAGCCAAGGCAAATCCATAATACTTTCAGGAATATAATTATTCTGCCACACATATATAAAGCATACCGAACAAGCTCTAGAAGGGAAAAGCATTAAACCTTCATCATTTTCAATTTCTTTTAAATTTTCTGTTTGACACACACACACACACACACTTGCACACACATATATGATGTTGCATATTTTTAATCATTCCACAAAACTATTTACAGAACATGGGAGTTAAGGCAACATAAAGAACACTAAAAACTGCAATTCCACGCAAAAAAAAAAAAAAAAAAAAAAAAAAAAAATTTAAATACAATTTACAGACCTTGATAAGGTTCAAGTTATCGCTGCTGTTGTCAGTACTGTACCGCATACCCTCTGGGCGAATACAGAACACAACAGTTGCATAGAAAGGCACAGTCATGATCAGCCAGGGATCATGGATCGAGAGAGAGACGCTGCCACAGATTTGGTGTAGTAACCAGATAGTCAACTCCTGCCGCTCTACTGCTGTCTCCACTTTCTCACATTGGTTTGTAAAGCGACCGTCACATAGACAACAGCAGTAAGACAATGTTGGCGATGTTGAATACCAAGGGTACAGAGGGCAACAACATTATTGTCAAGGTTCAACAGCAAAATGTGCGCGAATGCTGGCTACTAATGAAAATTTTGACCACAGTGGCACCACTCATGGATGAGAGTATGGTGAATGTTTGGCGAGAGTTTGGCAGCAACGGAAAGAAGTATGGCAAAGTGATGTTTGACACGGTTCAAAAAACTACCTGGTACTATGTGGTTCCATTAAATTTCTGTAGTCACAAATTCTGAGCATGAAAACAATTTGGCGAGTTAATACAACACAGTACCATTAAGTGGCCACACAATGACCACACAATAGCAACAACGCTGGGGAATGGCACTAGACTGATGAAAATGGCAACAGTTTTAAACATCTCAAAACTGTCGCGAAACATGAGTGAACTGTAGACAACTTTGGCAATCTACTGCAAATCAGCGGAGAAGTCCCACCACACTTCAGACACAGTAACACCACATAAAGAATATCATGACAAACTTAGCGAAGAATTTGGCAAATTTTCAACACCAAACTTTGCCAACACAATCTTCTTCTACGTGACAGCCACTTAATAGTTTCTGGCAATGCCTGACAGTAGACAGACGTGTTACTATCCATGGTCACTCTCCTCATGAACGCTCATCAGACATCAAGCTTAAGTTTTTTATTGTGAAAAACATCCAATGAATATAATATGGTGTCAACTGTGTGGTTAGTTCATATCCACCTGTGGACATTGCTACACACATGTGAAGTGACGAAACAAATTTATTTCAATCACTGGTGGACAGCAATCAATAGTAGTACTCGAGGATTTTTTTTTTCTCCAAACACATCAACAGGCAAAAATTACAACAGCATGATTCCACGCTCAAAATGATCATTACTAGAATAAGGAAAATATAAAAAAATAAAAAAATTAAAAAAATAAGAAATGTACATCGACATGCAGAGCGCTGAAAATATTCTCCAAAACCATAGTATGTACAGCCTACAAAATATGGCTTTAATAGACAATATGGCAAATCATTTGCACTTATCACTTGCAACTTTGTGGGTTATAAATCCATAAAGAGCGCTCTAGATATAATATACTAAAATCTAAAATGTGAGGATGACAAATGCCAGATTTCTATGCAGTACAAGACCTTATTTTTGGCCGTTTACTGATAAAGTCCCTATATTTTTGACTCAGTACTTTCCGCAATGCGCATGCGCGCACAGTGCACGCGCACACAATGGCAACTTTGGTGAGAAAATTAATTCCGTCATTTTTTTTTTGTGGGAAAATCCTCTGAAGCAGTTTGAAAAACTCTGAAACAAAGGTTTGTTTTGTCTCAATTCACAGCGAGCGAGCGAGCGAGGGAGGGGTTGAGAGATGGAGGGGCTGACCGGGCAGGGGCTACAAACAGAAGAACGGCGTGATTGTATGAGTGAATTCTGAAGGCCGTTTTAAAACTTATAAGACATGTCGGCAGAAGTCTCCAGTAAAGTGTCACGAATACTTTTATGCTTAAACGAACGCATCGGACGACGTCTTCAACCCCAAAATGTCATCTCCATGATGAATATTGGCTTATATTTATCGCTAAATAACAAACCGATATTTTTTTCGAATGCTACGACAGCATAAAGCGGGGAAAGAGTTCTCATCTTCACAGTTCATCTTCAGTCGAGGCAGTGAACAAAAAAAAAAAAACAACTAAACTCAGTAAAATAGATTAAAATTAAATAAATAAAATTAGCTCTTTATCTTCAGGGAGATATTACACAAAGATACGCAACACCTAAACGTTACGTGAGACTGAATGATAACATTCACAAAACAGGTTCATAGTTAGTCAGAAAAATAACAAGCTAATTAAGGTATTTCACTCGTACAGTCCATTATTATTCAGTGATCATCGACGCACCATACATTGCAAGTTCTGGTTAAGTAGTTTTATTTATTTATTTATTTTGCTCTCGTGTGAACTTTGGCCCTTTATGGACTGTAAAACTATGACTTAGTTATGAACAGTTTGTCATAGAGAGTGATAGGTTACAAAAGGGGGTACTGTAGCAAAAAAAAAAGGTATAAATAAAATAAACAAAATTGAAGAAAAAAAAACTTAACGGAAAAACAAGTTTAACCAAGACAGTTCAATAAAGCACAGACCCTGTATTCAAATTTTACATTACAGTAATGTAGAAACCAGTGAAAGAAAACTGCATGGACAAGATTCTGTTTTCACCGTGGTGTTGGTGTTCCTAGCTTTCATCACTGTCTGGTTAAAACTGTTTGCAACCATGGTAACCATGTCTGTGTTGCATGAAACAAGGCATCAGTGGTGAGGAAAGGCACTGGCAAATACTTGGCGTTTTCCACACCAGCACAGGGAACAGAGAAATCTAGGAATCACTTGGTTCAGTGACCAACTGAGAGTAGTGTATCCAGACGATTATCTCCACTGATACATGAAATTGTTAGAAATTCACTTCACTGAAAATGATCACCTTGAGGATTATTTTGGCTTTTGCATGCAATAATTTCATGTCATTTCCTGGATTGACTTGAAACAGAGCGCCAAACCAGCCACTCGTGTGCACACATCAAGTTGCAACCGGTCTATTTGCTTGACACAAATCTAGTGTCGAGACCAAGTACCTTGAGTTTATGAGCTTGGTCACAATTTATGTGAACACCCATCCTTAAATTCTGAACGATACTGTGCTTTTAATTATAAAAAAGTCCACAACTACACCATGACAAAAAAAGTTTCATTGATCAAAATGGCTTGAGGAGACCAATCATCTAAACTGACTTGAGAGGGACAACCTGATCTGTTTCAAGTATTCACACGTCACTCACAATAAAGCTAGTTTTTACTCGAATAATATGAAAATTTTCACTTGGGTTCACTGAATTCAATTAGTTCAATTATATTTGCTGTAGGTTTTGTGGTAGCGGAAAAACATTACTTCCACGATGAGAAGGAAAATGACGTGGAGCTGCTGGGTGGCTTGCGGTGTTAAGACACTACTGTAGTGTACATCTAGGGGCCACAGTATGGCTTACGACAAACCATACCAGCCTGGCAACATCTCAGATGGTGAGACATAGTTGTACTGGGCGTGACCCATGAGTAGGAGGACTTCAGTTTGTTGGGCTGACAGCAGCTTGTTGCACAACACTGACCCCTGACGGCGATCGAGCTACAGCGACGGAAATTACCCAGGTGTCTTTATCTGTACTCATGTCTGTGCTCGCCTGACTCACAGACAGCAAGATAAGATACACCAGCTGACACCCAAAGCTTTAACAGAAAGCAAATGCTTGCTTTCACTCCGCTCAATAACCCATCGGTGACAGAGGATACAATTTGTATAAATAAATATTTGTGTCAGGAAAAAATATGTGCTCATTTTAAATAGGTTCCTACATGATTCTAGACCTAGTCTTCATCTCTGTTATATATTTAATGACATACAAAGGTATTTTTTTTGGCATTTTAGCATTTAGGCCAAAAATTGTTAATAATTTTCTTAAGTAGTGAGGTTTGTACTGCAAGTGGGCAAGATAAAAACAAACTTTTGGTCAAGGTTGCCAAAAGCTGAAAAAAAAAAAACAGAGAGACTAGAGGGATGGCATTTTCCTCAGCAGCCTCATCAGTTAGAGTTTTCACAGCACCATTTTTGACATGCTTCAGGTGAGCATCAGAATACATACAGTAAAAAGGCAGTCATTGCAAAGAAGTGTTTAACACTTAACACATACAGTAGCACTGCGCCACTTGCTGTAGGTACTGTGCCATTCAAACACGGTTCTTGGCAATGGCTCAGCGTGGTTCAGTGTGGCACTAAACGGTCATTTGTAGTTTGGCCTTACTCTCTGTGTTCTCCAGAGACCAGCGAGGATGTCCATCATTAAAAAATCCAGAACATGACAGTACTGATTGTGAAAAAACACACTGCTGAGGGTTTCATAAAATACAGTTTTTAAAAATTTCACAGGTCCATAATGTGTAGAAAAACAGCTAAAAGTAAAAAAATTCTAATGCAGAGTGCTATTTCAATATGCAGCACGAAGATGAGGGGAATATTTTAATATGGTGATAAAGCAGTATATATAAGGCCACACTTGCTGAGTCGAGTCTTTGGCTACAGAACAGTGAGGTGAAAAATTGACTGGGTGATGATAGGGGGTTTGAGAATTGATGTATGGCACTCAGAGTGTTCAACTGCTTTTGAGTACGTGTACGTGTTTATAATAGTCTATATGTGCGTGCTTGTTTGGCTTGCCTCACTCCAACTGTTGGCTCTTAGAGGTCTCACATGAAATAGAAAATATCACAAAACACCTTGATCTGCAGCACAACTAGATCCAAGACTGTGTCTGAAAAGGCCGTACTCCTGGAGTAGGGTCCTTGAGGATTGGTGAAGAGAGAGGAGTACATCTCGGTCCCCTTTTTGGGCCTCATACAATTGTGCAGCAGCTGTGACAGGGAGCACATCGTTTCCTCTGCTTTTTGGGACTGAATATTGTAAGGATGGCCTCGTCAAACACTGCCTTCAGCCCCTTCTGCGTCAAAGCAGAACATTCCAGATAGCACTGTGCTCCAATCTGCAGGCAAGCAGAGATGGTGGAGACCCAGGGTGACAAGGGATGTGGACAGAAAGAGGAAAAATGGGTGAATCTCCTGAGCTGGGCAAACCACCTCAGATAGAATGTTTTTATCTGTTTTACAATTTATCATACATCAAGCAAAAACTAAACACAATGAGAGGCAAACTTTCAGATATGCATTCTTTGAAGGAACAGGAAAAATACACTAAAAAAGGGGCTTGAAAAGTATTTTTCTTTCAAGAATATTGGCAAACATTTCCTTAAAAGGTTTTCAAGATCCTTTTTACTACTGCATTTCATTGCGATTTAGATATCATCCTGTGTTGGGCAAACGCCGTCTTTATTACATTTCCCCAATTTCCATCTCACCTCTCTGGACAGCTTGAGACCCTGTTCATAGGTCAGAGGTTTCTCTTTCATATGGAGCAGGCGAGCCAATGTCTTTGGGTCATCGCGCAGGTCGATCTAGGACAGAAGACATGGGGTATCTTCATCAGGTCAAACTCGACATGATTCCCCCTCAACCAGAAGAAATATTTGACTATTGTATGTGAAACAACAATGCTCTTTCTTGGCGGGAACTTCCAGACCTTATACGTGACAAAACATGTTGTGTGAGCTGTGCAACTTTACACAGTGGAAGCCAGGAACTCAGCTATATCCATATTAATGATCACCGCCAGACAAAAATGAGTCTGATGTCAGCCACGATAATCACTAAGACAAAGCTACAGCACGTTAGTGGCCAAGACAGGAGAAGCAACTTTTACTAAAGAGCTCATAATTATCAATATGCGGTTTATGAATGTGTTTAACAACGTCCTGCTCCCTTTAGTCTATTATATTGTTTATTCTGAAAAAAAAAAATGCAAGACTTTTATGTAAGTAATTTATGTTATGCACACAGGATACTGCATTCCTTAATGGTACTCATGTAATTGTGCTTTTTGGTTTTCTATTTCAGATATGGTTGTCGTCTTTTTTCACTTCATGCTTTTTTCTTTTTTATTATATTTTCTTGACAACTCAATAAAAACAATTTGAAATAAAGCAATAATGCTGTTGAGCTTCTCATATCCCATTTTGTATCTGTTTTGCTTATGTGACACAGCATTTTCAAACAAGTTTGATGCAGACATCAAAATCAGGAGTATTGCAATATACCATGGGAAAAAAAAATCCTGCCACATGCACCGTGACTGGCATTTTCTTTTATAACAATGGAGTACAGCACTGCAAAACACCTGCATTGTCAATTGTCCACAAAATGCCATGCCGCTGAAAAATGCAGATGCCTGTGCAATGCATCATGGGAGTTTCCCCAGCCAGGCTCACCTGTGTGCCGATGAGAATGTAGGGTACGTGGGGCATGCAGGTCTTCAGCTCTGGAACCCATTCCTCCTGGACATTGTGGTAGGATGCAGGATTGACCACGGAGAAGCAGATTAGGAAGACGTCGGTGTTGGGGTAAGACAACGGTCGAAGCTGGTTGTAGTCCTCCTGTGTGAGGGTAATGGAAGAGTAGCTGGAATCGCCTCCAAACAATGAGAACTCTCTAACACCACTTTGTAACCATTCTTTTTCTTTTTTTAACTTTGGCATTTCCAATCCCCCCTGAATCTGTCCAATCAGTGAACGATGTACGAGCACGCTCATATGCGACTCATGCTGTCAACTGAGGAGAGATGTTCTCTTCAGAAACATCTGACTATCAGCTCTCACTTCTTTTTGCTCGTGGTCACAGACGTAGCATGTAAATGAATGAGGATGGAGGAAACCAAAACATGCCTGCTCAGCTACCGAGCTATCGGTCCCTGAATGGCCAGCATGAGGCAATGCTGACCAAAACCACTGAATTCCTCCCATATCCCTGAGCAGCAGTAGGCTGCTGGCCACAGTTGGCACTTGCACGGCCAAATTCAATCTGGGGCCAAGGTGGTCACTACTGCACCTTAACCAAGGGAGCCAACCCAACTCAAATTAACCTCTCAAGCCTAATCGGTCTTCATCAGACTCCAAAACGTCTTGACCGCATCCCTATATGTCATGGCCAGCCAGAAGATCCCCATCGCACTCACAGCAAACCACCCAGCAGCAAGCCATCTTAAAATGCAGGGGTGACCCAGACAATTAACAAAGGTACAGCTCAGTCCATAAGTATTTGGATGATGAAACCAGGTATAAAGGACTGCAATGACACCATGGTTTGCAGAGCATGGATGCAATATGTATTGTACCAAAAAGCGGAAATAAATGTTTTTTTCTGTCCAAATACGTATACACGGCACTGTACGTACTCAAATATTTGTACAGGAAGTAACACTTCAAACAAATGTATGACAAAATGAGCACTAAGCGCAACTATGGCTATGCGTCAGGTATATCATTCCACCATGGGCAATAAGCTTGTGACTCATTAAAAAAAGGTTTCCTGTCTTTTTTGTGCCCCCATCAAGCAGCACAGAAAATTGAAGCCCACTCTTTTTATATTACACCACATTACCTCATTACTTTTTAATAAAGGGACAGGAGGCTATAAAAGCCTTTGGAGACCTGATATTGAACTACAGGAAGATAAACAGTCAGGGCTTAGGCATGTGCTGCGTTGCCAGCGGCAACATCGCGGTTCATTGCGCAAACATACCTCCCGCGTAAATTTTCCCCAAACTGTCTATGAATCTGACACAAAGCAGCAGGTGACGATGTGGAATTAGCCCACAGTAAAATGTTCTGTTAATTCAACTCTTAACGGACCACATGAGTCAAATCGTCAAACTAGGATGATGTACACTGGGCTCTGTGAGAGTGGATTTAACACTGAGCAATTTCACTGCGCCTGTCTGGAGCCAGTGCTGTAACCTCATAAATCATAAATCTCCAGAGTGTTAATTTTAGCCTTGTGTTGTAGAAGTGTAATTTGGGAGGTAGTCTTCACTAAAGGACTGATTTACTGAGACCTTTAATGCTTGCAAAAACTTTTAGCATGCCCAAAAGCAACAATATGACTAATGACTGGTCATTGCATTTGCGTACCACCAATCATTGGCTGTTATTAGTTTTGTCTATGCTAAAAGGTTATCCACGTGCTAACGTCGAAGCATATCAAGCCTAAAGTGTACCCGCAATCCCTTTTTCCTTTGTCCGCACACACATACACTGACCCACACAAGTACATTTCCAAGCACGCAAACATTCACAGGTGAGTGAGAGACCTGGCAATGAACTGACTGGCAGACAAAAATGTGTCTGAAAGCTACCTTTGTAAACCACTTCTCCCAACACCTCAAAAATTCACCAGTTCGGAAGCCAAAATCCTGAGAACTTTGGTCTCCTAAGGGCTTCAGATTTTACAGTCAAAAGACTACATTCACCTACTCGTCTGGGATTCATTTCAAAAACATTTCATGTTCATAAGGTGTGCAAAATAAATAACCTTCAAACTACTTTGTATATAGTGGGGAAAACAGTCTCAGCTGATGTAAAGATACGCAAATGTTCATTTGTAGCTCTTCCGGCACTACATGAGGCACAAGCCCATCTTGTGATTTTGGTGACGTGGAAATTCCCGAGGAGATCCCAGCCTTCAGGGAAGAGGCGCAGCTCGTGATTGTAGGCCGTCTTGGGCTTAATGCACAGATTCACGGCTCCTAACCCAACGCGGGTCAGACCGGCAGGCCGCAACAGGAATTTAGAAAATCCAGACTGAGAGCAGCTGCAGAGAAGCCTTGACCTTCGCATTACCAAACATAGACCGTTTCCCCATCCCCGGCCTTACACGGAATGACTTTTGAAGCAATTGTGCTGTCACAGCCAAAGTTCCAATGTCCGAATATAATCACAAGAGTTTTCCTCGAGCTGTGGAGCGCTCTAGTGACCTTGATCATCTCGTATAAGGTGATCATGAAACTCAGTCCGACACGGTCTTTCTCTTATCTTGACGTTCCGTTAAAATCAAACCTGTTTAATATTACCAGAAGTCTCTAATCAAGGCTCATGCAGATGAATGTTGTCAGCGACCAATAGGTGCGCTCTACAAGATCCCCAGTCACTGTGAAGTCCTATAGTCCTTGACTAAAAGACTTTGAAACTGATGACCATTTGTCTTCAGATGCGAAAGGGTGTCAGACTTTTAAAAGTCTTTTAAAACTCTTCTGGTGAATGCTAGGAATAAGTCAACTCAACACCACAGGAGTCAGAGTCTCCACCGTCCACCCACTGAGGTATATTCACCATTAGCAACACTGCCTCGGATGCAACAGTGCAAAGAAAACCTCAGCTGAAGAAGCCACTAAGCTGTAACAAACTATTGCAAAGGAGTTTAACTGTCCATCTCCTGTAACCTGTCTGGTTGACCCAAGGCTACACCACTACAGTTAGAGAAGCCAGAATGTGAGGAACATAGTTCACAGGTGCTCAGTCATGGAGGGCTGAAAGTATGGAGGTTTTTCCTCTGACCAGTAAGGTGACCTGCTGATTTTACTGGTCAACACACCCTTGTCCCGTTAGAAGAGAACTAATCATCATGACCAGCAGCTGATGTTAATTAGAGCCAGGCTAAAACCTTGAGTGAGCTCCAGCACAAACAGGCAGGAACATCACACACACACACACACACACACACACACACACACACACACATTGTGATTTAATGTTTTCTGGGGACACATCCCACAGACATACATGAATTCCCCAACGCCTTGCCATGACCTTAACCATAAACACTACATGCCTAACCCTAACCCTACCCTAGCCTTAACCTTAAACCCTAAAATAGCCCAGTTACCTTGAGGGTAACTGAACTGAAAATTACCATTAATCTCCAAAAAATTATGTTTCTATCTCCTGTAGGGACATTTGATCCCCACAACAATAGGAATACTCTCTCTCTCTCTCATACACACACACACACACACATCCACATTGAACATACCTGTCCAGCCGTGTCATAAAGTCCCAACAAGTGCTGCGTTCCGGACACCGTCACGTTTACTGTAAGAGAGGGCGGAGAGCACTGGATATTAACCACTCCAATTACCCACACCGTCACACAATGAAGACATCACAACACGTCATCGTCATTGTTTATCCACAGGACGGTAGCACTGGGGTATTATTAGGCAGAAGCCTGCCTGCAAACAATAGGGAGAGGGCTACTCTCAAAGCACTGCAGACAGATGTACAAACACACGCAGTTTCCTGTATGGGGTTTGTCGGCGGACTGGAGGAAAGAGCAGAGACGAAGTCGCTCCTCTTCCGTCTGAGCCGCCGGAGCCCTAATGGAGGCGGCGAGCACCAGGACAGACTGCTGCCCGGCTGGACGGGACGAGACGGCGCCTTTGACAAAGCCATGATGGGGCACTTTCAGCCCACCTGTGAAGAAAGTGCGCCACCTGTGCACAGTCCCAGAATACTTTATTCTCACAGGAGAATTTCTCCCGAAAGATCTGCAGTGGGCATAATGAAGGTTTGTTTTGGCACAAAGGGGATGAGAGGTGTAGCCCGTTATGAAATACAGCGCCCGGAAGATGCCCTAGCCAGATACCAGAAGTCTTTCCTGCCAGCTGCCATCTGGCTCTTTAACGTGCAATAAGTGTCAATCTTTTTTATATTTTATGGATCTGTGTGTGTTTGTATGCATGTGTATGTATTTGTCCGTACATGTACGTAAGTGTGTATAAATACGTATGTTTGCATGTTTGGTTCGTAAGTACACGTGCATATATAAATGAAGACCACAATGGAAAAATGATCAGAGTCACATTTTCACGTTGTGGAGAAATGATGAATTAAAATTCAAAACGATCTGAGAAACAAAGCACTGAAAAAATATGCAAAAAACATAAAACATATGAAATATTATAATAATATAATAATAATATAATATATCGTCGGCTTGCTGATAAAACCTTGTATCTCCAAATTTGATAAGAAACAAAAACTCGTATGTCCACGATAATAACATTAACATTGCAAAATACAAAATACATTCTTGGAAGAAAAATAGTAATCCTACCTGAACACAGCTCAACTGCATTCTTACATGCAAAATTAAACATTTTCTCCTGTAAAGTTTATCATTTCGAAGAGGTTTTATCAGCAGGCCGACGATATAAAATATACAATAATGCAAAATTTGGACTGATTGTTTTTCCATTGTGGTCTTCATATATATATATTGCACATTATGCTCATTATGGTTCTATTTTAGCACTTTTTAACACTAGCACTTTGAATTTTAACATGATTTATTTTTGTTTTAGTATTAGTATAGGGTAATAGTCTATTTTAGCTTAATTTTATCTTTTTACCAATTTAGTTATGAATCATGACTGATTTATTCATTTATTTTTCTCACTGTTATCAGTGTGTGATGACTGAATGAGATTTTTTTTTGCTGCTGTAACACTGTCATTTCCTGTGAAGGATCAATAAAATATCCATCATCATCATCATCATCCCTAAATTTGCAGCAGCCTCTTTGAGTTGGGATCTCTAATGACGCCGAGCTCCTGCTTCCTTCAAATCATCTCCAAACACTTATTGCTCAGCTGTTATGATAGTTGTGCTAATGTTTCCTGTTACTGAACACCTGCCAAATGGATCATTTCAAAATATTATAGCTTCTCCAGGCAAAAGAGAACTGTGCTGAAGCATACCGTCATGCTTAGGGAGATGTGCAGGTCACCTAAAGGCTGCAGGTTTGACCCCAAGGTTGTGCGGCTGTACGCACAAACAAGGCTCTTATTCAGACTTGCCTGTACACTGCAGAACCAAAATATCATGAACAACAAAAGATGGCCTCCAAATTCCCCACTTCTCGACCTGATAGAGCAGTCATGCCCAATCACGTGCCATGGAGGGCCAAAAGTGTGCAGATTTTCTTTCCAACCAATCACTGCACCAGCTGATTACACCAACTGGTTGCCTCCACACAGTATGCTAATTTGTGGAATCAGCGGGCGTAGCGATTGGTAGGAATGATAACTTGCATACTCTGGGCCTCCATGGCACACGATTGGTCACCACTGTGACAAAGCATCTATGGACTAAGCTGGAATAATGAGTCCAATCCGATGTGGCTCTCTCTCACAAGGGAAAGGACCAACAGTATAGCTAACGTCTTGGTGCTAGATACCACTGGGCACTTTAAAAGGTCTTGTACAGCCCATCCCCCATCAGGTCGAAGCAGTTTTAGCGGCACACGGAGGACCAACACCATCTTTGGTCGTAATGTTTTGGCTCAGTGGTGCATTCTCCCCCGTATAAGCAGAAATTGTGAAAAAAAGCACAGACACTGTCCAAGTCTCTCTCTGGCGCTTCTGCAGCTATAATGATGCCAAAATAAGCCCAGATAAAATGTTTGCCCATCTCATTTAATAACAAACACAATCTCAAGGGTTTAAACCTGTACGCAAAAGAGCCCCGGGTGTCTCAGGCTAAAATCACGAGGCCGCTTTGCGATCCCTCGAGTCCTGTTGGTTTTTCTATAATGGATGGCTGCTGTTAAGTTGCTTCCTCTTCGGGAAGGAAGCCAGCTATTATAGGGAAGAGAGAAGGGGCTGGGGGGCAGAGAGACAAACAGAGAGGGGAGGAAAGTGAGAGAGCTGAAGAAGAGGGGAGCGAAAGAGATGGAGGGAGACGGAAAGACGGACAGAGGGAGGGTGATGGGGTGAGACGGGAAGATTCCTAATTTGGCGCCTCATGCACTTCCAAGGCCCCTACCACCCTGGAGCCACCATGTAACATGAACACCTCGGCTGCCCGCAGGGGTCAAAGGTTAGAGGCCAGAGGTCGCAGCCAGTGGCTTGAAAGTGCGGCAGTGACGCTGCAAGGGTGGTCGGCCTGAGATGCTCAGCTGAGTGGCCTCAAAGCCTCTCAGCTGTTCTGGCTGACCCACTAAACCCAGATCAGGGCCTCAACCCCCTTGCTCCGCGAGTGCCTGAAGATCTATTTTTAGACACTGTTTTTAGAGAGGAGTACTGAGGCACCAGTCCTCTGCAGACAGCCAGAAAACTAACACATAAACGGGTGAGTGCAGGTTCCAGACCCAGACGGAAGGTTTTT
The DNA here is from genome assembly GCA_029692085.1 of Gymnothorax javanicus. NCBI lineage: Eukaryota > Metazoa > Chordata > Actinopteri > Anguilliformes > Muraenidae > Gymnothorax > Gymnothorax javanicus. The sequence continues at coordinate 8,381,412 of CM056198.1, read as the reverse complement.
GCTGTACCATTTTGGAAATGTACAGTACTTATGAAAAGTAGATAAATCCCGCACATGGTGGGTGGGTTTTATCTACTTTTCCTGATGTTCTATATTCGACCCAGCACCCGCAGTCGATGTACGTTTTATTATACTCTCACACAAAAAAATGAGAAAACACAAATATTTAAGAAATTTGCCAAAAACTTGTTTAAAACTAAAAATTAATTTGTTTTTTCTTGGGCAAATAATGAACTGAAACCACTAAATAGTCCTTATTCACACATAAAAACAACAACAACAACAAAAAAACTATATTTTGTATGGCCTCCTTTGGCCTTGATAACAGCTTTCATTCTTGCATTCAACCGCTAAAACTAATTTTTATTTTCAGGAATGCAAGAAAATAACTGTTATTTGGCATCTTGGTCAAAAAGTAATAATGTGCTTAACTATTTTTTCAGCTTTTTTGTAAAACAGTAAATTCAAGGATAACAACAATAATTATATTTTAGCATTAAAGATATAATTTCAGTAAAAGAGCTTGCGCATACTGGTGGATTAACCATTACAGAAACATAAATTATTTTGGTAATTACCAATACTGTTAATTTAGGGCAGCTGTGGCATAAACCTTACATTGGGTCGTGCTCTAAAGTCCACCCCCATGTGGCACAGTTGGAATGGCTGCCAAATTAGTGGCTACGCGCTAGCGTTCACAGAGACTCTGCAAAAAACTATCGTGAATCAAATTTGCTAACTTTCATTCAGTTTGAAAAGAAATTCATATGTTTTATTATGTCAACTTGACCAAGGAACTGAGGTTCTCTGATCTAAAATATAACAAAGTTTCAATTGGATAGAGAGATTGTAAGGACAATAGATAGCCAGGGCCAGAAATTGGTTAATTTGGCAAATGTATTCGGAATCGAAAAAAAGCCCTCGAGACATTAAGTGATGTAAGAGAACAACGATTAGAATTACATTACAGGCATTTATCTGATGCTCTTCTCCAGGGCCACATGCAACAATGTGCACAAGAATTAAAAAGTGTAATAAATATTTAAATTCTAGAGGAGATCCCATGGCTTCCAACAATCACAAATATGTCCAGAGGAATCACAGGGAAATGTGCACAAAATAATGAACAAGATCTATTTTCCATTTGATGTAATGTTTTGGCCATAAAAACATGACATCCTGGGTTTGAATATTTCTTTCAATATAAGTGTGATGTAGCTTCAGTGAAGCGCTGCAACCAGCAGATACAGAATATTTACGTGACACTGTCCTACAATATGGAAAAGTGCTTATCCTGACTTTGAAACCACTTAAGGGAAAACTTAAGCAAAAGGTCAGAGTTTAAGGGTTTCATTTCACAGGCACAGGATTATTAAACATCCCAGTAAACAGTTTTAGGGTGAAGAGTTGAGGTGAAACACAGTTGAGGCGTTGCAATGAAAACCTGGCAATATTTGATAGGAAAGTTTTCTCACTGAGGTTGCCAAACTACCTTGAGATAAACCAGCGCTGCATTGAAGTTAGCCCGACTCGCGTAAGAACATCCCAGTCCAGATTTCCATCTGTCTAGACATCAAGATTCTTTTCTGTGTTGGAATGATATCTGAAGAGATGAATGGTATGCGCATAGCATCACAGCCTTATGAGTCTTTATTCAACCAGGGAAGTTGCTTGAAAAACATGCTTCTCTTGTTCAAGGATGAGTCCCAGGGAGAAATGCAAGGCAGAACAGTTGCAAGTGAGAGGAGACAGAGAGAGAAACTGAGTTAGGGCCCCTGGAGTGGTTTTGGGGTTAGGAGTTCTTCCCGACATCATCTATCCAGACGCAGGTCAGAATCCCAAACTCCACTGAGGGCCCAAACTAGCAACTTCACAATTGCCAGTCAAAATAACCGACCACGAGGCTGCCACAACCAGAGCGTTTTCAAAAATATACACCGATCAGCCACAACATTAAAACCACCGGCTTAGAATTGTGTAGGTCCCCCTTGTGCTGCCAAAACAGCTACGTCAAACTGACGTCCACTCAGATTCTTACATCCAGGGCTTCCCAGCAGAACATTACCAAGGTGCATCAAACTCCCTTCATGAGCTTGTCTTCTTCCAACGGTGGATCTTAGTCCCATCTCTTCCCCCGATAAATGGTGCACACATACACACGATGCACAAGAAAGCAGGACTAACTGAGATCAGACAACCTTCTTTAACTGCTCCAAGGTCCAGTTCCAACACTCAAGCACTCATTGTAGGTGCTTTTGCCAGTTGACTGGGGTTAGAATGGGCTCTCCGACTGGTCTGCAGCTACAAAGCACAATACACACCAGGGTGTGATGCACTGTGTATTGTAACACATTCCTCATGTAAGTATAATTATAATTCTCAGTGACCTGTGCCGCAGTAGACCTTCAGTTGGTTAGGACCAGACGGGATAGCCTTTGTTGCCCATGGGCATCGATGACCCTTGGGCACCCAACACCCTGTCGCTGGTTCACGGTTTGTCCCTCCTTGGACCACGGTCAGTAGTTACTCACCAGAACTGACTGAGAGCATCCCAGAACCTTGCCACTTCAGAGGTGCTCTGACCAACTCATCAGGCAATTTTGATCAGGACCCACTTCACCCACATCCAAAGCATTGAATACGAGAACCGACCGTTTGCTTATCATCGTAAGGTCTGTCTGCAGACCATGACATGCCCTGTTATGAGATCTCCAAAGTTATTTGCTTCACCAGCCAGTGGTGTTAATGTTTTGGCTCATTGGCGTACATGTATTGACGTGTTTGTGTGCACCCTGATATTTTTTTAATCCATTGACGCTGAACAATTTCCCAACACTGCCTTGCACAAGAGCCGGGCCCGCCCCAGGATTTAAACATGCAATTTCCTCACCAGATCCACTGAACACAACGCAGCACTTCCATAGAAATGACGTAAGTGCGCGCATCCTGAAACACAATGCTTTCCTGCTCGTTTATCCTCGAAAACAGCATGTCTGACGCCAATTCCAGACACCCCAAATACGCCCAAGTAATAAATTACCCCATAAACCTCTCCTTATCTCACGGTACTGCAGCCCATATTCACCAAGAGTCTAAGAATATAAGTACTGATCTAGGATCAGCTTTTCCTTGAGGCTCATAATTGATCAGGCTAGGATACGGAGAGCGGACAACCATACCTGGATCAAGCTGACTGATCAGCAACCGATTCCTCCCTGACCTTGGGTGGTGCTACAGCCAATGATGCACTACTACATTACACGATTTTGTTGAATTCTCGATTCTGATTGGTCAATCAAGGCATTCTATGGTCTGTTGTTTCTGAAGAGCAGATCCTGCTATGAAGAACAGGCCGTTGCTATGAGCGCGACGCAGTTCCACCCACAGAGTCTGATGGACAGTTTTTTAATAGAAGCAATAAAATAATTTAAAATCAATTTTCTAGGTCAAATTATTGATTTCCGTATTAAGGGGCCAGGAATCAGTGGGATAATGGACAGTGTGTGAGTAATTTTTGCAATATAAACCTCTTCTGGGTGATTCAAGTCCTGCGTTACCCTGTTGGGTTTTTTTTTTTTTTTTTTTTCAAAATAATGACTGGCTGACTCAGGGCTAGAGCTGGCTTCTGAAACCTATTAGTCAAATGATTAGCCAAAAAGCAATGTCAATTAGTCAAATAACTTTACCCCTAGTCACTTTTTTTTATCTGATGTCCAGTTGTGAGGGTCTCTAATACCAATCAATTTCTTGTAGGTTTTGTTGCACCGTCGTTGTATTATTTTTATCAAGCTTTTACTTACAACCATGTGCTGTTAAATGTCCTATCTGACCGTGTGCTTTCCTCTGTCCTTTCTGACTTAGCCTCGCCTTCCTTGTTTCCTGTGCTAGTAGCGTGGTTTTTTTAGTATTAACCCCACCTCACTTGGGACTTTCTCCTTAGCTTGCTTCATTCCCAGTCTGCTTTTTTGCATGAATTTTTTTTTAATCTGCAAGTTACTGACACAGGTTAAAGAAGCTGGTCCTAAGTCCAGAAGAAGAGTAAGGGGGTCAGAAGGCTTTGGCAAAACAGAAGCTACTGCCTATGAAAGAAATGCAAATAAAAAAAGATTTATGCAAAAAACAACTTGCTTTTTATTCAGTACAAAGGACCAAATATTGATAACAAAGTACTTTCAAATGTTCTTTACTGACCATTGAGCTTCAAGGAACAACTGTAGTGTTATGCTGAGTGAGAACTGAACACTTGGACTTGGTAAAATTACATTAACATGGACTACATGGGCAACATCACAATGTTGCATAAATTCAACCACATCAACTTGCTTTTTATTCAGTACAAAGGACCAAATATTGATAAAAGTACTTTCAAATGTTATTTACTGTCCATTGAGCTTCAAGGAACAACAACTGTAATCAGTACCACTAACAGCTGCGTAGTCTATTGGCTCGAGCATGAGCTGGTGGGTGGAGTATTCCGTCCTAATAATGCTGCATTCATGTGATGTCGGAAGGTCGGAGTTCCCAAGTCGGCAAATCGTTCTTCCGACTTCGTTGTGTTCATGTGCTTTGAAGTCGTAATGTGGGAAAAACATGGATGCTGCAAAGACGCTGAGTTGTATTTAAATGCTCGGAGCGTTTAAAGAAAACACTGACAGCCCGTTCCAGTTTTTTTCGTGACACTGAAGAACTACCGAAACCGATCAGGTGATCCATGAAATATGATTGATTTCATACATATGTATTTTAATCAGAAAAACTTCCATTTTTGCTTAAAAGTAAACAACACATCCGCCACTTTTCGGTGAATGTGACGTCAAGTCGGAAAATCAGAGCTCTGAAATGATACCCGAGTTTTCGACCTGTAATTTGCGAGTTCGACGCCGTTCAATTCATTTTTGACAACTCGGAGCTCGTTTTTTTCCGACTTCCGAGTTGTTTTGAACGCAGCATAAGGGTACAGTAGGCTACACGCGGTTCGTTTAAGCGCTTCTTCATGACGTTCCTGGAGCTTGCGCCCCGGACGGGAGACGGAGGCGGCATGCTGAGTCGGAGAGCCAGAGTCGGCTTGTGAGTTGTGTTTTCCTGGCCGACCCTATATTATATATTAACCCCCCCCCCAAATATTATTGCAGATTTGCGCAAATCTCGTGACCCCACTTTTGAAAGGTCTTCGTCAAATTTATCGTCAAATGTGACTTACAGATCGTCAAACTGCAGGAGAGATCGTCAATTGCGAATTGACGAACGGGTAGCGCGAGCCCTGCCTGTACATTATCCCTAACGTAGAGGAGCCATCAGCCACAGATTCTATTGGTGCAATGGCACCTCAACCAAGACGGTGGGGCCTGACCATGTAGCAGAGCTGTAAGACCAGGTGGATGAATGCTGTCCGGCATATTTGTACCATAATTTGTTGTACGCAGATAACAGGTAGTTGATGATGACGGAAGGACTTAGCATCCACCCTTACACTTCATCAACCGCCCTCTGAGCTTCGACTGCTCATAAATATTTAATCACAAATCATCAGTTTGCACCACACATCGAAGTGAAGTTTATTACTACACGTTACGCCGCTTTGCGGTACTGAAACCCCAGATCTCTTGAACTGTAGGAAAAAAAAATTACTTAGTTCACATCCTTCAAATTTCAATTTTCAGGGGCGGGCGGGAGGTTTTTTTTTTTTAAATTTAGTGTTATTACAATAAGAGTTTGAGATCCAAACAATATATCAAATCCAAATCTCAAGGACATGCACAAACATAAAGACTCAAATCCGTCTAACCCATAATTGACACAGTGAGCGAAAGCCAAACAGATCCTCTGCTTCATGGGCAGGGAATCTGAGCTTTTTTCACACTTTCTTTTAGCGCGATTTAAACCAAATTTAATAAATAAATAAATAAATCGGAGATGGCAGACTTATTATGGGGCAGGCGGAGTTGCTAACCAACTGATGCTCTTCATCTGGCCTTAGAGCAGATCGACCCCATAATATTTGCAAGGATGGTACATGTCTGCAATATGCTGCGCCACTTCGTTGTTCACTTCCAGTGAGAGCTGAGAGGGGACGGTCGGACAGCACGATGTTCGCTAGGGTAGCGCCACAAATTCGGCCCACCCACACATACAGCTGCCCTAATCTCTACCAGTCACAGACCAGCGACACATCCAGTGTCAGAGACTGCGGTGTTTTTTTTATTGAAATTTGAAGGTTCAGAGTGACAGCGTACAGCCAGTGCACGGACACAGATTTGGCTTAGTCTGGGACAAAATTGAATATTGCATAGTTTCCATTCCTGATTTAATTCAGTCAAGGACTAGGCTTATTCTCTATGAAAGTGGTCCTATGTGGTTTTGTACAAGATGCATACTTGCCATAAGAAAAAAGCCTTTCAGCTTTACACAGATGTATTGTTCTCTTTCTAAGGGAGCTAAAATTATTACGCCCATTCTTGCAGAATGGAACAAAAAAAGTATTACAGCGATTAATCATGCAATTTTCGGTGCCAAGGAAGTCTAACCACATTCACTACTTACACTTCGAAAGCAGAGCAATTTTCCCATGATTCGGATGGGAGGCTGTGTTATTACTTTATGGCACATTCGATAAAGCCCAATCCATTGTGTGTGTGCGTGTGTGTGTGTGTGTGTGTGTGTGTGAGAGAGAGAGTGCCGTGTGTGCATTCATGCATATGAGTGTGCACAATTGCACATGGGTGTGCAAGCGTGTATGCATGTGCACTGTGTGTGAATGCATGCTAATGGCTGATTTGTTTATGTGCTGTGTGCAAGTCTGAGCATGTACGTTTGAGTCTGCAAACAAAACAGACAGCAATGGTTTTACTCCAAATACGCACTGCATCCCTTCATGTGATTTTTGGTTCGCGCTGGGCTTCCTTAAACCATTCACTCTGTCAAGTTATGCAAATGATCAAAATACACCTTATTACTAACTGCCACAGGAAAGAAGTTAATAAGGATAAAATTAAGAATTAACACAAGATTCCTTGAGAGAGCGCATCGGGATTAATTTGCCCAATAAGGCGCAAGAGCCTTCAGCAAAGAATTTTCATAAGCAAAGAAGACAGAACTGGTAATATTATTCATTCAACCTCAACAAAAAAAAGCAGTATATCTCCCAGATTTTACAATACTGCAGCAAAATCTAAAAGAAAAAAAAAAAGTCGTCATAAATCCCGGGGAGCCCAGCAGCACTGGTCTGACAACAGAGAGCTGCATTGGTTTGCTGGGTTTGCCAACACTGGCCCAGCACCAGATAAAAGGCTTGCTGACTAGAGCTAGATCTCCCCTGCAGAGAGAAGTGCAATTAGAAAGTTCCAGCACAGTGATTCAGGAAGTAGAGCCCCACTGTATGGGTGCAGTGCTTACAGTGATATTACACATGGCCAAAAGTATGAGGACATACAATATTTAACTCAAAAGACAGCCAAAAACGGTATTAATATGTAGTTGGTCCCTTGTTGCTGCTATAACGTCCTCCACCCTTATGGAGGACTTTCCATGAGATCTTAGGGCGCTGTTGAGGATTTCATTCCAGTCAGAAAAGTATTACTGAGGTCAGGTAGTGATGTTGGGCGATTCGGCTCCCTGGTTTGTCCTTTTCAGTCCGATGCAGTTGAGGTAAACCCTTTTTTCAGACCAGTTAAGTACTTATTTGCTGATCTGGACAGACCTTGCATACACCTCGCTCTGAATGAGGGTACTGTTATGCTGAAACAGGATAGGGCCTTCCTTATACAGCCAGAAGCACACAATCATCGGAAATATGTACCGCAGAGTCTAGATTTTCCTCCGCTGCAATTAAAACTTAGGAATGTCCACAAACTTTTGGGCATGTAGTGGAGTTCCATTACAGAGGTCCTCTGTGAGTTTGACTGCTGAGACAGTGAGTACTTTAGGCCTACATTATGTCAATGAGTTCCACTGTAGCAGCTATACAGACAGAGCTCTGTGAGTGACAATGAACAGGAAACAATCAGAGAGAGAGAAAGAGACAAAAAGGGAGGGAGAGGGGGAGGGGGAGAGAGATAGAGAGAGCAAGGGAGTGAGTGAGAGAGAGAGAAGGAATAAATGAGAGAGAAAGAGAAAGAAAAAGAGAGAGAGGGGTCAAAGTTGTGAGCCCAAGTAGTCCATTGCTAATAAATTCTGGTGGGCATTAATCATAAATTACACCAGGGTTAAATATTATTGGGATACCACTATCTTACCCCGTGTTAATAGACACTTTTTGGTTCAGGAATTTACTCTGCAAACGCGGGAAATGCTTATACTACTTGTACAGTGAGAAAATTGTTAGAAATATATTATGTGGTGCTCTGTACGATCAGTTACTCTCCGTTTATGAGCTGTGTTATGTTACATAGATCAGGAGTTTTGTCAAGCACTAAACATTATGACACAAACACCTAAAATGGGATATTTTTCCCCCCAAATTTCCAGCAAATATTTCAATTTCATGAGCAGCAGACATTATGATACGTGCACTTCCTCTCACAATGGTGCTCTCGTTAACACGATTTTACAGTTTCCGTCTGAAATTTCACCACTTTGAAATGGTTTGTTAACATGGGATAAGATAGGGGTGTCTCAATAATATGGAACCCCAGACTCCTACACTACAGCAATGGTTAATTTGGTTGTTCAGTGTAATGTCTATTCCTGAAATGATTCTCGTCGACAACTTCTATTTTTCAATGCAAAGTATCCTTTTGTTTCGTGTCACCAACATGCTTTACTCTCGCAGAATGTCATATCACATACATACAAACACAGCAATACACACACTTATCCAAAGCCTTTTCAATACTCCTGTTTTTGGATTTCAAAACAAGGACAATCTCAGGCATGTTAAGACAAAATGCAGGTGCTGGATACATGACTGCGATAGACACGGTCTACTCCATCAAGAAGGTGCTTAACTCCAAGTGGAGAGGGTCACATTCCCAAGCATTGCACAAGGTGCCACCCACACAGCATGCTGGTGTAACAAAACCATACAGGCAGTTCAGCTTCCTAAACAATCTCATTCATATATAATGATGTGAATATACTGCATGTGTTGCTCACAGTAAACACATAGCAAGCTTGAAACACATTTAATAATGGTGCCAAAACAGAATGCAATGCTTTTAGGATCAATAATTCATAGCAATGTTTACTTGGCATGCTTGAAAATTATAGCCCCATGTTACTTTGAAATCTAGGTTATAATAACTATACTTCAGCATCAAGGGACCCAGACACAGTTAAGGTTTAAATAAAACTATGTTCATGTGATCCCAACACCTTAAATGCAGCCTCTCAGATGTAATGAGATCCTTCGACATGAGGGGGCAAATTACGATGCAGAGGATTCCATGCGCTTCGTCCCAAGCGTTTCCCCCGCGATCGAGGGGTCACTTTTTAATTGCCACCCCCCACTCCCTTTGTATGCCACTGCCAGTGGAATAAATAACACTTTTGTGATTTAGTACTAATGGCGCGAGGCTGAATCCAGCCTTTGCAGCCCGAGAGAATGGAGGCTTTGTGCTGGGGTCGAGGTTATGCCTCGGCCCCGTGTCATAGCACTGTCATTATGTTATGATGCGGCACCAAAGTTCCCTTCATCGGGCGCAAAGGGCAGGAAAGGGGCTACATGAATGGATATGATTGACTGCCAGTTTTTGTTAACAGTGCCTGGTATAGAGTATCGAGGGAAGGGGGGTGCAGTTGGGCTTTATTCGTAGCCTACAGCAAAAGCTGCCCAATTGACGCTGTCAAACAATTCCTTGCCCAGAAAATCTCACTGGAGTGCACCCGGGGCTCAGAAATTCAAGGAGCTCAGCAGACATACCTGAATCATTACGTTACATAACAGGCATTCAGCAGAAGCACTTATCCAGAGCGACGCAGAGCTCAAAATTCATCTGTTGGCATCTATGGAGATGTATGCAAGCATCAGAAGTGCCAACTTATGATCCTTTCCTGTGCTACACTGACCACCATAACAACCATAATGTCGAATGGTATTGTCACAGGATTGGAAAACTGGTGAGGCTGTCCATAATTAGCCTATGCAGCGTTTGACTGACCGTAAAATTAAGAGGCAGGGACTTTGCACACCACATGTTGATGTGCGGCCATGATTGGGATGGCCTCAACGGGAGGCTGTGTGTGTGTGTGTTACTGTTGCATACATAATCTGGTTATTGATTAACTGATGAAGAAATATAATCCTCAACAATGTCTCCAACCCTGTATCTGGAGGGCTACAATCCTGACCCTATTTACTCTAACCCAAATGAAACACGCCTGATTTGACTAATCAGCAATTCATGAAGATCTCTAACTAGGAAATGAGGTGTACTTCGCTTTTATTGAATACAAATGCTTATACACAAATCTTGAATGACTACTTTTCCTCTTGGTGTTTGATGTTTCCTGGCACTTAATGGCATAATTTCAGTCACTGATTGGATAATGGCTGCCAACGGCACTCAAGATCCCCATGCTTTATAATAGAAGCTGTCATGTGAAGTGGTGAACTGATGATTTTACATCGAGGTACAGGCCTCCGACCCAATTCTGGTCCTGGAGGGCTGGAGTAAAGCAGATTTTAGTTTCCACAAATCACTATGGCTGAACCTGCTAACTGACTGTATACACTAATGCTGGTTCTATCCTTGATCAGATCACAGTAAAACATCCCATATAGGAACAAAAGACCAGTCTTATGGTGTTAGTTTTGGGCTTTTTAAAAAATGTGCTTATCATGTTAAAATGTGATGATGGCATAAAATCTTAAGGCTAATTTGGAGATTAAAGCCAAAAGTTGGCATGAAAAACCCCCTCAGTACTGGGACTTGACTTTACCTTCATATCAAATGAACCAATGGGGATGGACAGACCGCTGCATCTACTGTATAGCCAAGCACCTTCAGTTCTAGTTAAAGGGATATTTTCATGACCTCTAATATTAGGCTTAATATGCAATTGGCCCTGCGTAAAATGCATTTTCCAGCTGACTCGCCAAGATTCCAAGCCTCTATGAGGACGAGGAGGTGTTTGAAATTTACCTCCCCATTCGCTTGCATAGCTCCTACGAATATCGCAGAATATACAATTTTTGCACTTCCCAGAACCTATCCAATACTAGGTGTTTGTTATCCGATTTTCTTCCTCGAAATGTTTTGTTAAATTTTGACCAAAAAGTGTTTGGTTAGTTTGGTCCAATTTTTTTTTTCATGGTCTCATTCAAAGTTGTGCAAATGAACTGTAGCTACATAATCTCACCCAAAAACTGCTAAGTTTGTTTACTTCCAAAAAGACCCGCCCCTGCTGGATAGTCGGACCAATGGGCGAACGTGTTGTGAAACATTGAGGCCATGATTGAGCTCAAAAGACTTCCAGTCTGAAAGACGAGATCAACTTGTGTATAAAATGGTTTAAAAATAATAATTATGTAAAAAACAAGTACGAAAATGACTAACAGAAACAGATCTTTTTATTAGCGACTATATCATGGTATACTGGAAACTATGGATTTGAGGCGCATTGTTTATATTGATGTGAGTTAGTAGCTTTTTCAATGCAAGCGAATGGGGAAGTAAATTTCAAACACCTCCTCTTTGTCACTGAGGCATGGAATAAAGGTGAGTCGCAAAAATTCTGGGGACAAAAAATCTGGGGACGAAAAATTTGGGACGAAAAGTCCGGGGATGAAGAGTCCTACAGCCCCCTAAAATGGAGCCACGCTACATTCATGCATGAGCACTAAAGGTGCGACATAAGGCCGAGCTGAACTGAACATCAAATACTCATTCACTAGATGCATTTTTTTCTTGCTCAAATATTCAATTCCGTCGTTGAAATCTACTCCTGTAAACACTTCCAGTGGTGGGAAATCTAGATTCAGAAAGCAATAGACCACTCAGGGAACTGTCCCCAATCACATGGAATTCCTAATTAGCAGAGTTCTACAACCCAGAGAAGGGACTAACCTATGAAGTCAGCTAGTCGAGTTGCTGGTCAGAAGAAACACATTGCAGAAACTTCACTTTCTGAACCCTGGACTGTACTCATCTGAGCTCCTCTTAGAAAGACAGGACAGATGCACTGATTTTCTGTGCTGGAGACGGGCTGTGGAAGATTCAGTAATGAACACGACTGCAGTGCTGTATTCCGGTTGGACACAGGCACTCATTTTCAGGGTAGCATTCAATACTGAGTATGTTTCAATTTAATTACATTTTATTGGTGTAGACCTTAATATAAAAGCACTGTAACTGCACTGTAATATGCTTTGCAAAGTAGTACAAGCATGCAAAAGTCATTGCTTGCAGTGTTATTCCCAAAATGAAAAAAGAAAACAAAATACTGTATGTACAACACAATTACCAAATCAATGTGATGGTTTTTATGGAGTCAAAGGAAAGACATTCTCCATTTGTTTGGGTGTACAGAATGGTGTGTAATATTTTTGTATTTGCAAAGTGCCTAAATCACACGCTGCACAAGCAGGAATTTTAAAAGTGCAATAACACTGAAACCACACAAATGCATTGTGTGTAATTTGAAGCGCATGTTGTGTAACTTCTATGCATTTAAACACTCAAAATAACTTATGCAATTGCCAGAAAGCTTAGAACACAAAGTGCACATAACGGTCATTAATCATTTATTGCATCATTAGTCTGCTATAGTCCTTTGTTCAGGTATGTTGCAAATAAAAAGATTAAAAGCAAAATTAAAAAAGGTAGAAGTTGATTTAAAATGTAAAATAATAATAATCATGTACTACTATGGAGTACAATTTAATTATCCATGGTTATGGGTTGCTTTTGAAGCCACATAAATTTGAGTCCTTGCTCTTGACTGCTGATCCTACCCAACCTACAACCCCACCTCCTCCTTCTGGCCTCTGTCGCAAACGTCTTATGTGGTTCACTTCCCTCACACACCAACGTCTGCACACTCGAGCCGGGTTTTGAATGCCGTGATGTAATGGCATTGTTTCAAATAAGCAAATCAGAACACATTTTAAATGACAGTCCTTTTGGGTTTCCCCTGTCAAATATTAATAAACAAAAATGGTGGGTACAGAAACCCCTAAAAACTTGTTTATGATGACATTTGTTCTGCATGTAAAATAAGAATTGGATCGAAAAGAGAAAATGCATATTTATGGAAAAAGCCAATGATGTTCCTTCAATTATAAGTTGTGCTCTTTCCGTAAATTCCGTAAATGATGTATGTTCCTCAAGCAAACTGTTTGCATGCCGTACGGGATCCCACCTTTCATTAGACAAGTTCTCAAGCCAGCTGCCAGGTTAGCTCACTCCGTTAAGGCGCCGCATTTGCCATGCAGTAGTGACATTACGGCGCAAGTTCAAGCCCCAGTCGTACCAACCAGTGGTCAGCAGCTTTTTTAGTGCAGCGCATGATTGGCTAAGTGCTGTAGGGATGCAAATTGGGAGGGGGCTGCCGGGATGGGATACAAAAATGGTTACATTGTTTGTTGCTCAAGCGCCTCCTGTTGGCCAGCCAGGTGCTCGTCAGTAAGATTCTAAGCTTGTTCATGTTCGGGTATCCTCCGCCCTCGTTCTGAACTTGCGAAGTTTCGACCAATGAGTGCAAAGTGGCTGACAGGCGCGTGCCTTGGAAGAGAGCCGCAACTGTCTTCGCTCTCTCAAGTTGGCAACATGGGGTCGCATACGAACAAGCCTTGTACATAGTTCTCGAATTGGGCATTCCGGATTTGGGTGGGATTGGAGATGCCAAATTTATTAAAAAAAAAAAAAAAAAGTTCTCAAGCCAACTGGATGAGAATATACAGGAAGAATATACAGGAAATCAAGCGACTTTACCATGATAACGACTAGCCCAGCGTCAAATGTCTAACTACCAAAGCGCCGACCGAAGTGCGCTGTTCTGCAGCTAGAGAACTTGTGTTTGGGAGAACTTCAACATCAAAGACACCTGGAGAAATTCCACCTTTTGGACATTTTCAACATGTTAGCGTTTGTTAGCCTCCGTTACAGACATCTTGCGTGTTTCGCTTACCTCCAACAACAGTATGTGCCTATAGCTTCGAAATTTCAGAGATTCTCTCTGATTGGTTAAACACAAAACCCGGCTCGAGTGTGCAGACGTTACTGTGTGAAGGAAGCAAACCACCGAAGACGTCTGCAACGTAGATTATTCCCCTTCGTGGTCTGTCTGGTTTCCTTCTCCTTAAAGGTCAGTGTTGCAAAATCTCATAGGGCAAATAAGTGACTATGTCGCTTATTTGTCCAATGAGAGTTTGCAACACTGACCATAAACCGATCGTAAGCACTGCTATGTTTCAGCTTTGTTTGCTATATGCGGTTCAAACTATTTAAGGCAACATCTTCTACTGTTGCTTTACATAAGAGTGATCACAGGCTTCAGAGAAGATAAACAAGCTCTTCCAAGCCTGGCCCGTTTTAACGAGCTTGTACTATTTAAACTCTTCCAACTTGACGAAAAAGTTTGACTTTGCATAACCAAAGTATGACAACATAAGTCAACCCTAACATATTTTTACTGGAGTAATCACTATGGAAATAGGAAGTTATAACTGGTAGTTCAATAGCTCCTTGATCCATCCAAAGAGACAGCCTCAAGTTTTTTTCCTTATAAATTTAGAATTGATTCAAACTTGAATATGAATAATTGTAAGTCATAAGCACTAAAATCAAACAGCAATGCATCTGTATAAAGCTGATGGATCAGTCTTCATCTGACTGCTATTAATGAGGTGAAAGAATGGTGTCACTCTTTAAAGCCACTGAAGGATGGTACTCTGCACAGCATGTGTAAGCACGGTTCATGAATCCACAGGATCCTTTTACCAGCGCGCAGTACCGCCCGTATAACAGCGCGTGCGTCACAGGTAGCAAGAGAATAGAATCCCATTTATCAACGTTTTCATAAGTGGAGATACCAAATATGCCTATCAGATGTGTGCAATATTCACAACAGCGTAACAACACTAAAACAGACAGGCGGAAAACCCAGTCTATGAATGTTTTACAAGGCACTTTAAGCGTGAACAAACCAAAAATTAAAAACCCGAAATTCTCCTGATGCTAAAGAAACAGAAGCTCTACACCGCAAGATATTCTTTTACTTCCCCCAAAAGTGTACTCTGTAAAACAGTATGCCCATTTTCTCAATTCTTATGAAAGCCAACGGCCATTGTATTGTACAACTGACAACTATAACACTTACAACGCAGAAAAGCACGCATGTCACCAATAGTGTATACAAATGCAGTCAGTCGTCAATAACACGGTCCATGCCAACAAGTTGCCAAAGTGAACTCAAGCCGCCGTAATTTCTGGGGAATAATTGGTAGTTGGAAGAGCAGGTGCTAAGTTTGAATACAACAAACAAACCGATAGCCTGTAATTGTCAGAAATTATAAATATGAAATCACACGCGTCATAGCAATTATAAAGCTGACAAAAAAAAGAAAAAAAATAATACTGTCTCCATGTCCCGCTTTTCTTGGTTGGCGACATGACTTCTCTACGCCAGGCCGGGGATCCGCGGGCTAGTGGTTATCAATCCCCTCATTCAGCCTTCTATTCTCGGGACTGGCCCTACCCCCATAACACTGATATCTGTGGCTGCAGTGAGGAAGCTGATGGTACGCCCTGCCACATTCAGTACCTGGTGTCAGTCCGCCTTACCTGCATAGTGATCGAATACTGTTGGAACGTACTGCTCTGGGAAAGCATCGTTAGCATAGCTCATAAGCAAACAGGTCTTTCCCACGGCTCCGTCCCCAACCACCACGCATTTCAACATCTTTTTCATCGTGTTCCCCAAGCTGTCGCTGCTGCTGCCATCTTCCGTCATAGCAATGGCATTCTGTCGTGCTCTTTTACGCGCAGGCATGGTCAAACACTTACAATCGCTCAGAACTCGTGTTTTTGATAAGATGTATGCGTGCCGTCTCCTGGAGAGATTATGAGTGTATTCGTTCCCTACGTTTTCCTTCTAGAGTTCCAGAATTTGTCTCCGATTTCGTTCGAGATACATTTATCCAGCGCGTTACTCTTTCCAAACTTCGCTTCTCGCCTTCGGTCTGAAGCGACAGAAATCCCAAAGTTATCTCTCCACAATTCAAGCGCCCGACGCGCTCGCTTCAAGAACAACTCTGTAGCGGTGACAATGACTCCGTGACAGTCATGGTTCGGATAAACTCTCATCACGTTTAAATCCCGGTTATCTATTCAAATGGACGAAGAGCGGCGAAACGAACAGCAGAATGCCCTCCCCACTCTCCTTGTCTGATCCCGGAGGCTTCACTCTTCCGACCCCTCTCTGTTAGTTTCCTGTGTCAGCGTCAGGAAATCATGGGTTTCCTTGCAAATTCCATATTAGGTAGAGTGGGCAGGGAACAATGGACGCTCTGTGCGCGCACCAAGCACAGGAACTGCATCCGTGTTTGGGGAATTATCCCCGGACACCGACACTCCTTCCTCCGCCTGTAGAATGCGAGCGACGATACAGAATTTGAAGGTATAAGGCAGTGGCGTTCACGAGCTGTCTAGGTAGCAGGAGCGAATTTTTTTTTTGAAAAGGCACCTCCTACAGTGCGTGGGGCCCCACCAGGGCGCCATTCAAGAACAATTTTAACCAGATATAACGGTTCTAAAATATGTACAACGAAATGTGAATCTGAAGGTTATCAGACTATCGCAGTTTTTGCAGTTTAAAGCAGGGATACTGTCTTTTAAGAAAAAATGTTTCAAAGTCCTGTTAGTGAGGGCCGTTACACCCTTATAGGAAAAACAAAAGAGGGGACTAGGATTGCTTCATTCAATATTTTTGCAGCGTAAGGGCCAAATGGTTTGATTTCCCACTCTTAGTCATCGATTCACTGTAATTTTCAAGCATCATATTCATTCACTGATTCATTCATCATCATCATCATCATCATCATACTTTAGAGCAAGAAATCTGTGCATGTGTGTGTGTGTGTGTGTGTGTGTGTGTGTGTCCGTCCTCTGCATATCTCAACAGCCCTTCATCCAAATGATGTCAAACTTGGTGGGTTTGTTCTTGAGGAACCAAGGATATGCAGTCTTGAGACTGCAGTTGTTTGACTGAATGGTCTTTGAGAAATCAAAAAAAGCTACAAGCACCAATACCGCTCAAGCAGCTTTTGAGTCGACGCAGAACTATACCACTCAAGCAGCAGTCGAACGGACACTGCATTAGTGCCATTTAAATCTCAATGAGAACCAGAAAGGTGGTAAAATGATAGACATGGGGAATAGCAATCTTTACACGAGGTTGAATGCTACTCATGCTACCTCACTCAATGTAGGAGAATGTCAATGTTGCAGCTCAGACTGCGCAGAAGAAATCCTCTGATACATGAACATTGCAAAGAGGTTGTGGCTGAGGTAACTTCTGAGACCTGTGCCAGAATTAACTGCATGAAAGATACCTCACCTAATTTGAAAAAATAAATTAATTAAAAAAGAGAAAAACATCACTAAGACCTATTTGCAGTAGAGTGCTCATGCAGCAGTTAAACCACAAGCAGTCAATCGTCATTTTCGTTTTTGGATCAATGACAGCACCTTTTGGCAATTCGATTCCATTTTCTACCAATTTACTTACATTGAAACATCCTGAGAGGGAACAAACAAGCTGTTCTTCTCGCAGAAACACAGATTTTCTTATGAAATTGTGTTATGTCTGGTTGTGTTGTAAACTACCATCTCAAGGTCAAACAAAGCAGTCAAAGATTGTCAGAGTGTATTATTACTGTATGTTTCTTTTGAGACAAATTAGGTCAAATAATGTATTTAACATTTTTAGCTATCGTTTGTAAGCTACAAGTGATATAAATTTGCTAGAGTTACTGTTCCAAAGTGGATTTTTTGCAAATAATGCATCTGGCATGTCAGCAAGCTTTTTGTGAAGTCGCAAACACTCTCATAGTTGCACAAGAGAAGCCAAATCTAACATTTACCACAGTGTGAGATAAATGCATCCTGACAATATTTCTGTGTTAATTGTACACTGAAAGGCAAAAAAGGTTGACTTCCCATTATAATTCACTAAGGTTCCTCCAAATTATTTGAAAAGGACTTCTGGATGTTCTGTCTGAATTCAGGTGAAAGGGTTGACATTAGCTCCTTAGATTTGCAACAGTCTGTCTTATACTGTAAACTCTGAACCCATAATGCCTTCAATTTAAATCAACATGAAAGATATGTATTCTTTTCATGCAGGCACTTGAATCATATTTTTTTCCACTAAAACTTGTGAAGTAGAAGCCTAGATACACCAGACCTTATCTCAAATGAGATATCGTTCTACAAATGAAACCATTTGTGTTGGGGCTATTTCTAAAGGGTGAAGACAACGACTTGAATACAACCGATAATTACAACCAATCAGCCTTTTGTTTTCACATGTTGCACAGCAGAGCACCCTTCTTTGCCGTAACTGGATACACCCCACGTTAAAAGTTTGGGAAACTCTTACTTCTCTTTCCCAGGTTGAAATGCCACTCAAACTGAAACATTGAGCTTTGCAAGAATTCAGGCTGGTAACCAGGCTGATTCATGAGGGCACTTCATTACATTGTCTTGAGCAGGGGCACATATAAGGGCACTTTCTTTTGCTTTTCCTCGAAAAGCTCTCAAGAAGACACTTTATCGAGCACTTTAATGCGGAAGGGCAGCCAGGAAGGCACTTTGTCACATTTTTTTCCCACCAAAAGACCAGTCATGAGGGCACTTGGTTGCATTTTGTCCTCCGGATGGACCCTCATGACAGCACTTCGTTGCGTTTTTCCCACGCTCACTCACCGAGCCACGGACGTTTTGTAGGGACGTATAGTGGGAGCATGCGTATTACGCGCTGCGGGTCTGAATGGGTCGTTGTTTCCCTCCGAAACGGCACTCATGAGGACACTTAATCGTGTCCTATCTATTGAAGGGGGCACTTTAATGAGCACTTTCATGACATTTTTAACCACAGGGGCACTAGCAGGGACAGTTGCACAGCACCTACCCCCCCCCCCTGCCCTGCACGCCAGCCCCCAAATAAAGTCTTGGATGATTAAAGACAGGCATAGGCATTTGATTCCTCAAGCAAACGCATGAAAAATACACTACTTTACAATGGTCATGTCACGTACTGGCACTTTTATTCTATCAAACTGTATGACTAATCAGATCTTCAGCAGGCCAGTGGCCACTTATATTTCTGATAGCCCTCCCGGACAGCTATGTCAAACCCCTCGCTAATCCTATCCTTATCATTCCGCTCCATCCGAGGCATCTAGTTGATAAAAACGCGCCAGAAAGCTGAGTGGTTTGCCTGTTGCCATGGTGCGTTGCTACAGTACAAACTCTGCAGTACAGAACTTTGAATCATTTATGATGGCTTTCATTAGTCATTCATAAAGTCTTAGTCACATTCTCAGGCTACTTGTAATAATAATAATAATAATAATAATAATTATTAATTTATTATTATTTTGTTGTTAATGCTGTTTTTGTCGCTGATGTTGGTAGTGGTGGTGCTGTTGAAACGGCATAAGCCAAAAATGACGCAATTTAAATCTGCAAAGCCAAAGGGTTTAATTAACAAATGCTTGCACGGTCTGAGCTATAAACCGTCTATGTGCATTATATTTCGCAAAGAAAATGGGAGCAGATTGGTGATTCAGTGAAAGGCTCGTGTTTTGGTCTTTAACCAGCCTATTTGCAATAAATAAGATCTAAACTTCAGTAGTAACAGAGTATGTTTCAATCCAAAGATTTGGAGTATTCAAATATGCGTTGCTCCATATGACCGTTGTATATATCAAGATGATGCATCAGTGAGCCGATATAACACGGGATTAGTGTAACGAGGGTCTTTCGATAAAATATTACCGTCAGTCGTGCGTTAATCTAAAATTGGATTTATTAATGCACCGGCATCATCTGCTGTGCCCTAAACGTGAGTGTGAAAATTAATAAATAGACACTTTGCCAAGTTAATAGTCAATTTCTACTCGGGCACCTTAATTTGTTCAATTTCATCGCGCCCAACGCCGTCTCTCCGTGGTTACTTCGGTCGATCGAGAAATTCCGATGCCGCTCCAATGCCCCGCTTGTGCGTCAGTGCGCAGGCGCGTTCTGTCTGAAGCCGGGCAGAATGCAGGGCTGCTCGTGCCAGCGACACAGAGAGGCTCGACTATAGTTACAGCGCAGTGTTACCATGAACGGCTCCATCCCGCCGACAGATACCCATCCGAACTATTTCACTTTCACTACCAGCCCTAGAGCAGCCAACGACCCAGATCAACACGGCCTGACCGCAGAATGCACGGGGGAAAGAGAGGGCTGGTGGCACCGCAGAACACTTTTTTGGAAAATATTGTCCGACGGTCAAGTGGTAAGAACTTCGATCTTCTCATTTTCAACCGTGCGGAATCGGGGAATATAGCCTATTGATTTTTTTTTTTTTTTTTTTTGAGTGGCCCTGTCCTGATCAGATTAGTGGCATCAGGAAGGAATACAGATTGACGGAGCTCTTACCTGTGCCATCACATACATGGAAGATCTAGCAGCGCAGTTTCAGTTGGGTTCAAAAGTTTATGAGTGCTCACTGCTTAAGAGTATCATTACTTTGAAGGATATATTCCAACATTCAAGGCCGAGAAGTGAAGAAAAGTTGAAGTAAGCACTGTTATCCGAGAGATGCGTGCTTTTGGAACTGCGGGTTCATTTAAGCGGACCGTGACAGCGTTCTCTGCCCTATCGCAGGGTTGGAAGAAATTCACTGTAAGCGCTTTCATTTCTTACAGTTTGCGGATATATATTTCTTATTGTTTCACGAATGCGCCGTCCTCTGATGCGCGTTACTCCGCTGGTGAGCTGGTGAGCTCAGTGTTGATTGACAAGCAAAACCGAAAATCGGTTGAAGTCTTTGCTGGCATTTTTTTTTTTTTTTTTTTGGATATATTTTGCCGAGCTTCATTCATTCTACTATTTTTGAAGTTCATATATGGCCGGAATATTTGAGTTTCAGTCCTCTGAAAACCTATAAATCTGAACGCAAGATTAACTTATTTCATTATTTTTGGCTTAGCTACTCCTTTAATGTTTGAATATTCAATATTTTGGCATTGTCGTCTCAATTTTGTCGACAGAGTGAAGTGTGGGGTCTGATATATAAGTCAATATTAATGCTGTTAAGATGTTAATTTTCTCTTGAAAAATGCGTGCTTAGACAGACTGATGATGATGATGATGACGATGATGAAATAGAAAATCCATTCTCAACTGCTCATTGTTAATTGCAAGCATCTGCTGCTAATAAGGCTGAAGTGAAACTTCAAATAATGAACAACTGAAGGGAATTTGCGTATTTTTATGAGTTAAATTTCCATTTTTCTTGGACCGATTTTATGCGGAGTTTAGGAACCTCTAAGAAAGATGGTTCCGCTTCAATTCAGCAATCACTGCAAATCATTAGAATCTCTCATTGCCAAGGTCTTGCGTTTGGCAATTTGTAAATCAGATTTTGTCATCAAGTTTAGAGATAAACGACCAACTTTTAATAACCCCTTATAGGATATAATAAATTTGCGCACTGAGGTTTTATAATAGGCCTGTTAATTATTCATTGTTGTTTTGTGGTATGATTTGCGCGAATTAATAAATCAGGCAGTCTGAAGTGATATTGCCTATACCTTAACATAGGCTGGCCTGATTAGATAAATAATTAACGCTGCCGACTTAGGCAAGACATAGCCCGCTATAATGAAATGTCATGTCCACTCTGCTTCAGAAGAGACGTTCATGCAACAGCCTCAGAGTCACTTGAGAGAGGACTCAACAGTCTTCAAAAACTGCAGCCTAATAAGTGGGAGAACATACCATAAGGAACTGAATGTTCCGTCAATTGATTTAGCAAAACACCGCAGGACACGTGCCAGTCTAGCAAGGTGTGTGTAGGTGCGCTATATGATACGGGACGCCCAGATGAGTTGCTGTTGCGTGATTTAATTACTCACGAAAAATATTCACTAATAACGAAATGAGGTTGATGTTGTCAGAACTGCCGATTTTTAAAAAAAAAATAAATAAATAAAACTGACTCTACCGCTGCTCAATACCTGTAAGAACCAGGTTCACCAGCAGAGGTCAGATTGGCCAATTAGGATATTTTTAGCGCTTCGGGAAGTAGGCGAGGGAATAGCGTTTCCTCGACCGTGAGGTTTTTTGTTCATTTACCTCCAAATGAAACAGACAAAATTAAGAGGAATAATTAGCACGTTACTATTGTTTTATATCTACAACATACGCTTGTTTCCTGGAGGAAATAGTCGCAATATAGTGACTTATGATGAAAGCAGATGAATCTCAATATGAATTTATATACAACGCTGAGAACTCTAAAAACAGAAAATAACAAAAATGTGTATGTAAATAAGACACTGGCAAAAGGAGAAAAAGTTTAAAAGATGAACATAAAAAGGAATAACTGGGGTAATATGAATATCCGTACACAAATTAAAATAATAATAAAAGCTATATTTCGATAAAATAATGCAATGTTAGTCTCAAAAGCAAGCCTCTGGAAGAATGGAAGCGAGTCTTTAAAAGGGCTTTAAAGGAAAATAAAGATTCTGCTGCTATAATATTACATGGGAGGCCATTCCAGAGATTTGGAGCTTGCAGATGTGAGCGCGCGTATGTGCTCAGGTAGTCTCCGAGTCGGCTGGGCAGGAACGACGCAGTAGTGGTAAGCAGGAGTTCGGGGCTGGGCTCAGCTGCAACAACTCGGAGAAATCTTGCCCAATCATGTAGCCTATTCGACCCTGCTACCACCCAAGGACAACAAGAGAAAAATCACCAATATGCTTTAAATTTTCAGTAGCCTTTAGCTTTTACAGTATCGAGAGTAAAGTACCGGTACGCGAACAAATCGCTGGGCGGGTTCCGACCGTGTCCGTGAAACTGCACTGGTGCACGAGCCTCCCGTTGACAGCTGATGAGTTAGGGAAGGATTCAGTTGGGATGGGGTTCCGCTGTCCTGCTGTCTTAAAATGTTAGCGCAATAATTAGATGGTAGAGTATTAATGGCAGCATTGAAGTAAAGATGGGTGAATTACTTCCGGATTGACTGAGACCAAAAAAAAAAAGGATTTTGGGGAGCTGGCGATAGTAGATTTTACGCCAAGTGGAAAGCTTACAAATAAAAAAGTATAAAACACTAATATCCGCATAGTGCATTTGCCGTCGTGCACTTTTTTTTTTTTTTTTTTTTAGAATCGCTTTGTGCCTTTAGGTACCTTGTTACTAGATTTCACTAAATTATAACCGATGTTACAGTGACAGCTTGTGAGAAAATACGGTCCTATCCGTGCATGTCATGAATAATGGATGTGTGCACGTTCATTAGATTTTCAAACATACCATGGCCTCCAAACATAATATTCAAGCTATTAAACTTTTCTTTTCTTAGTCATTGGGTAGTATTAAACTCCTGATCTTTGCAAATAATGACCAACTGCTAAGATCTCAGGACCAAAAAAAATTAATACTATCAATTGTTTTCCGGGTGGGATATGCATATAGTTTGGAAAAAAAAAATATATTCTTGTTCCTTTTAAGTATAACGGTATTCCACCCTAAAGCATCTTTTTAGTGATTATCTGAATCAATTTACACATTTTAGCAATTTAGTTTTTCGTGCAGTTCCATCTGTTTCGTTTGTTTATCCTCAGTCATAAAGTGTCACAACAAATATCTTGTAGTGTGTTATGAAACAGTATGCGCGACATTGCAGCACAGCTGCTTCTGTGCAGGGAAGGGACTACATATTGTCGCCTCACGGGGGCGTTCTGATCGGAGCACAGCTGGAGCGCACCATTGGGAGCTAGAAAGCAGGGCATTGTGGGAGATTAGTGTGCCCTAAAGTGCTAGATCTCACGGTCATCGGCAGTGGTCGGATCCAGTTACTGCTACCAAGCCACTGCTTCCCCCATCTACATGCACGTACACATGCAATCACACAAATATACGTTACACGCACACATGTACATGCACACACTTGCGCAAACAAACATGCACACACATGCAAAAACATACACAAACATACAAGCACACATGCGCATACACTCATATGCTCAAAAATACACACACATACTGTATGTGCTCAAACACACACACACACACATACATTCACATGCATAAACTTAGACACACAAATACACATGTGCACACATACATACACATACAAATCAGGCCCTACCCACCAGCACATGGGGACCCGACCTGTGACGTGGTGACATTTCTGACAGGCTTTGACAGGTGCTCTCAATCCTCTCTCCGGTGGACCATAGACCTCTAATTCCAGTCTGAAGGGAAACGCTGTGGCTTTTGTAGCAATATCACATTTCTCTTCTTCACTGAAACTGCTCTATTATCTTTTCGTGCTCTCTATTTATGAAACAAAGACTGAGCAGGGCTACTGTAAGATTTATTTCTTAATTTCACTCTCTGCAAGATCTCGGTGTCTTTCAAACGGCCTACATGCCGAAAGACTGCACAGTTAAAACGTGCAGTGTCAATGTTTCTTGAATGTGTGCCATATACATGATTGACATATCGATTTACTTCTTCCTATCTGCCTTGCACCGGCCTCGCCTGTAACTGGCATCGCTTCGAGCTGACGTTTAGAGCAGCCGGCGCATTCCACATTGCTGCTTCGCTGTTCCCTGATTTCTCTGCCTCTCTGCTCTATCTCACTACGTTTCCTCATCTCCTGGAGTTAAGAATAACGAAAAAAAGGAAGGAAGGATATGAAGAATAAGTATCAGGAGTGAGTCCTCAGTTTATGGCGTCAAAGAATGTTCTGTGTTGAGACTAAAGGAACTCGACTACAATGACGAGGAAAAAGAGAAAAGTTTGCATTTGGGAAGCAATTTCAACAGATTGTTGCGAATCCTTTTTTGCTTCGCCCAGGTTTTCTACTTTCCTCCATGGCTGCATACAATTTCAGAACACATGCGAAACGCTGACCGAGAGTAATTGAAGAATGTGTGCTGGGAACTATTTAGACAGGAAATAGTGAGCTTTCAGAATCAGGAGAGTGTGTGAAAGAGCCAGGGATTCTCTTTAATGGGTCATCTTTTTACTCCTGGATAAGTGAAGCTTTAGAAGGAGTGTTGTGATGAGACTGGAGCATCACTCACTAATCAATCAACTAATCAATCAATCAATCAAGTAATCAATCAATTTGCCATTAGCACGATCATGGGCGGTAAGATTCACAAACAGCTTATCCAGGAATCAACGATAGTGTCACTTTGATTTCTTTCCTTTCCACTTTTCCTGGAGAAAACGTCACAGGTGAAGGGAAAGTTGCCGGGAGATTTTAAAGGTACCTCAGGAATGTTTGAGGAAATCGAATGCTCTTTCCTTCAATACTTCGTGAGCTTGATGGTGAAGATAGCCTTTGCAATTTATGGGAAAATTTCAGAGCACGAATGTCGTATCAGGTTGCTACAGCTGATTGTAGTTCCTTTCTTGCAAGGTTGGTCCTGTTATTTCTTGCTGGAAGGAAGCAACAAATGCGCCTCCTTTTCGTCATGAAGTGGACAATTCAGTCATTCCTTGTCATGGCTGCCAGCCAAACGGACTCCTGTTCATGACCGTTGGAGGAAGGTTCCTTGCTCCTCAGAGAATGCAGATGCATCCCAAGACCTGCAAGAGAAGTGGAGTCTGAGATTTTTCTGTGATAATTACCAATTTACGACCAGAGTACAGGAGACTTAGGTCCAATGAGCCATAGGGATCAATGAGCCATATCACATATTTGTAATCAATAGATGTCAGAGCTGCTTAAAATAGGCAAAATATGTCATATGGCTCATTGGACCGTATTCAACCCTGCTTTTTTTCTAGCGTCTGCAATTTTATAATATTTTTCCTTATGCAGTAGTTGGAAGAGGAGATTACGGACAATTTTTAATAAAAATAGTGAGTAATAAACGCAGAGGGAAAGGGAGCGATTGAGAAAGAGAGGGAGAGAGAATGAGGGAGGAAGAGAGAGGGTGAAGCAGTCAGGCAATATATATCTGTCTTTAATTTGCACCTGTGCTGGTTTGTGAGTTAGCGAGTTAGCCGCTTAAATTTGTTTACCCGCGATACCAAGCTGCAGCAGAAAATATGCTCACTTACCACACTGCCCTCCATGAATATTTCATCACGCTCTGAATAATGCAAAGCCTGTTTTCGTTTATCAAGTCATATTTCTGAATAAATCCAACTTAGACGTTTCCTGGCATCACTAATGTGCGCTCTCAGAAACGATCGCGGTGAGCAATTAACATATGGCCACAATTCACACAGACATTAAAAGCATAATGTTATAATCTAGTAAGCAATTACAGAATCATCCGTCAGCCAAGCCAACTCCTCGTTATTCTATTTTTGCCAACCAGGCTTGGAAGAGTACGATTTTTCAAAAGCATACGAGCTGTGAACGCACACAACAAACAATCCTGCCATATTTTTTTGAGTCATGTTGATATCTGCACTTCTTCCTATTGACAGAAATATGTGGCGGTCAAGAGTGGTGGACGAGAGATTTGGAGGCGGGAAGATCCAGGGTTTAAGTTCTAGGTGGTCTGTTGCAGGGCAGGAAATAAAGATTTCGTTAAATGACCTACTGTTACCAACTGCACAAAAAGGAACCACAAACAGATTGAGAGTTCCTGCCTCAGGGACATTTAATGAGCGACAACAGAAGGTATGCAGAACGGAAGAGGGCACAGGCTGTCTATAGAGGGGGGCAGTCTGAGTCAAGCGATTGGCAACAGAGTATAGGGGGTCGATTTTAGGGACTGTCCAGGGCGGGATGTTCGAGCTGGTAGCTGCTCCGGCAGAGCTGTACATCTGCAGAGTCACCAGGGCTGTGCCAACAGGGTTGTCTGTCATTACTCTGGAGACCACAAAAGAAGAGGGTTTGCCTGATAAATGGCTCAAATATTCAGATTGTTTTTTTTTTTTTAAACTTTCGTTAATCATCACAGAAGCAAGCTCTAAGCTTGGAAAAAGGCTTGAGGCTAGAATGCATCTAACCAGCAGAACAATCCAGCAACGACTGACAGAGCACAAGCAACTTATAAATACACACGACAACAATTAAACACGAGGGCAAAAAACTCACAAGAGCACAGGAGGGGTGGGGAGTAAAACAGGACAATAAATCAATTAAAGGTGACATTACCGCAAAACCCAAAGAGGAGTGGTGGGACAAGAGGAACCAATCACAATACGATTGTGACATGACACTAACTGTCGTCCCAGCCAGTTCAAATCCAGGGTTATTTCAAAATTATCGGGTGCCAGGTAAGAAATAACATTCTCAACTTTAGTAGGTAGCAACACAGTGGAAATAGGAAGTCAGTAAGATTCCAGTGTGGCTATGTGGATGATGGCATTTTTCAACAGCTTTTCTGCCATGTACAGCTCACCGACTAGAGACAGTTGAAAAATAATGAAAAAATGAGGAAATAAAGAAAAGAAAGCAGCATTTTCCACCCAATTTTGGTTTCAGAGACATTAAAAGAGCATTTCTGCCCCCTTCACACCTCCTACTTTGGTTTGGTGCCTTCATTCTTGTCAGCACGTTTTATACAGGCAGAACATTTTATAGCTTCAGGTTCAGAAGCAGGGGCAGAATTCTCAGTGTTCAATAGATTGAGATGGATATGTACTTACCAGTAAAAAGAATGATTGTGACAAAGCCATGGTGAAGTCATTAGTTGTTTCTGCAGGTAAATCATAGTCGCCTGCATAATTACCTCCGTCAAATGAAGTTGACAGGTGGTTATGTGATCGGTGCTGTTTCTCTGTTTGTTTGTCTGTTTGTTTGTGAACAAGATAACTCAAAAAGTAATGAATGGAAATTTTGTGGGTGGGTCGCTATTACATCAGGAATAGACCCTATTGATTTTGACTGCGATCAGTCAAACAATATGGCCGCCACGGCCGCCATCTTGAAATCGTATGACGCGATAACTGAACTTTGCTCCCACTGGCCAAGATTTGGACTGTGCTGCCTTGGCGGAGGTTTGCACTCTAGGAGTGCCTCTAGTTCCTTCATATGTTCAGCTTGGTTGTCATCGTTTTCGGCTTGAAGTTGAGCAGCCCCGCAGTCCTGCTGCAGTCCTCCCATATTTGGTGAACTTGGACTTCAAACAAAATATGAATTCAGTAAAAAAAAAAGGAAAAAAAACTACCAGAAACACATACTTACTGTTGTGTCTTCAAAGAACATCAGTAAGTCTGGGTTAAAAGCGTGCAGTGATGTCATTGAGGCAGAGGTGTAAAATCCAGGGGTCAGAAAGTAAAAGTCCTGCCAGGTTTTTCTCCCTCCCACAGAATGAGCTGATCATATTGGCTCTATCTCCTGTCCAAAGTAAATCCAGGTGGTTGGAATAAAGTTCTGGGGAGGATTTTTGCTTTCTGAACCCGAACTTTACACCTCTGCATTGCAGTGGCAAAACCTGTCCACAGAGAGATAGACAGACACATAAACACCTGGCTAAGTACTCAAAACTGCTTCTGTGCCAGTTCCCACAGCAACTGAGCAGCAATTCAACCAAACACTTTTGGTAAAGTACCATTGGAGCCAGTATGTAATCTGGCCAGACTAATACCTATACTTTAGGTCTTGTTAGTGTTTCCACCACAGGCAGTACCCACTCTTTAATATTGGAGGGGTTTTCACTGGATGGTAATAGTTGCGTCAATCATGACCTCGGTCAAGCAAGAGTGACGATTCTCCCTTGACCAATCAACAGACTGCGGTGCTTCTAGCTCCACCCTTAAGTATCAGATCAGAGTGCTAAGTACCTCTACTGAGGGATAACAAAAAATCTGATGGATTGGAACCATTTTTTTGGTACCATGCACACCTTTTGACAACGGAAACGGAAAAATAACTGTTATAATGTGTAACAAACTGAACTGAACCAAATTTCCTCGGTGTAAACGAGGCTTAGGTGCCTCCAGGATCACATTTTGTCTTTATGACACACGCACAAACACACACACACTCACACACAACGCTGTCTTGACTAGCAAAAAATATACATCAGTCCAGCTACGCCCAAATAAAGACGATAGAACAAAAGGTGTACTCTACCATAAATAGGAAGAATTTCCAGGAACATTTACTGTAACTTTAACCTCTCAACATTAGGGACATTTCACTGTCAAACAGAACATGACATAAGAGTTGTCACATTGCGGCCAAATTCAGTTTATACCAGATGACATTGTACTGTCAGAAAAATGCTGTAGGCAAATGTCACGATAGATCTTACTGTCATTACATATACGCCTAAACTCGATGACAGTTTTATTACATTTGACGTAAACTGACTTCATTTGTTACGGAAGATACGAGAAAGCATGCAGTGGCACATAGATTACTGTACAAGAATCAAATACGGGCACATTATCCTGGGTGACTTTTATAGTCTTAATCCTGCCTTCGTGTGTTGAACGCTCTCATCTTTTATTCATTCAGTCTAAACCTTTGGAGAGGATACTATGAAATAATAAAAGCCATTCAAATGTGAATTTTTTTTTTATGGGCAAGATATTTCCTATTCAAATTTCACTTTGCCACTGTCATCGTCCTTATAATGAACTAAAACAAGAGTGCTGTGTCTATAATGTTTAGCTGCACATTTACAAATTGGCGACTCAGGTTTGTAGAACTATAAGTCATCAAGATCTCAGTCGTTGATTTTTTTTCTCAGGCTTGGTAAAGAAACAGAAGTGTGGTTTTCAGGCGATGCCAGGGAGACGATTAGGAGCTAAAATCTGTACAGTGCAGCCACCTACCAGCCTCCTCCTGATTTGTCCACAAAATATTGGGAAAAAAATATGAATAATCTGTCATATTTTTATTGAAGTTTTGACAGACTTGAATGAGGAATTGTCTCTTTATGACTAATACTGGAGCCAACTGCATTGACACTCATTGATTGCTCAGTCTCTCCCATTGGATGCTATGGATGAAGGATGACTGGTCATCTGTTTTGCTACTAGAGCTGCCACTGAACTTAAGAGACTCGCTCAAAAGAGAGGAATAGGTTTTGCCTGTTGCGTTAAGCACTCGTCTGTCGTGGATCGCATCTCACTGCGATGGATTAATGGATGCCAATTTAAACAAGTGTCCATCCTGCAGGAGTCAAATAAAGTACAGGGATAGAGAGGTTTGAATTAGAGAGCCGGACTGTTCCGGGCGCAATTCATGAGAGAAGCTCTTGTCAGGGAGGCAGGGTCGGTTATTTGGCTGGCAAGAGTGGAGAGGCTGATTTGAGCCTTTTTCAGGGCTTGTGCGAAGCTCTTTGGTTTGGGAAATGCACCTGCGTCTGGAGCAGTGAATTCAGGGAGAACTCTGCCGCAAACGCCAAAAACCTCTCCACAGGCTTTACCCCGGTTCAGAGAACTTTTTCTGAATACTGACAAACCAATGAACAATGATTCATGAATCTTACCCCCTTCCTCAGCTCAATTGTGGCTTAAACAGAAGTTTGGCTACGATAAGGGCATATTTGCCCCACTCTGTTTCTTATTCTGTACTGCAAAAACAAAATCTAACCGAACCCTTTAATCTTCTATTTGGACTTAAAGACTTACTTTGATTACCTTTCTTCTTAGAAAAAGAAATTCTGCCACTGATGTGAGATAATTTTGACTCATCTCTAGATTTGTCCATGGAGTAAGATAATTTTACTTAGAAATAAGACATAGACTGTGCTCCAAAGCAATACTTCAAACCCAAGGACCCCCCCATCAGGAAAACATGTGCTCTGGAATATTCAGCCATCCGCGCATCCATAGTTTACACCACTTCAGTCGGGTCACGGGGGAGCTGGAGCCTATCCCAGCTGGCTATGGGCGAAAGGCAGGGACACATTCTAGACAGCTCACCAATCCATCACAGGGCGCACACACCATTCACACACCATTCGCTCTCACACTCACACCTGTGGGCAATTTAGAGTCTCTAATCAGCGTGACATGCGTGTATTTGGACTGTGGGAGGAAACTGGAGCGCCCAGAGGAAACCACCGTGAACTCGAGGAGAACATGCAAACTCTCTCGGCAAAAACAGTTCACAAACTATTTGTAGTTCATGAATAGTTAATGAACTGTCCACTTACCAAAAAAATTTCCTCACACGTTCATCAAGTGTTCATGAACTTATGTTGATGAACAATGTTATTGAAAAGTTCATTAACTTATTTTCATGAATATAGATGTTCATGAACTGTTTGTGAATGTTTATGAACTGTTCGTGAATAGTTCAGGAAAAAGTTTGTGAACAGTCCATGAATGTCTTTCATGCACTAAGTTCATTAACGGCTATTTAGTGTTCATGATGTGAACTGTTCATGAACAGTTCTTCACATTTTTAACAAGGTCCGCACGTAAAGGCCCCAGGTTGGACCTTCTTGTTGTGAGGTGGCGGTGCTACCCACTGCACCATTCTGTCTGACACATAATCCAGCGCCCATGGCAAGGTGGGAGTCTGAAATGCAGTTTTTTTCGGCTCTGCACTCCAGTACTTTGCATTTGAAAAAGTAACGAGTAGGAGTTCGAAATGGAGACTGTCGGCTTTGATTTGCGGGAATTTACATCTGTATCACGTGACCTTTGCAGGAACTGCGGCATTTTAAAGCCGTATCACTGTCCAATTCTTGCTGGCTGCAGTGAGTCTGCATTTAGCGATAGCGCTTCTCTTTAGCCCGTCTCTGATCTGAGTGACCTTTCAGTATGTCAGAAACAGGAGGGCCCACCTTGGGCTACGCTATTTACCCGCGCTCCGCGTGCGATAAGATGGCAAACAAACACTTCATCCGCTGTTTAAAGACCCCGTGGCTCCCTTCCAGGGCTGCGTTTTCAATGTACATGGGCGTGAGAGCGAGTC
This sequence comes from Gymnothorax javanicus, assembly GCA_029692085.1. Taxonomy (NCBI): domain Eukaryota; kingdom Metazoa; phylum Chordata; class Actinopteri; order Anguilliformes; family Muraenidae; genus Gymnothorax; species Gymnothorax javanicus. The sequence goes on along the minus strand of CM056198.1, from coordinate 8,349,396 downwards.
TGCGGGCGATCGATTTTCGGTTCGTGTCTTTCACCCAAAGCTGTATGAGTCTTATTCTCATCCCCTGCGGAACAGAAAATGGATAATGTGCTGACTGAGCCGCCTCCCCAAAGGCTAACGCACGCAAAGCTTGGTGATATTCAGAATGGCCTGAACTGCCCTTTTACCGCACATGATGATGGACGGCACTGTGAAGTGTTAAGTTGGCTCGGACAGAGTACGCAGAGCATAACACTACAGTGCATGTGACATGAGTTTATATACTCAACAAAAAAAGTTAAGGTCCTCTAAGTCTTTTCTCTATTATTTTCTCTGGTTCTGAGGTTCCCAAGACGCTGTCAGGCTGTGGTGAGAGCAAGTGGTGGTCACAAATGATAATGAAATGACTTTGGACATTGCATGATGTTTTGATTTAATGGGCTGGTCTTTCCAATGGATGCCCCGTTTTGGGGTAATAAAGTTGTCTGATCAAATATTATGATGCACTTTGTGTCTTGGATTAACACTAATGACGTAAAAAACAATTCGGATTTACCTTCAGTTTTTACATTTCACGCACTCGGGTCAAAATCGAGTGTTCCTTAACATTTTTTGTTGAGTATACGTACTCTTTAGTGACCAGATTATTATACAAACTATGTGTGCTGTTGGAATAAGTAGATAATACATCATCATTGTGGTTATTATTACCACTGCCAAGGAGGTTATGTTTTTGCTTCCATTTGTTTATTTATTTATTTGTTTGTCTGTCTGTTAACAGGATATCTCAAAAACGGTTGCATAGATCTTAACCAAACTTTGCACAGGACAGTCAGTGGCTGCAGCTGATCACACTAAGGGAATAACAGGACAGTCAGTTAACAGGAACAACCCACAAGACTGCTGGAACTGGAACCAATTAAGTTGACATGCTGGTTGTGACTATTATTATTATTATTATTATTATTATCATCATCAACGTTTTTTTGGTATGTTTGGTTGGTTAAATGATAAAAAACCAAGAACGTTGTCCCGATGAAGAAGCAGACTCCGATGTTCGTAGCAAAAGCAGGCAAAAGTTTATTACTCAGCCGGCCGTGGGAAAAACAGCATGATGCAGAGTTCAGAATTCATTAATTTCTTCAGAAACTTTATACATGTAAAAGTACAGACATTTGCATATAACTTCTTTAACATTATCAGAAGTTGTTGCTGATTGGTCCTGGGGTTTACACAGTGATAAAAAGGGATACTCTACAATTGGGCCTCACCGGAACCTTTCAACTTAATTGGATCAATAGACTCCCAACCGTCGAAAGTAAGGCATACAGAACATTGGACTAAAAGGCGCTAGTGCGTAGTGTGTCCTGTCGGAACTGATGACAAACAGCGCTCCGAGGCTGTGATTGACAAATAGGTGATGTGTCCTGTCGGACCCGATGGTCTTTCTTTATCTTCTAATACACATTCAACTCTGTTTGATCAAATATTCTGGTTCACCTCATATTGCCAATAACCAAAAATCCTACCTCCCAACAGTTTCTAGGTCCACAAGCTCTTTAGGTGGCATTGCCTGCAAGAACTGTACCCTCCTGCTTGTTATGAGCTGCGGTGTCAGTTGTTTGAAGCTGTCTTTTCAGCTAGCCCACGCAGTTTCAGGAACCACTGCGCATTTATAATCATTGTTGTCATTATTTTTGTCTTATAATATATTATTAATAACTCTTATTGGCAGATAAATGGACTCAAGACTACGCCCATATCACTTCCTGTGTCAGGCAGAGGGGATTGTGGGTGGGTTGAATGGAATAAAACTAACTGCATTACCTGTGCGCATCACTTCCTGCCAAATTGGGATCGCTGGCAGTGTTCAAAATTGTCCTCTGAGGGCGGTTCCCTCAAAATATGTACTGTTCACTGAACGCACTGCCAGTACCCCACTGCCCACCCAAATACAGAGCGTTTCTCGCACGAGCAAGTTAAATACACTGGATAAAATGGTTGTGAAGTATGCAGTATTTTCACGCTCAATCATAATTCCCAGACTATGTACATATTTCTGTGATTAGGCTTGTTCTCTTGGGAAAACACTCATTAAGAAGCCATAATCGAACAGATCATTGAAGAGGTGGCAGGTGGTTTTTTTATGCACAGGCGGACAATTTATGACACACCTGTCTTACTGTTGGAAAATATTATGGAGAAAATATTGTACCATTCATATTGTAAGTCAAGGAAAAATACATATATCATTTGAGTACTGCTGTGGTCACTATTACCAGGACTGCTAGCGGACACCTGTCAGTTACACGTAAAAATAGGTTACATTGGCCGCTTGCGTTTGCGACCATTCTGGTCATTTTCCTCTCTCTTAGTCTCTTAGAAAAGGAAGAAAGGAGGTGAAAATGAAGCGATTCTAACAAGCCTATTGTTTCAGACCGCAGAAGCTCTGAATCTGCCTCTAGAACAAACAAAACCAATGCAATGAGCAGGCTTCTCATTATCTCTCAAGGAATAATCGTGAGCAGAAAGGCATCCATAGACACTCCTGAAATTATTGTGTTTTAATAATAAATGGCTCAATGATATCCTCTCGGCTGGTCTATTTTCCCCTTGTTTGCTTAGATTAACAGCATAGACTTGGAGGTTATTTTTGTCCTCTCCCTTGGAAGAAGACACACTTTACCGCAGGAGCCAGAACAATAGAAGAAGTTATAACTTGACACCATTAGTGACAACAAGCTGACCACTGGAGTCAATTGTCATCGAGTGTATGGCGGATGTCAATGGCGGCAGTTCTTCTTGTGAAACCTCAGGCAGTTGGATATCAATTAGTCCGAGCTGGCACAACAGACTAGCTTCTCTGGATCAATACTGACTGACATTCAGTCTAACAGCATTGGTTTGGCTCTCTAAATGACATCACAAAAACTTAGCTGGAGTGGGCGACATTACTAAGCAGGAGGAGTAGATAAGAAAGAGACATCAGACATGTTTATAAGGAGAGGACAGGCGAGGTATACTGTGTACAGTAGAATGGTCCTTTCAGCATATTGTTTGGACTTTTATTTGAGATGCCACTATCAGAGGATGCCGAGGACCGTATTCCTTAAGACAAGGAACAAGGCGGCTTTATACCAATGACAATATATTTTCCCTATCTTTGCCTTGTTGCCACAGCACCTTAATTTCCATGTATATTTTTATTTTTAGATTCAATGTAATCCAGAAAAGTGTTTTAGTGTTTGGTGGTTTAGTTCTGTGTAATTTATGCGTGGAAGCTTTTATCAGAATTTTTGCTACAATTTTTAATTTGTGTTTCTACTGGTTATAGTAATATCATTTTGATTGCTAAATGCAATTTCTGTGATTTATTTAATTAATGTAAGATTGTTTATTTTATTTTTTATATGCCAACCACTCTATCTGAAGTTTCATAGTGGAATAGTATAATCTATTCTATTCAATTCTATTCTATTCCTGAGGGGTTATCAGGTGTTAAAACATGCACTTTGACATGATAAACAGAAAGGCCTTTTGGTGGAAAATCCGCTTGCATGAGATTTCGGGCCTTACTGAGTTTTCTTGGGGAAAATCTGTTTCATTTATAACATGGAGTAACTGCAGCTCCACTGGGAGTGAATAAAGCTGTACTGTATCATGTAATGGCGTAGATTTACATTATTTTGAAGCTACTTTTCCTTTCTGTTTCTGTACTGGTGCAGAAACCAGTTTCCTCCTGGGGAATGCGCAGATTGTGGAGTGGCCGGTAGTGTACAGTAATGACGGATTCTGTAAGCTCTCTGGGTACCACAGGGCAGAAGTTATGCAAAAGAGCAGCACATGCAGGTAAGATAACCACCTCCTGTCCACTCTCCACATTAGTGCCCAATGGAGTTCAGCTGAAATTTATTTCAATAACATTACTGCTCCTACCGCAATGCCACTGTTTCTAATGCTACTGCTACTGCTACTGTTACTGCTACTGCTACTACTACTGTTACTGCTACTGCTACTGCTACTGCTACTACTGCCACTGCTACTACTGCTACTGCTACTACTGCTATTACTACTGCTACTGCTACTGCTACACTGTTACTACTGCTACTGCTACTACTGCACTACCCTATCACTACTGCTACACTCCCACTGCTACTACTGCCACTGCTACTGCACACACTACTGCCACTGCTATCACACTGCTACTGCACACACTGCCACTACCACCACTACTACTACTATCACCACATTACTGTTACTACTATCACATTGCTACTGCTACTGCTACTACTATTGCTACTGCTATCACTAATATCACATTGCTACTACATTACTACTGCTACACTATGCTACATTACTACTGGCTATCATTGCTGCTACTGCTACTGCTACTACTACTATTGCTACTGCTACTACTACTGCTACTACTACTACTGCTACTGCTACTGCTATTGCTACTACTACCCACATGGAAAGAACCTATATAAACATATAGGTTTTGCATATATGCAACATACATAAAATTGGCCGTTTTCATATATTATATAGGTACATATGTTATATATAATTACCTATTTTTTTAGGTACATATATGTTATATATGTACCTATAATATATGAAAACGACCAATTTTTTGTATTTCACATATATGCGAAACGTATATGTGGCCCTATATTAAAACCTAATTTTTTTTTTTTTTAAATTAGGCATCTCCAACTCCACCCGCATCTGGGATATTCAATTAGAGAACTTTGAACAAGTACTCACACTTTCTCACACATGCAGACCCCTGTTGCTAACTCAGGAGAATGTACACAGGTCACAGCTTTCCTCCAAAGACCGAACTCATTAGTTATTTCTCTTTATACTTTCACTGGGTGTGACTTCACAAGCAGAAAATGAGAGCAAAGGTTTCTCAAACTGATAGTAAGTCAGAATCTTGTTTATAAGGGCCCGTCTGACCAACAGGACATGCCTAGGGGAACTCTAATCTACATAACCCTTCCCAGCAGGCCCTTCTCAATTTGCATACCTGTAGAGCATTGGCCAATTGCGCGCTACTTCTGAAAAGAGCTGCCGACCACTGCTGGTTGATACGAGGCGGAGATTAAAACCTATATGTTTATTTAGGTTCTTTCCGCGTGGGAATTTAAGAATCCTTGTTATTTCATCCCTGTAGGAAAAAGTCTGGGACCTTTAGTTGCTATACAAGCATCTCAGATAAAAGTCAAGTGTCTGTTCATTAAGACTCTGAACAGAAATGTAGACTTTGTCTTCAAATTCATTAACCACAGTGAAATGCTCAAATAGATGTGGGGATGAAAATGACTTTTGAAAGGCATGTTTACTTGAATGTATGTTCTTCTATGTACTTTTATTTTGTTATTTTTGTTTTATTTTGCTACATTTAGACTAAGGACCTCTGAGCCATATTTATCTAGAAACTGCTTTACAGACAAGATAGAAAACATTGCATTTGGTGGAGGTAACAGTGTAGTGTATTACCTGTCAGTGGATGTGTATGAGCTGTAATGACGTGAATCCAATTTTATTTAATGTGGTGAATCTGGCAGTGACTTAAACTTGAAAAAATGCTTAATTGATGAAATAAACATAATCAAACCATTTTGCTTTTATACATTTCCTTCTCTTCCACAATACACAACTCAATCTTCATAGAATGGAAATAAGTATGGTCAAGAAAGAATTGATGACCTTGTTATTTTTAATGTTTCAGGAAAAAAAATGTAACAAATACTATTAGATATTTGTGTTGATATCATAGCTTTTTGTCTCCTCTCACTTGCCATAGTCACATGTCAACATATATTTAGGATCAAATGTGATGCCAATTTCACGTGTTCACATGCGATTAATAAGTTATTGCGTGAAATTCTTTTTATTTCTGTAAGGGACTTTGGACTAATATGCAGATATTACCTTGAGAATAAAAATATGAGCTAGGCATCATGTATGACAGTTGCAAAAGTGAGATATGAGCTATACAATAGGTATGACAAACAGAACCGACCACTGGGTATATGAGCTATATAGGAGACATATACCTTTTGTATGTACATAGGCCCTATATGTGGATATAAAGAAGCGATATAGGAGACCTATATGCCCTGTATATGCACATATACGTACCTGAATTTGGCCTATATGTGACCTAAGTGTGGCATATATGCGCATATATGTTCATATAGATTCTTTCCATGTGGGTACTACTGCTACTGCTACTACTACTGCTACTGCTACTGCAACAGCTACTGCTACTGCTACTACTATTGCTACTGCTACTGCAACAGCTACTGCTACTGCTACTACTATTGCTGCTAACATTTTGGGTCATACTATACTCTGCCATTTCTACTACTACTGCTTACATTTACTACTGCTACACTGTTACTGCTACTACTGCTGATATTTTACTGTTGCTACTGCTTTTTACTACTGCTGTTGCTGCTACTACTGCTACTGCAACAGCCACTGCCACTGCTACTTCATTTCTACTACTTTGCTTCTCATTCATTTTACTATAATGCTACTACTACTGCTGCTATGTTTACCACTGCTAACACTACGGCTACTGCTAATGCTACTGCTACTACTACTGCTACTGCTACTACTACTGCTTACTGCTACTGCTACTACTGCTGCTACTGCTACCACTACTACTTCTACTGCTACTACTACTGCTACTGCTACTACTACTGCTACTACTGCTGCTACTGCTACTGCTACTACTTCTACTGCTACTGCTACTGCTACTGCTGCTACTACTGCTACTACTAATGAAAGGTTGTTCTTAGAATGACGACTTGCCGAAATCGAAATTTAAAAAGGTGAAAAGATATATATTGTCGAAAGAAGAGAATCGAAGAAATTCATTTTGGCAGAAATCGAAAAATGACGTACTTACATAGAGTGACATCATCGCGACCCCTAACCACTAGAACTGCATTGCGTTGGCGAAAAGAATGACGTTAGTTTGAGTCTCTTGCATAATTAGAAATGAAGTTTTGGATCAAAACGTGTTTTCGACCGTTTGTGTGACCTTGACCTTGGACATAGAAACTTAAAAAAGTATAGGTTTGTGGCGAGTGTCCTATGCTAGTATGTCTCCAAGTTTTGTTTAGATTGGCGAAAGGGTGCGAAACTAACAAACTGACAGACAAACAGACGTCTAATGCAACCAACTGATATACTTGTGAAATTGTACAATTTCGGCAAGTAATAATAATGAGAATAATACAACGTAATAACTAGAGGAGCACCATATGCCGTGGTTTGGTCCCGCCGGATGCAACCTGTAATCCGGCGGGCACCGGGACCATGTACCCAAAAGCATAGAAAGGGACCCACTCGCACAGGCTGATACAAAAATAGCGAAAGTATTTAATAAATATACTTTAAAAAATAACAATTCTCCAACATAAGAGCACAGGGGAGCAGCAGCACCACACAGCAGGGATAAAACAGAATGCAGCTGCAGCTGCCCACTGGCAGTTGCAGTGCTGAAATAGTCTGCCTTCACCTCCACCTCAACGAGCCACACCTGATGCCCGTTGAAGTGGAGGCGAAGACAGCAGGAGGGTGAGGGACTGCAAGGCAAAACCATTACACCATAGTGTCTGACCTCTTCTGGAATGTTGACCTTGACCTTTAACCTTGACCTGTGAAAATCTAATCTCCCCTTACTGTTGTCATATATACCCTTCCTTTCAAAGTTTCAACAAAATTGGTCCAAAACGTTTTCCGTTATTATGCATACAAATGGATGGACAGACAAACAAAGGGGGGCAAACAGGTAACCTTTGCTTGGCTGTTGGCCGAGGTATTAATATTAGGTATTAACAATAACAATAGTATTATGTAATAAAATTACATATATGAACTATATTTGGGTAGCTCCTGGTTGGTTTTTGTCATCAGCAGAGGTAAGACCACCACTAGCAGGGGTGGTTAGCCACCAGATCTTCCAACAGATCAACCAACGGGACCAATAGGAGTGGCAGGGTGGCCTAGTGTTGGGTTTTAGTTTGCCTGACTGAGTACTTTAGAGTTCCTGCTTCAAGTCCCTGGTGGAGTGCAGGATCCTGACTCGCATTTGGAGGGATAAATTTTGGAAATACTCCACCCTTGAGCAAGGCTCTTTACCACAAAAACAGCTCCAGGGGCATTGCCCCTGCTTCTCTCTCTCTCTCTCTCTCTCTCTCTCTCTCTCTCCCTTTCAAATCTTCTCTCTGGCATTTCTCCCAGGGCATCCTTGAAAAAGAGAAACATTCCCCTGGTTAAATAAAAGTAAAAAAGCAGATTATTTAGCCGGAACTGTCTGCCTGTTTGACCGTCTTCATAACTCTTGGTGCTAGTGATGCTAGCCTTTAGCGCATTAAAACAAGGAGGCGAGGACATTTGAGGAGAGAAGAAATAATGACTATTCTGAGCAATAAAAGCACACAATAAAAACATTCCACTATTAAAGTATTGAAACTACAAAAATATAGCTGAAAAAAGACTATAAACAGAGCATAAATCATTTTAAGATTGTACAAACCATTTTTAAACATACTGTATGTGCCTAAATGAGACATAAAAGATGACATAGAGCCAAGGACTCAGATGAAATAAATGGGAATTTTTATCAAATATCCCCAGCCAATCTTGCTCCTTCAGACTTTACCCCTTTTAAGTATAAGATTATAAACATAATGTTAAAATGGTTTTACCTGAACACTCTAATGCTGATGGAACTATCACGACTGGCTATTGAATGGAATACTACAACTATCAGTTTAAACTTTGGTACTTTTTTAGTTGTTACATCGCATTGCTTTAGTTTGCCCCATATTTCTATCCAGTGTAACGTACTGCAAGTGCACGCAGAATGCCACCGAAACGGCTGCAGAGCATGGATCAGATGAGGTATAATTTCTCATCCAAAGAGTCAGTATTGCTGAAGGGCTTTTTAGTACCGTCCTAACATACCTGACTTAACTGTCACAGTCTTGTTGTTTTATCAGTCGAGATAGGTATTCAGAACAAAAGCCTGCACCCACAGAGGCCAATTTTTGACAATAAGGTTGAACACCCCTACTCTGTAAACCCTGGTAAGAGGGGTGAACCCAAATGTTTTGTGGAAACCAATAACCTCAAAAAAAAAAAAAAAAAACTGTGTATGCCAGCTTAATGATCTTGTGTTCACAGCACTTAAAAAACGTGTAAAAAATAACTTTGCCTTATTTTCTTTATGTTCCTTCCACACAATTCAATTACGTTGGCTTACACAAAAAATTTTTTTTTGTTGTTGTTGAGGTGATCAGTTTCCACAAAACATTTGAGTATCAGGGCTTACAGTGTACTCAATAGTTTTTGATAAAATGTCCTGTTCTCGCGTGGTCTTTTGAACTGGCGGCGGTGAACTCAAATTGACGCTTTGAAGAGTTCAATTCTGAAAGGGTTGACTCAATTTTTTTTTTTTTTTAACTGTGTTCATATTTCCGACTGGGATAAGTAAGGTCTGAAATGTTTCTCACTCACTCTAAGCTCCTGGTAAGAGGCCTCGTCCAAACTAAACATATTTCAGCATGCCGGCAATGGAGAGCTGTCAGCTTCCCTGCGGGTGGCCGGAACTACAGTAAGCCTGTCGTCACTGACTCAGCGATGTCGCCAAAAATACGCACTGTCTGCCGTTCGCTCGGCTCGCAAACCACCGCTCGCACGCCGAGGCCAATAGGCATCGGCAGTTCGGCACTGTTGTTGCCATGGAGACTCCAGGGAACCATCATCCAGGTTCCTCGGTGAAATTATTTGCGCGCAAGTTTCGTTGTCTTGCCAGTTCTGGAACGAGAGAGCAGGAAACTGACAGAACAATTGAAAAGATGAGGGTGGAGATAAAAGGCTATTTCCAGCAGCCTGAAATGTCTTTTATTCCAGAAATGTCCCCTGATATATGGGCATTCTCCATTGCATCGCGTGAATTTTTCAACCGTTTTTCTATTTTGTGTTCGTGTTTGTTCTCTGGGTCGCGCATTTTACTGTAACCTGGTGAGGCACGAGTGCTGTAGTTTTGCGCAATATATTTATGCCCTCTGTCACATTTTTTAGACACAAGAATGTTTTAAGGAAACTGTTTCTTATTTTTCTTCCTGAACCTCGCTGTGTTTTGTTATGTTACTGTCGTGGCATTCTGGGTAATGGCACAGCATAACATCTCAGCTCTGATGGGAAAGGAGATGAGATCATGACTGGTGATAAAAGCAAACTGGCATCACGCCTTCACACATAATGAAATAAATTGCAGTTCTCAACTGTAGTTCCCAAAAATGGGGTGAGTTACTTTGGAGAAATAGAGGAATTGCGCTGTTCCTGCTTACTGACGTGTCAATCTCGGCTTCATCATTTCCAGGGCAGTGCTACCAGGCACTCAATTCAAAATTTGGAGTTAATTTATCACCTGACAGAGTAACACCTCATGTATTCTGTCTGTAGGGTGTAAAAGTTTTTACTGTGATTTGAAATTACTAGAATATTGAAAATAACGCCATAAGAAATGACGAGAACTGGCAATTATGCCCAAAAAGATTAGCCTTTTTCCAACCACGAAAGACAATAACAACGATCACAATACCTCTAATTATAAAGCATATGAGCTTTGCAGGAATAAAAACGCTGTAAAAATGCAAAATAGTGCAAAAATATAACACAAAAGAATATTCAATACGATAAAATAATAAAAGAAAAAATGAATCATTGAGTCTCCAAAGGGCCCGACTCCAATGACTGAGAGGTCTGCATATCTTATAACAGAAAGTAACTGTCTTGTAATTTCAGCCCAAAGTATCCCAATGACACCCTTTTGAAAGGAAATAAAGTAGAAGTATATGGGTTATAATATATCGGATAAAAAAATATATATACAGTATATATATTTTTTCCCTTTGCTGGAAAACAGTGTTCCTTGGAGTTGGGCCCTTTGGAAACTCAAGCATTCAAATATAAACAGAAAATAGACAGACGGCAAATTGAGTTACACAAATCAAAATAGGATGAGAATGTGTCTCCTTTGAGGAATTAGCTCTGTTGTGCCAATGAGGAAGTCAGGGGGCGGTGATGTGTGGCAGTGCGGCCCAAATTGGACGATGGCGATTAGCGGTCAGCATCGCGGTTGAATGGATCTGTCCTGCTGATTTTGTCTCTACTCGTAACAGAACTACATCTCAGCGTTGACCAGAGTCGGGGGGCGCTTATCCTATGGTAATTCAGTCTGAGTGATTTGACGTAGTGAGATGTGTTTCGGAAAAGGCCTCACTCATTTCCTTCTCTGTCCCTCTCTCTCTTTCTCTCTCACTCTCTCTGCCTTATCATCTCCCTCTCTTCCTCCACTTTTCCTGCAGTTTTATGTACGGCGAGCTCACTGACAAGAAGACAATAGATAAGGTCAGGTGGACCTTTGATAACTATGAGTCCAATTGCTTCGAAGTGCTCCTGTACAAGAAGAATAGTGAGTATACCATCGCTGTCAGTGTAGAGCGTGGGGGTGTGTTCACTCATACCACCGTCACTTTTCCCTTAAGACTGAGTAACATTTCGACTGGCAATGCAATCTCTGCTCTATTATTATTATTTTTTTAATCTTCAAGCCTTCCCACAAGCACCTTCATGACGGGATAATTAACCGAAAGTGCTGTGTCTGAACTCGAATGAAGTTCAGACATGGGAATGTTAGTTGACCCCATAAAACCGTCGGACCCATAAATGGGTCTGTCAAATACAGCTGTTTTATTCAGATCTGTAAAACTTCTGGCCCATGTTATATACTAGAGGAGATCCCAAGGTTTCCAATGATCCCAAATATGTCCAGTTGAATTGCAGAGAAATGTGTATAAAATGATGCACAAGGCGTAGATATCTTCCTTTTGATGTAATGGTGTGACCATAATAACATGGCATCCAGGGTTTGAATATTTCTCTCAATATAAGTGTAATGTTGCTGTAGTGAAGCGCTGAAACCAGCAGATGCAAAATATGTACATGACATTGTCCTACTATATGAAAAAAAGTTTCTTAATGTTAAATCTGCTAAAGGGAAAACTTAAGTGAAAAAGTCAGAGTCTAAGGGGTTAAAGGTGACTACACAACACCTTTGGGCTGAACTTTACCTGCCGAGCCCAAGACTCACTGTATATGAAATATATTCACAAATTACTTCAGTTCAGTGTGACAAAACATCCCTTCTCCAGGAATTCCCATAGAAAAGTAATGTTTTTCTGTCCGTATAACTGTTGGCATTGCATTCAGACAGAAAACCATTGTATATTACCTTAAAACTACTGTATTTGATGCTGGGTTTTTTTCGCACACCACTGAGCTGTCCTCTGATCTCTGTTATCAGTTGCTTTAATAATAGTAGCATGAAAGTAGTTATACGTTTAAAAAGTTGCTTTACCCTTAGAGCGCTAAATGCAACCATTGTTACTCAATGATGTTAGATTTCAAAATCAAGGCTGTTGAAAATGAATAAATCTTCAAAAACCTTTCTGCTAATTAGCTGATAGTTAATGAACTAATGTTAATTAATTTGTTAATTGTTGTACCCTTATTGTAAAGTGTTACCAAGTTGACTTGCAACCATTTTACTCAAAGTTAGATTTCAAAATCAAAGCTGTTGAAAACCTTTCAGGGTTTATCCGGCACAAAATAATTACATTTATGTACATGTATATAATTACATTGATTTCAGCGCCTTAAGGGTTAATGGTGAAATTGATGAGCACTGAAAGGTAATATTCAGCCAGTGTGCACTTGGTACAGTCAATATACGGCATTTGTACATTGTTCATATATGAGGGTTCTTTATAGCCTGCTCTGAGTGTTTCTTTTTTTTTAAGTTTACTGAATCATGTGATTAAATGATAGCCTCTGATTGGATCTCTAACAAGCATAACAAAAGTTAGTCTCAGCGTCTGCTGGCTCTATTTCAGTTGAAGCAAGACAGCCAGTCTGCTCAAGACCTGTGGCAAGTTCTCCAGTATGCTTGGAACAATCTACCAGCCAATGATCTGAGATAAAACCCTCTGGACAGCGCACTGATGATGGCTAATGCGGTTTTAATGACAAATAGTGGTCACTCCAAATATTGATTTAATTTTCAACTGTTCATCAGTATTAATGGTGACTTTTTGGATAATTTCACACCTTTCATTATTTTTGAGAGCGTCATTGCTTTTCATATCTTCTCCACCCCCCACCCCCCACACACACAGGGAGCCCCGTTTGGCTGTACATGCAGATAGCGCCTATCCGGAACGAGAACGATAAGGTGGTCCTTTTCTTGTGCACCTTCAAGGACATTACGGTCTTCAAGCAGCCCATCGAGGATGAAACCACTAAGGGTAAGTAACCGCACTGTCTGCTAGTCCACGAGTCTCGTGAGGGCGCTTGGACATCCTTAGGGTCAAGAGCTCGCTGGGAAATTCGCTGGTCGGCTTTGTCTGTGTGCTGTCATGTCACAGAAGAGTGCTTGAGCTCACTTCTTAAGCAATTTGCTTATCAGGTTGTCGTCTTGCTCATTCACTCACACAATCATTCCCTCAGTCCTGGATAGTCACTCAAACTGTTGTTTTTCTGAACATTTTATGTTCGTAGGTCGCCTGTGAGGAGTTAGCCTGTGGACAGCGGCGAAAATCCCATCGGTATTTGTGGAGGTATTGAAATGTCAATAGTATAGCTTGTGAACCAAGGCAGTGTGCGCTCTATCTTCGAAGTGCGGAAGAAGATAATGATGATGGATGATGTACTCAGGAGAGCGACATGTCCAGATTAGCCATTAGCTTAGTGGCTTGTGGGAAATGGGATATGTCTCGTTTAGCCCAGAAACCCCTCATAAGTCCATCACCATTCCTACCATTAAGTCAAGCATAAACCTGCTTAAGCTTTTAAAATTTCAAACTGGTTTTCAGTTAGTTGGCTAGGTAGTCAGCCAGTAGTCAGCTGGACACTTGGTAACTAGCTTACTCTACCAGCTTAGCCAGTTTTAACCATTTTGATCAGCAATAGATCAACTTTCTGCTGGTCCAAACCAGCCAGCTATGGTCAAATGGGCCCAGCTTAGAATCCGAGCTTGTCTTTTGCTGGATTTATCCACAGGGATTTCCATTAAATGCTAAAAAACACAGCCGGCACGTGCAAGTAATTGTTTCATTACCAGACCTCAACAGTTTTTTTTTTTTTTTTATTGATGCTTTTATACCTTGGAGAAAAAGTGATTCAGGCTGGTGAGAGAGTGCAGCAGGGCCTAATTGCTGAAGCATGTGATCAATATCAGGAGCCATTAGCACACCTGCAGGTCTCTCATCGGCCTGACGCTCACTGCATTCCTCTCCTGGGCCCAGGAAGAGCCGGGACAGTAAGATAGATGCTCATTGGCTAAACTGTCAGCCCTGTATAGGTCAGCTATTTGATGGTTCTCCTGGGAGATTTCCAACTTTGCATAGCCCACTCCGCCATGGAAGTCCAGCTTGGAAATATGGATTCGATGAGCACGTTTGAAGAGAACTCTGTAGAATGTTCAGCGTTAATGGAATCGTGCTGGAGTAACTCTGAGTCCAACGGGAAATGTGTGTACGCCAAAAGAGTCAATTCAACGCTCAAAAGAGTTGGTTTAATGCCGACCATTTCACTATGTTGGAATATTTTTTGTTTCTAAAAAATTGTTGTAGGACCTCATTGCTGAAAGGGTTAATATGCTGAGACGATGTTGCCCAGAGAGGTGGGCGGTCGGGCAGAGCAGCCGGGCAGAGATGGACTCGTAAAGATGGGAAAAACTCAGTCAGCCACTGGCACACTTTTAACTTAATGAGATTTCTGCTTAGCTGTTGATAAAGGGTCCATTTCTGAGAAAAAAACAACCATAAATCCTGTAATGTGCAGGTTCTGTAGCCGCTGAAGGTCTGATGTTGCTGCTCGGTGCTTTTGGCCCGTTATAACTCTGTTTCTGCCGGCCTTGCGTTCTGTCTGCCAGACTCAAAAAGGAGTCAAAATGTTTCATCGCTGGAGGATGATTTGATTCGAAGGGGCTATATTCTTTAATCATGCCTCTTCAGAGCATTGTCTAATGGAGTCCCAAAGGCTACTTAGTAGTATGTGCCCTGCATTTCCATATCATTCCCTTTGAGTTCCACCGTACACTGGGGCAGCTCTCTCCAGCAGGGAGACCCAGTGCTATGAAAATGAGCAGCTCCACTGCCTGCGATGCTACCTGCTGGTGAGGGGTGGAATTGCAGCCTGAAGTTAAAGGAGGCTATGGCGATGCTCACAGAGCTAAAGAAAACACTGGAGTGGACACAAGATCAGTTTTGGCGAGATTTGGGTCCGCCATCTTACTGAAGGATAGCATCCTGTATGGAACTGTGAGAAACCTTCAACCAAGGTAGTTTAGAGGTGGAATACAGAAATAATGTTGATGATTTTTTGATTCTAAGGGTATATTAACCTAAGTAAAGTTCATATATGAGCACAAGTGAAAAATAGACCCGAAAGTGAACTTGATGCTGATGATACTACAATTAACAGATTTATCACTTAACATACATAATATTTTTACTGTGAAAGAAATTCGGTGTTTTTCATTTTATTTTATCTAGTCGCATATGCACATGTACGGCGTTTGATTGCGCAATTCCCCTGCCGATTCCTTACACAAGATGGCGGATGCATCTCACGTTTTCTGGTTGGTTCAGCCAATGACTTTGTCCACTCTAGTGTTTTCTTTAGCTCTGTGGTGATGTTAAATGAAGCGTGGCCACTATTGTTTGTGTGTGCATGTGCGTACGTGCACAGGCGTGCGTGTGTATGCGCGTGTGAGTGTGCACGTGCGCAAGTGTTGATCAGATCCTAGACGAAATGATATTTTCTAAACAGACAGAGGAATTGACCATTTTTTGTCACGCTAACAATTACAGCGCCAGAGCACTCAGGAAATGCAAGAAAATTAGAAGCTTACTTGGCTAAAAGTCTACAAATTAAGTCCAGGGATGATAAATCTCGGCAATTCCTCCATGGAGGAGATCGAAGAGGAGTCTCCCAGAATGAATAATATGAAGATTAGACTTTTTCTATGCTGATGCCCTACAACTCCATTGCTTTTAATCGCTGGAAGTGGTCGTTATATTAGTGTAGGAATGTTCCGTTGAGAATTTCATTTTCAGTGGAAAATCCAAATTCAGAAATGAATCCCCCCTCTCCACAAAGATTTTACTTCAATCCCTTTGATTCATTAACAAGCGCAAGTCCTGAACCAGAAGTTAGAGAAGGTCAATAAAATCCATCATTGATAAAAATGAAGTAAAGGGTTGCTGTAGTACACTATAAGAATTGTATAGAGTTCTATAGTGTGGCTGTAGTGTTCTATAGTACATTTCACCAGCTATGGTATTACCATAGTTTTTCTGTAGTGTTATTTTATTAGCAGTGGTTGCCCTACAATATTTCAATAGTAACACTAAAATCTCTATAGTGCGTTCCAAAAAACCATGCAATTAAAAACAGTAATACTGATAGTTTTTTGGTGGTATTTTTTATGGTATTCATATAGTATTTTTTGGTAAGGAATGGGCTGAGGTCAGGTTAGGAATACACACATTACGTCCTGATGCCTGGACTTTTCAACTTTGGGCTCTATTGAGCATTAGCTAGATGTGCAACTCATATACATGTAAATAGATGTTAATGGTAAATGGGTTACATTTATATCGTGCTTTTCTAGTCTTCTGACTACTCAAAGCACTTTACAACATAGACTTCAAATTCTATCACTCTCACACAGATTCTTACTCTGATAGCAGAGGCTGCCATGCAAGGTGCCAGCCTGCTCAGTGCCTTCCTCAAGGACACTTCAGCCTGCTCAGCGCCTTCCTCAAGGACACTTCAGCATGTTCAGCGCCTTCCTCAAGGACACTTCAGCATGTTCAGCGCCTTCCTCAAGGACACTTAAGCATGTTCAGCGCCTTCCTCAAGGACACTTCAGCATGCTCAGTGCCTTCCTCAAGGACACTTCAGCCTGCTCAGTGCCTTCCTCAAGGACACTTCAGCATGCTCAGTGCCTTCCTCAAGGACACTTCAGCATTCTCAGTGCCTTTCTCAAGGACACTTCAGCATGCTCTGTGTCTCGCTCAAGGACACTTCAGCATGCTCAGTGCCTTCCTCAAGGACACTTCAGCCTGCTCAGTGCCTTCCTCAAGGACACTTCAGCCTGCTCAGTGCCTTCCTCAAGGACGCTTCAACATGCTCTCTGGAGGAGCCCGGGATCGAACCAAGAGTCTTCTGGTTACTGGACCTCCTGAGCCACGATTAGCATGGCAGAATGAAGGTGACTGTGCCAGAATGTTGAGGGGAATGTGTGTCCCTTGGCATTGGAGTTTTGATGATGTCCCTTGAGGAAGGGAGGGTGGTGGATCCGTGGAGAGTATGACCTATTTACCTGGGGACTGAATGGATTGCGGCCTCCTTTTGGCTCAGTCTGACAGCCTCCATACTGACTCTTATGAAAATAGCCTATAGTCTCCACACCACAATATAAAAGCTTTGAGTCAACACCGGTTGTCGGGAAAAGCACTATAGAAACGCAACTATCAATTAAGTTAAAAATAGCCGAGAGATCGATATATCGGACGCCGTGAGGGTCTGACTTTTTAGTGACACGCGTAGCCTCTGTGTTCACTCCTTACTGACCGTCCGCCAGCACAGAATGCTTCGGTACCACCGTTAGAGCCCCTCAGTAAAGCTGCCACCTCAAGCGTGAATCAGACATTAGAGGTCACGTGTCATCGCTCCATCTCTCTGTCTGTGGTAGCTCTGCAGGGGGCTTCGTGTTGAATGTGACCACTGTTCTCCACCCTCAGGCGAGTTTCACTGGATAGAGAGCCAGGGTGGCACGTGCTCTCGATACTGCAAGAGATGGAAGTAGCTTCCTTTGTCTTTGCACTCTTGAAGCTCAGATTCCGTTTGTGAATTGCTCTCGTCCTCGTACTCCTCTCTGCCCTTTCTCAACTGGGTGCTTACGCGTCCCCAGGCAAAGCTTTGCTATAATGGAACCCATATTTAGCGGCTCTGCCGTCCGGACGGCTTGAGGTTAAAGACTGCGTATGTCTAGACTGCCACTGTATTCTCCGAAACAGTTGAGGCTGTAGAATAGGGCGGATGGATGGGCTCTCGCCGTTGGCTGCCGTGCCAAGCGAGCGTGCAACATGTATGCATTTGTGTGTGTGCAGAGCCGGAGAGCCAAACCCATTAGAGCCTGGGGCCTGCTAACTGAATGCCTGAAGAGCCACCACTCGGCTCAGTCAGCCAGTAAAGCTAGCCATCTGTGCCTGGGCTTTGGCGGAGAGAATATATTTAAAACAGCGCTTTCTTAAACAGTAAACACAAGCTGAGATGCACATGGGTGAGCTCTAAATTTAGACAACAAGACCACTTTCTCCTCTCACAGTACTTCAGATTTGATGCTGTTACCTCTGCCAAGGTGGTTATGTAATCGGTTGTGTTTGTATTATTGCTTGCAAAATCTCATTTTTGCTACTATATCAATCATGGTGTTTGTCTGTTTGTTTGTGCTCACTGCAGCATCCAAAATTCTTGAAGTCTTGATCTGATATTTATACCACAAGAGGGTCAAAGGTCAATACACATTTGGCCATTATCTTGCTTCAGAAAAATGATAAAGACATGGACCTAATGCCAAAATGTCTCATCTTGTCTCGTGTTTTTGAAGTTTTATAAGTGTAGCTCGATGAACGATTTCATGTTTGTTAGTTGCTTAGTGAGCAGGCTTACAGAGAAACTAATGGACAAATTTGCAAGAGCATTTCACCAAAGATGGACCTTGGCTTGACTCTCAGTTAATTAGATTTTGGAAGTAATCTGGGTCTTGAGCCATGATTTTTTTTTTGAAGGGTTCTTCACCGTTGCAAAGTTCCTTCACTAATACACAATGATTTAAAATGAGAAAAAAATTGGGGACATTATCTCAACAATATCGAGGAAATGTCAAAAAAAACTGATAGTGTTTAGTGCCAAATGGGGAATTGTTCAGCCTTGGCGGAGGCTTGCAATCTCGGATAGCCCTTGTTTCATGTTTTTTAGTCAGCTCAAGCTGCTGGAAATCTCGAGTCCTCACTTCAGGTCAGTGAATGGTAGTGATGCTCCATTCTCTGTTTTATAACCACTGTCAATCAATTCTGAAGGCGAAAAAGTCATTCCAATCGCAATGTAGTCAATAGACCATGGCTGGCCGAAGAGGAAAGACAAACCTTGAGTGTGTTTCAGTTCAGCATGTAATACGCCCGCAGGATTGGACTGGGAACATTGTTGTCTTCTGTTGTCCATATGGTGCCAGATCTCGTGCATAGCTGGAGGCCACCCGAGTCCCCAAGCGCATCACGCATGGGCGACCTGCTGTCATTCACCCATGAAAGATTTCATTCGTCCAAAATTCTTAGGCACTGTGACATCATAATATGAGCACAGTAAATAAACGGACGGGAGGGGGTGCGGCAGGCTATCTTGAAGTGGCTATTTTCCTTGCGCTCCCGTTGCGTCTTTTTATTCGCGTGTGAAGCGATTTGAGCTGTAGCCCGGGAGGTCACATGACCAGTACAGGCGTGGAGTCGGTTTCTGCGGGCGAGCATCATCGGGGGAGATGCTGTCATGGCCGCTTAGGTTTTCTTGCTCAAGCCCCGCAGGCAACCGCATTCTCGTTTCAAAAACAAGAGTCGAGCATTAAAAGAAGATTTCTCTCCCTTTAATATGTGATGAGAGTGGCGTTTCATCAAAGCAAGCTCCCAGCTGGTTTTTCATGTCTCCTTTCCCGAAGATGATAGCCCTTTTCATTTTAGAGTTATGAAACCTCGCTATACCCTCATGGGGTTACGCTCATTCTCCAGTGGTAGCGTGATGGCGGGACAGAGTTGGGATTTTCTGGTTGTTCTAGCCGCTGGGGTTAGCTTTGTTGTCAGACTATCTGTAGAGGGGAATAAAGACTCGTGTGAGAAGAGCTGCATGAACATAAACTAACTCTGGTTGGATCGAAGGCGGAAGGGTGTCACGCATAGGAATTCTTCTAATTCTCTACACACGAGAATCTGTGATCCTCAACGAACAAACCGGGGTGCTGATATAAACCTGTTTACTAAGAAATCCTCAATTCACTGGAGCTTCTTTGCTGTATTAAAAAACTAAGATGCCCAACAAATTGATCATATTGAAGTAAATCGTTAATATTCACCCTGTTAAATAGTACAATGCCCTAGGTAATCAAAATAATTGTCCAGAATGATGATGGAATACTCCGTAAAGAGATATCCATGAGATTCCAGGAATTTCTATGTCCCATGATGTAGATGAGAAGAAAAACTGTACAGCTGACGATGTAGACAAAGAAACATTGTCTTGACTAAATCCAAGATTTTTTATGAATAAATGTTGTAGTGCACCAAGAACTGCTAAATCTAGTATTCATTGCCTCACTAGTCCACAAGTATCCATACACCCAAAAGAACTTTCCAGAAGTTTCCACAGTCTTCTCGATATCTGTGTCTTGCTTGAGAACCTTCCATGCATATGTAATCGCCTTTAGTCTTGCGCCGGTACAATCCAGCTGTAACTATAACTTTCCGGAATAGTTGAGAAATATATACAGCAGAATTTTTCTGGACTGTTCCACAAAACTCTTGACTATTCTTCATACATGTACATATATGTATAACATGTAGCTGTTGAGATGTTGAGTAACGCTTAATTGAGACTGTAAAATAAAAGACTGAAAAATTCCAGAAGTGTTCTTCTGTAGAGAGTTATTGACCAGAGCACATGACTACTCCTCCCGTTTTAGGGTTTATTAGCCTCTCTTGCCCTGTTTTGGTCTCATTTGGGGCAGTGTCTCCTTGACTGCTCGATATCAGGACCAAATTACCAATACTTTTTCAGCATGGGGACTCAAAATGAAAAATGTGGAACTTTTCAGGGACCAGCAAAATATGGAGCATTGCGTAGTCCAAACTCCAACTCTGGAGCCCAACTTATTCACTTTCTCGACCCATATCAGATCTAAAATCACGGTTTAACCCTTGATCTGTCTGCTCAACCTTTTAGTATAGCACAGTTTGAGTCACAGTATCTAATTGAAAGATGTGTTAAACTTAACTGATTGGATTTTTTCAGCATAACATTCCTCAACCAAGAGTTAGAGTAGACTCAATCAGGTTAAGTTCAACGCCTCCTTCAGTTAGCCATAGTGACTCGACTAAACGGGACTCCACCTAAAGGTCGAAGCAGTTAAAGGGTTAAGAAACATTAATCTGGAGGAGGGGGCGTTGTAAGGAGCCATGTCTCACAGTTCTGGTGTGTTGTAGTGCTGTTATTGTAGCGTAGTTACTCAAAGCACTCCCTTGTTTTCGCAGGATGGACCAAGTTTGCGCGGCTAACGCGAGCGCTAACGAACAGCCGCGGAACCCTGCAGCAGCTCACACCCATGAACAGGGCAGAGGTGTGTCATAAGCACTCTCGCCTGGCGGAGGTGAGTGTGCTGCAAACACACACTCAGACTGTCTCGCGTATGCACACGCACACTCACACATACATACGCACTCACATTTACGCACACACACTCACGCACCCATACACACGCATGCTCTCACTCTCACACATACGCACATATAGGTGCTCACACATAACCAAACACACATTCATTCGCTCTCACACGTGCGCACACACATGTTCTCGCTATTACACATTCGCACATTTATGTACATACACACACCCAGACACAAACATACTCCCACTCTTACTCATACTAACGGACGTACACACATACATGTACGCACACACATCCATACACACACGTATGCTCACTCAAACACATGCACGAGCACACACACACACAAACACACACACACACACACACACACACACACACACACACACACAAGGTTTTACTCACATCCATATACATTCATAGTCTCACTCTTACACATAGACACAGACACACACACACTCTGAAACATACACACATACTCACACACACCCATGCATACACATACACTCACATGCATATACACACACTCGCTTAACCTCACACATACACACAAATACATATGTAAATGCATTCACATGCACACACACACACACACACACACACACACACACACACGCAGGCATACAAATGTTCACACCCACATCAACGCACACATACAAATGTTCACACGCATGCACAATCATACACACCCTCACACCCACATTCAAAGAAATGCGCATGTGCAGGCACGTGCACACATGTACACGTGCACACACACATACTCAAGAACACACTGAGCTGCTGTACACTCGTATAAACAGTGAGTTATTCATATCAGGGAGTGGATATAATTGCTGCAGCAAACTGCACAGTGGAGACAGGTCTGTGCTTTAAATAAACTTCACCACTTTACCTCAAATACCTCTGGCTGACTAAAAATACCTCCCAGGGAGATCTCCAGGTCCAGTGCACATTTCCCTGCATATGGTCCTGTTCTCATAGACAGCTGAGGTGCTCTGAGTTCAGCTCATTAATCAGAGCCCAGTCTTACTACTGCTCACTCTCTAACTGCTGCGTGCCTGACATCACTGGCAAACTTTCCATCTCAATCCACTTAATTCAGGAAATGAACAGAAACCCAAGTCGTGAAATGAGAAAAAAGATGCCCATTAGTTAATTGGTTAATTACATTTTACAATCGGAGTTCATTTTTGTAGCTGATTTTTTCTTTCTTTCTTTAACTGGGGCAGGGCAGGGCAGTCTTTTCAGACGGTGCAGTGCTGACCTGCAGTACTGCAGTTTGGCCGCTAGAGGCAGAGTTCAGCTAAAACTGTTGCAGAAAGTGCAGGGAAATGATAATAGCGTTTGAATAAACATAATGAAAACAATCAATCTGTGACGGTTTCTCTGTTTACCTTTCACTTAAAAGATGCACGCATGAACACACACATACGCGCGCGCGCGTGCGCGTGCGCACACACACACACACACACACACACACGCACACGCACACACACACACAACACACACACACTGTTGATCAGAGTATTTTACTGAGCTTCAAACCTGTCTGGTTAGATTAGATTATAATTGTTTTATTGTGGCTCATAGTGAAAAATGGTGCTCTATGCATGCATTATCTGTAGGCATCTTGATAACCCATATTTTCCAGGAGCTAATATTGCTGTATTACGTATAACCACAGTGGGAGGTATTTAATAATGCACACATAGGATTTAGTACCTGCTCTGTGTCTTTAATTTATTTTCCTGTGGATATCTGTGCAGATCAGATAACCCGGTTCTTTACATTCAACAGAGCTTACAGTAATGCGCACAGTAGCTGTGAGCTTTGGAGAGATGCAAAGCAGACAATAGCGGTGGTTCTTAACGTTGGTCCTTGGGGCGATCTGAGTACATTAGTTTTTGTTCCAACCACAATTGCTGTTGTAGAATTTTAACAAGCTTTTATTCTGTCTTAATTAGGTGCATTTCATGTTTGGAGCAGTTATTTTACCCTCTTAAGCCACACGTTGACAGAAATATCCATGCTTGCCATGAAGAATTAAATTTCCATATCCACAAAAAGAGGGAAAAATGTAAACGGTGAAATCAAAGAATTAGGTGCCTAATTGTTGAGACCTAAGGCCCTGTTTACTCTTGGTTTTAATATGCGTTTTGGCTGATCGGATCATAAGTGGTCAGCACTAAATGCAAGTGTAAACGGACTCCAAGATGCACTGAGATCTGATCACTCAAACCACTTGTGGAAGTTGTCTGGGACACATCTGACCACATATGTTTAGTAGTGTAAACGCTAATCTGCCCTGATACGTCCCCGATGAGGATGTAACCAGACAAACGTCATCAATGTTGGCCACTGGCTTGTTATAAAGCAGCGCCAATGCTGGATAATCCGAGTATGTAAACTATAGGCAGAAATTTTAGCTTGCCCAAAAAAAAAAAAAAACATGAAACGGGGTCAAAATCTCGGCTTCGTCCGGCGGGAACGGCTGCTATTATTGTTTAATGACGTATTAACTGTGTGCCTTAGCAGAAGCTACGTGGTAAGCAACAAAATCCGATCTCAAATGGTCAGCTTAACACCAAGGGTAAAAAGCAATATGTCACACCTGACCACTTGTGATCCGATCACCCAAAATGCCTGTTAAAACCAAGTATAAACGAGAACTAACTGATGCATGGTCGCCAAGCAAATGATGCAAGCAATTCATTCATTTTCTATACCCGCTTATTCCTCACTAGGGTCGCGGGGCGAGATGGAGCCTATCCCAGCTGACTACGGGCAAAGGCAGGAACCCACCCTGGACAGCTTGCCAATCCATCGCAGGGCGCACACACCATTCACAGACCATTCACTCTCACACTCATACCTATGGGCAATTTAGTGTTTCCAATTAACCTAACATGCATGTCTTTGGACTGTGGGAGGAAACCGAGTAACCGGAGAAAAATAATGCAGGGAGAACATGCAAACTTCACAGAAAGGCCACAGGCGGATTCAAAACCTTCTTTGTGAGGCGCCCACAAGCAAGCAATTCATCAAGAGTCAAACCTGTTTTGTGGCTTATTTACATAATTAAGTTCAGGCAAAATATTTTCAAGGAACTCAAAAACACCTGGGTTCAACAAACTAATCTGGATCTTACTGATTTTCCGAAAGTGTAATTTTATCTGTTTAAAAAGTGTTAATAGCTGAATGTACTTGAAAAACAGCGCAATACGCTCAAGGGTCTTTTATTCTTCACGGCAAGCATGGCTATTTCTGTCAAAAGGTGGCTTAAGAGAGTAAATAACTGCTCTAAACATGAAGTGCACCTAATTAAGACAAATGAACAGTCTATTAAAGTCCTACGATTGTAATTATGGTTGGGAAAAAAAAACAGTATTCACAGTGTGTCCCAGGGAGGGAGGGTGGCAATCGGCAGGTTTGGAGACCCGGCCTTTGAAATGTGCACGATGCTTCTGCTTTTTACGTGATTCCATTATAGACTCAGACTTCCTTTACCTCTTTTGCTCACTGTCTCTCACACTCTCTCACTGGTCAGTGTGATAATAATAATAATAATAATTATTATTATTATTATTATTAGGAATGTTTATTTGAGCCTTGGGTAGGGCTGTTTACATTGATGAGGTGCCTGGTTTGAGAGTCTTGGTTTTCTCCCCCAGCTGTGTTAGGTGTTTTTTTTTTTTTTTTCCGGTCATCATTTATGAATTAGCATAGTCTTGGGAGTTGAAATGGTTATTTCTTTTATTCCCGTTTTTTTTTTTTTGATGACTTTGTTTTTTTTCATTAATTTATGTCTTTATCATCATCATTTAAGTTTTGGCTGTTGGTGTTGCTGTTAATGCCAGGGTCATAAGGGAGGGGGTCAATCCTCTTTACTTGGGTTTTAAGTTGTTATTGTGACGAGATGTTTTATGAAAGAACATCGAACTTATGCCTGATGAGTTCAATACCAAAATGATATACTCTCAAATAAATAAAGTCTCACTCCTGCACTATACTGATATACTGAGAAATGATTGCTTGCAAAAAAGATGGAAACTATTCTAAACTTTTAGGCACTTTTGAGAAAAAATGGCTCATACTTTTGCTCTTTAATTACAGTATACTGTTATTTTTGAGGGCACATTGTTTCTGTTTGCGAAGGACCGGGCAGGATTAGTTTTTTCCTGTGATGCATATGTCTGGTTTTGGAACTAAACTCTTCACGGCTCTCTCTGTGTGTCTCATTATCTCTTTCTCATATACTCTAACACACAATTTTCCACCTCATTCTCTCTTTCTTTCTCTGTCTTCTCATCCCTCTTTCCCATGATCCTCCAGGCTCTTCAGCTGGGCTCAGACATCCTGCCCCAGTACAAGCAGGAGGCGCCAAAGACGCCCCCCCACATCATCCTGCACTACTGCGCCTTCAAGACCACCTGGGACTGGATCATCCTCATCCTCACCTTCTACACGGCCATCATGGTGCCCTACAACGTCTCCTTCCGGACTCGCCAGAGCAGCATCGCCTGGCTGGTGGTTGACAGCGTGGTGGACGTCATCTTCCTGGTGGACATCGTGCTCAACTTCCACACCACCTTCGTTGGGCCCGGCGGCGAGGTCATCTCCGACCCCAAGCTCATCCGCATGAACTACCTGAAGACCTGGTTCGTCATCGACCTGCTGTCCTGCCTGCCCTACGACATCATCAACGCCTTCGAGAACGTGGATGAGGTAGGCCTGCTGGCTTTTTGTTTTTTTTTTTTTAAATAAGAAACAGCTTTGAAAACTGGCTTGCTTAGAAGCAGATGGGACACGGCTGAATTTAGAGAACATGTGATCTCTCACCAACCAATCACATCTTCTCATCACATCAGTAACGGAGTGCACTCTTCAAAAACTGCGCGTCGGGCTAACGCTACGCTGCTGCTAACGCTATGCCGCTGCTCACATTCTGTTTTTCATATTTGCTGCCACTAATCGCTTGCTGCTCCTTGTTTGCTATGCGTACCTGCTCGCTGCCATTGCTGGTTTGCTGTTTTCGCTCCTTTTGGCATAATTTTCCTTTCCTGCCTGCTCACCTCCACCCCAGCTTCCACCAGTGGTTTGATCTGCTTTGTGCACTTGGGGTATTCAGCGTTTTTTGTTAATATGGAAGATGTAACTTCTGCCTGTGTTCAGGCTGGTGCACGAGTACGTGCAGCAAGTACCCAGAGTATCCAGCAAAAAGCCAAATATAATGTTCTACATCACACTCAATAAATAGCTCTTAATTTCAATCCGTGAGTTGTCCTGATTGAGATAAGACCTGGAGCTAAGGCGCCCATTAAGAAACAACTGTGTGAAATTCGCCTTTCCAAATATGCTGAACACAATTTTTCACATCAAGGCAACATTTAAATACCCACGTGAAATTTTTTTTACATGAGAAGAAACCTGTCACTTTTAAACATTTTAACCTCCAAAATTCCGGCCTCTACTTTCAAAAATAAGAATTTTTGCAATTTTCAGCTGTTGGAACAAAACTTGACAAGCAAGTGCATCATATGGTAAAATTGTACTATAACTGGGATTATTTATGGCTCGCTAGTGAACTTTTCACACAAGCTTTTTTAGCAGGTGGCTTGAACATGTGTGAGCTTCTGGTAATGGGATCATGTTACTGGCCTTGCGTTTTCTGTTAAAGCCTGGCCTTTAGCTCTGAGGAACCATTATTCGCTCCGTCACTCGGTCGATCTCCTCTGACAGAGGAGGAGCAACAGGTCTCCAGTGACTCACATTGAGTTGTCAGTACGGTCATGTCATTCTTTTTCCGTCCTTCCTGCTGGCACACGGTGCTAATTAGTGTTTCAAATTACCTGGATGCACGCCGGAGTGGCCCGCAGAGTGTATTTTCTTCAGCACTCGGGTTCGAATTGATTATTTTTCTGAAGCGTGAGGATGGACTAAGGTGGGGCGAATCGCGGGCCCGCAGTGGTCACGATTTACACGATCTCATTACGCACTTTGTTGGGGCTGATGCCATTGATTGGTCAGTCAGGGCATGCTGCGGTCAGTGATGCATGATATCAATGAAATTGGAGATTGACTTTCTGGGCGGAGCCTCAGCCCTAGCCTGTGTTACATCGCTGCGGCGTATCAGATCGGAATTCCGCTGGGTTTGATCAGTTTGGTGGGGGATCATTCACTCTGCCGCTTTAATGAGAGGGCTGTCATTGCACCCATGAAACAAGAAGAGTCATTCCACTGATCTGCACACTTTCTGCTCAAGCATGTGCTCTCTTATCTCAGGCAAAATGGTTGAGAATCACTGGTAAAGAATCTTCTAGAACTGTGATATCCAGCCCTGTTGCTGGAGAGCTACCCTCCTGACAGTTTTCACTCAAAGCAAGGCAAAACACACCTCATTTCCCAGGTAGAGATCTCGGTGAGCTGCTAATTAGCTGGATTGGGGTCGGACTAAAAACCGACAATGTGGTAGCTGTGCAGGAACAGGGCTTGTGACTTCTGTCGAAGATTGTCTGGCTTGATATAGTTGTTTAGTTTGAGTGAACACTCATCTGCCCTATCATTACTAATTGACTGAGTGGATTCCAACCTCTGCACGTGCAGTTTCCTTGGGAAGGAGAACTAGCGAGTGTAAAAAGATAGCTCGTTCCGAGTGGTATTAGCGACTCAGTCCATAGATTGGCTCATTCTGAGGCTGTACATTTGTACAGGTCTCCTCACACGGTTAGGGGTCGATCCCCCGCCAGGGTTCCCTCTGAGCTGTCAGCCTTTCTGTATACTTAACTGTTTCTGACGAGATCGTACTGCGTCACTGTCCGTGTCTGTCATGCTTTCCCGGGCATCCGTGGGACTCTTTGTCAGTGTCTCCACTGTTTGTGGCAGTTGGGCATAATTAATTTGTGTGTGTGTGTGTAGTTGGGTGTTTTTTATGTGTGTGTATCGGTAGGCTGGTGGCTGTGTTTTTTGTGTGCGTGCCTGCGTGTGTATTTGTGTATATATGTGTGTGTGTGTGTGTGTGTGTGTGTGTGTGTAGGTGGGGTTGGTGGTCGTGCTGTGTGTGTGTCCGTGTGCATATGATTGGGTATGTTTTGTGTGTGTGCGTGTCTGTTTGTGCGCATATGTTCAGATTTGTTTTGTGTGTATGCATGTGCATGAGTGTTTCTTTTGTGTGAAGGTGGGTTGGCGGTTGTGTGTTGTTCATATGTGACTAGGGTTTGGTGTGTTTTGTCGCGTGTGTGTGTGTGTGTGTGTGTATGTATCTGTTTGTATGCATGTGCGTGTTTGTGTATGTTTGAATTTGTTTTGTGTGTGTTTTTGTGTGTATGTGTGCTTGCGTGCACTCGCGTGTGTGTATGTATGTGAGTGCATTTGCGTGTGTGTGTATATGTGTATGTGTGCCTGTTTGTGTGTGTGTGTGTGTGTGTGTGTGTGTGTTTACGTATGGCAAAAGAAGAGTATCAAGTTCTGGTGTTCACTGCACCTCAGTAGCGAGCACAGATGGGCACAGATGATATAGTAAATGAGAGGTGGCGAAATGCAGCACTGTGTATATTCTCAGGTGAGTCTGTATATCAGTGCAGCGCCATTTTAATCTGGCCAATTTTCACCCGCTGATACACAGATGATGGGATGCTAACCTACTGTCTGCAAGCAGGATCATAGCAGCACTGATGTGCGGAAATAATTACACTACATTTTGTTCCACACTTTCAGAATTGTTTTGAACTGCTGAATAAAAAAGTCCATAATTTCCGAGCTGAACACTGGTCAACGCACCGATAAGTAGCGGCACATTTCCCCTCCCATGGGACTTCAAGCACTGGTAAACACACATACTGCACATATGCTATATTTATGTGTCATTCTGGATTATCGTAACTATTTTCTGTGCAGCCATAGATGTGTGCATATGGTTCATATTTAAAATAGCATAGCAGTGTGCTCTTGAGCGCGAGACCCATTTCAAGCGTCAGTTCGATCGTTTCCTAGGTTACTTAAGTTGCGCTGAGTTACTGAGGTGCACGCCTTGGCAACAATGGAATCCGCTAAGCTGCTAAAATTACAGAGTAGCGGGCACAATGAAGCCAGGTTCCTCAGCATCGCCGAATCATCGCATATTACTAAATCAATCCTGCCGCGCTCAAAATGCCATGTATTTGAATCTGGCGACGTATATCAATCTGCGGGGCGGGCAGCGCCTCGATTCATGGAGGCTATTAAAATTTGCCTGCTGGGAGCGTGTTGGAATGGATCTGAAGCATTAGCATCCTGCTTTTACCC
Organism: Gymnothorax javanicus; assembly: GCA_029692085.1. Taxonomy (NCBI): domain Eukaryota; kingdom Metazoa; phylum Chordata; class Actinopteri; order Anguilliformes; family Muraenidae; genus Gymnothorax; species Gymnothorax javanicus. The sequence continues at coordinate 8,319,545 of CM056198.1, read as the reverse complement.
GGCAGTTCTCACTACCATCAATTGCACCCAGGGTAATATGCTAGCAATAACCGAGTAATGCCCGCGCTATTTCCGAAGTGCACATAAATCATTTGAAATGCTAGTGCTTAAACGCTGTAGAATGGCTCACGTGCTTCATTATACACCGCGTCACAGGTTAACAGTGCAAAATTTTGATTATGTACGTATGGGTCTCCATGTTTATTGGGTTGGGATGTAGTTGCTCATTTTCCCATGGTTTGAGCGTCTTCTTTTGAAACGTCACTGTCCTAATCTTAATTTACTTTTATTTTCAACTATTTGTTCGTTTGTATTATTTCTTGATTCTCATCACTATACAGCACTTTGGCCAACTACCCGTTGTTTTTAAATGCGCTTTAAAAGTAAAGAACTTTACTTGAGGGATGGGCAAAATCAAAATCCATTAGGCTATCTCTTAGGAACTGGAAAGAGCTATAGCCATACTGTCCCTGGGATTTTTTTTTTATCTCAATAGGGTACTGGACACCTCTACACAAGTTTAAATAAAAAATGGAAGAAGAGAGTAAAGAGATACAGATGGTTTATTATCAACAAACACCTTTTAAAATTTAATAATCTACAAACTCCTCTCCAGAGATTAAGAATGAAAATAAATATATATGAGACTCCCCGTTCAACAATGATGTGCTTAAATAAAAATGAAATGCAGGTCTATACAGTGTATTTTAGTACCCAAGAATCCAAAGATGCAACCATAAAAGGTCATTCAGTTCAAGATAAAAACAAACACAAAGCAGACAAACAATGGAAACAGAGCAATTGAAATGAATTAAGTCCAAAACAGACCAAAAAACTGAGAATGCAGTAATTCACAAAACTCAGGGATGCTACTGCACATAGTTTGTTTGAAGGCTTTGTGAGAAAGAATATTTCAAAAACATAGAGCCCTGGAAGTCACGCTTTTAAAGGAGAGACAGGGAATGGAATGGCACTATGATTGGGTAATAAGGAACTGCACACCTGGGTTGATACAATTACCAAAATGAGACGGGAGATAACGGAGGCAGTGACTCAAACAGGGCAAACCAGGTGGCACACCAGGGGCCTCATTTATAATCAGAGCAGATGATCAAAAAATACGCACGCCACTTCCACCTGAAGATTCCAAATATATAAAATCTAACTTCATTTAAAATGCATGTTCAATTAATAGGCTTGCACACGTCTGCAAGATTTCCAGCTGATTTTAGCTGGTAAAGTACAAATTGCATGCAGTTTGGCACTGCAACAGTTATATAAATTAGGTTATTTTTGACAATGCAGCTCTTCATTTTTCAAACAAACACAATATTCATACAAAATCAGTGTAATATTTTTATAAATGAGGTCTCTGGCTCTGTTTGAAGCCCCTCTCTCACCATTAGCACTTTGTGACGGAGAGTTACTCCATGTGAAGTCTCTTTTGCAGCTGTGGCGGGCATATTTCATGAAGGGGTTGGGAATGAATACGTGTGTGAGCTTTGGAATGCCCCGTCACAGAAGGAGTTATCTGTAGGCTCCAGACTGGTGTGTCAGATAGACAGAATCATCCTGCCTCCTGAAGGGGAGAGTGAGTTTGGAAAGTCAGAGGGTTTGAAGGTCCGCTTTCACTCGGCGCTCACTATATCAGGACTCACTTCATCTTGGCACTTTCTCCGAGCGTAACGTGCCAATGGGGGGAGTAGATAGAGCAAGGGTTATTTGGGGTCGAACCACCAGAGGTCAGTTACGATGAACCTACGGAACAAGAAGCCACAATGGCCGTCAACAATCCCACCGTAGAGCGTAATGTCTGGTTTGGTTAGCATCCAACCAATGATCTGCCAAAGTCCGTCGGCCGTAACCAGACCTCAGCAATGCAAACTGCTTACGTAGCGGATCGTCCATTCCTTGATGTAAAACCATTGACCATGTCATTGCAGATGAAGGCTGTTAGTGTAACTGCATGGGGAAATTAATAAATAGCTGCAGTGCTACCATAGCATGATTATTTCGCAATATTACGGACTCACCGAGCGGAGGAACTGGTGACCGTTTCAGAAATCTCCATTTACAAAGCGAAGGTAATAAACCTGGACCTTCAGGCACTGGCAAGCAAAAGTCAGTGTATTATAAAAAAGACTCAGATGAAACAGCAGTGCAATGGAAGGGAAGGGAAAGATGTCGTGGGGACAGTGTAAAGACAATATACGGACAGTTTGGGGCGTAATACGGTGAAACACTTAGGACATTTTATCGGGTATGAAAGCACACTATAAAAAATTGATATTTATATAAATATGGTCCTCATCAACAAGTACTTCAGTCTTAAATTTACGTTATTTGCTTTTTTGCTTAACAATACTGAAAACGCTGCCAGTGAAGCATGGTAATGAAATTTGACTTATTTCCAGATTTGGCAAAGGGATGAGTGAATTTCACTTGTCCTGCAGGCAGTAAATCAAAGCGAGCCGATGTTTTCGACAAAAGTAAAACCAAATGAGACTGGACCTATTCCCCATTGATCTCATTTAGAAGGACACCGAATGTCCAGACTGCTTGGCGTGAGCCTCCTGTTGCCAGTCTCCGCCACTGGTCTCCAGCCCTGCTCCTGGAGAGATACCACTCTGTCAATTTCACTACAACTCTAATTCAGCACACCGGATTTGGCTAATTAGCATTATTAAGATCATTAAGATCTCTGGCTGATAAATGAGGTGTGCTTTGCTTTGGTTGGAGTGAAAGCCTTCGGGATGGTTGGTCCCCAGGAGCTGGGTCGGAGAGCACTGGTCTAGAATGGGTAGGCAATCAGTATGAGTCACATCATACTGGAGTCTGTGCTCCAGAAAAAAGGGGTCACACTTTAGATGAAGTGTTGCTCATAAAGGCTTTACACAGCGTGTATAATGCCTTCATAAATGAGACATAATGTCTTCATAAATCATACAAAAGCAAATGTCCTGCTTTGTAAAGGGTGAAATAACACATCCCTTATTCAGCATGTGATGCCAGATGGGATATAACTGACAATGTCACTTAGCTAGTGGCTAAATGCTATAAAGGGTGACATTGTCAGCTAAGTGACATTGTCATTGTCACATCTGGCATCACATGCTGAATAAGGATGTGTTATTTCACCCTTTACATATAACGAGCATTCAAGTCTTGTCAAGACACTTAAAATCATGTGTTTTTCCACCATTGTAGAATGTACCAGAATGTGTTGTTAGTTACTGTTTTAACAGCAATTTTTTTACCCTTTTGAAAATATTGTAAACACGTTTAGCTTACAGAAAGTGTTTTTTTTTTCTCTTCTTGGGGAAAAAAATTATGAATAACAATCAGGTCTAAACATAGGACTAAACTGTTTGTTCGGATTTTCATTTATTGTGTGCGGGGGGTCATGTGGTGGGTCAGTTTGGCTCAGTTCCCTGATTTTAAGCTTTAAAAAACTCTTCCCCTCTCCACACTCTTGTCCTCCCACATGCTTTTCACTGGACTGCTTTGCGCACAGACTCAGCCTGGTGATAAGCACCCATTAGTGCGTAACACTTAAAAAAAAAAGAAATTCAGCCTGTTGTAAATTAAAGGGAAGTTGGGGCCACAGTGCTATTGAAACAGGGTCTAATTAATTTACTCTGCCTAAGGAAAGGCTGTCTTCTCCTGTACTCGACTGATTCAATGTAAATGACGATTGATTTATAGGTTCCTATGACCTACGAACCAGTATATGGGTATGGAAAATGCAGCTGCTCTGTTCACACCTTAGGAACTTCAGGCCTATTTTAAATTCTAGTTGAGATCCCAAAGTTTCCAATCATCCCAAATATGTCCCCCTGAAATGCAGCGAAATGTGTGTAAAATGGTGGACAAGATCTGGATATCTTCTGATGTAATGCTGTGGCGACAAAAACATGGTGTCCTGGGTGTGAATATTTATCTCAGTATAGGTGTGATGCAGCTTCATTGAAGCGCTGCAACCAGCAGATACAGAATATGTGTGTGACATTGTCCTACAATATGTAAAAAATGCTTTTTTTCTGACTTTGAACTTACTTAAGGGAAAACTTAAGGAAAATTTAAGAGTATAAGGGGTTAATATGCTGCTTTGGGGCATTTCAGAGCCTGCCAAGGGAGATTGAGTACAGAAAATGAGAGAATTAGCTGAGAAATGCAGCAGTGTGGGGAAAAATGATTCAACTGAAGTTCTGAACTTTGATAGAAAGTGCTGAAACAATAAAATGTGTCTGTAATACTGTATGACTGATATTGCACTAAGACACACTGTGGTTTTACAGGGGAAAAAAGAAACTATTTTAAAACTCTAAATTCTTGATGATTCTGTCTCTGGGGCTTTTGAAATAACAAAATGGATGATTTAATTTAAGGGTGATGGGGAAGATGTCCAGGCCCCAGTGGAGGGAGGGGGGAGAGGGAGTAAGGGAGAGTAAGTGAGTGAGTGAGTGAGTGAGAGAGAGAGAGAGAGAGAGAGAGAGAGGGAGATAGAAGGAGGGAGGGAGTGAAGAGAGAGAAAAAGCAAGAGAATAAGGAGAGATAAAGGTAATCAATGTGGTCTTGCCAGTCTCTGTGTATCACTGTGAAACACGATAGCCCTATTGAGTTATGTGAACTTATTTCTTCTGTTTAACTTAATATGTCATGGCAAGTTTTGCATATTGAAGTTAAGTTTATAGCTTTTCTAAAGTTAAAAAGTTATCCAATGTCTTGAAAAATTTTGAGCTGAAACAAAGCTTATCTGAGTTTACACTCCTCTTTAACCCCTGTGCGCAGATGTAGACGCCGGCATCCGTAAATTTAATTGCTAAATAATTCTGTAACTAAATTCCAAACGTCGTGCTTCAGTGGAATAATTTTCCACAAGACTCTGTGACAAAAATACTGACTTATAAAGCCTTAAGTAGGCTCATGCACAACAAAAAAATTGGCAATATTAGTATTCTGCGCAAAGGGGTTAAGGCAGCCAGAGAACTTTCATTTTTAGGTTTGAGCAACTTGAAATTTATTATGTTGTAGTGCCCACATACTTTGCTACCTGGCAGGAAACTTTAAGGGCTTTTAAGTAGTACTCAACTTTATGTGTATGTTTTTGATTTACCACCATATGTTTTACGTATGGGTAAATAAAAACTCACAATAAAACTTTAATAAAATTCAACAATATTTTCAAAGGACTGTTCCTTCAAGGGATGCTTATTTTGTGTGTTTCTCGGGGCACAATCAGTCTTGTGTTTGTTACATTTACTGCTGGGCATTCAGGCATTATAGTGTTAGTCAAGCAAATATGGAATTAAATTCCAAAATGCAGCTGGTAAATGCGAGTTAGGTTTAGAGTGGTGCCACAAATGTAGAGACTATTTTATGCTGTATTTATTCACAAAATATGACATTGTGCCAGTATACTGTACGTCATTCTCAAAGGATACAAGCTTCACTTGCAAAGAACCACATATGTTTGTTTGTTTTTTTTAGATACCAATTAGCTGCTGTATTGTAACAGTAGCTACTCTTCCTATACTATTTATAAATAGAGCTGCAACAGAAATGCATTGAACAAAGCAGTCCTGGCTTATTTCTGCCGTGGCAATAGTCCCAACTCAAACACAAGAGATGTCTTAGTGAAAGAATGAATGGATAATATAGACAAGTACAAGGGCTGCAGGCTTAATGCCAATATACTGTTTGAACTTGCTTTTAAAATACTTGAAGTTTTTCTCACTTTTGGTCCGGGTTTGTCGCAGTTTAGGGTAGCCTACTTAATTTGCTAATGTAAACTAGCTTGTTTGAGCCCCTGGTGAGGCTCAGGATTCTGACTTGATCTGAATTGATGAAGTTGGGAAGAACTCTGCTGTTGGGCCCTTGAGCAAGGCCCTTAACCCCATATCACTGCATAGGCACTCGATTGCTTCATACTTTTTTATTTATTTTTTTTTTAATTTGGCATCTTTAATCCCACCCGAATCTGAATGTCCAATTGGGGAACTTTGTACAAGGTTTTTCGCATATGCGGCCCCATATTGCCAACTCAGCAGAGTGAGACGGCTTGCGGCTCTCCCCCGAAGCACACGCCCATAGCCACCATTTCTTATACACTCATTGGTTGAAACTTTGCAAGCTCAGAACGAGGGCGGAGGATACCCGAACATGAACAAGCTTAGAATCTTCCTAACGAGCGCCCATCTGGCCAACAGGAGGCGCCTGAGAACTTATTATTTACAATACCCTAACCCGGCAGACCCTTCCCAATTTGCATCCCTGTAGCACATTGGCCAATTGCGTGCTATTCTGAAAAAAGCTGCCGACCACTGCCGGCTGGTATGAGGTGGGTATCGAACCCGCGCCGTGTTAGTCACTTCTGCTTCACAACGTCATGCTTTTACCGAGTGAGCTATCCGGCAGCTCTTGCTTCATACTTTTGATCCGGAATTTCTCCCAGGGCATTCTTGATAAAGAGAAACGTGTTCTCAATGGAAATTTCCCTGGTTAAATGAAGATATAAAAATCTGATCCAAGGGAAGAGAATGCATATTCTCCCAGGACTGGAGAAACGGCAGAAGCAGCTCAAGTCCAATTTGTAATCGTCGACTGTCGGGCGTTATTAATCCTGACAGTGGAAAGCTCAAAGTAAGCTGTATCTCTGTAGCATCACAGCTGCTGTTTAATTGATAAGTGGTGAATTGCGAAACCATCTCTGTGCATCTCTGAGACACACTGATATCTTGCGTATTCTTTGTTGCGCACAAAAGCTCCGTGGTCCATTTGAAAACATGCAATAAAACTGAAATACCATTGTAAATGGCTGCCTGCAGTTTTTGGAGTTACAGATCATTCATCATTCCTTGTGCTCTTTTCCATGGTTCGGTTGACAACTACACATTCTCATCCGACTTCTCATATTGTGATGCTCCCCGACCAAGCATTGACATGTGACGAAAAAGGAGACTTTTGGCGTCCTTATTTGATATTTAGGGTTAAGAGTTAGGGGTTAGAGAGTAGGCTTTGTTTTTACAATGGCATCAAATAAGGATACCTAAAGCCTCCTTTATTGTCGAATATCGATGATTTGTCAGGTACCTTCATTATATGACGAGTCAGTTTGTGACTGGGCACTTGGAAATTTTGCTCGGCTGTGGAAGTCAGACCTCCTCTCTCCATGGTGCCGAAGGCCTCGTGGGTCTTGGTTTTGGGAGAGAAAATCCTTCCTGGCGTTCCTCATGCCCGACCTGGAGATCAATCCGAATTTGTTCTGCTGTCATTGAAGAGATCCCAATCTGTTAGATGAGGTATAAATCAGGAATGAGGAGCATCGTAAAGTTATCTCAAGCGGGGAAAACCTGAAAGTGAGGTGTTTTTTTGGAACGCGTGGCATATAAATTGAACCTTTCAGTTCATCTCGCTCCATGTTCCACGCCTCTGCCTGACCTTTGACCCAGTAACTGACATCACTCCAAATGGACCTTTTAAGGAGCAAGGAAATTCCAGTGCAGTAATTACTGTTTGTTGGATTTAGCCATCGTATCTTCTTTTCCCTGCACCTCTTAAGGGTGTAACAGGTGGGAGGTTATGAGAAATACGCAGCTGGAATGAGTCCGTTGTCTTCTCTGCCAAGTTCTTTCAGTTCCCCGGTTCACCACTGAAACTAACTGGATGCTTTTCTCCATTGGCTGTGCTAGAGTATTTCTCTCAGCCAACTCACATGTAAATAGGCAACTGCAGAATGTACAAAATGGATACAACGAGACTTATATGTCTGGGCCCTGACCCTGACCTTCCCTGTGGGACTATAGGGCATGAGGGGAAGAGAGCAGGGAGTGCCAGGATAGCCCTCAGTTGGATGCTGGGATAGAGGTGGGAGGTTAACTAGCGGCAGGGAAGTCTGATGCAGCAGTGGAGAGTGATGCAGCGCAGAAGCAGGCAAAGGCATGTTATGCCGCTAAGGCAGAGCAGGAGAGCAGCTGATATAGCCCACCCGTGAAAGGGGCGGAGCAGTATGTGATATCCATGGGAGTGTTTAAGGGAATGTGGGCGTGTCTCCACATTAAGCTTATCCCCATTTTCTAAACTATTCAACGCAATTTCCTGCCGCTCCGAGACGCTTTCCTCCAAATGCTTTCTCATTGGCTTAGCGGCACTGTAGTGGCACTGGGAGGTGACAGCACTTCATTCAGTGCTGCAGGGGTGATGTCATCATGCATCCTGCATTCCAGCGCCCCCTGGGGGTTTGTGCACACATTCTGCTGAGCTGAAAGTGCGGGATAGTCTGAGGCTTCACTGAGCACTCTCCCATGAGCCTTTGCGGGTCCCAGGAGTAAGAAGAACTACCCTCAAGGCTGCCTTATCTGTATACCTACAGCGGTAGAAGATGGCATGAGAGAGAGAGAGAGAGAGAGAGAGAGAGAGAAAACTAGTGGGGATAAAAAGACAGAAATGGGCAGAGAGAAAGAGGGCGAGTGACGGAGGCCGAGGTAATGGGATATGTTTGTTTCCTAGCTATTTCATGCACTTCAATAGCCTTGTGACTGTTAGAGTATAAGTTATACTAGCTTGGTAATATCACTGAGCATCAGGGTGATTGTTCGAATTGGCCGTACCTAAATTCTTTAAAAACCTACACAGTATGCAGTGAAACTTTTTGGAGTGTACTTCTGAACATTTGGTAGCACCACGCAACAAATTGGTCGCAAGGCGCTTGTCTTGCTAATAATTTCAACTGAAAGAGTGGATAGGTGAAACAAATAAGGGAAAACTAGCATGGAGAGGGAGAGTGAACTCTATGGTAATGCGTGAGAGCAGAATTTACGCTTTTATCTCTATGTTTGTTAGAATTACGCGTATGGTCTGATTGGTCTAGGTGGTTTTTTGCTTGCCATAAGGGATGGTCTAGAAGCATGCAGATGTTCCTGATAACCTGTGAGCTTAATAACAGCTGACACAGAGACATTCTTGAGTCTGTCTAAGCCAGAAGCCCCGCTACCGCTCCCTCATTCTTCCTACATGACCCTTAGGGTGTAGGCAGTAATGGTTCCCCATCGAGTTCCACACATTGCCCCTTTTATGGCACCAGCGAGTCTGTGTATCTCAGGTACTGCTGGACAGAGAGTGCATTGTGGCCTTCAGGTTATGCATAATTGAAAGAGCAGAAAGAAACCTTTCATTGTGACGGCGAATGCCGTCTTGAATTATGCATGTAAGGTACAAGGTTCAAGGCTGCATCAGTAGTGCTAATATGAATATATGCACATAGTGTGTGTAAATGCCTCTTGGTCGTTTATTTGGGTACTGTGCGGGCCACCCTAACAACAAGAATTTCAACTACACATATTGTGCAGTCGATGAGAAGGTGGTTACGTGAGACAGTGAATTGCCCTGATGAACGCTGTCCCAGACGCAATACAAGAGTTTGCAGTGTGTATTTGATAGGGTAACCCAAGTTTAATAAAGTTTTTTAATATTATATAACCTGTGTTCAGTGCTTTGGATCGCTTGCTCAGTGCTAGAGGATGCTTCCCTTTTCCAGAGAACACCACAAAAGGTGCATTCAGTAATTTGAGATAAATAAACAACATTTTAAATTTTTTCCAATATAAGAATATATATTGTATTTGTATATATATATATATACTGGTTTGAAGAGCTCTATGTAGCTCTTCCGGTTTGAAGATTTTAAATAGCTTCCCCAGTCTGTGATAAGAATTTTCATAAATAGTCGTGGGACACACCTTCATGAGTGACGATTTTTTGACGCAAGCAAAGTTTGAAAGACAAAAATTATTTCAAGTAAAAATCATTATTTTTAACCTTTTGAATGTATTAACTGTATTCTCAATTTATTTTGAAACTTCCTTGATGTATGTTTTCTGGGAAAATGTGACATTTCTAGGTCACTCAAATGTTTGAACAGTGGAGTATATACTAAAGGGTAAAACAGGACATTGATTAGTATTTGAGTATTTTGGACTTTCATGCATGTATTACACAGGCGTTCATGCTTTGCACACTCTGATATGTAAAAAATTAAGCAATCAGGGATTCATGTAATTACTGCCGGTTTTACTTGTTCCATGTCAGTGCAAAGCAAAGAAATTTAAATTCACTGTACATGCCGGGGTCGTCTTACCTCAAAAAATCATCCGCATTTCAATGTGTTAGTCTCTGTCTCACATTCTCAGGCTCGAAACCAGTTTGGAAAATCATTTGGATGAGTTAACTTTAGCCAAACTCTTCATCCTGTAAACCACTATCTAACCTCCTTATTGACTGGACCGTGACAGCGGAGCCAGCCGACAAATGCAAATGTCCGTGACTGACTGACTGACTGACTGAGTGGCTGAGTGATGGATTTTGCTGAATGCTAGCATATAATGGGAATTCCCATTAAGGCGGTACCGGAAATTAGCACAGCGACTGCGTTAATATTAACAGTCCGTCCATATTCCATGTTTTGGCCTAGTCTTGTTTCTGCTCAGGGCTGTCGGTGGGCTGAAACATTTCCCGCTGAATCTGAGGCGTATAAGAAAGGGATGCACTCTAAACAGTTTTCCAGTTTATTGCAGGACACTCACACCATTCACTCACTCACTCTCTCACTCACTCACATCTATGAGCATTTTAGTCTCCCATTAGCTAAACACACCGGTCTTTGGGCTGCAGGAAGAAACTGTATTTGGAGAAATTGTGCATGAGCAAGGGGAGAACCTGCAAACTCCATACTAAATGGCACTGGCTGGATTTTAAGTCGCACACTCACTCGCTCGCAACGGAACTCTCAAATTCGCTTGCCTGAATTTCCTTGTTTCTTTGATCTGGATGCATATTGTTTGACCTTGGACTTTTTGAATGAAGTGTAATACATATCAAGGTGGGATGCACTATTTCAGATGTAAAAACTCTACCTGAAATCTATCAGCAGCCTGTTTTTCATAGCATGAGAAGCATTATTTTTTCTTTGGCTCGCTTGTCATGCTTATCATGGCCTGAGGTTATATTTTTCTTACCTGATGAGGCAAGCTTATTGTAGCCCGTAAATACGATTAACGCGTAGGCATGAGAGTGCTTTCCTATTTCCATAAAGACACAAAATGAACATCCTATTTTAGAGCATTTATCAATAGAATGAATTTACATATTATTTTAGAGCATTTGCTGTATACATGGAATAAAATTATGCTGAAGCTAAATTTATCATTGTGCCAGTGTGGGTGTCTGAATAATCCTTCCATTGTTATAACTATGTTTATGTTTATATTCACCTAGACCAGGGGTGGGGAATCCTGCTCTTTGAAATCCATATTTCTGCATGTTTTAGATGTCTCGCTGCTCTAGCACTCCCGATTCAAATGACTGTAGCTCGTTAAAGGCTTGAAAAGGAGTCAATAATTTGTATTGGATGTGTTAGAGCAGAGAGACCTCTAAAACATATAGGGCATGTCTGTCATGGAGCAGAGTTTTCTACCCCTGACCTAGACCCTTACTATGCAAGGGTGTTATTTGTGAATAATTGGAAGTACATTTAGATGTGTATCAAGCCGTGCAAAAAAAAAAATGGAAAAATTAAGTTGTCACAAACTACTGCTTTTAAGTTAAATAAATTTCAGACATTTAGGGTAATCCTACTATTTATTTCAATTAATTTACACTCAGAATGGCTAAGTTATTGTCAGACACTCATTTTAAGTATTGCACACTCAGAATAATCAAGTAATTATAATTCACTCTTTTTAAGTTCTCTGTACTTAATTTTCTAAGGCATTGAGTTTGCAGTTTTTTTTTAAGTTTATTCGACTAATTATATTTTATGATGTGTTGGATATGTTTGAGTGGTGTACAGGAATAGAGGAAGACTTTAGCTCAGGGCTGCCAAACCCTGTTCCCGAAGCTCCACAATCCTGTTCATTTTCACTCCAGTCCTAATATGATTTTTAATTAGTTGCTCAACTTGGTCTCCAGCTGTTGAATGAGGTGTGCTTTTTTAGGTTTGGAGTTGGAGTGAAGAAGTCCAAGGCAGTAGAATTCCAAACGCAGGGTTCGGCAGCTATGCTGTGACACAGTACAAGCCATGGAGCTCTCAAATTCCAGCGCTTTTCATTACAGGCTGATTAGAGGCCACTTGAGGAGTCTATAGCGATGGGACACTCAAGAAATGAATCATGCTAAACTGACATTTTCATGACCTTTCAAGAGTGAACACAGCGGCCGCTAAACAAAACATTATAATCGATTATTTTGCTGTTACATCACAAAGGTATTCACATCGTTTGCCAAGTTAATCACCATGGTAAGGCAGCATATCAGATTAAGGAAATGAGGTTTGACCTCAAGGTATTTCTGCTACTTAAAGTGTTTATTTTATTTACATATTCTTTTCTTTGGTGGGGAGGGGGGTAAAATTGCTGTTGAAGACCAGGGGGTCGGGAGAATTGCTCTGTTGGTGACATGGCATCTCTAGTTTGAACCTCAAGAAACAAACATAACCAGAACATTCAATGCATATTACAAAGAAATCCAAGTATTTTGAAAAAATTCTTTAATAGCAACATGCTTTTGACATTCGAGCCAGTTGTATTACGCATGAAATTTAGAATACTTAAATATAAATATTTTGTGATTTTCACAGAAAATGATCTGCCTGATCAATCAGCAATCGTTAGGAACAGGAAGTCCAGCCTGCCTTCAAAGCTCAGTTAGCTATGCAATTACACTCCGCAGACCGGATCTTTGAGGACAGGTGGAGGAGGCGACTGCGATTGCATTCCGGCAGGTTAATAACATTAATCTACACACAGTAATTAAGGGCTGAATTACAGAAGACCAGGAAGTCCCTCTCTGAGAGCTGAGATCCTTTCACCAAGGCTGCGAAAAACTGTCCTTTGTGCATCGAAGTCAAACTGCGCAGGGTCATTCGCCTCTCTGTGGTCCTCTGCATTCACACAAATAAGTTTCATCCTTATCCTCGGTCCTTCACCAATATTTTTTACATTTGCCTTGGCTGAAAGATGAGGGGTATTGTTTTCACTGGCATTTTTTCTCCATTTGTCTTTCTATGTGTCTGTCGGCAGTCTATTGCCAAAACAGTTTGATCACATTCTGTAAAATTTTCAGAAAAGGTGTGATATGGTCCAAGGATCACCTGATTCAATTTTAGACCTAACTGGATCAAGCTCAAGGTGTCTGAAGAAGCCAAAATTGTGGGCGACTATGTTGTGCTTGGCACCACTCGCTAAAATCGGTTTCACAGTTTTTATCTCCATAATTTTTTTTTTTGTCTATTTTCAATTGCCGCTTATAATAAGTTATGCAGTTCCAAGGCTGTCTGGTTTTAGAAAGACCGTCCCCAGCTTTTATTTTTACTTTGCTGCTGTCTGACTTTAGTGCCTTCGCTTCTATAGACCCCTGAAAAAACCAAACCCACCCCTCTGTACACATACACACACAGAGGCGCCGCCCTACAACATCATGAATACCTGAGCACAAAAATTTCAGCTGTAGGAGCATGAATTTGACAAAGCTGCGCAGAGAATATAGAGATTGCTGGCGCATTGTTGGAATACCTTGCCATGGTTATTGTACAGCATTTTCAAAGTGAAAATCCTGCATTGTTTTCATTTAATGTAATGAAAAAAGTGCATTTTTGGTCTAACTGCCGGTGCTGTTTTCCTTCACCAGGACTCGATCGCTGATGCGATGTCTGTCGGGCATCTGCGTGAGGCAGCCCACTCGCCGAGAAACGCTACACGCTCCGAGGATTCTGTGCTCCCGGTAAAAAGACAATCGCTCGCCGCATAATAAATCACTGACACTCGCATTGACACTCATGTGTATTATTGAAAGCCCTGTGTTGATTTAGCTGTGTGCTACCAAATGAAGTTAGTCACGTCCCCAGAGCTCAGTCGCGTAATTTTTTTATACCTAATTCCTTACTTTCCTTGCTTCCTTTCCTTGCATTTCGCTCCGCCCATTTGGGTGAGCAAGGAAAGGAAGTGAGAGAAGGAGGAAAAGATATGAGAAGTGATGAAACTTGAAGGGAATTTCAAAACTTGAAGTCCCTGGGAACTTGAATTATTATCTATCTTTTTTGGATCTTGGTGGTGCACAGGATATGTAAGCAAAGTATGAGATGACGACTACTTTTCCTGAATACAAATCTAAAGATGTTCCTTTCCCATTGACTGGATTTAAATTGGGCACAAAGCTTTTCATTGCAAGGTGACATCATGTCATAGTCAAGCAATCCAACTAATTTCACTGGTTAAGAGCTCAGCTTATGCCAAAAATGTTCACTGAGGCCCTACAGTCCATGAGAAAACTCTTATGGGTGATTTCTGGTATCTTTGTGATGTATTTTATTTTATGAATCTTATTTTTTCCATACTAACTTTAGTGGATGCTACAGAACAAAGTCAATTTTCAAATGTGACAACAATTTTAAAGATTGATTCTGTGTTCCTTGGGACTTTAAGACCTTATCACTTTTGAGTATGAGTGGGTAGATGTAGGCTGCAGTGAATTCTGGAAAAGCGTAGGCTTAAATATCCCGAACACAGGCCAATCCCTGCTGTAGAGCCACGCTTCAACAGCAAGAGCCAATCGGTAACCCCCTCTTTATTTTTTTAAATAAAGAACGTTGTGGAACAGTAAATCGCTGTATACTTCAATGCTTACATGTGAATAAATGGCATTAATTAAGAGGTTTTACCTTGGAGCACCCTTGTAGGAAAATTTCTGAGATGCATCATGTATTCCTTGACAGGAATGTTCCGGAATCTCTCACAACAGGAGTAAATGAGAGGCCTGTGTTGTCTAAAATGTGTCCCCAGGTTTCTCTATTGTGCTTTTGCGCATTAATTGCACATTAGACAATCTTTTATGGCTGTGTCTTTTGTTCCTACTCCCAGGGACTTGATATTTGGGAAAATAGCTCCCTTCAACAGACACAAAAAACTCCTGACAAAAATAGCTTTTCAGTTGCTCAAAGGCTGAAAAAATAAAGTGTAGAAGAAGTCAAATTGGTGAGGATACTACTTTAGTTCATGCAACTCATTTCATAACAAACATCCAAAAAATACCTTTGCTTGTTTAAGAACATTTTTTCAGAGAAATGTCATTTTTTCATCAATGTTTGTGAATTTTTTTTGTCATTTTGTGCATTGCAGAGACCGAGAAATATGTCAGTCTTAACACGTATTTCAGTCCTACGTTTAGACTTCAAATATTTTTGTTACTTTTAATGAATATTTAACATTACTGTTCATATGGTGAGACACTTCCATAACTGCCGCTTAAAAGCTGACATTTTCTACATGAGATCTAAATTATTATTTGGAAGCACTTAACAATCAGAATACATCAATTAATGTTAGTTACTGCTGTAATAAGCATTAAATATCAGTAAATTAACCGTTGACTAATGAATCAACGTGCTGAATACGCATTATGTGACCATAGTTAACCACTTATTACTGCTCTTTGCTACTGTTATTGTGAAGTTGAAAACATCTCCTAAGTATCTTTTAAGTTACACATCAAACTATTAAACTATTCAATAATATATACATAATACCTTAGTTAACATGAACGCCATTAGTAAATGATTACTTAACACATTAGTCAGGTGTTAACTGATGGTTAGTTAATGCTCATTACTTCATCAAGTAATGTTAACTAATGTATCTTTATTGTAAAGTGTAACCCATTATTACCTAAGATAATAAATGTAATTACAAGACATAAACACTCATTTAAAAAGTTTTTTTTTTTTTTTTAACAACCATGGAATTTGTGTGAAGTTTTTTATTAATTTAAGCTGTGGAGCAGTTCCTAGCACCAGTATGGTTTATAATCTGTCCAACCCTAAACAAACCAATGACACAAGTACATTCACAAATTCAAGTCAAATAGCTTTTAAACCAGGGATGGGCAACTCAGAGCCACAGTTTCTGCGGGTTTTTGTTGCCTTCCCATATGAGTGATTGATTCCAGCCACTGATCGGCTGGGGTCCACATACCTTGTTTTGAGGCAATAATTGCCTGCTGATTGAATGGAGACCACAGAAGCCTGTGGGTACTGCGGCCCTCCAGGAATGGAGTTACCCATCCTTGTTTTAAGCCATAAGCTAAAGCCCTGACTACAACAAGTAGTAAAAAAGGAAAAGCATCAAATCAATAAATTAAAAAAAAAAAATTACAAAAAATTACACCAGCTTTAATAGTCATAGTAGTAAGTGTGCCGTGAGTACTTGTAGAAGGTACAGTAAGTGCATTTTTATACTAGGATATTTGAGTTCGAAATAGGGTTAGTCACAGCCTAGTGCAGTGGTGCTAGTGTTTTGATCTGTATTTGCTTTTTTTCTCATTATTTCATGCATTTGTAGTTATTTCTGTCACTCTCATGTTTTCTCATGACCTGTTCAGTTGGTTTCTCCTTCACTCCCATGCTGGTCCTCCTCGTTCTGTTGAGCAGTTCGTTCTCCCTTTTCCCTTGTTTGTAACCACGCCCTTGCCACGTTCCTCCGTGCGAACACACCTGTGATCACTTCTCTGTTCCCCATTGGTTTCCCGTTTATATAGCTCTCAGTTTCTTTGGTTTGTTGTGGTTCTGTTTGCCATTTCTGGTCTGCACTCTGAGCCTTTGTATTTCCTGTGAGCTAATCTGGTGTTGACTCCGTTTGTTTTCATGGTTTTTCGAGATTGCCTAGCGCCCTGTGTATTGAGATTTCTGGTTTTGACTTTGGCTTGTTTTTTGGATTTATGATTCTGTTCTTCTTTGGATTTGACAATCGCACTTCTTGGGTTTCGACCTTTGGACTGTTCTGTGACTACGATTTGGATAATTCCCTCTGACTGAGTATATGCTCACTAATGAACCTGTGGGACTGATTCTCCGCCTGCACTTGAGTTATGAGTCTGAGTCCTTTCAAGTGGTTTCCAACCCTGTTGTTGGAGAGCTACCATCCTGAAAGTTTTCACTCCAACCAAAGCAAGGCACACCTCATTTCCCAGTTAGAGATCTTAATGAGCTGCTCATTAGCTGAATCAGCTGCACTGAATTAAGGTTGGCATGAAGACCTGCAGGACAGTAACTCTCCAGGAACAGAAGACCGCTGGCCTAGTGACTAAAACATTTGGCTGGGACTTCAAGCCCTAATGTGGCCATAGCAGGGTTAGTGCAGCTGTTGGCCCATGGATTGGCTCCTGCTTTGTCCAATCAGCTGCCAGTTACTTGGATAAAAGCATCAGCTAAAGAACTGTAAAGGTGTTTATTGATGATGTAACACAGAGGTAACCAGTGAGAACCTCCAGGAGGGTAGATCTCCAGGCACGGGGTTGGTTACCTGTGACGTAATGTAAAGTAAATGGGGAGTAGAAGGGTAGTCTGGGATGGAGAATGTAGGCGCCGTCTGAAAAGGCGGGTCACTTTCGAGACGTCTGGAGTTGAGTCCGTCTGTAGAGAAGTTCTGAGCTACTTAGGCCTCTCTCAGGAACCAAAGGAAGGGAAAGGAAATCAGAAGACGGACAGGGGGATGCTGCGTCTGAGTTTCTCAGATTGGGCCAAGCTCACCTCAGCACAACAAAAGATGAAAGGCCTCGGATAAAAGGTGAAAAACCAGCCCCTCCCCGGAGCCACGGGCTATCGATCAAACAAGAATTATGCATGTAAGACGAATGAGTTCGATCTCTCCTTCTTACTACTTCGTTGTGTGACGCCTGTGGGTGCCCTCGAGTTTAGAATGCGGGACGGGCCGATTGAAGTCACTTCACATGGAGGCTGAACTTCTAGTATTATTTGTTGTTTTGTTTGTTTTTAACTTTCCCCGTCCCGCTGGTTCAGTCCTGTTCTGATTACCCTGAGGAATGGTCTCTGAGTGAGCCCTTCCTCGTAATTCCCTCATGAATGTGCCATGCCTATTGATATATGGTAAAACCTGATGAAACACTGTGTGTTAGTTTGTGTGTCTCAGTGTGTATATCCAGGGTCTTTATACATGTGTCTGCAGGGCTGTTGTATATATGTGTCTCTGTAAGCATTTGTGTGTGTGTGTGTGTGTGTGTGTGTATCCACAGTCTTCATATGTGTGTCTGCGTTTATGCTTAGCTGTTGTTTATGCTATGCTGTTGTATTCGTGTGTTTCCCAGGGACTCTGTACTTGTGTGTGTGCACGCATGCGTGTGTCTCTGTGTATCTGCATGTTTGTCTTCCACATACTCTCTTTATAAAAATGTGTTTTTCATGTTCACGTGTACATGGGTTTACTTTCCTCATGCTGTCTACGTGCACGCGCGCGTGTGTACGTGTGTGTGTGTGTTCACAATCCTCACGCTCTCTGAACATTTTTGTGTGGGTGCGCTTTTATTCCTGACACTCTCTGCGTGTGTGTGTGTGTGTGTGTGTGTGTGTGTCTAAGGGTCTAAGCAGTCTCTTCAGCTCCCTGAAAGTGGTGCGGCTGCTGCGTTTGGGCCGCGTCGCCCGTAAACTGGACCACTACCTGGAGTACGGTGCGGCAGTCCTGGTTCTGCTGGTGTGCGTGTTCGGCCTGGTGGCTCACTGGATGGCCTGCATCTGGTACAGCATCGGTGACTACGAGGTCATCGACGAGGCCACCAACACCATCAAGACCGACAGCTGGCTCTACCAGCTGGCCACCAGCATCGGCGCCCCCTACCGCTACAACGTCAACGGGTCGGGTCAGTGGGAAGGCGGCCCCAGCAAGGACACGCTCTACATCTCCTCCCTCTACTTCACCATGACCAGCCTCACCACCATCGGCTTCGGCAACATCGCGCCCACCACCGACGGCGAGAAGATCTTCTCTGTGGCCATGATGATGGTCGGCTGTGAGTATCCGGTTTGCCTCTGCCTGTCTGTCAAGCTGGGATGGGTGTGGCCTCGTCCAGCTAATCAGACTTGTTGGGTCAAATGCGCCTTTATCTTTTGGACTGGAATACTGCTCTGTGCTTCTTAGGTGATTCCTGGTCCAGTTGAGCCGAAGACTAGCGGACAGGGTTTGAATTTTGTGAGAATAGTTTCAGTTCAATTGACACAATGGAAAGTGCGGTTGAATCCAAAACAGAAGGTATTTGACCCAGTTTGATGTTCCAACAAATATGGAAAGTTGATTCTTTCTTTTACTCTCATATTCTGGGCTGTTCACCTGTAAACCTGCCTCTTATTTCCCTTATCTGTTATTATTATCGTGACGACCCAGATATTGCCACCGTACCCTGCGCTGATCTGTGTTACTTTGGCTACAGTTTCCTGATGATGGAAGGTTGTTTTCTTATGGTTTCTCATGAGGCTGGATTTAGATACAGGGTCGAGAAATAGATTATGTATCCTTAGCCATTCTGTTAAAACTGTGCGATGATGTGACTTCAGTGTAATACAAAGCTGGTTGATTTTGAAGAGTGACTGTGGACCAGATTTTAGATTTTCCAGGATCCTCCCCTGTTTGCTGGACTGTTGATGGTCAGTCGGTCTGACCACCGTTCATGGTCAGCACAGACATTACTAGGACACATACTTAATCCTGTGAGAAAGAACCTCGGAACTAATAGAAAATTGTGTTCATAATCATAAAATGGTGGAATACTGAACTGTTATAGTCAAATTTATGCGCAAAATCAGCAGATTTCTCAGCTCATCCCCTCGCAAAAGACCGGGAAAGACCTGACCAAATTTTAGCAGAGCACGGCTGCATAATGTCCATTATCAATCAAGTCTCTAATTCCAAGAGCAAATACACCGGTTTCAAGCTGTAGTCATTAATATAAGGGGTGGCCCTGGTGTCAGCAAGAATAAGTAAGTAAGGTAGTGAGCCACTTCAGGAAGAGGTTTAAAGTAAAAAAAATATGAAGACCACAATGGAAAAATGATCAGAGTCACATTTTCATGTTGTGGAAAAATGATGAATCACAAAAATTCAAAACAATCTAAGAAACAAAGCACTGAAAAAATATGCAAAAACTATAAAATATATAATATATAAAATATACAACAATGCAAAATTTGGACTCTAATCATTTTTCCTTTGTGGTCTTCATATATATATATATATATATATATATATATACACACAGTATCTCACAAAAGTGAGTACACCCCTCACATTTCGACAATGAATTTATTATATCTTTTATATAATATATTATATAATATTATATATGTATATATACACTGCCCGGCCAAAAAAAAAAGTCGCACACTCAAATATTTAGTTGGAACCCCTGTAGCTTTGATCACAGTGCATATTCGTCTTGTCATTGTTTTGACAACTATATGCAATGCCAGAACATTTATTTTCGATCAGGAATGCCATAATTTTTGGCCGAGATCTTGTCTTCTCGACATAATGATTAAACCACTCGGTGGTCTTTCTTGAGCACATCCCAATAACTTTTAATGTGTCGAAGGTCAGGACTTTGTGGTGGCAAATTTGTTTGTGAAAATGATTCCTCATAGTTGTTTTTGTCATTCATGGTTTTCTTTGCTAAATACAGGCCAATAACTTGCCCGTTCTGAAATAGTGTAACATCTTTTCCACCATCAAGGGATGTGTCTTCCGACACGATTTTTTAAGAAATGAGTAGCGACGCGCTTCATCAGTCAGGGTAAAAATGATTATTGCCAGCTGAAACATATTAATAACCGCAATAATGATCCAATTATAGAATTTGTTCATTAATTTCCAAACGGTGACTTTTTTTTTGGCCGGGCAGTGTGTGTATATATATATATATATATATATATACTTAGGCTGAATGACACATTTAGCATCTCCTTTTACATCCCTCTTCAAAAACACATTGCCTAAATAGCACTTGTCAGGCTTTAACCACAAATGAATGGCTCCAGCAGACCTAATGAATTGTGTTCAGGAGGTGGGAGAGCCCTCTGAAATCCATTTACTGTCTACTTATCAAAGACCATCGAGCCAAAACACTACCCACTTACTGCAACTGGGGGATTTTTAATTAACTTACTCTTTAAATCAATTAAGAATCAATTTAACCTCACCTAAAGAATATAGCGTTTAGTTTTCGATGTGTTTTCCGGGGTCTGAAATAATTGAGTGACTAACTACACTAGATTTACATTCTGCTCCAGATACTCAGTGCAATAATTTGAAGAAACAGGTTTTAATTACACCGCCCTGCATAATTTTTGCTGAATAATATCGAATACTTGTGTCTTACTAATGTTAAGGTGCTGATTCCTAAAACAGTGTCTGTTTTGGTCGAGCACGTCACATTCTTTCATAACGTATGATTTGCGTTTCATAGTATTGTCACTTTCAACAACCACTTACAAGGTTAAGAAGTCTTATATCGTCCCCAAATAACAGAGAAACTGCCACTAGGAGATGATTTCCATCTTCCTCTGAGCCAGGTGAGAACTATTTGTTCAATTCTCAGGTGATTTTCACATGTATGAATGATTTTAAGGACATTATTCTATGCCTAATCCTGATTTCAGGCTTAGTAATACGGCCACTGACAGAAGGAAATACAAACATGATCTGGATGTTTTCTGCTACATCTGTGGGTGTTTCACTACTCCCAAACAGTGACAGAAAATTACAGACTTTGTGAAAAAAGCTATATACAGTATGATATAATAAGGAGAATCTTTATTCTTATTTTGTGGAAAGAAAAGTATGTGATAAAAACTTTTTGCTGGCATTTTTTAACTCAGCATCCTCAAATTAGGTAATGTGAGGCCTTTTTGGAACTCAGCAGAATTTTTTTTTTTCAACATCCAGGGTGTTATCAAATGGCGAAGTCCTCCTCCAACCCCAATTCTTTTATTTTATAAATTTTTTTCCAAGTAGATAAATGTAAATAGTTTTAGAATGTCTTGCCTTGAGTAATTTTCCGGAAGACGAACAGACTTCACCAATCTGTAACTCTGTGCAAATCTGACTTTTTATATTTGTACAAACGTTGCTCACACATTTGCTCACAGTTTGATTCCTTTATCCTTACTATCATTTTTTTCATCCTCTACATTTGTTTTAGCTTCTTAAAAAATGCCATTTATCAGTAAAAAGAGCTCAGGAGAGATGGCAGTGTAATTAGTCAGAACAGGGATGGGGGAGTCGTATCCAAATAATCTCAGGTACTGTATTTTAGAAAATTAACTTGATAATTCAGGCAAGGGAAGCCTGGTTTAGTTGTGATTTACAAACCCCAATTGCAATGAAGTTGGAATGTTTTGTAAGACATGAATAAAAACAGAATACAATGATTTGCAAATCCTTTTCGACCTGTATTCAGTTGAGTACACTACAAAGAGAAGATATTTAATGTTCAAATTGATAAACTTTATTGTTTTTTTTTTTTTTGTTGGAAATATTCACTAATTTTGAATTTGCAAATCGTTGTATTTTGTTTTTATTCACGTTTTACACAACGTCCCAACTTCATTGGAATTGGGGTTCGTATTAGTGGTGACATAAAATTATTTAGCACCAGCCCTGTAATACTACCAGAAAAATCATTAATTCGCTTGATAGCCAAACTCGTTCCGGCTCTGATTCAAGTAAAATTAATTGTTTTAAAGTTTTGGAGGAGAGAATCGTAAACTTTTTTTCTCAGTTGCAACCATTTATATGACCATGCGTGAATGCACACGAACATTTGAAACATTTTGAAATCAAGGCTTTTTTTAACAAGTGGATATGATGGTCTAACTGAATTCTTTCTATAAAATGTTTTGTGTGTGTGTGTGTGTGTGTGTGTGTGTGCACATACAGGTATACAGTACGTGGTGATTAATTTGAGTGGTACACAGTTGAGGTCAAGCGGTTCACACTTCCTGCACTAATCTCTAATTATAGACTGTACGTTAAGGTATGAGGATTGAGGATTTGTTGATTTTTAATAAATAAGAAATCAGAATGAAGCCCGTCCCGTGGCATTTATATAACACCCCCATCCAGCCTATCAGTGGATGTCCGCTAGATTGCGTCAGCCTTTTGGCCCAGGCCGCGTTTGGATCTTACCCCTGGGAAGTCAGGTTATTAAAAAAATGCGAGCTGGTCCTCAGGGGCCAGGAACAGGCAGCAGCTGCATTAGATGTGCCCGGCTGTGGCCCTCAGTCTCCACCTCCCCACTGTTCCCAGCGGGCCTCTGCCACAAACTGGCTTACTGGGCTAAATAAAACACGACAGGAACATGCATTCGCACAGCAAATATTTACGGCAAACAATGTCTTCCACTCACCGTTACGGCTGACTTATTTTATTCAAACATTCCATTCAATTCGTCGCCGACGACTTTTTAATGGGAATGGAAGCGAATTCAGAGGGCTCTTTTTACTTTGCTCTGGTTGGATAGTGTTAGAGAGGATCCTTGATAGTGGATATTGAATATCAAAAGAAAGATTCCTGGAGCAAACTGTGTGCTCCAGGAATCTTTCTTTTGATATTTGCATTTTTATCCCCCTCTTTCTGAGAGGCACCAGTTTTTGGCTATAGTCTGCCAGCTGATGCGTGTCTTTCCATCGGTAGTGGTTATTGAATGTTTTAGTTCTGTATACAAAGTCTTGTGAGCCATAACGGCCCAGCTATTGTCAAATTACTTCTCTCAGACTGTTCCACCGTCAGCAGCCATTTTCGTTGGGCTCACAACCTTGTAGCTAACACTTTTGGCGAATGTAAAAATGATGTTTGCGAGTTATTTGCCAATGTGACCATGATAACATTATTCATTTTGTGTGCAGGTCTGAATTTCACAATTTTTGGTCTGTGGCACTATTTTAAAGGGCTGACTGAGAGAGTGCTGCTTACTTCTTATGGAAGTGAGTGCTCATTAAGATGATGAATCCTCACATTAATTTGAGTTCATTTAAATCTGTGGAGAGTAAACTGTGCATGAATTACAGCCCTGTCAAGCTGTGTCACAGTATAATCGCTTACAGTATCTTTATTCACTTACGGTCTCTTCATGTATAATTGCCCTAATTTAGTTGGCATAAACAGTTACATCCAAGGGTTGCCGTGATACAAAACAACTGCACCTGTACAAAAATACATTGGTAGAAGCATAAGCTCTATTGATTGGCTTACAGCCATCATCAAACATGGCGCCAGGGATTAACCACCTGAAAGGTGACGTCTATTTTTTTTAACCGAAGGGTCAGATTATTGGATTTTAGACTAGCCTACTCTATTTAGTTAGTATAGTATGGACAATTGTTTTCTTTATTTATCGTTGTGGTTGTTATTGTTGTTGTTGTTATTGCTATTGCTGTTATTGTAATTTTTATCATTGTTTTTATTTTTTTTTATGTTTTCCTTTTAATTACTCTGTTTGTTCTTATAATTTTGTCATGTTCGGTGTCCTTGAGTGTTTTGAAAGGCGCCTTTTAAATAAAATGTATTATTATTTATTATTATTATTGCTCAGTTTTGGCGGGAAACTAAAGAGCTGGTTTATGTTAATGTTTACTGTTTTTTTTTTTTTGGGGGGAGTTCTCTTCTCTTCCTCTCGAATACAGCCTAACTGTTTAGCCCACAACAGCGACCTGTTCCCATTGACTCCGGAGGAACATACAGTGGCATGTGATAGCTCTGTCTCACGTGACAACAAGCCCTCACTTCTTTAACACTATACAGATGCGCTGGCAATCACACTCTGCCTATGCCATCGTATGATAATGTGGTCAATACGCTCATACAGCTACACGGGCCTGTCCGACCAGGAGGGTCGCTAGAGAGGGTTAAAACTTATGAATTTTAACTAGCTTGAGCCCTCTTTTCCACGGAGCGGCTGAGCCAATTGTTAACTCGCCCATTCGGCCCTCCAGCCATAGCCAGTAATGACGTGGTTGGGATTCGAAAACAAAACCGCTGGTCTCCCAGATGGACGTCTTAGCTGAGGGCCACTGGAAGGCCCTCGCTGGCTTGTTACACTCACCGTATCGATGAAACAAGCTATGGGAAACCTTGCCTGAGGCTTTGTAGTCATGGAAACAGAGAAACCTTCAGGGTTAATTGATGCGATTGACCTGCTGACTCCACGAGTGCCCCTGTCTCCCTCTAGCACACACGTGAAAGCTCGCCAGTTCTGTCTTTCTGCCATCTTCGTGCACACTTCCTGTCTGCCTAGCACACACTTCGTCTCTTTGGCGTGTCCACAAGGATACATAAGAACTGGAACCAGCTTGCTCGTTCGGTGAACGTGTTTGTAAGATACTCACTGGTGCATGAAAGATACTTTTAAGTGGATGCAGTGTTTGAACAAGGGACTAATTTGGAGAAAAAACTAGCACGGTGAGGCATATTTGGTACCAAAACATGCACATGGGGCACTTATATGAGAAGACATGCGCAGAGATCTGAAGACATGAAAAAATGATGTAGTTACTGTGTGGTTAAAAAAAAAAATCACATGCGAGTAATTAGTTTGGTTCAAAGAAATTTTAATTTTAATTTAAAGGATTTAAAAGTTTTTTTCAAAAAGCAGTGCATTGTCACCACAGTTAATTAATGGCTTTGAATGGACTTCAGTGGCAGGAATTAGCATTTTGACACCAGAGGCTAAATAAACTTCAATACCTCTGGTAACCTCTCGGGTTTTTGAGCTTCTGGGGCGAACGTCAATCACCTGTCCCCTTCCCCAGCCAAAAGTGCTCGCCTTGGCGGTGCTGTCAAATACATTCCTCTGCATCTCAGAGGTGTTGCCGGGTCCTGTCGACTCAGAGGCCGCTTGTCACTCTTGTTTCTTCCTAATGGCGGTTGGCGCATTGAGTTCCTGTAAATTAGAGCTGGTAGCGGTTGAAATGATTCATGTCTGGCTGTTAAGGTTGTAAGATTTAGTTTATGATTGGGGGGGCAGGGCAATTGAAATTCTTGTGTCTGCTAGGCAAATCGCATTAGTTCAATATTAAACAAGGGACACACCCCCCCTTAGACTATGGCCTTGCTGGCCATGCTGACTGGACTGGAAACAAAAATTGAGTCAACTGCAGCTAGCAATTTCAATAAGTGTTATGGTTCTATGAATATTTAGACATATATCTTGCGTCTGCTACTTTTTCTGCTTAATAAGTAAGGGAAAAATTAATTTCTAACTTAAAACCAGAGAATATTTTGTGACTGAAAGAGAAAAAATAAGATGTTATGCCAGATAATGAAACAAAACGAAAAGGGAGACAATTTTTTTTTTTTTTTTTTTTTTTGCTCGGCTATCAAGGTGTTCCGGAGACCGTCGTCTCTATTGCGGTCGAGGGCAAACCTGGCTTAAATGAGGAGTGTAAAAAATAAAGCTTAAAAAAGTAAGGCAACCAGCTGTACCACGTTTTTGACTTTGCTCAGCTTGAGTTTTTGAGTTTGAACAAATTAATTTTTGAAATGACTTGGAATTTTAAGTTGTGCCAACTTAAAAATGCAGTGCAGCTGGTTTCCTTTTTTTTAAGTTGAGTCAACTTTTAATTTTTTTACAGTGATGGAGGCAGGACATGCATAAGACTGATGAAGGGGCGGTGTTCCTTCTCACTGTTTGTGATTGGTTGTTTCTTGAGCAGTTTCATGGGCATTGGGGGAGCAAAGGCAAAAATGAGCAAACACAAGCGCCGCCCTGTTGCTAAATCATTTGCCTGCGGTATGCATAAACGCTACATATGCTTGCCAGTTTAGCACGCAGTGGAGATACGCCTCAATCTCTGCTCTCTGGCCATCGATCCCTGAGCTGCCCTCCCTCAGGGCACCGAGGTGAAGTGCCTCGCCGGCTAATTACGGCAAACATTTCTGCGGCCTTTAGCGTCTGTTAGCATAGCTTGGCATTTTTCATATCAGGCGCGTGTTCGCAACTTCAGGCTTGTGTCTTCCCCCCCTGGTGACAATTAAGGGGCCGATGATTTATTAATACCGGATGCACAACGACGTCTAGGGGCACGGGTTTTAAAAGGTGGCTTAACCCTTTAATGCATGAGGTCGGGAATGCGCGATTAGAATGTCATTAAGTGAAAGTTCTAGAATGTTATTAAGTGAAAGTTCTGTATCTAATGTAACAGTCGCAACTGCTTGTTTAGAGCGGAGGAATTCTAGGACAGACATTAGAAGACTGAAGACCACATTTACAAAAAAAAAATGGCAAAAGAGCCTCTCTTAATAGGGTTAAATCCCCCCTGCTGTTGCGAAATCTTTGATGGTCTGACACGTTATTCAGCTGAGCCACGTCTTTGAAGCACTGAACACAGCATCGTAATTCTGTCCTGGCCTCGGGCGGAGAAGGATAAAGGATATAAAAAGAATCAATGTCTCCTTTAACAGCGTTGAATCCCGGCGCCTCACTGCCTCGGAGTCACAAATAAACCGCTCTCTTAGCACTGGCAACGCGACTCAAACGCACCCACTTAGCTCAGCCGCTGTACAGCTGAGAGGTGAAGTCAAATGAGGGGTTCCCAAAATATTTTATCCAGGACCCCCCGCCCCTAAAATAACTGTCCTCTGCTCCCGGAACCCCATCTTATTACAGCATTTATGTGTTGAACTATTTTCATAGTCTACAACCCTTTAAAATTATGTAATGTACAGAAAGGTATTGAATGAATAGCATTACCATGGCATTGTAATGTTTTCTCCATAAATTGTATCCTAAAATAAAAAATTACTTCTACTTTCAGAGATTTTCATGTTTGAAATATTGCTGTGCTGCATCCTCATCACTTTTTTTTTCATATTCTAAACATGTTTACAATATTCCACTGTACGCGAACTGTTTGTAACGAGCACATTTTCAGGCCGTTTAGTGGCTTAACAGTACATTTACTGTATTACTTATACAGTAATACCTAAACACATGAAAGGCAGTTAAAAATGGTGCAATGCATTTTATGATTCACAATCACATTCAAAGTATTTGATTGTTTAAAAAAACAATTTAAAGATGTTTTCCGATGAACACTGACTGACGGGCTCTCGTTTGGAAACCTCAGCCTTTGACCTTATTCAGTGGTGAACTTGTTCACAAGTTTGAAATACGGTAATTTGGAGTCGGGGAATCCAGATGTGGGGCAACTAATCAAAAAGGCCGAGAAGTAAAACAATGGGACACTTTTACACGTATGATTTTGCAACTTGAACCCGCTGTTTTCCATCTGGACTGGGTCACGTGTCTCTCTGCTGACAACTCCCTGGGGATAACAGACTGAGGCACAGCTGATCTTTTGAGCTTGCAGTGGCTGTAGCACTTGTCATGGACAGATGTCGAAACTTGTTAGCAGTGGGTGATAGCTCATGATAGCGATGTGTATTAAACCTTGTTAGTGGTGAGTTTTATCCCTTGTTGCCAGTGAGTTCTGGCCCCTGTTAGGTTTTGGTGTTAGCCTTTTTAGCAGTGAGTGTAGACCCTTGTTAGCGTTGGGTGTTTTCCCTTGTTATCATCGTGTATTAGCCCTTGTTAACGGTGCATGTTAGCCCTTGTTAGTCATGGATGTTAGCCCTTGTTAGTGATGGGTGTTAGCTCTTGTCAGCGATGTTAGCATTGTGTGTTGGCCCTTGTTAGCTGTGAGTATAAGCCCTCGTTAGCAATGGAAGATAGCCCTTGGTATTGTCTTTGCTGCCTAAGCCACTCTTGAGGCCAGCATGATCTGAACCACGAGGGATGATATCAGCAGGCAGATTTTGTAATTGCTGAGCTTTGGATCCAAATTGTAGCCAAACGCTGTATCTGTCTTTTAGCAGATGTTTCTATCTTATCCTGGGAGTTAAAATAATATTTTTTACGCTCAAGTGAATGATGTTTGTTGTAAGTTATTGTGTGTGTGACAAGTTACACTTTCTTTCCCAAATATTGAAATCAGTCAAATTATCTTATGTCACTCAGATTTATTTCCCTTATGGAGCAAAAAAAAAAAATTTGAAATAAGGTTTTGGAGGCATTCTAGCTAATATTGATGTGGGAATGCACTGTTGTCTCATCCCATTGACATGAGAGATAGTTTTAGTGCTTTCACTGATGGGAAAAAGATCAGAGCAGAGGTGGGCAATCCAGGTTCAAAAAGGAAAACTTTTGAGTCAGTCATGTGGATTTGCTAATTAGCACAATGCTTTCAGCCCAGAGGTTGAGTCAAGGTTGAGTCCATGATCAGAAGAAACACACGGCAGGGATTTTGCTTCATAACCCCTGATGTTTCATGTTTGGATCAGAGGCCATGAGAAAACGGGATAAATCACGATCAAAAATTTGAAATCTGACCAATTTACTGCGCTGGCTACAAAAAAACACATCTTAGCAGCTGCTTTAGTCTTGTAATAAGACTGTACGTCTGACTTATTTTCCCGTCAAGGAAAAAATATTGACTTGTTTAAGTTCCTAGTGCCCTCGTGAAGTGAAATTCTCCTACTTCACTGGCACATCATGAAATCAAACAGGTCTCGCTTCTTGACAACATTTTGTCTGTCAAAACAAAAATAATTTTGATACTTTGTCGGGATATAAGACTGAAACACTAGTTGAGACAGAATGTTTTCAATATTCCAGTTTTTGAAGGGTGGCTGCAGGAACATGTAATTGCTAGAGAGCTAGGAGTGCGTTTGACTTTGGCGAGGGGGACAAACTGCCGGAAGCTTCCCTTTGCTTCAACCAGACTTTATTTTACACTTTAAAGTAGCTTTCTATTACACTTTTCATCAGCTTCCTTACATCAGTAAATGTCCAAAGACGAGTATGTTTTCAGAGACCGAATAGAGCACCACCCCAAACCCCCAGAGTAGCAGGAAACCTTCATCATCACTGTTCTCTTTGAAAAAATAAAAATATGATCCTACCCTGGCCCTCGCCATCTTCACAAACACAGTCTGAGGACTCAGATCAAACTTTTCTTCTATGTCCTCTTCCTGCTAATGTATTCCGTCATCTTAGCCTGACCCAACAGGAGGTTCAAAAAATTGCACTTTTGTGTCTGTTTTTCCATGTACTTGACAACACACATGAAAGTCTTTGTGTTTAAAACTTCTATATACGAACAGTTTCTCTAAAAGTTGGAACATTAACCACAAACAATCTAAAAGATGGTGATAGATGGTTTCTTTGTAGTGACAAATCACTATCTTTGTTACATTATCATTTAACTCGAAAACAAACAAGTTCACAGCTACTATGCCGTGCAAGATTCTCTACTGGAAATCTGCATGTGTTATCCTCAGTTGGAGGCTTGCACACATGGGTCCTACACATGGGTCTGCAACCTGCATTACAACTAAGCTGAATTCTCCATGGTATATCAACTGTTCAATCCGGCTTGTTCTTATTTAGTCACCATTTCACCATCGGTCAGCAAGCTGTCTTTCTAGAAAACCCCTTCAAAGACACTCTAACATCAGGAGTACTGTCCAAACATGGACCAGAGCAGTCCTTAAAGTCCACGGACATCTGAAACACAGATCTGCCACCTGACCCGGAGTCTGATTTTTAAACGACCGCAGCGGTCTGGACAGGGAAAATCCTGTCCAGTTAGAGTTCAGATATCCTCAAAAGACTATAGGCTCCTTCTGCAGCCAGCTGAGAGAGTCACAGTATCCCTGTCTTTATATTCCCCGCAGATTCTACACAGAAAACACTCTGCGGTAAAAAGTTGGTAGCAGAAACAGAGCCCCAACTGTATGAAGTATTGATTATTGTGTATACAGTACTCCTGGTATTGTAGTTCTACAATACTTGGGTTTTTTTTCTCTTCAATGTTTCTTGTTTACTTTGGCAATATGTACTCTGTGTATGACATGTATGCCATGCCAATAAAGTTCACTGACTGGAAGAGAGAGAGAGAGAGAGAGAGAGAGAGAGAGAATAATGGCACAATGGCCACCAGGCTTCTGTGCACACCTGATTATGCTCAGTGTCTTCTGTAAAATTCATATTTATTCTCACCAAAATATTATACCTGTGACGTATTTTGAACCTTTTGCGCACAATTACCAAACATTCAGTAACTGAATATTTGCTTGCTCGCTATTGACTTTCACAAAAAGAAAGATGATGCATTATATGCACAAAAGAGAGTGTAGTGGGCACAACTTATGATCCAGTAAAATCACTGTATGTAGGAAATGCAAAATACTGAAAAAAAAAAATGCTATTTCAGAAAACTGTTGGCTCGACTTACTAAGTTAGGGTGAAGAGCTCCACTGAACATTTTACAGTGAAAAATAATAAAAATTTTTTATTTCTCCCAAAAACAAAACAATGACAAATTTATAAGAGGTCAGGTGCTGTTCAGATTTGGCAGCACAATATGCAGCAACCTCACACAACTGGAGATAAGACAGTAATCCAGACCGAAGGCTTCTCCAATATTACATAATATTTTCACTTATGCATAATTACCAATACAAAGAACGACACTAAATGATCAACACTGTTGTTGTTGCTTTTAGTCTGCTATGCTGCTCTGCCTTTATTAACTTTTCATTCCAACTGCTATGACAGCAATTTACTTTGACAACACATTTTTCAAGATGCAAATGAAGAATTTAAACTGAATTATGTGAGTGAGAGAGAGGGAGAGCGAAAGAGAGCGAGACCAGGAGAAATGTGACTGTAATTGCTAGAAAGTCAAAATCTATTATCCGTCATGAAGGCTGACACCAACGCAGAATACGGACATCCCACTCTCCGGTGAACGCATTAAGGAACCTGTCATTTCTGTTGCCTTT
The DNA here is from genome assembly GCA_029692085.1 of Gymnothorax javanicus. Taxonomy (NCBI): domain Eukaryota; kingdom Metazoa; phylum Chordata; class Actinopteri; order Anguilliformes; family Muraenidae; genus Gymnothorax; species Gymnothorax javanicus. Next base: position 8,287,878 of record CM056198.1, on the reverse strand, counting down.
CCCAACTTATCCAGGTCATTCCCTCTTCCAGGAGAATACGAGAGAAGAATCCATTTCTCCCTACATCTGAACTGCACACGGAAACCTGAATTGTACCTGATTGTCTGTGGACACAATTAGCTGAGGACCTGAAGACCAAAGCTCTCCGCCAGCTCGCATCAGAAGGTCTAAAACACGCTCCATGGGAAAGCTGGCACAAAGGAAACAGTAAACTATTCCAATAAATGACTGGAGGACATTGTGAAATTGTATTTGTGCCCTTTTGGAAACACTGTGACTATGTGGGAGCACACAGCAGAGGCTATGAAGAGGTCTCATTGCCAAAGCACAGACCAAAGATCGAACGAGAGCAATCCAAACCTCCGCTAAATCAGTACGATCCCCCATTTGTCGACACCACCAAATTTGAGGTGCAAAATGTGAAATTTTTGGCATTGCAATGGTAAAGAATCGTTCAAAATTCCTGGATCTGGATCAGTATCGCTCCAAATATCTAATCACCTCTAGGTTGGGCCAAAATCCACCTCTTGTAGAATTCTAAAGCAAATCTATTCTCTACTTTTCGCGCAATATTCCTAGCTAACCATCAAATGTAATCGATCAATTGACCAACATTGAACCACACAACATGAACCAAAATGCATAATGGGGAAAACAAAAAAAAACACTGAAAGTAAACAACACATTTGCAAAAAAAATCCTTAAAAAACTGAACGGAATATATGCTCCGAAAAACATGCTGGGGGCTGGCAGCTGTAAACATATCTGGAGGACGGACGATGGCCATGACCACCCAGAAGATAATGGTAAAGGAACTGTTTTGGGTTAACGTCTCTGAGGAAGACTGGGACAAAATTACTGCCCCTGAACGCAGGATTGCAGCAGAAAGAGGGAACAGTAAAGAAAGCGGGGAAGAGAAGATGTGTTTGGAGATAGCAATAGCGCCAGAGGTGTGGGTGCCTGGCGCAAGGAGATTCGAAACAAGACATGTCCAGTCAGGCGTGAGGGTCTATATGGATGATTCAAACAAGCGAACAAAGGGGGGTGGTGGGAGAAGACGGCAGGGAGATTCAGTTATAAACGGCTACCCTTTTCCATTGTGATCATTTGAATTTCCCTCCAAAATTCCTTGGAGATCGTTCATTGGTTTTCCCCTTGTCGTGGAACCGAATGATAACCCCCCCACCAGAAAAGAGACGCCTAGAATGGGCATTTGTAAAAACAGTAAAAAAAAAAAAAAAAGTGGGCTGTTCATTACACTGGAGTTCATATTGATTGAACATACAAACATAACTGGGAGGGGGAACCAATGAACACGGGGGTTTTGGAGGGAAATTCAAATGATAACAATGGAAGGGAGTAGTGGGACAAGCTTGGCACAAGATGGAGGGGGTGGGAAGGGGAAGGGAGAAATACTCTCTTCCCTCACACCCTCCATTTATGTTCCTGTGTCCAATCAATATGAACTCAGCTGTAAACTGTAAAGAACAGCCCAGTTTGTTCTGGTCTAAATTTACTTGTGCCCATTCTGGGCTCCCTCCTCTGTACCAGAGGAGCCACAGACATGAGCAGTGTTGTTTTTAATTGTGGCACATTTATTTTTCCATAATTTGACACACAAAATAAATGTGATAATCGCCTATCGCTTTATTTCCATGGTGGAAGGCACAGAAATTATGCGTATGCCACTTTCCTTGCAAATTTTTGATTGAGAAAACAAACGTGACATTAAAAAAAACATGCAAAATTAATCGGATTATGTGCATTTATCCTCCAAGTAAATACTCATGCATGAAATAAAAATTGCCTGCAGTTTATTTTACTCGGGTTTATGCATTTTTTTGTTATATGGTGCTTTTTTCCCTTTTTTTTTTTTTTTGAGCATACGCATTATGAAATTCATGCAAATTTTTAAGAAATAAGGCCCAGAGAGAAAGAGATTTGTGATTTAAATCCACTTTATTTTGCCTGTTTCACACCTGGGCATAGCCCAGATTAAGTCTGCCTATAAATTATGGCGCTTTTTATTCAGTTTTCCCCTCCACAGTCAAATGCCCGAGTGGGTTCATGGTCCCAGATCAGCAAATCAGCTTGTTATAGGGAAACCACTAAGTGCGAGATGCTCTCCTCTGCAGAGAGCTCTCCCAGCCATTTGTTCTTCTTCTCTCTTTCTGAGCTGTGCCATTCTGGAGGATTACACATCATGCTCAGTTTCTGTTGGCACTTTAGAGGTATCATAAACCCATGGAATCACTTTTGCACTACGAGGCTAATTTATGATTTGGCGGCAAAGAGGTCTGTGTCCTATTTGTGATGTCAAGCTGACAGTATTGCGTGCTAGCGACAGGTGTTTCGTACCTGCAGAACACTGCGACTGTCTATAAATAACAATTATCATCAGTTCGTCAACAGACAGTTTCACTGAAGTATATATTATTCTTACCTGGCTTGTTACCTCAGTGGCATCACAAGAACCAAATACCATCCAGTGCGACTCGCAAACTCATTGTGAAGTTAGTGATATTATCAGTGATGGTGATAGTTTTTACCATTTTAATTTTATGGGTATATTTGTGTAATAAGGAAATGAATTCAGAGCAGTATACTGTATGTAATCACTCGCCGTTCCATCCGCAAACACAAAAACGCAGTATCGTTCCCTACTGAATACTTCTACATAGATTTGTACTAAGAATATGCTGCTGGCTTGTCCAGAACGGAGACACACGTGTGTCATTGAGAAAAGCATTCTCTCGCACACATGCATGAATACACACAAGTGTTCATGCATGCATGTGCACACAGCCATCTGAGATGCACAAACTCAAAAATTCACACACATATGCTCGCACATTCATCTGAAACACAAACACAGACATCCATGGAGACACAAATACACACCTGAGCACATTCACTCACACGCCTCCATTTGAGACTAACACATAGACACTCACATACACCCCGTCTACATGATGGATCGGCACCATTCTTCTCTATGCGCTAATTGCCGTCCGGAGGTACAGTAAAATACTGCCTAGCTCGCTGCCTAGGGATGTGTTATATAACTATGCTGCACTCCCGCCAATAGCTTCAGGAAGAAGAGAGCTCTATGGGGAAACCAACTTCGTCAGCAGTCAGGGCTGCAATGACTTCGCCACACTGGTTTCTGGCACTTGTTCTGCTTGAGTTGCACTGTGGGAGAAACCCAGCAGGGTGGCATTGTGGGGCGTAGTGGGTAGTGCTGTTGACTCACAGGAAGGAGATTGTGGGCTTGCATCTGGCATTTCCTTGCGGAGCTTGCATGTTCTCGCCATGGTTGATGGGTTTCCTGTGGGTATTATGGTTTTCTCTCACAGTGAAAAGGCAAACATGTTAGTCTCCCTGGAGACTCTGATGGTGTCCTGCAGTGAGGTGCATTCCTATCTCTCATCTTTTGTATTCTGGGATAGCCTCCATCACCCCCACCCTGCAACCATAAACAGGAATTTTCAATTTTATTTATTTAACCTGGGAAGCCCCGTTGAGATCGAAATCTCTTTTTCAAGGGAGCCCTGGGGGGTTGAGGTGGAGAGGGAGAGGACAGGCTGCACAGCCAATTAGAACAGGGGATGATTAGGTGGCAGATTGAAAGAGCCAGGTTGGGAAGTTAGCCATGACACCGGGGAACCCCCTACTCTTATCGAAGAGTGTCACAGGATCTTTAATGACCTCAGTGAGTCAGAATCCTGGTTTATCGTTTCATCCGAAAGACGGCGTCTCCTTCAGCGCAGTGTCCCCATCACTGCACTGGGGCATTGGGGATTATTCCACCAGAGGGAAGATCGCTGCTTACTGGCCCACCAACAGCAGTTTTGTTTTCCCAGGTGGTCTCCCATCCAAGTACTAACCAAGCCCACACCTGCTTAGCTTCAGCCACGCAGCTGCAGCAGATTGAGTAGTGGTATGGCTGCTGGCTGGACAGGATGGTGAGATAATAATGGATGGATGGAGGAAGCCCTCTGCAAAACAGGAGTCCTACAGTAGCCCAAAACCGATGACGTAAAGCTTCATTTTCAGTTCTGTTGCAGCAGCGGGGAATCCTCAAATTTACAGACGTCTACTGTTTGTGTGATTACCCTCTCCGTACGCTGTATTTCAACGTGTTTGAAATTATCATGTCAACAAAAGTCGCTTTGCTAACTGTTTTGGACGCATTTTTCTCCACTTTTGGTGCAAACTTTCACGTAGAAAAACAAAAGAAGAAGAACACAGAAGAATGAGGAGGAAGAAGAATAAAAGGCAGAAGAGGGAGCCGCCGGATAGCTCACTCCGTTAAAGCACCGCATTGCGCAGCAGAAGTGACTATCACGGCACGTGTTCGAGCCCAGGTTGTACCAACCGGCCGTGATCGGCAGCTTTTTCAGAGTAGCGCACAATTGGCCATTGCGCTACAGGGATGCAAACTGGAAAGGGTCTGCCGGGAAGGGTAATATAAAAATGCTTCCTTTGTTCGTTGCTCAAGCGCCTCCTGTTGGCCAGCCGGGCGCTCATCAGTGAGATTCTAAGCTTGTTCATGTCCGGGTATCCTCCGCCCTCTTTCTGAACTTGCGAAGTTTCCACCAATGAGTGTATAAGAAGCAGTGGCTGACAGGCGCGTGCTTCGGAGGAGAGCCTCGAACTGTCTTCGCTCTCCCAAATTGGCAACATGGGGTCGCATACGAGCAAGCCTTGTACATAGTTCTCCAAATGGGCATTCCAGATTCGGGTGGGATTGGAGATGCCAAATAAAAAAAATTTTTAAAAAGACAGAAGAGGAAGAGGAAGATAAAAAAGAAGAAGTCTAGTCCCCTCAGGAACTTGTAAAGCAGCTTGAAGTCAATGTGTTTGTGTCAAATTGTCTTTGATTTGTGCAAAAGAATCACATTTTAAAATGCCATCCCATTTGAACTAAGTAATAAGGAATAGCTGCAAACCATTGCAGAATCAACAGAGCTTAATTATTGGAAAAAGGGTTATCTTTCAGGTTGAACTAGGATTCTTAACTGATCCCATTCCGTCAGCTTGAAAAGCTCTTCGAGGGAATCGACCCAAGCTTTTAATGAGTAGGCCTTGCATATCGACTGCTTAAGAATTACAATGAGGGTGGCTACATATTTGTTCCATCACCATTTATATCACTATATCTTGGTTTAAACTAACCGTGCCTGAAGCTGATTTTGGCCGGCACTGGTACAGCTGAGCAAGTCCCTGATTGAGTTGGCTAACAGTTTAGTGCATATGGCTGTGTCAATAAAATAAGTATACCCATATTTATGCATATATATGGATCAGGACTCTGCCTCGTGACCCATCGGCTTTTCTTGGACTTTGTAAAAAGCATTTTGGCTCAGGGAGATGCCGTTTTTTGATTTTGATTCTGGCAATTTGTCTGTGGCTCCACATTCCACCCTGAACCACATATTCTAGTTCTTTCCACAACACGAACCTCCTTTAAATCCCCACTGGGAGATCCTGCTTGTTCCTCGTTCCTGATGATTTTCCTACATATTGATTTGTTTGAACATGACCTGAAGGCGCAACCTTATCTCCTCTTGGTTTTTTGTCCTGAGGGACGAGGGCCTTGCAGTGTGTAAATTTCATCAGGTAACACAGAATACAGTACCTGAGCTGTGGCCTCCAGACCCACTTTCACCATGATTTCCCTCCTGTTAGAAGCAGTTATAGCTATCAGTCCATTTGCAACATCAATCCGTACACTAACTGGCATAGTATTAACAGTCACCTTTATACTGCTTAGAGTTTGACTGTAAATGCCTAGATGATCAAAGCTTTACCTCTGCCCACTCCCCAAGCTTTATCCATTCATTTTATCTAATCAATAAGTAACAATTAAATAGTTTGATCCCTCTCTGAAAATGAAATGCAATTACAATATTTATTACTCTTTTTTTTTTTTGCTGAGAAAGTGTAGCCAATCATAAAAATACTCCATTCGAAATATTAAACATTTTTAACTTGGTGGGCCTAATTTCCGATCGCTTGGTTCAGCTTGTGGGCAAACAAGGATCTCGTATCACCACCTTTGAGCCTGCTCGCATCACGTGGGAAAGGCACATAAGCTAGCTCAAAGCAAAGTCAATAAATACGCTCATAAAGAAAGGTCATTTGGATTAAGAGTTCATCATACAAAGCAATACAATCAATGCACAGTGAGACTCGGAATATTGTGAGAAGCTGTGAGGAACCCAGCCGCGTTAAAACCTGGTTTGTTCCAAAATGGCAGCACCTTTGTGCAGAAAACACGTTTAAAAAATTTTTATGACGAGGCCATATAAAAATTGGTTGGTTACAATCCCCACCCACCCCAGGAGAAAACCTCCCCTCTCCGTCTTAAAAAAAAAAATCTTTTAAAATTGGAAGGTGAGAAAAACACTCAGAGTTCCGGTCCATGCAGCAGACAGTCTGCTCGGCTTTCAATCACTGCGCCACCTATGGGTTGGGCAGATTAGATTTTTTATGGTAATTCATGTACTTCTGATTTGAACTTGTTGCACTATTGGATCTCAAACTCTCGTTATGGTAAAATGGAAAATTAAAAAAAAAGTCTCATCTGCCTCTGAAAATTGAAATGAGAAGGATGATAACCAACAAATATGTGAGGGCTGTAAGTAATAAGACAGTGCCATAATTTCAATGGTATGTAATTCCTATGAGGTTAATTCAGAATGGATGCAAATTTTAGCATTTAATCACAGCATCATTGCATTAAGAGAGAAGCTGCGTGTTTGACTTCCAATGCATTGTTCTAACCATTGGAAAACTTGTTAATCATGAAGAAAAATGATAGAAAACAGGTCAAGATTAATCATTAGTTAAAAGGGATTTTCACATCTTGCTCTGATTTCAGCCCAGCACCAGCCACTGCATTATGGAGCTGTATCTTTCCTCGGTTAAAAGACAAACTGACCAAATCCATATTCCTCAGGTATCGATATAACACAAAGGCTCTGCTTGAATCTACGAAAGTTCACTAACTAAATTCCCGGAGAGAGATTGAACTAATCCACCCGTTTTAGTAGGTTGGTTCATGTACCAAGTGATTGTGCTTATTAAGACTTATAGAGAATGATTTACAGGAGAGACCAGCAAGCAAGTGATCCTTCGCCAATTTAATTTGGCTGGACAAGCTGTGGAGGTACAGCGCCGCTCAGGCACAGTTTTCTAAACTAAATTATTGCACAGAATTTGAGCTTACAGATCACTGTACCCTTTTCAGTTCCCGCAGGTCCTCCGAAAGCAGCTGAAAGTGCTTTTTGTAAGTGGGAGATTCATTGCTGTGAAAGGTTTTTGGATCTTACAGCGCTTGATCATCCGCTGATTTATCTACTGTGCGATACTGTGCGATATTGCTCTCCCCCGTGTCTCCAAATAAAAACCAAATAATTTTTAAGTCATTGGCATCCCACTGCCTCAATTTCCTTAATGACTTGTCTACTGTGACTGTCTCTGTGTGTGCACATGTGTGAGTGTGTGTGTGTGTGTGTGTGTGTTTGTGCGCGTGTTCATGATGAGTGTGTGTGTGTGTGTGTGTGTGTGTGTATGCGTGCGCGCACTTGTGTGTATACGTGCATCTGTGTGTGTGTGTGTGTGTGCGCGCGCACGTGTTCGATCATGACAAATGTATGTGCATGTGTGTATGTATGCATGTACACGCGCGTGTGTGTGTGTGTGTGTGCACGTGCATGTGTGTGTGTGTGTGTGTGTGTGTGTGCATGTGAGTGGGTGCGTGCGCACGTGTTCGATCTCGACGATCGTATGTGTGTGTGTGTGTGTGTGGTGCTGCTTTAGCGGAATGTGAGGAGCCCAAAAAATATTCGTTTTCTGCTCTGCCATGTACCTAGCTCTGCACCAGTCAACCGCACTGAGGCAGGGAGGTTCTTCACAAAATAACGGCAGGCGTAGCACATACAGTTTCAAAATCATCATCATTAACATTTTCATCAAAAGATTCGCCCAATTACAGGTGGAATTGGCTGTTATTGAACAAATGGTGTCCAGGAGACAGGCTGGGGAAGTTGAGGAAATGTAATATGCGTGTTGTATTGTGGTTTCTCTATTGTACGCACATATACTTCGCGGCATTGAATCGTGGACCCATCGGCACTGTAGCATCTCATTTTAAGTGCTCTAGAACTTTGTAGCCTGATGCTGTTATCGCCCTGTCTTCTCGACTGCTGTGTCAATGTGCCCTGGTAACCGCGGCAACTCTTCAGCCATTCTCTTCTTTGGCCTGCCACCCACCCGCTACCCCCCCCACCCACCTCGCCGTCCCCTCCCGCTAAGGCCTTTTTAGCTGTCACGGTGCTTTTCTCCTCCCCGGACACAAAGTGACCGGATTATTTTTAAGGAGCTATTTTTGGAATTTCGGGTTTCCTTGGAAACGGCGAGGGGGCGAACGCGAGGTGCCTCATGCCGGTAAACGGTTTGGAGTAAGCTCCGCTTCGGCGCTAACGAGCGGTGCGCTGTCTTGCTGAGCGGCGCAGAGCACATCTTTATTACGCTCTTCACTGCCATATTTCATGTGGGCTTGTTTGTTTGTTTTTTTTTTGTAGTAAAAACTGAGGAATAGTTGAAGAGTTTGTTTTCCAAAATGCAATATATCCATTTTACTCATTTTGAGTAAATCAGCTTTTTCTATGTTGAAGCCTTTTGCATTTAATGAAAAAACACGAACTTTAACCATGAAATAATGCACCTTATAACCTAGTCTAGTTTCTAAAACAGATTTTTGCACTATGTGTAAGAAGCACAGAGCTATCGCAGTGTGATATTATCTCAATTTTTGTCATTTTGGCACTTATTGCGATTTGGAAACAAACTCTTCAGTTGTTGCATGTTTCCATGCAACAGAACTCTTTACCACTGGAGTCACCTTAACCTGTGGGTACAAGGGTGACATATGTCTGTCCAAAATTAGTATTCAACAGCTTTCCATTCTTTATTTATCTCAAAATTTGTTTTTGCACTAGTCGTCTCTCGTTTTAAGTCTCGCAAACCCCCAAACCCTGGTTCAGAGATAATGTTGGTTGAACTAGGAGCATTGTAGGGGCAGCATAGTACCCTTGTTGTAACTGAAAACTGTGGAGTTGATGGTTTGACTCTGTAGTGCTGATAGAAGTTTTGACTGGCTATATGAAGTTAGTTGGAACTCGGCATTTAGGCCCTTGATCCCCAGAACTGCTCCAGTGGATTTACCATGCTCTTCTTCTTTGGTCTGTCTTCTTCGCTTAAGCATTTCCTCCCAGCCCTCCTTGTTATGCTCCCGCCATATATGGCAGGGGCATATAGAGTTATCCTTGTCCATCCGTCCGTCCGTAAGTACGGCATTGTAAAGGGGTTGTTGTCTGTCCGCTTCTCCTCAAAAGCTACTGGACAGAATTCAACAAGCTGTAGTAAATGGTTTCGAGACAGATCGAAGGTGTGCATCTCATATTTCATTTGAGAAAATTGGATATTTTCACAATTCTGGGGGCTTCACAAACTCTCAGTGGCGGGGGGCATCTGTGTCCATGGACACAAGTTTTCTAGTTAGGAAAGAATTTGTTCTAAGATGACTTGTCTCGTTATTGGTAAACAGACCAAAACCATCAGTGTCTCGCATACTGACAAGTGTTATTTTCTGTTGTTTTGTTTCTTTGTGACCGCCAGCGCTCCTGTATGCAACCATCTTTGGGAACGTCACCACCATCTTCCAGCAGATGTACACCAACACCAACCGGTACCACGAGATGCTCAACAACGTACGGGACTTTCTCAAGCTCTATCAGGTCCCGAAAGGTCTGAGTGAGAGAGTGATGGATTATATCGTGTCTACCTGGGCCATGTCCAAGGGCATCGACACTGAAAGGGTGGGTGAGACCATTGGCCCTTTGATCCACCAATGGCCTCGCATGTTTGATGTGGTATGCAGACACAGGGGGTCATGCTCATACAAGTTAAACAGGGCAGGGGTGGTGATCTCAGGTCAGTGGTTCTCAACCACATAACCTACACGCCCATTAATGGTTCCGTCAAATTCAGCTGCTGTATTGAAACCTGTGGTGCAACTTCAGGCCTATTTTATATTCTAGTGGAGATCACAAAGTTTCCAACGATCCCAAAAATGTCTTGCTGAATTACAGGGAAATGTGCATATAAATTTATGGACTAGGTCTTGATATTTTTCATTTGATGTAATGCTGGGGCCATAAAAACATGGCATCCTGGGTAAGAATATTTCTGTCAATATAAGTGTGATGTCTCTTCAGTGAAGCGCTGCAACCAGCAGATACAGAATGTGTATGTATCATTGTCCTACAATGTGAAAAAAGTGCTTTTTCTGACTTTGAAACTACTTACGAGAAAACTTCAGTGAATAATAACAGTTTAAGGGGTTTTAAACTGGCCTTGTCCGTTATGATAGAAAGGGTGGAACTGACTTCACATCAGTTTTCCAATTCAAGCTCATAAATGAATATGGGCCAGTGTGCACTTTTTCGGCAATTTGTAACAAATCTTAAAAAAATAATTTTGTGTGAACAGAGGGTAAATTGCCTGCAGAGTCAGCTTGAGTAACACTGCAAATTATTAAACTATTCAATAATGTATCAATTGGTACCTCAGTTAATATGAATGCCATTATTAAATGATTACTGCACACAAAAGTTAACTGTTTATTAACTGTTAATTAATGCTTAATACTGCATTTACAAGAATGCAACCTCATCATAGCGTGTTACTGTGATGGTTTGTTAATATTTTATAAAATTGCAAACCCAAGGGTAGAATATCTGTTGCCAATGCTGTCCTCAGTGGCTGCTTCCTTTAGTGGGCGGAATCAGCATCTCTTTCATGGATTAAAGCAGCTCCAACTGTTTAATCTTTGCAAATGAGACAGGGCACCTGAGTCACTCTCCCTGTTCAATAGATTCTGTGCTTCGCACTGTTCTCGGATGGATTTTTCATCAGCGTTGATTAATTGCCTCCAGTTCTCGGGGCATTTCCTGGTTCTCGCTTGTAGGGGGCCTTTGTTTTTCATCAAATTGTGCCTTTCAGTGGCACAGAGGTGCAAAGATTCCAACCCTCCAGCCGGAGCATTGATTTGATCCTCTCGTCGCACTCACCCGCTGATATTCTTGCTTGCTTTGGACCATTATCAATCACGGAATTTACTTAATGCGACCATCTCAGCGAGAGAATCAGAATTCAATCCCAGATCGCCACCTACTCGCCCTGATGCTTCACACAGGAAATCGCTTCGCTCTCGAATTCGCACAGCACAGCACGTATAACATTCTGCCTAAAGGAAAATAACACTGTCTCATACAAAGATTCAATTTTTAAAAAATGTGTTAATAAACGCTTAAAAGGACAAAGTTACCTCCTGAATAATCATTTGACTCTTTTTAAAATTCTAACGCAAATTTAATATTAAGAAGGCAATAACTTGTTGGCAGGGTCTATTTAAATATTGTTTTCGGCTGTCTGATGCATTGTAATGATCAGTAAGGGCAATGTTTTAATCAAACGAGATTTGGCCTAAAGTTAAGCATCTTGGTTCATATCCTATCCCCACCCTCTAGTGCTCCCACATATGCTAATTCAGTATGAATTTATGACTCCGGGCAATGCGTTTATAGCTTTGAATTTCTCTCCTTTATACTCATTATAGATGCAATGTGTTGGGGTTTATAATATGTTTTCTGTTCTAGATTAGCATAAGCGTGGTCTAGTGCTCTGGTGATTTTCCACCAAAATTTGAAAGCATGGGAGAGCTGCGGCTTAGGTCCGGCAGTGTAACTCATATCCAACAAGTGAATAGACTTTTGCTTCCCTCAGAACATGAGTTACGTTAAAATTATATAGTGATGTTATACTGCGCTGTGATCATCATAGTGTTAGCAGCTAACTTTGGAAGATTAAGGGTTTTTTTAAACCTTGCATTTAACCTGGGTAGTTTCATTGAGAACTTGCTTCTCTTTTTTAAGATGCCCTCAGAGACATGCCAAAAAGAACAGTTGACATTTGAGAGAGGGAGAGAGAGAGAGAGAGAGAGAGAGAGTGTAGTAAGGCTAAAGCCATTTTAGGGTTAAGAAGCCTTGCTCATGCCCCAAAACTCCTGGTAAGGTCACTCCTCTTCAATTAGGGAGAGCTTCAATTGTTTGTGAGTAATATTTTCTCATAGGAATTAGCTGTTCTTTTGGGGTGGTGGAGTCGGGGGAAATGTGGGTTCCTGCTCGGTGGCTGATCCCATTAAGCCGCTGGGTGCTAGCGCATATGTGAATCCAATGATTCGGTGAGACGTCTCAACAGTTTCATTGCAGGATAGCCGGTAGCCCTGCTAAGCAGACCTTAGTTGGGAGTAGCTTCACCCAGAGAGGGAATTAACTGTGGACTGTAAATGCTTTTAAAAAAGCACACAGGCTTTTAATATCGCCGTAGCTTTGATTCGTACTGTATATTATGAGATTGCCCAAATTGGAGGTAAAAAAAAAGAAGTGGAAATTGGATTATTAAATAAGCTGAGTCGCAAATGTACAAATTCCATCTTGGACGGCCCCAGTGCCTGCTAGTTTTTGGTGTGTCTCCATGCTAGTGAACGACTGAAGTCACGGAATGTTGTCAAGGGATTAATGTCCTGTTTATTCAGATAAAACCACAAAAACCACTATTGCCGTCCTAGCTTGAAGTTGCCCATCCTGAAGCGAAGTGGATGAAGGTCAGGATTCAGTTGGGCACATTCATCCATCCATCCAGCCATCCATCATCTAACAATCTTATTTCTGGCCAGGGTCATGGGGGAGGCTGGAGCATATCCCAGCATGCAGTGGGTAAGAGGCAGGAACACAGTTGGTCAATTCATCGCTGGGCTCACGTATCATTCACCCCGATACCTATGGGTATAGGTCGTTTGGACCCCATACCAGTTGGAATCATACCATTTGGACCCTAACTGAATGGACCCAGTACTATTTTGACCCAAACTCATTGGACCCTTGACCACTTGGACACCAGACCCTACCCAGTTGGACCCCATGCTGTTTGGACCCCAGACCCTAACCCTAACATAACCCTAACCCAACTGGTCTGGGGTCCAAATGGTATGGGGTCCAAACGTTTAAGGTCAGGGGTCCAACTGGACAGGGTCCAACTTGTATGGGTCCAACAGGTACAGGGTCCAAATGACCCATACCCTATACTCTATGGGCAATGTAGTGTCTCGAACCAGTCCTTAAACAGGTCTAGATCACAAGAAATAGTGCACGCATGTACTTTCTGATGAGTTTCACCGTGTTTGCTGCTCGCACAAATGCGCGCCGCCGGGAAACTGTGCTGTGCATTTGTGACGCCATTAATTTTTGATCATGCCTGCCTGCTACTCCTCATGACCTTACACTCTGGTTTTTCAGCTGTCAGGCAGTTTCATATTCATAAAAGCTGGCCATCTGACTAGGAGAAAGCCATTTTAAACACCAAGGGTGCGACATGTACGCAAATACTAACAATGGGAAATCAGCATGACGCTTTGTTCAATTGTCTTTATTTTATCTGAAGCCTCCCGTTGGCTGACTGTCTGACTAAAACGTAAAAAAAAAAAAAAAAAAAAAAAGAAAAAAGAGATCAATGCCATTGTTGTCATGGAAAGTTTCGTATAAAGAGAGGTGCTTTGGGAGACAAAAGCCCCCTCTGAAGCAAGTTAGTGGAGCGAAGCTGCTAAGCGAGTTGTGGAGGCTTGTCATTCTGTCTGCCCAGATAGCAATTGGCACAGCTTGATAGGAGTGCATTCGTCTTCCCTGGGTCTTTATTGCATTACCATGGCTATAATCAACACAGGCAGGGGCCTCCCATCACAATAAACTCTGTCACCTGCTATATTGGTTAATTGCGTGATTTAGTAAGGTGAGCTAGTGGGTGGTAATTACTTTAGATGTTGTCAGTGTTGAATTGCTGAATGTGCTGCACTCTCCTACAGTGACTGAGCACGAATACTGCCGTTTCTCTAGAGAGGATTACGAAAGCAGGCTAAGTTTATATATCACACCAAGCTGTGGCTTAGTGGCCAAGGTGCTTGACTGGGACTTGGAGGATTGTGAATTCAAGCCTAAGTGTGTAGCCGGTGTAAGAACAGTGCAGCTGTTGGGCCCTTGATCAAGGCCCTTAGGCACACATGATTCCAACCGTGTATTGGCCACTGCTTTGTCTGATCAACCGTAAGCCGCTTAGGATAAAACAATCCAGCTAAAATGACTGTAATTGAAATGGTTTTGACTGGTGTGTGACGGGCTCTTGCGAGTATCATCAGGAAAGAAGGTTGATGATTCATGTTTGGCTCTCGGTACTCAATCATTCATAATTGTTCCTTCAATACTTTCTGTTGCTCCTTATTCATGCCCAAAACAACATAGTCAGAGTATAAGTGATTGACCTGCCAGAGGAGGCGCTATTGTACCCTGAAACTGTGTTTACCTGACCCAAAAGGCTCACTCTATGTCACTTTATATGTGGGGTTTCCAATCATATTGAGTCCTGAATGTGATTCAGGAATGCAAAATGAGCAATTGTACCCAGAGCTATTACAGTTGAGGTAGATGCAGCCTTCATATACTTGGGCAGCCTATAGCCCATTGCAGTGATCACCAGTCCTCTTACTGGAGATCCAAGATCCTGTAGTTCTTCTCTCCAACCCTTAGAGATCCTGTTTGGCTGCTAAGTTGTAGAGTGGTGAGCCAGAATAAGGTTGCAATAAAAACCTTCAGGGGGGTCGATCCCCAGGAATAGGGTTGGTTACCAATGGTCTAGTGGATTTTACCAGAGCCAGAAGGGTGTTGGTTCAAGCTCCAATGTAACCGTAAGATCAGAGCCTGCTGTTCGGCTTTTGAGCTGGTGAACCTCATACGAGATAACAAGTCATTGTTGTGTCCCGTCTCTCCACAGGTGCTGTCCTTCTGTCCCAAAGACATGCGGGCGGACATCTGCGTCCACCTGAACCGTCAGGTGTTCAACGAGCATCCCGCCTTCCGGCTGGCCAGCGACGGCTGCCTGCGCTCACTGGCAGTGGAGTTTTCCACCATCCACTGCGCACCTGGCGACCTCATCTTCCACGCCGGCGAGAGCGTGGACACCCTGTGCTTCGTCGTGTCCGGATCACTGGAGGTCATACAGGATGATGAAGTCACTGCCATTCTGGGTAGGGTTCTTCAATTTATAATGTATTTGTCTTTGTGTTTGTTTTTCTTATAAAATTGAATAACGGGTAACACTTTATTATAACCATTGTTAATAATAGTAAAATAATAGTTAATTCAACTTTAGATAACAGTATTTAACAGTAAACAAGAAATTAAATGATATTAATTTTTACAAATGATTACTAATGTTGCAATTTTGTTATTTTAACATTACTTTGTGGGAATTAAATGATTAATTTATAGAGTATATACTGCATCTTGGCTCAGAAGAGATAAATAGCAAAAATAACACTACTTATAGCATTACAAGTCATTAGCAAACATTACTATGATTTCACCACGTTTTAACAACGTTATTATAAAGTGTTAATGAATTAGGTATTAAGGGATTAATCAAGTCAATCCAATTCAGTTTTCTTTTTATGGCAGAGACATCTTTTACGAGGCACATGAGCTAATTTGTAGACTGAGAAGCGTAATATGATTTTGACGCAGTCAGGGTATGTGGTGACTCTGTGAACTTGATACTGAAACCCTGACCCAGGCTTAAAAGATCAAACGGACTATGGTCAATAAAGACAGGTACCATCCACAGCTCTCGATAAAGTAACACCGAAGCAGCGAGGCATATCCTCTTCCAGATTATTCAGGGTTTGCGCTGAGTCCAAAAGTTAGCGCGTCGAAGTGAAAATAGCCGAAGTTATTTTACTAGGGAACCTTTGGCACCGCTTGAAAAATTCTCAGTGAGCGTCTGTGACAGTTGATTAAGTTATCAGGCCTTTCAAGTGGTACGGTTCTCCAAATTGCCCAGCCAGCACGGAGGCAATGGGATTTATAGCTCCTTTCATAAATCATTGTGAAACGAATGCTTTTTGTTGCCATTTTTTTCCCGAAACTGCACAGCCTGCTTTTATTTTATTGAACTATTATGTGCTGTAAAATTCAGTTACGAGCAACTCAAGCCTCGAATGTTGTTAAACTCCATCTGTGAGCCATAGTCGAAAATATCATACCGAGCAGGAGGATTGGTTGCTGTCGCTATAGCTCGTGTAATTGGACAGTTCTCAAATATTGCTCTGTTGTTGTTAAAATCTCGACCAATCAGTGCTGAGCTTTTTGCATTTACTAGTGATTGGTTTCATAGTGAAAATCTAAGTTTTTTTTTCCCCAGAAATAAGAATAATGATGAACAGATGTGGTTTGAAGGAAGAACAAACTGTTTAGAATCTTAGAGACAGCTTTGAAGCATTAAATCCTCTTGTAGTCAATCTTGGCAAAAAAAAAAAACACTCAACTAATTTACCTCCAAGTGTTTACAAATGCTGCGGAAGGAAACCATATTGTGATAATTGTTGATCTGCTGCATAAAATTGTTAACTACTTTAACTGAGTCCCACCATGACCTCCTCAGCATAAACGTTGCAACAGTTACAGTAAATGGTGTGACCTACAGCATGAGATGATTAAAATGATGTACAATCTTCAGTTTATTATATTTTTTTTATTTCCCTGGGAGAGCTTGTTAACTGTTTCCCCATTGTCCCATGCTTTCACAATGTTGGATTGTTTTTGTGGACACGCAATGCTTCAAATGAAGCCTGTCAGCTTTAGGGGCTCAGGGGTATGCTGCATTGCAATAGCATCGTGGCTTTGCCCTGTCGTAGTCACGCACAGTAACTGTTCCCCATAGTGTAAATAATGAAGAAGAGGTGTTGAATAGCGGAAATCATTTTGAATGGGATATTTGTAATCTGAGCAGCCAGTGTGATTGGACCACTCTATAAATGGAGCCCCTCAGACCAATCAAAAGGAGGTTTAGCTTTTTTCAGACCGGATATAATTTTTGATGCATTTTTTGATGCAGTTTTTTTTCATCATTTTTTAAAATTTATATTGGATCTCATGGTGTTTATACACCCAGTTTAATATCGATATTGTTGTTTTTGGAAGGTTCCTTTCTCCTCTTTAGTACTGTAGGGTTTATGGATGTACACATTAAGTTGCACTGCATTGTTTGTTTGTCTGCAGTGGAGCGAAACAATGACATGAGATTCCTTGCTGATGATGCGGGTCTAAATTTTTCAGCTGGATGAAGTGCTTTTCTATGTTTTACGTATTTTACTGTGTTTCAAGTTTTTGTTCTATTGTTGGTATCTTTAATTGTCAGAGAATAATAGAAGCAAACTGCACTGGATCGTCAGTATGCCCAGTAAGATTGCTGGACCACAGCAAAATTGAAAACCTGTGTGCAAAAAGTACTTAACCTTATTTTGCAAAAAATTAGCTAAAAGCAATATTAAAATGGGCAGAGCATCATCTGATACCAAAGACTTCTCTCAAGAATTACTCAAGTCCTGTATATTGGTGTGCTGCCTTAGTTAAATTCACTAAACTTTAGTGCGAGCAATTCCCAAGTCCTTAAAAGTTCATGACTGTCCAATCAAAATCCTATAATGTGTCACGTGACTAGCTGTGAAAATGGCAACCATGGAGGCTGGAAAGTTGGCTTCATTTGTTGAAAGTACCCGAGTCCAGCCATTTAGCAGTAAATGTATTTAAGTCCAGGCATTTCACAGAAAAAGAGTACTTGCACGTCCAAAACAAATTTTCTTATTAACTTCGTAATACATGAGTATTTTTCCACATAAAAAGGGTTTATCAGCTCTCAATAGCCCCTGGAAACAGCAATGGGCTCTACAGTATGCTAGAATTGCAAAAGAATTATCTGCAACATGTTTTGAAAACTTTGACCCCCAAAATCTCAAAAGTGACATTATGACTTAGGTACTTCTTTCACACAGGTCTTCAACTGCAGGATGATGACCTCTAAGTTCAGAATGGTGAGGAGAGGAAAGGGGATTTTTAAAGAAGTATCACATCCCCTATGTAGCATATACAAGTATGAGCTGTTACCATTAGGCAGACGGTGCAGGATGGCATCTCTCCAAACCCACTGAGCTTGCAGATAATTTGTGCCAATAAGAATTGCTAAACAAATCATGAAGCAAAATAACTGAATCTCTGTTTGTGAAGATGCTGCACATTATAAAATGTAGAGCACTGTGGTGACATGGTGCGTATAGCTTGGTCTGTGATGGTGTTGAGATGTTGTGTTGTTTGTCGTTGGTGCTGTTGTCATCGGTATCGTACTTGTCACCATGGTCTCTGACGACTGCTGTATAGTGCACAATGAATTAACAAAAGGGCTTATAAATATCTGTCGATCGACTCCTCATTTAACTTCAGTTCCCTCTCTTCACAACTCAGAAATGTTTGCTCGTGTTCCAGAGACTGACTCATGGTAACAGCGGCTTGACAAGAGGTTCCAAAGGAAGCTCAGGTTTTTCCTCCTAAAAGAGCTTTTGCTGGCTGCTTTGTCTCCTCTTCAGGCAGAATTTCACCGGCTGAACCACGCAGTGCTGATTTCAGGGGTGTCGCTTGGGTGACAGAGCTCAGTTATCTGATAGAGGAAAAGACCTGCTGTCGCGAGATGAGAGAGGGGTGGTGCTGCAGGCTGAAAAGGCCTCCCTTACTGGTCAATACTCGGTCCAATTATCCTCTGCCCCGCGGTACTCTTAGCTCTCTGCGGCATCAGGATTCACTTTAGGACGGGCAGAATCAGAAGCAAAGCTACCGAGACGTCAATGCGCTCGCACGCTGTGTCGAGCTGAGTCAAAGGAAAAAACCGCGGGCACGGTGCGCCTGTCGGGAGATTGATTCCGTTGCTTCCAGCGTATGTCACAGACGAAGGAGCTCTTCTCTTGAACCGTTCAGTCAGTGATGGCTCTTTGCCATAATTGCGCACCAGACCCAAATCTGAAGCTTGGGTGAATCGTTAGCTGGGGGGGATTATAACCTGGGTCTCTGTGATTCGGGCACAACTAGCCTTGTGTAGCCTTGTTCCTTGGTATTCTGGGTGGATTTGTTATGGCCAGGAGGATTCAGGTCACGGTCCCACAGGTTCACCCACAGCTTCCCAGATGCCTGTAAGCTACCAGCTGGAATCAGTCACTTAAATACACGTCTCCTCCAGCAATGAGGTGGTGTTATGAGGTTTGGCAGATTAAATGGGCGTGATGTAAGCAGGCTGTCTGCGACAGTATTCCACAGATGCCTATCGTTAGTGAGCTATAATGCACTGAGTGATCAAGCGGTGAAATTTTGCTTAGATCGCATGCTGATTTACAGGCTGACACCGATTGACCCCGCACATTAACTCTGCATCTTGATTGTGATGCATTTCTTGGCAGTTCTGAATGTCTATAGATGCCCCTCTGTGGCCAATTTAAGTCTTATTGCTCATCTTACTGCCCAGAGAGTAAATATTTTTAGACAGGCCTTCTTAATCGTTGTCTACACAGCATTTTGATGTCTGTGTTGCAAGTGAGCGATAAAGCATTGAGCGAATGAGCGATGACATTTTGCTTGGATCTCATGCTGATTCACAGGCTGACCCCGATTAAGCCTGTATATTCTTTCGACTAGTAACTTGGTAGCTTGAGAGTGGTTCTGAATGCTGTTAGATGCCCTCTGCGGCCAATTTATATCTTCCTGGCCATCTTAACACTCGGAAATTAAATATCTTTAGACAGGTCTTTTTAATTGTGACGTATTCAGCATTTTTGATGCTCAAGTTCATTTGAGGTTTTAAAATGAAGGTCCTCGTGAGCTTTCATATTTGTTCACTACAAGCTGCAGGAGGAGAATACCTGTCACTTTGTAGGAATGCAGCAGATGTCCCACTATTGTTTGGTAGATGCAGGTTTCTTGGGGTAATACAGTGGAGTCAGTGACCTCAGTGACAGGGAGAGAAGGCCATACTGGCTGTGCTATCTTTGGCTTGTTGTAAGAGTCTGTACAACCATTTGATCCTGTCACATTAATAAAGTCACTGCAGAGAGTTCTGCGCATGTTTGTGTTTGTTTGTTTGTTTAGTTAACGCCTTTGCGCAGAGGCCAAATTTGGCTATTTATGGGTTACCCAATTTGATGCTTTATAATTCAAGATTTAAGCTTCATAAAGAGGACAAATATGGCTCAACTCAGAAAAGACACTTACAGCATTTAGAATTACATTGTATTGCAATTTATTTTCATGATTTTGGGAGAGAAAATGGGCTGCAAACATAAAAAAATCTTCATGAGAATTCACCATTGAAACTAAAAAAAATAATTCTGAGGATTGAAAAATGGCTGGGGGTTAAAACAATACATTACTGGGATAATAAACTCCTAGACCACAAGTACTCCTCATCGGAACATGAAATATTAAATTATTCACTTTTTATAAGCCAAATAAGATAGCTATTCAGGCGGCTCCCCAAACTCCCAGAGCCTTGAAAATGGCGCACTTTCAATTCATAAAATACTCATATTTTTAATGCAAATCAACTTTGTACTCATGAAGTTCAATATGAATGGATGATTTTCTGTTTGAATTTAGCATGAGTTTATCAATATAGGCGCAGCTGGACATCAATGGTCACCAGTGCCCTCTCCAAACCAAAAACATGCCTTTTCTCCACGATAAAGTTCAGATTCTCGTCCATTTATCTACAAAGCCTGTGTCAGCAAGCACACAGACTCATTAGAGGAGCTGCATATTTTACGGTCAGATTGTTCACTCAGACGGAAAGCTTGCTGTTTACAATACCGATCATCCCAGCGAAACGCAAGTTTGTAACAGCGCTTTTCACACCCTCTATGGAACAAGTATAACTCAGGTCATAGTAATAGCTGTTCGCACTTTAAAAGAGCGAAAATGCAAGGCATTCCATTTCATTGAATGTGGTATAGATTCTAAAACTGATCACTTAGGTGAGAAAAATGCCAGCACACTGCAGTATCGACTACTCTTTTGTTACCCAATGTGACAAACTAGCTCTGTGATCACGGTGGTAAACCAAAAATAAGAAATAGCTGGCTAGTTAGCTAGCAGGCTAAAAGTAAGAAAGAGCTACACCATACAAAGACAGCTTTACTCACTTTTCAATAGAATTATTGAGCTGCTCCTCAAAAGCATCAATGCTGTCAGCCCTCCTGTCTGTTCCATTCAGAATAACTGCTATTTTCCATCTCAGAATCGCATTTCCATCCCGCAAATAAGCTCAGCTCTCCAGCCTCAGTTCTGGAGGCTTTTTGTTCCCATGCAACCACGTTAGTCTGAACTGCGTAAAGCGTATTGAATACAACGTAACCCTATTACGCAAATATTTTAATATGTTTTTTAAGGAACAATCAATGTGCTTCACTTACTGAGGAAAGCTTGTGCTGTCTGCAATTGGATAAAAATCGTGTCAACCAACTGGTAATTACCAGGAGAATTTCACGTGGGCGGGAACTACAGCTGGGCTTTCACGCAGATACCATTGAATTACCATTAAGTGATTGGATTTCCGTGAGAGTTTGTATGAGGCTCTAAAAGACAGCTAAACTCTTCAACCCAACATATCTACGCGTTAATCCACGATAGGAAATTGCACGTTTTTAATATGTGATGACTGAAATTGATAGTAGAATGACAGTGTCAATACCATGGCGAATTTTTGCCTCAGGAAACTGTTTTTTTTTTTTTTTTTTTTATCTACTTGGAATGCCATTGGGTCACTGTAACTGAAGTGGTTGCTACAGAGGGCAACTAATTTTTCTGTCGCAAGAGATCATTTTTTTAAACTGCTGGATAGATACTGTGGGCAGGGATATTGAGCAGTTTGCACATCAGGTTTAGCTGAGGAGTTTTATTCGTGCAACTCCTGAAAAACAGGGATAGGAGTGAACTCCTCCGTATTCTAGACTGTGTTCCAGCTCTGCTTGCTTGTGAATATCCAATAACTGATCCAGTGATAGAGTAGTGCAACTGTGTCCATAAAAAGAGCTGCTCAATGTCCGCAGGCGTCTACATCTGCAGAAAGCCGTTCAGTATCTGGAGGTATAGTACAATTGATACAGTAGCTGCAGTGCTTAACAAATTTATTTGACCACCTGTCATAAAAAAAGAGAAAACACAAATATTTAAGAGATTTCTCAAAAAGCTTGTTTAAAACCAAAAATTATTTTGTTATTTCTTTGGCAAATAATGAACTGAAACCACTAAATAGTCCTTATTCTCATATAAAAACCAAAAAAAAAAAAACAAACTATATTTTGTATGGCCTCCTTTGGCCTTGATAACAGCTTGCATTCTTGCATTCAACCACGAAAACAAATTTTTATGTTCAGGAATGCAAGAAAATAACTATTATTTGGCATCTTAATCAAAAAAAAAATAATGTGCTTAACTACTTTTTTCAGTTTTTTTGTAAAACGGTAAATTCCAAAATGCATGCATAACAACAATAATTATATTTTAGCATTAAAAATATCACTTCAATTAAAGCTTGTGCATACTGGTGGATTAACCATTACAGAAACATAAATTATTATTTTGCTAATTACCAACACTGATAATTTAGGGCAGCTGTGGCATAAGCCTTACATTGGGTGGTGGTCTAATAAATTTGCTAAACTCTGTATGTTCAGGGAACTTGGACTTCCCTCCGATTTTATTTATGATGGGACTATGCTGTTCCTGGTAATACCTTATCTGCTGTTGGCGTCATCGAAGCTGGCCAAAGATGGGCCCTGACCATTACTTACCTGGCAGGGGAGATACCATAATCAGGCAGGCCGCAGGCTTGCCTTTTGGCTAAAATCAAGTGTAGAGTTTCAACGCTTGGCTGCAGTGGGGGTCACAGTGGTCTTAATGGTCGAAGCTGGACCCGGAGGGACAAGCTTCTTTGCCATTGCAGAATGGGGGTATTGGGGGATGCCCCATACTGCCACCAGACTGTCCAGCTATAGAGGCACTGCATGTCCCTCGGGCTAGAAAGGCGAGAGAGAGCTTTTATTGAGCTTTTCTTTTGGAGTGGCTGCATCCAAAGCTTGGGGAACCTCTCGGAAGACGTCTTCGGAAGCCAAGCCATGAACCTGCTGCAGTCAACGTCGAGACTTGGACAGTGACTGGTTTTGGGTGGACACCATTTATTATTGTTTGGCATATTCTCTAATTTTGAGTGCATGTATGTTTTTTATTTCCAACGTATGTAGTCCTGGTGTGATTGTTGCCGTTTGAAAGCTAATGAAGTTCGCTCGTTTTGCTGGCGTTCGCTAGGATTTCCTCTGGTTGCTCCAGTTTCCTCCCTCGCCCTAAATGCTAAATTGAGACTGACGCTAAAACTTGAATTGGGTTTGTGGGAGGATGGCGTGAGTGATACTTGTGCAGAGGTGTAAAATCCAGGGGTCAGAAAGTAAAAGTCCTGCCAAGTTTTTCTCCCTCCCACAGAATGAGCTGATCAGTCATATTGGCTCTATCTCCTGTCCGAAGTAAATCCAGGTGGTTGGAATTAAAGTTCTGGGGAGGATTTTTACTTTCTAAACCTGGACTTTACACCTCTGTACTTGTGATGAATTGGCAAACACGTCAGGGTGAGTTACTAAGACTCACCCAATGTAAGCTGGAATAGACTTTAGCTCCCTGTGACTCTGACGTGGAATAAGAATAAGGAATAAGCAAGGTTAGAATATGGATGGAGGGATGGATGTAATGAGTAATACCAGGAATAGATTCAGAATTTCGTGAAATAGAAAGTTTATCATTTGAATTCCTACTTCCTCCGAGCTCTTTGGAAGGAACGGCTAGTGAATGTCCTAAAGGTGTAGAGAATCAATCTCCAATGATTTGATTAGGTGACACACAGTTGAGGATTTAAATTTGCCCTCATTTGAGTATAATTGCATAAGTTATTTTTTTCCAGTCCAGCAGGATCAATTTATTCAAATTACTCCTACCATGAATAGGAAAGGCAGTTTTCTGAAATGAAAGAGGCTCTGGGCCAATTAGGCTGAGATTTCAGCATCCAAAATCTTCAGAGGTGGGTTTTTGTTTACTTTCTCTGTGTTAACTTCAGAGGACAGATCTCAGGCCTGACAAAGCAGAACTGGCCATCACACTGGCTCTTATCCCCAGCCTAAGGGATCCTGACTCCCACTCAGAATTCTGGACGAGGCTCTTCTTCAATCCGTGGAAACACTACTACGCTGCTGCCCTGCTTTTGCTGTTGAGGCTGAAAATTGCTTGATTTCATGACTGCTTAGAAAACATTCTGAGAGATAAGAGGCCGAGCTTAAAATGGGCTTCAGAATGACTGTAGCTGAAGTACTGAAATACTCCGGTTTTATTTTTTCATATGTAATATTTTTAATTCCACTGGTACTGTACAGTTAGCACAGTATACTGAACGCATGATATATGATTAGGCAGCGGAGATCTTGCTGCTGTTTTTCACACCTGTGTGGATGATAAATGGGTGATTGCCATTTAAAGACATATTTGAGTTTTGCTCTTGATCTTGGGGGACAGTTTTCAGCCAGCTGCCTTTTGTTGCGGGGTACCACTGGGGCTTAATTTAGGGCCAATTTTGTTTTTGATTCATATGCTTCCTCTACAGTTTTTTTTTTTTTTGCATTTATACTTTTTTTTTGCTCTGCATCACTGTCTGCATTCCATGTTAAATTACTCTAGCTACCACTGTTGCTAAAAATGGATGTCACTCCCCATTGGAGGGCTTAGCCAGATACAAACACAAAGTTTGATTGTGAAAGAGAGTGATAACTACATTCTACAGTCAACATTACAACCTGACACTAATCAGGAATTGACTATAAAACTTGAGTTTCAGTGCTGGATGAGTTTTAAAGTTTGAAGTTGGTGTGCTAGAACTGCACTAGTCACTTGTAGCATGTGGCACAGGGCACAGCTAGCTCACCTTAGCACCTTGTTTGTTCAAATGCTGTCAACACAAAGCACCTCTCTCTGTCTCCTCATGCCAGGAAAGGGGGACGTGTTCGGAGATGTCTTCTGGAAGGAGACGACCCTGGCACACTCGTGCGCCAATGTCCGGGCGCTCACCTATTGCGACCTCCACATTATTAAGAGGGAGGCTCTTCTGAAGGTGCTGGAGTTCTACACCGCCTTCGCCAACTCCTTCTCCCGTAACCTTATCCTCACGTGCAACCTACGAAAACGGGTAGGCTTCTCTCGCCTGCGCCTTTGGTGACTTCCCATGCACGCTGACCGCGGCTGAATATTGTGGAGGGAGGTAGTGAGATGACAGACGATGAATAATCTGTACTATCCTGTTGGAGAGGAGGTTCATACTGATGTATGCCAGCATGTAAACTCTATGGCTGGGCTCCCCAAGTCTGGCCCTCGAATTCAAATCCTGACTGTCATCACACCTGACTCTCAGGGCAAAGGGAGGGCTGAAAAACCAGCAGTTCTCAGCCTTGGAGGACCCTGATTTAGGGAGCCCTGCTTTATGGCCAAGAGCATGTGGACACTTTTTCTCTGAACAGCTCATTCCGAAATCTTGGGTGCTACTTCTTGTTTTCATTCACTTGGTTAAAATCGGTGACGTCACTTATCGCCGCCATGCTGGATGATTAACAAAGCAAACAAAGCATTTAACTTTCGGAAACAGTCTTCCTAAACAGCACAGCTATGTAGCACGGATATAAGCACAACCTCGCGGGAAGATAGTCATAATATTTTCCCGCTGTTAAAGCGATGGTGATCAGCGACCTCCAAATGTTTATCCCACTGCATCACAATATCAACAGAGGCATGCGCTGCACCTTTTGCCTACATTTTTTTCAGAGCACAAGCAAACTTTTTTTTTAATCAGCTGGTTACTGAAATAAATGGTCTGTTTAACAAATAAGGTAAATGGAACCAATATACAAGCACAGGCTCATTCTTCTAATTTAAATATTTAATATTCATCTGCCTATGTTCAGCCTACATTCCTCCTTCTTTTGAAAATGAAACACAATTAAAAGCCGATCTCCCTCCCTGATACCGACGTCGCTGCATCGCGGGGTGCTTTGTTTCTTGTGGCATTATGACCACAGCCATAAACAGTGCATAAAACAGGCATTATTTTGGCACAATAGCGTAAGCCATGTAGCCTGACTTGGGATTGTATATCAACCAACATGATGGAATGCCATAATTCAGCTAATTTGCATATTGTTGTGACATAAATTGAAAACCAAATATATTATATTGACTTGGTCTTGCCCCTCTTTTTTTTTACTACTGTGACTGGGATGGTTTTTCACCAGATGTTGGAACACTGCTGCTGAGAGTTGCTTCCATGCAAGCCAGATTGGAGTTAATGCAGTCAGACTGTGATGCTGTTTGACCCTGTTTGGCCTTAAGTTGGCTTTCCAGCTGATCCCAACAGTTCTTGATGGACTTGAGGCAAGGGCTTTAAGTGGGCCAATCTTCTTCTCTGATCTTGAAAACCCATAGTACAGTCCTGGCTTTGGATATGGGGGCGCTGTTATGCTGAAACAGAAGAAAGACTTCCCCAAACTGATGAAAACACAGACTCATCTGGAACGTCACTGTATGTTGTTGATTTCCCCTCAGTAGAGGAAAGAGACCTGTGCAGAACCTCGACAATCAGCCCTGGGCCAAGGGGCTTCCGCATATGTTTGGCCATGTAATGCACCTTGAGGAGAAATCACTGTGCATTGCTGCATGAGCTTAGCCACCGAGTCTGCATTAGATCACTCCTCTTTGTCTCTCTTGGGCCAAATTTATTTTGCCACACACAAATTCAAATAAACTCATTATTGCCACCGCCAAACAAAGTTGGCAGGAGGTTATGTGATCGGTGCCGTTTGTTCGTCTTTTTGTCTGTTTGTTCGTGAACACCCTGCAGGATACAGTTTTGATCTCATTATCACCAAAATTTAACAATCGCTAGGCCTCGCCCCAGAATAGAAGCCTATTGAATTTCACCTTCTTAGGTCAAAGGTCAAGATCACAAAAATTCCTGAAAATTGTTGGCGGAGGTACTTGTGCTCTCTGAGTGCAGCTCTAGTTATTATTGTTTAAGTTTGTTGTTAGGTTCCTTGTAGGCCATGTATGTTTGAAGACTAATACACCAGTAATCATCTGATGGCTACAGTTTTCGATAAATCCCTTCCCCCGTCTTTATTTTTATTTTCTGGATGATTGTATAGTGTCTTAATAGTGTTGTGTTTGCAGAGACCTGATGCCGTATCACATATATTTTCTTGAATTCTGAGCTATGATTTTCCTTGTGGAGGAACTGTATGTGTCTGCTGTTGACCTACAGGACTAGTGTTGAGACTGTAGTCTGGGGAGAGTGGACAGGCAGTTGGTAATTTATGCTCGCAGATCCTTTGGCAACAGTGCTAAAAAGCTCATATCCTTTTACAATGCAAATACACACATATATACGCACGCTTATATGCTCACATTGATACACACAGACTCCTGATCGTACATGCAACGGCACACATACAGACATACAATATATACACATGCTCACACTCAGCATACACATACATACACACACGTATATACTCAGACTTATATACAAATACAGACACACACACTTACAATGATACATACATTCACACATATACACGCACACACTCACATATACACATGCAGACTTACACACTTGCAAATACAAGCACGCAAACACAAATATAGCTCACACAGAGCACACAAGCACGAGCAGCATATGCTCAGATGCACACAGACACGCAAACGCACAACGTAATAACAGGTCCTCTCATTGACACACACACATGCCTTTTTACAACACAAGTGCGCAATGCATGTGTGGGCATTGGGTGTTATAAAAATAACAGCAGCACAAATGTGGAGCATAAATGAATTAACAGAGCCGTGATACTATTGCAGCAATATAAGTCAAATCATGAGCATCCTGTTTCAATACAGTACTTGATAAACGCAGACTTAACGTCATTCCTTCATCACTGCAGTCATACAGGAAAATAATTGTGACTTATTCACACTTCTGCTGGCTTGTGGAGATGGATGTGGCTCAAACTGCATAGATCTGCCTCACCAAAAACAGAGATGATTGTGGGATTGAGTTGTGTGGTACTCAGTGCAGAAATAATTCACTCTAAACTCCGGAAAAGTCTTTAAGTCTTTGTTTGAGTGCGAACGCCTTGTGTCCACTCTTTAAAAGACCGGGTGAGTCAGGAAACACCCACTCTGTGTCAATTTAGAGCAGAAAAAAAAGCCAGTCCTTACAAGCATGTTGATCTTTAATTAGACTCAGAATCCTGTCTCTTTTTGGCCTTTTTTGTTTCAGTGAGAGAGATGAGACAGTTCAGCCCATTTCAGGACTTGCCAGTTCAATAAGAAAAATTCACTGGTCGAGCAAAGGTAAAACTTTCTGCTGAATTGATTAGTGAAATAAGATTTTGTCTCATTAAAAGAATTAAGCACTGGTTATGACCGTCTCTTTCCATTTTAAACTCTCTCCTCTCCCCAGGAAGAATATGTAGCCTAATTAGCAACATAAAACCCCCCCTGTTCTGTTAGAAGCTTTGTGTTGTTGATTCTGTCAGCCAATCATTTCAAACTTGCCTCCGCCTGTGGATAATACTCTTTTATGAGGTATTTAATCACATTCCATTTGGCAGGTATCCTAATATATGACAGGATAATATATATAGAAAGTCCCAAGTGGTTGCAGTGGCCATCAAAATCATTGCACTTGAATCAAGTGCATGTGCTGCTTTTCGTTCTGACCTCAACTTCAATTCCCGAATTTAAACAAGCTCTTCATTAAGGCTCATTATATCTGAAATAGCAGCGTGCGCCATGAAAAATTTAAGTCAAATTGTGCTTATACTGCTTTTTTCACGAATTATAACATAAAGAAAGAGATTTTTAGGTAATTAAATATGAGAGGCTACTTGAGGTGACTCAAATAGGCTCTTAATTAATGTAAATGTGGAAATCTGCCAGAAAAATAGCGGTTTAGGAGTTGGTTGAGAATTCAATGACAAAGCAAATTACAGTGAGCCACTCGTGCATGAAAGCACTCACTTTAAGGACCACTGATGATGAAAGCTCGAGCACTTGACAGCAGCAGAATCACGGCAGTAATGGAGCGTGATGGCAAGAGCACTGATGATGGCAATGCCGTACCCCCCCATCTTGGAGACGGAGCCTCATTTCTACCCTGAATGATGAGTTTTTGACCTTCTAATTGGCATCAAATCATCGTCATCACAGCAAAACAAAATATTGCTTTGGGCAATTACTCCCCTCATAATTGTACTATTATGCACGGTTATTATTGCGACAGTTCGGCGTTTAATAGGATAGAATGTGAAATGATCTCATTCTAAATCTGTAAAGGCAGAATTTCGATGTTGGACGCGATCAAGTCATGAGCAATTATTTGCTAATGGCTCTCCTCATTTGAGTCGGCCGTCTTGCTATTAGTGCGAGGCTGTTGACAGCCGAAGTTAGGAAATAAAGGTGTGCTTGCCGCTTACCTGTCGCAGGGTAGTCTCCTCTTCTCCCGAGAGCGCTGACAGAATCGCTGGCCAATTAGTTGCTGAAGGGAAAACACTGGGTCACACAGAACTGGGGACTGTGGCAGCATTGCCTCTGTAGAGGCATCTATTCATCTACGCAGTGTGTGGAGGACCAGTTTGCAGCAGCCAGAGATTAGCAGCAGCGAAACGGAACTCGCTAACCGTCGAGGAGTTCTCTTTCATGACCTGAGTATCATTTGCAAAGCAGCATATTCCGACATGAAACGCTTCACATTTGGGGCTCCTCTTTTCCGCAAAGTCAAGGTTGATAGATTTCAAACTAGAGAGTAATTTGTTCGGTGAAAGTCTGTCAACTTCAACAGGTTTAAGTTTTTTTTTTTTTTTTTTACTTCACAATATTTCCAGCAGATTGGAACACCCAAGGACTTGACCACTTGTCCTTACAGCATGATAGCTTTTTGATGTTAGTTGTAATATCTAGCTAACTACGGTGACCTGTCACCAAATTTTGCTAAGCTCGGCTAACTGATTTTACTTCCCAATATTAGCTTAGGGGCTAACATTGCATTATGCTGTGACCGGAGTGAAAGTATTTTGATAACAATATCCGTTGGATTTTCAAGATCACTACAGGTTATATTCAATAGTTCTGGGACCTGACCTTAGAGACAGGGTCATTTTTTGTTTTGTCATTTTAGAAATGCTGCGATTAGTGAACTGTTAGCTATGTTTAAACTCCGTTTTCAGCCCCAAAGTTCCACTCTTCAGCATTCCTTCCCCTTTGATTTGGGCAAATGCACATGCCCCGGTGACAGTGTCAAGATGACTGTACATTTTGACGTCGCACATATAATTAAATGTTCAAAACTTAGAACTTTCATGCAACTTCAAATGACAGTCACATTTCAAATTAAAATTGGCAGCTGCTATTTAGCAGTATGCAAAGTGAGTTACACCAGGGTTCAATATTATTGGGACACCCCTATCTGATCCCACGTTAAGGAACACTTTCTGCTTTAGGATTTTATTCTGCAAATGTGGGAAATTAAATACCACTATTACTTGTATAAAAAGATAAATGTAAGAAGTGTAATATGTGGCATTTTGTGCGATCAGCTACTGTCTGTTTATGTGCTGTGTTTTAAGGTAGGAGGATCAAGAGTTTTGCCATGCACTTAACATTATGACTCAATAAAATAAGGATTTTGTTTCAATTTCACGAGCAGCAGGGGAACTGTCTCTCAAACAGATTTTTTCAGTCTGTCAGAAATTTCAACGTTAACATGGGATAAGATAGGGTGTCCCAATAATATTGGATGTTTAAAGGAGTTTTGTTTTTTAATTGACTTTAATTCAATGTTATTCATTAGTTTGCCAGCAAAGGATGGGCTCCCCCACTGTAGCTGAGTTCCTCTTAAGATTTCCTCCCACTGGGGAGTTTTTACTCACCACTGTTTGAGGATTTTTCTCCCATTTGGGAGCTTTTTTGCCTCGTTTGTAATTGTGGGGATTTGGCCTGTCGCTGCCCATTTCACTCTGTAAAGCGTCTTTGTGACAGTTCGTCTGTGAAAAGCACTACACAAACAAAATTGAGTTGAATTGAATAGAACGTAAACTTGCACAAATGACCCTCTGACTCCAAATCAAACACATTCAGCACTTGGCTACAGGCTGCCCCATACGCCTCATGGCTCAGCAGAATGATATTTCAAACATGTAACCATAGTGATATTGCCTCGTATGACCCAGACCAGGAATACGCAGTCTAGATAAAGAATACACCAAAAAGCATATGGAATGTAATAAATGTGCTTTATTTTTCTATACATGTCATCAGTAAACTGCGCTTTTCTTGCAGTCTTAAATATCACCTCTGGATTTCTTTAGTCTTGTGGCTTGAGATTTGAGAAGAAGTTGCTCTCTAAATGAGTTTTTCCTCACTCATTTTTGTGATTAGCGTGCTGCTCTGAGTTGCCCTCCAGTTAGCCATTACTCATGTGTATTTCACTGCTGTGTGACATATCTGGGAAATTATATTTAACCGCCGCAACCCTGGCAAGAGTTTGAAACGGAGAACAGAGTGGCAAACAACCCAAGCAACCCTCTGCACCATCTTGTCGCGGGTTGGCATTACAGTCCAAAAGATAATGCCAGGTTAGTCAAAGTTTAAATGCCTGAGGGCTGATTTGTTGACTCAGTTTATTTCTTTTTTGGGTTTTATTTAGCCAGAGGAGTTCCACTGAGAACATGTTTCTCTTTATTAAGGATACACATGGAGAAATGGTGGGGAGATCAGTCGCAAGTTAGAAGCGACTGAGAAAAACTGGGGTGAAGCCCTTGAAGTCCCTGGTTTTGGGGACAAGGGCCTCGATTAAGGGCCCACTGGCAGAGTTCAGCCCAAGTTGATCTCTCCAGATGCAGATCAGAATCCCAAACCCTACAACGGGACTCAAAACAGAAACTCTACAGTTGCCAACCAAGCAACCTACCACTTGACTACCCTGCTACTCCCAGTGTGCTTCCCAATGAGTGTATGTAGAACTGGAGAGGCTGTCGGAGCAAAAAGTTGAAGAAACCAATATGGCACCCAGTGCACCGCACCTCTGAATTTCCCATTGACTATAATGGAAAAACTCCTGCTATTATTTTGTTATCTAAAAGGGCCTTCCTGCGTAGGACTGGATTACATAATAAAAAATGAATCGAGGTGCAATTTTGCTTGACACATTTCGAGAACAAAGTTATATGAGGTTGTTTAAGTCAATGGTAAATCCAGTGGTAGGTCAATATGACTCACATCTGACTCTGATTGGTCACTCGCATAGTGTTGGTGAATAGCCTACAAGAACATTGCCGTAAAGTAGTTTGAACTCCCATGGTTACTGAGCTATGTTTTTATCTCACAGAACAGACAGCCGAGCAGTATGCAGAAACGCCATCTTCGCTGGCAGTCATTGAAAGCTAGCCAGTTTGGTCGACTGCCTCAGCTAGGATTGCGTTATCGTAAAAAAAAAAAAAAAAACTCACAGCTTGCTCACTAAATAGTCACTAGATAGGCAGATGCCTGATAAGGATGCTTTTATTTGTACAATTCATCCGGAATGAACACCACTAACGTTACACGAACATTTCTGCCAGGTCATTCGCTATGGCTAATGCTATATGTAGATATGCAACTTGGCTAACATTACATGGGCATGAGAGCTAGCTGGCCATCACCCTTTGTAAGCAACATGAGTTTATTGTGCCAACTAAGTTTATCTAGCTAGCTAAATCACAGATAACGTTTGCCATCACAGCCATCTACAGCGACTCGATTACCTAACACGCCTGCTAGACAAGTGGCTAGTTAGTGCTGTGCTTCCCATTAAGAAATGTTTTTATATTTTCGACGTCTCGAACAGTGTCATGTAAAATTGCGCATTAATTTTTATTCTTATACGTTTTTCGATCACGAATATGTTGAAATCTTTTCGGAAGACCCCTTAGTTCGGCAGAAAATAGCAGGAATTTCTCCATTATAGTCTATGGGAAATTGAGAAGTGCGGTGCACTTGACACCATATTGGTTCCGTCGGTTGCACTCGTAGAAGGAAGCGGCGGCAGCCTTTCCAGTTCTATATACACTCATTGGTGCTTCCCTGGCAG
The DNA here is from genome assembly GCA_029692085.1 of Gymnothorax javanicus. Lineage (NCBI taxonomy): Eukaryota > Metazoa > Chordata > Actinopteri > Anguilliformes > Muraenidae > Gymnothorax > Gymnothorax javanicus. The sequence continues at coordinate 8,254,623 of CM056198.1, read as the reverse complement.
TCACTGCTTTGTGAGATTAATTCAAGAGCAGTTCTAGACACATTTAATCTGTTATTTGTTAACTATGAGGAAAAACTTCCTTCATTCAGCCATGGGATGACATCAACTTCATGGTCATATGACCCCTATGTGACTGGCACCCCCTAGTGGACAGCAGAGTCAGCTGACCTCTTCCCTTCCTGTTCTCCTGCTGATTCGAGGTCCTGGTGTCTTAGTTAGGTCACCTGCTGTCGGTGCATCCCGCCTGGACACGCCCAGTGCCTGTCCCCAATACTCTAGGGTTTACTTTTACAGCCATTTACAGCCTGGCACACTTTTAGACTGAGTCAACGCGATCCTCCAGCTCTGATTGGCCAGGATCCTGGGGCACCCTGAGAGAGGGAAATGTGTGGCTACTCTATCCACCAGTGGCACTGTCTCTCGCAATTTAAAATTTAGGTGGAGTTTACGATCGTGCCACTTAGCTGAGAGCTTAAGTGACTCACGGAAGGATATTACATCTCGAGTGGAAAGCAGGCGCCATCCATCAGTGTGTGCACCTCAAGACCCAGGAGATAAAAAGGGAATGGCTGTCTGGCAAAAAGAGTCAGGCCCACTTTGAGATGCGGCATTTTGAGTCATTGCAAAAAGAAGGCAGTGAATTGCTCCCTTAAAAATGCTGGGTAAGTCACTTCGCCATTGCATTGTGAGTCAAAAAACGCAGGAGGGCCAAAATGTTCTCGCAATATTGCGCAATGTAGTGTGGCATTGTTATAGCACTGACACAACATTTCAGTGACATTATGAGAACATTTTGCGCATTAGCTGGAGGCTAGGGTTCATGAAAGAGTAATAGGGACTGGGTTTATGAGGGATAAGATAGAGAGGCCGCTGGATTTTCCCTGACTGGCGTGACGTAGGAGAGATGCAGGCCTGTGATGGTCTGCCATCAGCACAGAGCCTCCCTTATTCTTCAGAGTTATAGTGGAAGGTAGAGCATTGTATATAGGCTGCTGTCAATCAATGCGCTGTTCACTGACTCACAGCCTCCTGTTAGCTTACTGGTTTCTCAAGCGCATCCTTCCTGCCTCCAACACCACCACCACCACCACCACCACCACCACCACCCCCACCCTGTTGCGTCAGGCCTTCGGCCCAGCAGTCCACAAACGTGCAGTTAATCCCTTTGCGCAGAATATGAATATCGCCAATTTTTCCTGTTGTGCATGAGCCTATTTAAAGCTTAATAACTCAGCATTTGTGTCACAGAGACTCTGCAAAATTATTCCAGTGAAGCAGTGAAGTTTGGAAATTTAATTAAAGGATTATTTAGCAATTACATTTTGGAATTTACGGACACCGGCGTCTATATCTGCGCAGAGGAGTTAAGAATTGGCCCACAGACATGATGAAAACAAAATGAAATACAACTGCTGAACAGTCTTAAAAATGAGCATACCTCTCAAAAATAAAACAAAAGCACTCCTGGTCCCTCGGTTGTGCTCGTGCCTTTTTATTTTTTTGCCTTGTGGCTTTAACGCGAGATTGAAAGATGATGAAAGATGTTCCTGACTGTCAAACAACAAATCTGTTCACCAGGCAGAGCTTGATGGATAACTGCACTGAGTGAAATAAGACTTGGTCAAGACTTAATTTATCACTGGACCGTTTATGTTCTGTGTTCAAAATTGTGGGCAATTTATGACAGGGGTAGGCAGTGGTATGGTCTTGGAGCCACTATACAAAAGCCATTGAAAACGTGTGGCGCATTATGAAGTGCAAAATACGACAACGGATTGTTGAGCAAATTAAGCCGTACATCAAGCAAGAATGGGAAAGAATTCCAGCTACAAAGCTACTACAATTAGTGTCCTCAGTTCCCAAACGCTTATTGAGTGTTGTTAAAAGGAAAGGCGATGTAACACAGTGGTAAACATGGCCCTGTCCCAGCTTTTTTGGAACATGTTGCAGGCATAAAATTCAAAATGAGCAAATATTTCCAAAAAAGCAATAAAGTTTATCATTTTGAACATTAAATATCTTGTCTTTGTAGTGTACTCAATTGAATATAGGTGAAAAGCATTTGCAAATCATTGTATTCTGTTTTTATTCACATTTTCCACAATGTCCCAACTCCATTGGAATTGGGGTTTGTAAGTGACATTGTCATTGTCACATCTGGCATCACATGCTGAATAAGGATGTCTTATTTCACCCTTTACAAAGCATGACATTTGCTTATTTATGATTTATGAAGACAATATGTCTCATTTATGAAAGCATTACACATCCTCTAAAAAGCTACACTTCATCTGAAGTGCGACCGAATTTTGGTTATTTTGGAATTCATGTATTAACGTGTGCATCGGTATCACCGTATATGCTTTTATCGCCTGAAAAAAACACCAGAACATATACATTTTTTTTGTATATTTATAGCCATGTCCTTGCACTCTTTCTCATTATTTCTCTTTATCTTTCCGTCTCTCGTTCTCTCTTTCCCTGTAGAGTGTTTGATATTTCGTTATGCCAGAGTTTGAGTCTGTAAGCTGCCTAAGATGAATTCGTACTAAATGGTGAATCTGACAGCGTGAAGTATTGCACTGTGCTGATGCCTGTGCGGCTCTCTGGATGTAATAAAGGAAATTTCCAACTTGCTGGCTGATAACTTTTTTTAAACTCTATAACGGTGCATGTGGAAGTAGTGGAAGTTTGTGCCTATATTTGAAACACAAAGTACCCGATGGCATTTAGTCTTTTGCAGAATTTTAGAGACCAAGCATGTGCTGCATACACCAAGTGCAATATACGTAGCCTTCATGACCTCATGAAGCACAAATGAATCAGTTAAAATTAAAATTGAGGTGATTTTCTTTTCTCTTCATGTAGCTTTTCATGAATCTCAGCCATTTTTAAAACCATCTGTCTATCGAACAGTGGGAGACATGCATTTTGCCTCTGAAAAGAAGCTAGAAACAGCAAGAAAATGGAAAATTCAAATTTGTCATTTTAGCCTTATCTTTAAACTTAATATTTTTTGTATGATATATTTTTTTTCCTCAATGAGATGAAAATATACCAACAGGGTGAAACAACTGGACTCAAGATATAACAATGGGAAGAAAACATATACTTTTCCTGCACACTGTAACTGAACATCAGCTTAAATGTTTTACTTAAGACTAAAAGAAAAAAAACCATATATTTTTAGTCTCATAAAAAGACTAAATGCTGTGTTTAGGAATGCACTTTTGGCAGTCGGACTCAGTTTGGTCCAGGAGGGTGATTGAACCAAGGATCAGAGATATTTTCTGTAGGAGATCAGAGTCGTAGAAATCATGTGAGACAGCAAAGAGATGCAGATTCTTGCCAATACTTTCCCGGCCAGAATGATCCACACCACCATCTGCTCAAGCAAATTGGCACAGGCAGATGAAGAACTCGTGCCTTCTTTTATTTGATCTATCTGAGGCCCGGGCACCTGTTCGTTCGCATGAATAAATTGACTGCCCTGTCGTTCCTGGGAGCGCCAAATAATTAGTATTTCTCAGAAATATAATTAGGGCTCTTTCAAATGCTGTGGCATAACCCTGTCAAGGATAGAAGAGCTGGAAACCAGCAATTCTAGATTCACACCTTTTTTTTTTTTTTTTTACAAATGAACCCAATAAGGAGAAAGATGCTTCGTTTGTGATCTAAGGTATTCACACCTGAACATTCCAATAGTGATGTAAAAACCACTGCTTGAGTAAGAGTGGGACATTTTAGCATTTTATCATTTATAATGCAGTTATAGTTATTAACCTTTAAGAATCTGTGGCGACACAGGTGTCACCAATCCCTTTCAGAAATGTGTTCCATGTCATCCTTTGGTCTGTTTTATGTCCCCTGTATTTTTTCTGTAAATAGGAATGGGTCTGGGTTCTTGGGGATTAAATCCGAGTCGGACTCAGTTCTGGAACACCAACTTAGGAATTTTGAAAAAACTTGACAAAAAAAACGGCACTTTAAAAGGCAAAGACATTGCCATTACATCATTTCTCTTTGAGTTCTTTTGTTCATAACCAAACTAATATGAACATGGCCACATTAAATGCTAAAATGACTGGTGTCAACCATTAACAATAAAATGAGGAGCAACAACTATATTTGAGGCTTGAGGGCGCCCCCAGTGGTCACATCCCATGATCGCTCTATAGCAACAAAACAGAGGACTTGGTACTGGGAGGTACTGTGCGTAACTCCTCTCTCGGGGTATAATCCTTCACATTGCTGTGCAGTAATTTATTTCTCTGTCATTATGCAGAGTAAATGTCTATATTTTAATTTCACTCTAAACCATCTCGTGAGTCCTGTCAGAAAGCTGTCTCAGGGGAAAAGGGCTTAGGAAGACTGATTTGATCTATTTTTTATATTGCTTTTTCTCTGCGCTGGAGAGTAGGATATTGCAGCTCTGGTGAAGTTTAAAATGCTCCAGCAATTTTTTTAAATAGGCGTGCTAAAAATAGACCTGTGTGATACTGTTTCTTGGGGTCCCGAAGTAGCCTGTAAAAATGTGCTTTGAACTCTAATCTGCATTAGGCCTTATAAAGATGTACGTCTGTTTTTAAAATTTTAAAAGAAAGGTCAGTACACTGGAAGCTGCTAGCTCGACTATTTCTGTGACCTAAGTTGCCTTTAAAACTGTATAATAAGAATACACAATGAGGAATAATTATAGCCCTCCTAATTAACATCCCTTGCTACCCATGCTTCATTAGCTTTTCTGTGATCTGCCAGTATGGGTATGGCCAAGATGTACTTGAGAGCATCAATCATTTTGCTCGTCTTGTATATTTGCAGGTATTGGGTTTAGTGCATACATCGTATTCAGATGCATGCATATGAGTTCTGCTCTTTATGACAACTGTTCACATAATTACACTACAGATTGTCCACCTTCCCACAGATTAGTCCAGATTCTCTCCTCTGTTAGGGCTTTTTCACCAACTGAGAGCCAGTGTTGTTCCCATTCATGCTACAGTTCTGTGCGAGCATTGCCACGTTATGAGCCGACACATTTCAACCGCTACATCGGTTCCTCACTCCAGTCCGATACGCTTGTTTGTTTTGACAGGTGTAGTGCACGCCCGCTTATGACGTATATGTCATCATGATTCCCGTTCAGATCCGAATGGCATCTGGTTTTCGCTTGGAGCCAACACTATAACGTTCCGAAAAAATCCTTTTTTTTGGCCTAAATGTCCGGAACTTTGTAAATGGAATTTTCACTGGTTCTGTGTTTGTCAAAAAGGCTCTTTTCGAACGTTCAAGTAACACCAGGCCTATCCTTCAGAGAGCTAAAAACCTGCACTTTAGAATAAATGATTACTAACAAGAGATTCTAGAGAATTAATCCTTAGACATTTTTGGAGTGACAGCTTGTCTCAGGCAGCCCAAACGCCTCAAAAACTGCTCAATCAGTCTTTTTTTAACACCCTGCCAATGTTTTTTTTTTGTTGTTGTTGTTGTTGCGAACAAAGCAAAAGGCAGGTTCCTTCATAAGCAATTTGTCTCATGATATGGCAATGCAGTTGCGTTCATTGCTTGCTGGCAGTCTCCAGTTAGGCCCTGGCGGCATTTCAGCCCCAGAGCACATTAGTGGTAACCCTCAATGACTGCGCGGTGGTATGGTCTAGTGGCAAGATATGTGGTTGAGGAGGCCTTTGTACTGGAGCAGGCTCTAGATTATTAGCATTTCACAGGGAACCAATGGGGCGAAGCTGCATTGCCACGGAACACTCATCTGTCACGTGATTGGTGCCCGCTTCCCTCCGTCTCTCCCTTACCTTTACCTGTAACCTGTAATCTGTAGCTGAAGCGCAGGTGGATCAAAGTGAAAGGTTTTTTTGGGATTCAAACTTAGCGGAGGCCTTGCTGAAAACAGGAAGTAAAGTGTCATGTGCCTGCTCTTTCAAAGCTAAAGGTGCAGAGGGGACATATTTTGGTCTTTAGGGAACAGATTTCGCAAATATACCAAGGTTAAGTAATTTTTTTGGGCACCACACAGCAAAACTACTCATGCCAATTCAGCTATCACAGTCTAAGATCAACTCAAGAGTCATCAACACAATTTGTTTAAGTTAATAGCACTGCACTTGGTTCTGTGTGTGTATGTGTGGTTTTTTTTTTGGGGGGGGGGGGCTGTTATACTTAGCTAAGTTAGAGAGAGAGTGAGAAATTAGCTGTTTGTTTTCCGCATTTTATTAATTTTGAGGGGAAACAAATACATAGTTATTCCGAAGTATCATAATTTCAGGAAACTGGCCTTTTCATTTGAAGTGTGTGGAATGATGGGACTTGTGCGGGTTACAAAGGAAAGCATGGCACAGACTTCATTAAAGATAACGAGTGGAGTGGAGCTGCATGTGTTATAATGGGCCTCAGCTGACTCTGAGGCTGTCTGTACGCTAATTAACACTGCGCACCATCAATAGAGCTCCAAGCAGCTCGTATTATCAACTGCAGGCTGTGTGTCCTGCCACTGGGAGTTTCTGGTCACCTCAGAAAAGGAGACAAATCAATCTCAGTGTGTGTTTGTGTCTTACATTAAAGGGCATCTAAAGTCGACTCCCACTGTTTTTGTTTATCGGCCAATCAGTGAGCTGCACCTGCGCAAACGAACTGAAATAGAAGGATTATCTACGCGTGTACACAAAACAATGGTTTATACCAGGGGTGTCCAATCTTATCCAGGAAGGGCTGGTGTGGGTGCTGGTTTTTGTTAGAGCCCAACACCAACACACCTGATTCTGCCCACCAAGGTCCTGATTGAAACCCCTGATTAGATAATTAGTGGAATCTGGTGCAGTAGCGCTGCTGGCTAGGACAAAAACCTGCACCCACACCGGCCCTTTATGGATAAGATTGGACACCCCTGGTCTATATGATTGAAATTAGTCATGTGATAATGCAAGATGTCAACAAAAGCAAGTGATTTTTTTGTAAACATTGGCCGTTCTACGTCCCGGAGAATCGACTTTAGATGCCCTTTAACTCATTTGGCGCCATTGACGTTGAACTACGTCTTTGACGTGAATTTACGTTAATGGTGCTTGGCGTCATACTATTTGCCAGAATTTCATGTACCACCTATCTCCGCCAGATGGCACTGCAATTTCATCGCTACACTCGTGGTCACTCAGAATGTTCTTGTGTTTACATTTCCCCCATGTTTTCAGTGCATAACAATGGCCTGCTGGACCATTGGAAGTGTGGTGCCAAATGAGTTAAGACTACACTTATCTTGGGTCTATTTAGAATGTGGTCTTGCTCACTGAGCTGAGGTAAATTTGACGCTTTTCGTGATTTGCCCATGGGGCAAGGAATTTTTACTCGTCACGTAAATGCTAACCTGAGACAAGCAGGTTATTTTCCATGCAAGATCTATGGGGAACTAAGAGCCTCTGATTCACCCCACATGCATGACTGAGAGGAAACTCAAATACCCGGTAAAAACCCCTTGCAAACACAAGGAGAGCACGCAAACTCCACACAGAAAGGATGTATGATATAATTATGGTTCACAAATATGTTTCATAATACCAGAGAATGGAAAATGCCTGGCACATACTGTTCTTTTCTGACCCACATGAAAGGATTGCTCACTAAACGCGAAAGCAAGCCCTCCAATCATTTTGTTAATTTTAACCTCAAGTGGTGGCCATTCCTCATTGGTCGGGAAATTTGTGCTCCATGGATATCATTCTGCTGTATCAGTAATTAGCTCTGATGTGGAAATTGTGGGGTGAGTGGGTGACCTAGTGCCAGGTTGTTTGACATGCAACTGTTGAGTTGGGTGAGTCAGTTCCTGACTTGCGTTTGGAGACATGAAGTTGGAAAGGACTCCGCCATTAATGAGGAAGGCCCACAAAACAGGGATTTGGATTCAGTTGGGTAACTGCTCGGTTTTAAACCTAAAAATTGCCCAATTCTTGGACATGAACTGATGTGAAAAAAATCTGCTTCTTATGTTGATCAGGGGCACGTTTCTCAAAAGTATAGTTGCTTGCTATGTAAGCAACTTACATAGTTTAAACCAGAGCCAGGTAGGGAGAATGTTAGGGACTATGAAGTATGTTAGAACATATTTAGCAACCAAGCTTGTGGGAAACGTTCCCCAGTGTAGTTATCTGGCTAACTCTGTAATCCTGTGACACATCAGTGCTTGGAGGTTCATCCAGCAGCCATACCACTATTCGATCTGCTCCAGCCGCGTGGCTGAAGCTAAGCAGGTGTGGGCTTGATTAGTACTTGGATGGGAGACCACCTGGGAAAATCAAGTTGCTGCTGGAAGAGGTGTTGGTGGGCCAGTAGGTTGCGATCTTCCCTCTGGCGGAATAATCCCCAATGCCCCAGTGCAGCGATGGGGACACTGTACTGAAGGAGACGCCGTCTTTCGGATGAGACGTTAAACCGAGATCCTGACTCACTGTGGTCACTAAATATCCTGTGACACTATTCGACAAGAGTAGGGGCTTTCCCGGTGTCATGACTTAAGTCCCAACCTGGCTCTTTCAACCTGCCACCTAATCATCCCCTGATGTAATTGGCTGTGCAAATTGTCCTCTCCCTCCCCACCTCAATCCCCAGGGCTCCCTAGAAAAAGAGATTTCAATCTCAACGGGACTTCCCTGGTTAAATAAGGGTTAAATAAAAAAATAAAAATTCAAGGTCAGCAGGGTATTCGGTAACACTTATAATAAGGGTACACTAGTTAATGCAGTAATAAGCATTAACTACAAAATAATTAACAGTTAACTAATGCATCAGAGAGCTAAATTAGCATTAGGTAACCTTCACTTACCATTTATTAATGCTCTCTGACATCCTTATTATGAAGTTGAAAACATCCCTTAAGTATCCCTTAAGTAACACTTGAAACTACCAAACTATTCAATAATGTATAAATTAATACCTTAGTTAACATGAACACCATTAGTAAATGATTAGTAGACCCATTAGTTTACTGTTAATTAACTGATAGTTAATGCTTCTTATTGCATTAGCTAATGTTAATTAATGTACCCTTATTGTAAAGTGTTACTGGGTATCCTTGCTGTGGCTTGCTTGACTGGTAACTGTAGAGTCACAGGTTGGAGCCCTTGGTGGTGCCTGGGATTCTAACTTATATCGGGAGAGATGAAGTTGGGAATAACTGTGTTGTTGGGCCCTTGAGTAAGGCCCTTAACCCCAAAAGTGCTCCAGGAGCTTTACCCCTGCTTCTCTCCGTCCATACTTGACAGCATTCTTTCTAGCATTTTTTTTCCGAGAGCATCTGCCATGAAAAAGATAAATATGTTCTCAATGGAACCTCCATAGTTAAAAAATCAGCATAACTCACCCAAAAACTCTGTGTGTGGGATCAGATGAGATGCTGCTTCAATTGCGGATATAGGGAAAATGATCAAAGAGACAGCCACTGAAAGTGAGCTTTGACAGTCAACCTAATTTTCCAATTGAAACGTTGGTTAAAAATTGGAAACAGATCAGCTTCCTTTCTTGGCTTGTTGTTGATAGTTCCATAAATAATGAGGAGTTCTGGAGTTCAGGTTTTCAACAGTTACCTGTCAGCAAATAAAAATGCTAATTCTGCCGCTGCTTTTATCGCAAAAAAGGATTTTGACAGCATTAGTCATGAAAAACATCTAATCTGTATTGGTCATGAAGGTCTATATATGTATTGTTGATTTGCGAGCCTGATAGTGCTATCCATCCAACCATCATCTAACCACTTCTTCCTCAATAGGGTTGTGGGGGAGCTTGAGCCTATCCCAGCTGACTCTGGGCGAAAGGCGAGGACACACCCTGGACAGCTCACTAATCCATTGCAGGGCTCACACACTGATCACTCACACACTCATACCTAAGGGCAAATTTATTTTGAGTCTTCAGTTAACCTGGCATCCATGTCTCTGAATTGTGTGAGGAGACTGGAGTAGCTGGAGGAAACCCATTCAAACACGAAAACAATCTAATTCCACACTTAAAGGTCCCAGGCCTGATTCGAACCCAAGATCTTATGGTGCCATCATGCTGAGCCACCATGCTGTCCTTGATAGTTCCATGTCATCTTCAATTCCATTAGTGCCAATGATCTGGTTATTATTGCCAGAAAAGTTTTGACATCATGGCTCAAACAATGATCTGGTTATTATGGGCAGAAAAGTTTTGACATCATGGCTCAAACAATGATCTGGTTATTATGGGCAGAAAAGTTTTGACATCATGACTCAACATGAATGGACTGACCCCACTATAAGGTGCTTCCTAAAACAGCCTGAGCTGAGAAAGTTAGTCTTAAATTGTTTCCGAAACCTCTGGTTAGCTGACCCGCTATTCAGAAGCTAAGCCTCCATGAATGAGATACTCCACTAGTTTAAGTACAAACGTACGTATGTCATAAGCTCAAGCGGTACTGACCAATCAGAAACCAGCTCTGACCAGCGAGAGACCAGTTTCTTGGCCTTTCAGGGTTTTTTTTTTAGGGTTGTAGCCATGCCGCAGGTTGACAAAGGATTTTTGGGTACGTACCTCAAAAGTACTGATGATGAATTCTTCACCAGACTACTGCAAACTTATCCCCTTTTCTGCCCTGCATCTCCTTTTCCAGATCATCTTCCGGAAGATTGCAGACGTGAAGAAGGAGGAGGAGGAGCGCCGTCAGCGCAAAGACGAGGTGACGCTCTCCATCCCGGTGGACCATCCCGTCCGGAAGCTCTTCCAGAAGTTCAAGCAGCAGAAGGAGACCAGGCTGCAGGGAAGTTCTCCCGGGCCGCCCCCTCCAGAGAGATGCCAGCTGCAGCACCTCCACATCCACCCTTGTTCGCTCTCGCCCCTGCAGAACGGCGGGAGCAGCGTGGTGACGGTCTCCCAGAATACGCCCATCCGAAACTCGCTGGTGTATGTACACACGGGCAACGCCGCGGAGAGACCTGACCAGGACGCCATGGAGCTCAAACCCAATCTGGGTGGCGCCGGCGACCAGAACTGCCTCCGGGTCCAAAGCCCGACCCGCCTCAGGCCCTGCCCCGGCCGGAGCTGGACCCGGCTGAAGAACAGTGGCACCGGGGGGGAGGACAAAACAGAGGAATGGACCGAGGTGTCGGTGGTGGAGTGTGTCGAGCTGCTTGCTGAGGACGCCATTGGGAAGGAAGGCATTGGGGACGGGGTTGGGGATGGGGGCGAGGTCGAGGTCGAGGAGAGCCTCCTGCACAAGACGGACTCCTGCGACAGCGGCATCACGAAAAGCGACCTGCGGATAGATGTAGCCGGGGAGGCTCGGACCCCCCTGGGAGACCCCAGCCCCAGTCAGTTCTTAACAGCAGGGGGCCTGCGCCCACCAGCCTTGCACCCGAACCTTGAGCAAGTGCTCCACACCACCCTGCAGGAAGCCAAGCTGGAGCTTAGGGCCGACATCCAGGTGCTGGGCGGGCGAATGGCCGCCCTGGAGGAGCAGGTGGCCGAAATCCTCCGGCTGCTCTCCCAGAAGACCCCCACAGGCCCTCAGGACCCAGCCAAGACCTCCGCAAGCAAAACCAAAACCTCACTGCAGGAAATCTCAACCATGTCCCTGTCTGCTTCGCCCGAGTCTGAGAGACAAGACGTATAACGGCGGGCTCTCTTCCTTCGAGGTCCCCTTTGCATTCCTCCTTCTCTTATTTATTAGACATTTCTTCTCTTCTCTCACTGGACAAGACAATGGAGTGAAGAACAAAAACAAACTAAAAAGAGCATTGTATGTTTTTTTTTCCTTGTAAGATATCTACCTGCATGTCCAGCTGGATTCTGGTCTGCCAAAGAAATCTACTCATAGTGTTTTGCTTGTACATTATGCAGTTGACTGCATGCATAAAAAGAAAATTTTCAAAAGATGATTTATAGAACATGCACAATATTATCTCTAGGGATTTGTATTATTCTGTATTACTATGAAATTCAGGTTTTTGGCTGGTGCGGTTTCACAGTCATAGTCTCTTGTGAATCTTAGTTGAGCAAGTGCCCTTCGATGCCCTACACAAAGGAGTTACGTTAGGGGTGTGCCGATGTTTCTTGAGTCTACGCCACAGCTGAAAGTACGAAGAAGTAGTGAAAGTCAAAAATCTTCACCGTGTTTTAGTCTCTAATTCTTTTTCACTTTCAAGTCGAAAATATTCGCTCATTTTTAGTTGCCATTTGCTCAACAAATGACATTTTCAGTACTCCACTGGTACATTTTGAAATTTTATGAAAATGTTCTTAGCATACTGGCTGAGTTTTTGTCTGATGTAGCAAAAGCATAATTGAAACATTTTAGGTATATGTATAAGAGGCCAAAATAATAATTGAGATTGACATGTTCTTATTGGGTTTTGCCTTACCGACCCTCTGTAGCATATCACTGAGGCAGCGGTCTATACATACACTGGCACTGGGGATTGAGGCTCCAGACACCCAGGGGTATTTGTTTTGGGCGGATCTGACGAATGAGGCGATATACCAGTGTAAACAATAAGGTCAAAATATGTGCCATTATATAAATTGGGCTATGTTGTCCCTACCGATTGTTCATGAACCTCTATTCCTGGAGATCTACAGTCCCGTAAGCTTTCATTTCAACCGAAATTAGTTGCACCTGTCTCTACCTATTAGCACCTCAGTGCAGATCGCCAGCTGTTGAATGAGTTGTGCTTTGTTTGGGTTGGAGCAAAGACTTACCGAAGGATAGATCTCCAGAAACAGGGTTGGTTTGGATTGGTTTTGATGTTTACATTAGAGCTTCAGAAGAAAAATTTCGGTCAGAAAGCAGGGCTGGATGATAATGAGTCCTCACAATCCTGGGGCTGCTATTTGATTGGCTCCCGCCAGTCGATTGATCTGTTACTTGCCCAATCAGGCTAGTATCCTGAGTCTCATCTGATTCTACTCAATTCATGGGCATGTTCCTGTGAAATTAGTAGAAAATATATTTATTGTGATATGTCACTACCATCAAATATTCAAAATGCACCTTGATATACAATTTTGGACATATCCCTAACCCTATATAACTGACGTACAGGCTTGTATGTGTTCACTTTTCCAAAGGTTGTCACTGGGTACCCCTTCCACATTGAGATATGGAATACACCTTGACAGCATTCACAGTGGATGGAAGTTAATATGGCAACAAATTTTACTCTCTATCCTTGCCAGATTGGACTTCCAGAGCACATGTATTACATCTCTATGGCTATTAACCCTCTCTAATTGGGCTTTGGTTTGGTTTGATAAATGGAGAGAGCTTTTTCCCAGAGTGCCTGAGCAGTAAGGGGTACAATTGAATTGGTGAATTCAATTAGGGCCCAACTCCACACATTTTCAACATGGAGTTGGGCCCTTATTGAATTCATTGATTCAATTTCGGAGTGGTAACCTTTGGTTGGCTCTCTGGCGTAACTTGATGTTATGCCCAATGCCTGCTATAAAGTGTTTGTTACATTTGAAGCTACATAATGACATGGCAATGACACCAGGCAATACAAGTGTTTTACTGCGTCATTACTGTCAAGGGTAGAGAGGATTATATGTGAGAAATATTTGTGCTCTGCAGCTATAGGCTGCTGAATATAAAATGGTGCACACTGGAAATAACCGCAAGATTTTGCTACATTTAGCTACAAAAAAAGTAGTGTGCATTTTCTGAGGCATTTTTCACCAGATTAAGAGCAATATTTGTGAACTTTCTCATTTAATTTTCGTCTAAAAAATATTTAAAATGTAGTGTCAACGTTAAATCTGAATGTAAAATGTTAAATGCAAAATCTAAATAAATGTTAAATGTAACTATTAAATACTAAATCTAAATAGTGGATGTTAAATCTAAATATTAAATGCTAAGTGTAAATGTTAAATCTAAATGTTAAGTGCTAAATCTAATCTGATATGTAAAATCTTAATGTTTAATGCTAAATGTAACATTTACATTCTAGATATCTTATTTTGATTTAGCATTTAAAATTTACATTTAGTATTTTACATTTACATTTAACATTTATTATTTAGAAATAGTATTTAACATTACATTTAGCATTCATTATTTAGATTTAGCATTTAACGTTTACATTTAACATTTAGATTTAACATTTTACATTAAGATTTAGCATTTAACATTTAGATTTAACATTTAACATTTATTATTCAGATTTAGCATTTAACATTTAGATTTAACATTTACTATTTACATTTAGCATTTGAAATTTACATTTAATGTCAACATTACATTTAAAATATTCTTAGAAGAAAGTTAAATCTGACAAAGTTCACAAATATTGCTGTAAATCTGGTGAAAATTGCCTCAGAAAATGCACATCTTTTTTTAAAACATTTATTTGAGCAAAATTTTGGTGTTATTTTCAGTGGGCACCATTTTACAATCGGCACCCCACATGCAGTCACTGCATTTGAACATACAGTAGCATGAAATTTTTACTGGGGCCCAAAAATAGTAATGATGTCATTACTCCGATCATGCACTGACTTCAGATCTTGCAGTGCTGTTTTTACAATGCTGTAAGGGGTTCTTTCCTCTGAGAATCATTGGGTTGCAGCAATTATGGCAACTTCGGTACTCTGTAGCAATCATTTCTCCAAGCAGGGCAGCAGTTTGCATTTTTGGATGACAATCCTATTTCAGTTGAATTGCATTCATGAAATTTAATTTTAATTGACTTCATGAACTGAACAGTTCCATTAATGATCCACAAGGATATTTCAGCTAATTAGCTGCACTCCAGTTTGACAGAATGAAACTGGAACTGACTCCCAACTGCGCCAGAATGAACAAAAGTGCAAAGTCTCCTATATTTATATTCTAGACTTAGAGGATTAGCATCATATGATTCTGTGTATTTATAGTGGTATGCTTTGACTGATCCAGTTAGTCTTCACACCCACCCTACCTCAAGGAGACCTTGGCGTCTCAGTGGAAGGGGTGTTTGAGTGTGTGTGTGTGTGAGTGTGTGTGTGTGTGTGTATGTGGGGGGCGGACAGGAAACATCTGGAGAGCTAGTGTGCCTGATTCAAGTTTACGAGAAACTGGGTGTTGTTTGTCGATATTGAGACTCAAATGACTCATTTGCCATCACAATAACTATGCAACCCCTCGAGGTTTTTCACTAAACAATCTGTCAATAAAGTGGTGCACCATGGGTATTATCTTCCCCAGGTCTGGTTCAACTAAAACTTGAGTCCTCAAGCAGCCGGAACAGATTGACTGATTTCAGGGGCACACAGTGAGCTCCATAATGTTTAGGGCAAAGTCTTTTTCATCTTAATTTGGCTGTGTACCCCACCTTTTTATATTATTTATGATCAAAAAGCGCACATGTGCTTAAATCTTTGTCTTTGCCTCAAATATTATAAAGCTCACTGTATAGTACAATCCTTTGCTTGAACATCCAGATCAAAGACGGTAGAGCAATGGAGCTAAATTTAGCTATGGGTTGAATTTGTTAAGGTGTCGACTTAGCTTTTCCTGAATTTCCATCCCAAAATTTTTCTGGCCTACATGACAAAAGCAGAGTGCAGCAGAACCTCTGGGTTCCTCTAAGGAAAATATTTATTTGCACTACCGTGTGCTCGTCAAATCTACTTATATTCGCAAATTAGGGGCCCAATTTATGATTTTTTTTACAGTCCTTACAACAGAACAGTCCCCTCTTTGATGCACCACCAATTACCTATAATGAATATTTCAGGAAAAAAACTTCAGATGAGCTTTAATTACGAATTCACTTTAAATTACGGTTTTCAGGCGAACACGATGGCACAGCATGGTGCCCCTTTCAAGCTAGCATGCGGAAATCTGCCCTCCCTCTCTCCTCTCCTCCGCCCTCTCCGCTCCCCTCTCTTTCAAAATCTGTTCATCACCAGGTGTAATAAAGAAATATTAAAATGTACGCTGTCTTAAATACGTCCTCCTGCGTAACTGTGCCTGTGTGACTGGATATGTGACGATAAAACGACCCCCTGCCTTAATCTGCGGAGAAAGCACCACTTGCCCTCCCTACTCCTTGAATGTACTCTTTAGTGCATGACACGCTGAGATCACTCGTTTCCCTTGAGCATGCAGATGTACTGATTATGTTTGCTATTGTGTTCCACCCCTACCTTGCCTGCTCTGGCTATCACTGCTGGGAGGGGCTGAGAGACAAGCCAATGAGAGCTGCCGTCTTTTGGAGTGACATCACACAGCCTGATGCAGCCATTGGCCAATCCCGTCCGGGGTGTTAGTTTTGCTCACTTTTCTTTTTTTTTCTTCTTTTTTTTTTTACTGGAATGTTGCCGTTTTATACTTTTTTGAGAAATGTTTCCTGAACTGTCGTCACTGAAAGTTGATGTAACTGGTCTTGAGATTATGCAGGACACCGGTCTCGGCACAATGAAATAAACGTCCATAATTAAAAATGTTTAAATACCTTTTGTCATTGTTTTGCATCATTGTGGGCTAACATTCAAATACTTGGGGCCATGTTATTAAGACCAGCAGTGTGTTGAGTGGATGTATTATGGCTGGATTTGTTGCAACTGGCCCCGTCTTGTAAGGGGTTGTGATGATATATGGGCCTGATGGTGTTTGTGTTTTTACAGGTAGTTAATGAACTCCTTGCCACTCATAATGCCCCTTCACATAACCAGCAAAAGGATTATGGTAGGCCTACTGCATGCTTTGTCCTGTGGCTGATATTCTGAAAAAAAAAACTAGAGGAAGAGCTTAATGAACTTGGCACCTCAGAAACATCCACAATGACCAATGTGCCAAAGATAATTGGAACCATAAAAATCTCTAAAGATGGTGGCGCTGAATCCCCAGAGGGCAGAATTTTTTTTTAATAGCATCAAGGTTTCATTTAAGTCAACAGCCAATTAAGGAACAGTCAAGAAACAACGCATGTACGGTCGTGCTGCTTAAACTTATTAGCCAATGTTTTCAAGTTTGTTGCTGGTAGAAATAGCTCGTTCATATCGCAATTTGTCACAGCTATCACTGCCTGTAATTTCTGAAAACAAAAAATGTCCATTTACTGAATGCAGGACTTAGTTCATTTTTATTCAAAATATACTTTGCTCGTGCTAACTTATAGAAATTTGTTTCGTTGGCAGTTGAAGAATCTTTCTTGAACCTATGACCATCCACTACGCGTGCTTGACCACGACAGTGTTCCAGTAAAATCCAGAAACACAGTTTCAGGACTTTTTAGTCAATCGCCAGCTTGAATTAAAGGTCCCATATCATGTCACTGGGTGCACAGCCAATTATCATTACAAGCCATTTCAAAATCTGTTTGTTTGTGACATCATATGGTGATGCAACTGCCCAGAGGCAAGACAAACTCATCAACCTCAGCCAAACAGATAATCAGTTCCTTCATTATTCTGTGTGATATCTCCACCTTCTGATGTCACAAAGGACAGATTTGTAAATGGCTTGTTGCGACTAATTGGTCTTACACCTGAGAATAGTATGATAGGGGACTTTAAATCATAACTGGAAAATCAGTGCTGAAACCAGAGAAGTCAGCTGATCCCACAATCGTGCAGGACTGCAGTCATACCCGTGTGAAAAGTCACATGTAAATAAAAAGAGAACAAACATGAGAAAGCAAAAAGAGCTATGAAAAGACGGTTGTCTTTGCACGCAATCCTCCTTTGATGGTGAATGACGCATTTATTTTGAAGCACGCCACTTATATCAGCTGCTCATTTATAATGGAGGGCACTGTCTGTCAACCTGATCTTAGAGCTTTTACAGACGTCCCCCAGCATTACTTTTTTTTATCGCCCAGAAGCATTAATTGGATGAGCGAATTATCAGAGGAGTGAAATCAAAGACCACCCCGATTTGATTGACGCATCCAGGAGTACAGGGTGATGATGTCACAGTGGTGCAATGTCCTCACCTGTAACACAGCTAATGAGAGCAGGGACAGTAAGGCTGCGTTGTGATGATAATTTCACCAAAGGCTCACTGTGAAAAACACCAGGGCCCCAAAGCTGTCGAACGGCATTAAACTTTAATGTGCATTTTCTCCCATTGCACCCAAGGGTTTTTGACTAGACTAACAGAACTTGTTGATCAGGATAGAAGAACTTGCAAGTACAGCTTGTCGAGACATTATGCTGTATCTCTCGTCTTGATGTCTGTATAAGGTAGACCAGGGCACTACGTAATACAGGCAATATTGAAACATGGGAATTTAGCGTAGCTGCACTGGGTGCAATAATGAAAGAATGAAGCGTCTGTTTTCGCTGATGACTTACAGCATTGTGTTTCTTTTGTGAGAGGAGGTCCACTCTGAAAACTCAAGTTGTGAGCAGTGCGCTGGGGTCCTAAGCTTTTGGCTAAACTGTTATCGCCAAGAGCTGCGCTGACGTTCTGTGATCATGTTGCGGGCAGGCATATACCCTGCATGTGGATGATAAATATTTACTAGAACATGTGTGGATATTTTTTGAGTGAATGGAAAACTGTGTTAGGCAGTCGCCACGCCTGTCCTCCCCTCCAACAAACACGCTCACTCACGCATGAACACAAACATGAAGAGGATCTCAGCTTGTTCCAGTACGACACTCTACTTATTCAGCCGCAGAAAAAAGGCCAGTACTGCATTCAGCTGAAGCAGGGCAGGCAGGAGAGAACACATCCTGTGTGTATATGAACCCCTTCAGCCTGCACGGTTGTGGTCAGATGGAAGGTTGCCTGGGGGAGACTTTGCTGGTCGAAGGGGTGCAGCAATAAAACTTCCCTGAGCAAAATACCAGTGTTCAGACATCTTTCTATCTTTTCTTGAGCTTCGTCTGCTTCCCCAAAGTGCAGATATTAATATGGAATTATTATAATGTTTATTATAATGTACCTCACAAACCTGAACATGAAATTCTGGGGTATAGGTCGTTTGAACCCTGTACCAGTTGGACCCATACCGGTTGGACCTTAACTGAATGGACCCAGTATTGGTTGGACCCCAGACCATTTGGGCCCAAACCACTTGGACCCCTGACCACTTGGACCTCAGACCACTTGGATTTCAGACCCTACCCAGTTGGACCCCATGCTGTTTGGACCCCAGACCCTGACCTTAACCCTAACCCTAACCCAACTGTTGAGGGGTCCAGCTGGTCTGGGGTCTAACCGCTCCAGGGTCCAAGTTGCCTGGGGTCCAAATGGCATGGGGTCCAAATGCTTTGGGTCAGGGGTCCAACTGGTCAAGGTCCAACTTGTATGGGTCCAACAGGTACAGGGTCCAAATGACCCATACCCAGAAATGCTGATCAAATGACAACAGACCAACCAAGATTGAGCAGAAGGTGGAGCCATCTTGGTGTTTAGCAATTCGACATGTCATGAAAGAAGAGGCAGTGCTTGGTATTGCAAGGGCAGACATTTTATTCTACATCCGTCCTACCTTTGAGAAAAAGTATGGGCATTTTACTCATATAGGCTGCATTTATGATTAGTTAGTTGCATTTTTTTAAGTACACAGTAGTTTCGGGTACAGCTGAACTCAATATGAAATCGTGGAAATATATTACTGGAGGTTTTGTACATTTACAGAAAATAATGCCTACTTTCTAATCCAGTGTACTCAGATTGCTTTTGCAGCAGCCAGCAGGCAAGTAAGCTGTTTCAGGGGCCTAAAATTGAGGCTGCTACTTAATTTTAATCTGGTTTAACCCACCTCTATCCATCAAGCAAACTATAAAGGCAAACCAGCCAGGATTTTCATGGTACAAATTTAAAATAACTAACCTAAGGCTATGATGAATGTTTAATCAATGTATCTGCGCACCATAAATATTCATGCTTCTCTACCTGTATTTGTGGCGCTAAAATATGTTTCTGGGCATGGTGACCTAATATAGATCCAATAAAGGTAAAGAGTCAAAGGTAGGCCGAAGCAAAATTGAAACTAATACCTGACACAGCACCTTTTCAACCGTGAGGCTGCCAGTCCTCGCTAGCGACAGCTATTGAATAGGGGATGAACAGAAAGAAAAATGGAGAAACAAATTTGGAATATAAATTTGATGTGTTTAGGACAACGTGTCTTTGATTGTTAACAGACAATCACAACAAGGCAAAAAACTGGCATAGTATGCCATTAAAGAACCGGTAAGACAGATAACCTCTGGGTTTGATATATATATATATATATATATATATATATATATATACTCAAAGGCAATGAAAACGAAACACTCTAAATTTTGGTTTATTTTTGCTCAGGACCTGAGTAGTCCAATTTGAGTTCTTAAGTGACCATTGGGGTCACAATGTGTACCTCGTTACACATGAATGATCATCGTGTAACTCAACAGTGTGAGTTGGACTCTCATCAATCCATATTGAGTACAACATATGGGATTAGGAGTTGTGCAAGTACAGTGGTTGAAATGAAGGAGGGGTTGTCTTCCCTATATAAAGGCATGTTAAAAGCCACACAAAAAAACATTTTTAAGTGTCATAATGCTACATCTGTCAACTGAACAACAGAACAGGGCCCTGGGTATGCTAGAGGCGGGAGTAAGTGCCCGGCAAGTGGCTCACCGTTTTGGGTGTAGTACGTCCAGCATCAGTACGTTTTGGGTGTAGTACGTCCAACTGGGACGAGCTCTTTCATCAAGAGTACCCAGACCTCAAACCAGGCAGCAACTCCAGAATGCACTACAGGCAGAGTGGCGACAACTTCCCCAAGACAACCTAAGATGCTTCGTCAGGTCCATGAGGAGACGTTGTACTGCCTGTGTGGATGTTCATGGGGGTCACACCCGATACTGACTGTTCTTTTGAGTTCATTTTTAAATGTGTGTTCCGTTCAGTCTTGTTGAGATTTTTCATTTTCAACTTGTGCTCGTTATGTTTAATGCATCTGTTTATTATTGTCCAAATCGGCCCATTAACACATTTAATTCATCAAAGTCAACCCACCCAACATATTTGAATTGTTAAAATAAGAAAATAAATTTGAGTCACAAAATTATTTGAATCCAAACTGGTGTTGCGTTTTCATTGCCTCTGAGTATATATAAAACTAAGCACTGCACCAAAAATTATATTAAAAATAAAAAATCTGCATAAGTAGCCCCATGGAACTGTTCTGTGAAACACTGCCAGTAGTATAACTAACAGAAATAATTAAACATGCAGTATCCTTACATTAATTTTTCAAAATTCAGCTAATTTAAAAAAAAAAAAAACCCCCAGGCATATCGAGCCGGGGGGAAATCTTTTTAATGTTTACTAATTCTTAAGCATTAAAATCACAAGTGATCCAACAAGCTGATTTATGGATAAACATTTATGCCCTCTGTGCTATTTCAACATATACTGTACATTCATGTGCCTTGCTGTTTATTCGCCACAAATAGCATATTTTTCTGTCTGGACATAGGACTGCTTTTAAAAACTCAATACTTTACTTTAGTAGCTGAAAACAACCAAACCCACCTCCTGGGTCCTTTGAGAAGATTCTTATAGTTCAGACATTTTACACAATTTCTGCATTAGATTCAACGGAGTATGTTGGGTTTTTTTTATAATGTACTAATTTTGTGCCATTTCTCAATTGTAAGAAGGGTTATTAATATATTTTCAGTAATAAAATGGACAATATTGACGTCATGATATTAGGATTTTGTTCCCCTGTGTAACATTAAAACTGATGTCCAACTCTGGGTGTTCCAGCCTCTGAAGGCTGTAGCCTGAGCTCTCTTTCATGAGTAAGAATATTGTGAGCTTGACATACATTGCATAACACTATTTCTTTATTGCTAAGAATGCAGAAAAAAAAAAAAGGCTCAGGAACAATGCGTGAAACGGAAGAATCAGTCCCGTGTGCTATTGCGTCTCGGCACACGCGATTATATAACTGCCAGTAGCAAGGATTTGTCTGCATTTTGGCACAGGTGAGATCAGTACAATCTGTGCCTGTGACACCAATCGATAATTTTAGTCCAACTTTTTAAGTTGAACTTCCTGAAAAAATCCAGGTGGAACTCCCCCCTTCAAACAACCTCACATCCTTGTGGAGAGTTAGCTTAACACACCTTGAAAATAATGGTAGCCGACATAGCGCATGTATTATGCTTGCTAGGCAGAAAGGAATGGTCTCGAAGTGTCTTAATTTACAGGTCTTAAAAATATGCACAACTGAGACATTAACCCTTAGAGCGCTAAATGCAGCTATTGTTACTCAATGATGTAAGATTTCAAAATCAAAGCTGTTGGGAACCTGTCATGTGGCGACTTGTTTAAAAGAGCATCCGCAGGTTTTCAACAGCACAAGATAATTAACTTCATATTTTTAAAAAAAGTATTTCAGCACTCTAAGGGTTAATGATGCCCTCATATCACATGGCATTGCATCAGAACTAACTATGTAATTATTTCTTTACTTTCCGAGAAACTCAATAATATGCCATATTGAATATGGAAAAGTTCATTACAGAGTCTATTCACGTTATTTTTTTTCTTGTCACTGTTGCACTGTTTATCCAAACTAGGCTTAATCTCAAAAAGTCACCTTTATCCAAAGTTTACTAAAACATACAAGAACATATAAATACCAAAATATATAACAACCACAAAAATGTAGACCGTGGAGCCAGTCATGTACACAAATTGGATATGAGTCTGAAAAACTCCTTCATACGACCACATCAGTAGTCAAAAACCGTCAGTCCAAACTGATTTATAAACTGTTGTCCGTTTTGTGAGGAATTGTGGATACTGATTCCAAATTTATTGAAGTTTGAATCTCAAAATGGGGAGAGGAAAAATTCGTCCCATGAATAACAAAAGGTCGCAAGTGACATTCCTGATGAAACCTGTTTTTCTGCACCACAAAGTACAGAAAAACAGGTTTCATTAGGAATGTCACTTGCGACCTTTTGTTATTCATGGGACGAATTGCCTTGTGGCAAATTTTTTGGAAGAAAAAAAATTTTTTCAAATGCGTAAAAAATGCATAATAAGTGATGATCGGATTGCATAACGATAAAGTTATAGTCAAGTATTTGACTTACAATTTTGATCAAAATTTCAGCTGACTAATGTGCTGTTTATGCATAACACCACCCTTCATGTTGAAAACATTTTTGCTGATCTCCCAAAAAAGCCTCATATTACCTAATTAGAGAATGCTGAGTTAAAAAATGCAAGTAAAAAGTTTCTATCGTATACTGTTTTTTTTTCACAAAATAAGAATAAAGATTTTCCTTGTTATACCACATATAGGATTTGTTTCACAAAGTCTGTAATTCTCTGTCACTGTTTGGGTGTAGTAAAACACTCGCAGATGTGGCAGAAAACATCTTGATCATGTTTGCGTTTTCTTCTGTCAATGGCCATATTACTCAGCCTGAAATCAGGATTAGGCATAAAATAATGTCCTAAAATCATTCATAGATGTGAAAATCAGCAAAGAGTTGAACAAATAGTTCTCGCCTGGCTCAGAGGAAGATTACAATCATGCCTTTGTGACAGTTTTTCTGGTGATTAAGGAATGATACAAGACTTCTTAACCTTACAAGTGGTTGTCGAAAGCGACAATTCTATGAAATGCACATCATACATTTAAAGAAAATGTGACATGCTAGAGCAAAACAGACACTATTTTTGGAATCAGCACCCCAAAATTAGTAAAGACAAGTATTGAATTTTATTCAGAAAAAAATGATGCAGGGTGGTGTAATTCATATTTCTGGAAAGATTCATTTAATACCAGGAGAAAATCTCATCTGCTGGCCTCAAGCAAGGTCACAGGCCAGGGGCATCGTGAAGCAGACACATCGCTCTGGCCATTTATTAATACAAAAACTTACATAATTACTTCTAATTATTGTTTGGCCATAATTAGATCCCAAATGGTTGATCTTTGCCGTTTGGAACTGAATGAGCTGCTCTTCATTACAGTAGGAGCGAGTAAAATGGGATTCGGACTCCAGCCCCGGGTTAAACTTTCTTCAATGCAAATGAGTCCTCCTGCTTCCCAGCATTCCCTGCTGTGGACTAGGCATGCTCCAAACAAGCTGCAGACATTCGACATAATGCTATACAATAAGGATGCACCAACATTGGCATTAACCAATGTAGTTGTTACAGACTACTAATTGCTGAAAATTGAACTTGTTCATCATTAGTTTATGGTAAAAACTAAATTAGTTAATTTATTTGAGTACTGACGAACAGCTAAAGTATTAGTTAATGCAGGGTTAACAATATATTTCATTGTTTATTCATTTATATACAATAACTGATGCAGTAATCATTAGTTAACATTCATCGACTGATGATGTTTTCATGCCTAAGCAAAATATTTTCACATCATTAACTCAGGGATAACTACATAAGTTATTGCAAGTTTATGTGACCTTACAGAAAAACTATTCCAAAATCTCTGCAAAATGGCGGTATTCAAAGCAGTCACACCCATCGGAGAGAAAACAAATAAAGAGTTTGTTTCCAAAATGCAATAAGTTCAAAAATTACAAAAATTGAGATAATACCATAGAGCGATAGCCCTGTGCTTCTTACACATGGTAAAAAAATTCGTTTTTAGAAATTAATACTACAAGGTATTCATACGACATGGTCAAAGCTTGTGTTTTTCTATACAATGCAATAGGTGCCAACATAGAAAAAGCTGATGTATTCAAAATGAGTAAAATGGATATATTGCGTTTTGGAAACAAACTCTTCAAATCTAGAGAACCATTTCCTCAATATGACAGGACTGGGCTCTACAACCCTGCTCAGTACAGCCACAGAAACTGCACATTTGCAGGTTTACCATAATAGAAGCAGTGTGTAGCACTTACAAGAATTGTTTGCTTCGAAACCTTGATGGGTCTTACAGGCACATAAAGTATAATTATCCTTGAATCCAGTGCAATGGAGTGTGGCCGTTTGCGAGGCCAACTCGGACAATCGCCCCATTCCACGTTTATTTAATTTTTCCGTGTCAGGAGGGCGGACGCAGAAACCGTGCAGGCCCTGAGGCTATTTCACGTTTATGTACCGCCTGTCACCACAGCCACCATCCATTCAGTCACACCATAATCTAAGCTCGCAGTATACAAGGCCTCTCCATCCCCCGTCCCATTGCCGTGTCTCTCCAATAGTAGCCTGAAGCAGTGATTGGCTTCCGTTCCATTGGTGGGAGCGGGAGTGACAATCATTGTCAGATGCAGTTATAACAACAGGACCACTTAAAGCGGCTCTCAACGTGAACGGTAATTGCAGTAATAGTAACAGTGGCAGGCGGTAGTGTGTATGTGTGGATGAGTATTTCTACCTCTTGTGGGGACCAAATGTCCACACAAGTAATAAAATTCTAGATTCTACCTCTCTTAATCCATATTACGGCATTTTTTTGGTCCCCACAAAGTAGCTAAGCTATTTAGGGTTAGGGGATAAGGTTAGGGTGAGGTTAAGGTTAGGGTTAGCCATGTAAAGTTAATGGCTTAGGTCAGGGCAAGGGATTAGGGAATGAATGTGTCTATGGGATGTTTCCACAAAAATCGAAAATGCAACGAGTGTGTGTGCGTGTGTGTGGGTGTGTGTTGAGTGTGTGTGCGTGTGCGTGCGTGTTTGTGCATGTGAGCTGTTCCACGAGAGGCAAAGCAATTTTCTGGTGCTCTGAACAGGGTAGCCCACGTTCTCCAAAGATGAGTTGAAATTTGAGGACATTTATGTGGAAAGAAAATATATATTTAATATCCCGAGGGCATTATGACTCAGTTTGAGAGGGTGTACAATGGTGTAAAAATGAGCATTACATCTCTTGTGTTTCTATACGCTGTTCAGGAAAAGAGAATACGGCATAAAAAATAAATGAAGGCCGATGGGGATTACTGGTTTATGCGGTTCAGGTGCTCATTGAAAAGGCTGGGAGCAAGAGCAGGTTTTAGCGAGGAGCAAGCTGTATTCAATTAATGAGCAGATTGACCAGGGACCGCCTGTTCCTTTAGGGTATTTGAGGCGGAAAAGAAGGTTCAGCTGAGCACCTCTCCTTAACAGGGGTCGACCGCTTTCACTGTCACAGCCGCTATCGCTGACAGTCGAAAATTGCCCACCTCACCAACTCACCCCCACCTTCAAGCATAAATGGATCTCAATGTCTTTCCCTCCACTGAAAGAAAGTTTTTACAATTCAAAATAGATTTAATAAACAAGAGGATGATACACTTAATCCATATCACTTTGGGGATGGGGAATTTCAGTAAAAACTGCCAGTCAATTCCAGAATATGAAAATAAAGCCTGCATGCTGACTGATGCCCTGTATTTCAATTTGCACAACCTGTGAACGCCCTTCACCTTGAGGATGGAACCTACTGCCATACAGAATCCCAATAAACAAAGAAATAATTCCAACTTTTGCCCTCTGTGCTAAGCTCAGTGACGCAGAGTACAAGGTGATCCTATTGTCATATCCATCCATTTGTCCAGTGTAAATGCTTTGCCACCCCATTTTATCTAACCTCCCGGGCCGAGGAAACGGATTCCTCACTCCTTGTTTTAACTGGAAGATGTCCTCGATGATTACGTTTCTTGAAAGCTGAGAGCGAAGTAGAGCTTTCTTTCCAATGCACAGTATACGATTAGCCGCATTGTTAAGGAAGAGGGGATCAAGACAGATCACTCATGCGCATGTGCAGTTCCTTCTTATTTCAGTCCCCTTTAGGCTCTCCCGCTACCAGCTAATTTACAGCTCCATAATAGCGCTGGTTGCTCTGTCAGAGCAGTGACTGGGTGGGCTGAGTACTGCAGTCAGAGAATTCGGGTGAATTCCCATCAACATTCGATTGAAAAGCAAAAGTTTTACAGCTGACTGTGACATAGCTAGGCTATATCTGGGAAACACCTGCGCTATTTTGGGGCTTACCTCGAGTACTTCCATCAAAATGTCACGGAACAGATTTCTCCCCACCAGTTGTCTAGATTCCCGCTTTTGCTGACCGCGCGTAGGCTGTGAGAAGGCAGAATTCCAGCTGACAGAACGGCGAAGCACGTCAGCCACTTCGGAAGCACAGCCGCCGCAGCGCTTGATTGCTGGAGATGGGTCCTATCGCTAATGACAGTCCAAGTGGCCGCGGTGCCAAAACTGCAGGCTACACACCTTTTTAACAAGCACTGGCGCTTTCCAAGTCCCCAAAATATAGCCATGGTGCTCGATTTCACCCTCCCCGCATTTGCGCAGGATGTGAACGCGGTAGGGGGAAGAAGTGACACCTGCGAGCAAATTGGACGCATTTGTCAGTTACTTATAATTCTCTTAGGCTTCTGCTTACTGAAGTTATTCAGGTTTCTGGATATTCCTCTTACAAAAGAGAGGCGAAGCATTGCGAGTTTTCGCATATGCTTGTCCCTGCCGCACCCTGTCAATCATTCAGAAGGAGAACAGACTGAGAAAAATAAAATCGTGCTTGAGCAAGGCAGTGTGTATTCATATGTGTTCCATCATGAAGGCCTCAACGTTAATATTCAACTTACTCAAAGCAAACGCTGGCTTGTTTTTTTTTTTTTTTTTTTCAATTAGTCGCAAGATCTGTAACTGAAACAGGCATGGGGCACAAAAAATGAAGGCTTTAAAAAAGTGGGAGTTCGTTTTTATTTAGCCAGAGCCTTTCAAAAAAACTGGATTAAGTTCACATGGGTAGAAAAGAGCACTGGCACAAATCATTATTAATATTTTCTTTCTCACCAAATGCCTTAACTGCCCGGTCAAATGCCCGGTCATTGAAAAATCAGGTGGAGAACACTGGGTGTAGGTGTTGTTGCGTTGCATACCCCACCAAAAATGGGTAGCTGCACCCCTGGCTCACACAGTTAGTTTAAGAGTTCGGACCATTTGTTTGTTATAGCGCCACCCACGAACTGATTTAAACCACATCCAGTACAAAGAAGTTGCATGGCTTGTAGATGTGTGATGTCAAGTTTGGTGATAATTGGACATTGCATTAAGGAGTTGCAGCTCTTTACATCAATATAGGCCATGCCCTTAAATTTTGTGTGAATTGATCTCACTGCTTAGGGGAGATAAAAATTAAAGGGTTCACAAAAATTCAAAATGGGTATTCCTGGGTATCCCAGCAACATCTGTGCCATGTGATCATATATTTTCCAAAACTGGCCCAGGACTGAATCTCAGCTGAAAGGATCACCGAGCATCTCCTGTGCTTTTCCCCTGAAAAATGTCTAACTAATAACTACCTTCTAATTTCAGGGTAACAGAGAAGAGACAGAACCAACTGAAGCCTAAAAATGTGGAAACTGTATTGTTTTTAAATAAAAATCTTGAAAACAATGAGTCTTGAATATTGTTTTGCATGTCACAATTGTATAATAAAAATGGTAGCTAAATAATTCTAACAGCAAGTTACCAACATGAAAGGCTTGTGACTGAGCAGTTGCCACCATTTGCATTGAACACTGGCACTGCTGAAGCTTGCAGGCAGAGACAGAGACAAGTGGTGATATATGAGCAACAACTTACAGTCACAAGGAAAAGTATGTGAACCCTTTGGAATTATCTGGATTTCTGTATAAATTGGTCAAAAAATGTGATCTGATCTTCATCTAAGTCACAACAATAGACAAACAGTCTGCTTAAACTAATACCTCACAAACAATTATATGTTTTCATGTTTTTATTGAACACAACATGTAAACATTCACAGTGCAGGGTGGAAAAAGTATGTGAACCCCTAGGCTAATGACTTTTCCGAAAGCAAATCAAAGCCAGGAGTCAGCCAACCTGGAGTCCAATCAATGTGATGAGATTGGAGGAGTTGGTTAAAGCTGCCCTGCCCCATAAAAAACACACACCAGTTTTGAGTTTGCTATTCTCAAGAAGCATTGCCTGATGTGAACCATGCCTCGCACAAAAGGGCTCTCAGAAGACCTACGATTAAGAATTGTTGACTTGCATGAAGCTGGAAAGGGTTAAAAAAGTGTCTCTAAAAGCCTTGATGTTCATCAGTCCCCGGTAAGACAGATTGTCTATAAGTGGAGACAGTTCAGCTCAGTTGCTACTCTCCCTCGGAGTGGCCGTCCTGTAAAGATGACTGCAAGAGCACAGCGCAGAATGCTCAATGAGGTGAAGAAGAATCCTAGAGTGTCAGCTAAAGTCTTACAGAAATCTCTGGCACATGCTAACATCTCTGTTGACAAATCTACGATAAGTAAAACATTAAACAAGAATGGAGTTCATGGGAGGACACCACAGAGGAAGCCACTGCTGTCCAAAAAAACATTGCTGCACGTTTGAAGTTTGCAAAAGAGCACCTGGATGTTCCACTGCACTACTGGCAAAATATTCTGTGGACAGATGGAACCAAAGTTGAGTTGTTTGGAAGGAACACACAACGCTATGTGTGGAGAAAAAAAGGCACAGCACATCAACATCAAAACCTCATCCCAACTGTGAAGTATGGTGGAGGAGCATCATGGTTTGGGGCTGCTTTGCTGTCTCAGGGCCTGGACGGATTGCTATCATCGACGGAAAGATGAATTCCCAAGTTTATCAAGACATTTTGCAGGAGAACTTAAGACCATCTGTCCGCCAATTGAAGCTCAAGAGAGGATGTGTGATGCAACAGGACAACGCCCCAAAGCACAGAAGTAAAATTAACAACAGAATGACTTCAACAGAAGAAAATACGCCTTCTGGAGTGGCCCAGTCAGATTCCTGACCTCAACCCGATTGAGATGCTGTGGCATGACCTCAAGAGAGCGAGTCACACCAGACATCCCAAGAATATTGCTGAACTGAAACAGTTTTGTCAAGAGGAATGGTCCAAAATTCTTCCTGACCGTTGTGCAGGTCTGATCAGCAACTGCAGGAAACGTTTGGTTGAGGTTATTGCTGCCAAAGGAGGGTCAACCAGTTATTAAATCCAAAGGTTCACATACTTTTTCCATCCTGCACTGTGAATGTTTACATGTTGTGTTCAATAAAATCATGAAAACATGTAACTGTTTGTGAGGTATTAGTTTAAGAAGACTGTGTTTGTCTATTGTTGTGACTTAGATGAAGATCGAATCACATTTTATGACCAATTTATGCAGAAATCAAGGAAATTCCAAAGGGTTCAAATACTTTTTTCTTGCAACTGTACATTTTTATCCTGTGCCAAAGAGTTTTACACCCAACATTTCAGTTTTGTTTCACTCTTGTTCACTCATCCAGCACTCATTGGAAATGGCCTATATCTATTGCAGTGGTGCAAAAGTTTTACTCCAATTGAAACCTTGAATTCCCAAAGGGCCCAACTCCAAGGCATACTATTTTTTTCGATAAAGGGAAACATTGATTTATTTTCTTTGCCCATATGTTATGACCAATATATTTTAGTTTATTTCTTTGCAAGAGAGCATCAGTGGAATACTTCTGGCTGAAATTTCAAGAAAGTTCCCCTTTTTGTTATAACATATGCAGACCTCTAATTCATTAGAGTTGGGCCCTTTGGAAACTCAATGATTCAATTTCCATGATTTGAAAAAACTGAATATGCACTGGAGCTGTAGTTCTAAAGAAGGGTTCCATGAAATGAATTTTGCCATGGTTCAATCCAGACTGATGACATTCAGAACTTGCGGAAGTGAAATGCATCATCTCAGCAAATCTCTATGAAAAACAGATAAAATGAAGAAACAACCACGTGTAATTTTAAACATACATTTATTACAAATTATGGTCCGAAAAACAATCTGCAACTGTGACCTATTTCCAAGGCTCATTGGCTATGATCAGAAGTGTTTTGTTTCACTTCGAAACATTTCTAATAGCTGCAGTAAAAGTTTATGCCGCTAGGCCGTGCGCTACTGAGACAAATCTGATTTCAAGACATTTCGAATGGCCTTCTCTATTATAAAGTCTAAAATGTGAACTCTGAATCAGTATCAGTAGCGATGCATCACAAAATAACTCGCTTCTTTACAGCTGTGTAAGGTAGGCTACTTGTCACTTGTGCTCCAAAATGGAGAACCTGCTTCACCTCCTCCAACCCCCCCCTCCCCCGGCACCAGAAATGAGCTTAGAATTTCTACACAACGTTGGATGAAATGGCATTGAAAGAACGGAATTAACAATGAATATGCTATTCGTTGTTAACGTTGGCTATGTGTTCCTGTCTTTAACTAACATGTCTGCATCCTAGCCTAATAAGTTGTGCGCTAATTTACAATATATCCGCAGTTCATAATCCATTCTACCATTCATTCCAGCAAATTCTGCATTTTGATTGGTTAACACCAGGTATCTATTAACCGGTAAACTACCTTGCACTGGGTCAAGACCTCGTCATGATTACGCCGACAAAATATGGCTACAGTTTGCGTACAGTCTTACTCGCTAGCGAGCTAGTTGGCTACCTAGCTAGCAATAGTAGAGCTAGCGCGCCAATGTATTTAGCTACATAGCCAACTGGCTAGCGAGCTAAAAAGGCTGCAGTTCGCTTTCAATGCGTACACTGTCATACTCGTGAGCGAGCTAGTTGGCTTCCTAGCTAGCAAGCCTAAGTGATATCGAACTGTGTGTCATAGCTAGCACGCCAATATTTTCGTAGGGGTGTTGACAAGAGTCATGGTAGAATGGAGATAAATCTACCGGTTTTTTTTTTTTTTTCCGAGCACCCGGTATTTATCCAATATTTTCGTAGGGGTGTTGACAAGAGTCATGGTAGAATGGAGATAAACCTACAGTTTTTTTTTTTCCGAGCACTCGGTATTTGTCCAATATTTTAGAAGGGGTGTTGACGAAGTCATGTTAGAATAGATACCTGGAAAATTACATTTGAAACCTCGCGCTGAATGAAATTTCCAGGTATCTATCCTACGATATATACCTCGTGTTCGAAAAAAACTGTAGGTTTATCTCCTAAGTAAAATGCTTTACAGTACGTTTTAATGAGATTTAGATGTGCTGCGTGCATAATACACGCTCTAGTCCACCAATACGCATCTGCGCGACTAGTCATCAGATACTGACAGTGACAGACTACCCAATCCCCCATCACTGCAAAGTGGTCCATTAGAGTTAACGAAAATGACGCGATTTTTTTCCCTCAAGATACCTCTCAGCTGATCGAGCGCATCGTTTTCTGTGACATCACAATCGCTGTTTTGTGATGTCAGGAAAGAACAGTCCCCATCTATGACGTATTAGTGCAGTATTTAAGCAGCTGTCAGTAAAGAGGCAAGTTCAGAACTCATTTTTGGAGTGTTGGTTAGCGAGCATCGTTACGATCTGCGATTCAAGCAAGGCTTCAATTCAAGTGGACCATTCCTGAATTAATATACGTGAGTTTTATTTGTTCACTTATATGAAAATAATATAAAGCCTAATTGTAATGTAGAGTTTGAATTATCCAAATGCTGCTATTTTAGCCAAAATTTCATGAGAAGGCTACATGTTCACTAAGAACTTTCGCACTTAAGGCTGTTTGCTATCTCAATTCGTGATTAATGAAGTGAAGTTTTTGCTCAAAATAAGTCACGGTCGACCAAGTTGTGATGCACTACCTACCTGGCATTGTGAAAACGAATATATTTTCATTAATGAACCTCTGCCAAATGAAGTTGGCAGGAGGAATATGTGATCGGTTTGTCTGTTTGTTTGCTTGTGAACAAGATAACTCAAAAAGTAATGAACGGATATCTCTGAAATTTTGTGGGTGGGTTGCTATTTCATCAGGGATGGACCTGATTGATTTTGACCGCCATCAGTCAAACAATATGGCCGCCAGCAAAATTTTTTTCTGCACCGGAGTTCTGGTGTGTGTAAAATCTGGTCCCCAAATGTGGTCCCCCCCACGTTACTATGCGCGTCAAATCACGAGTCCAGTAGCCTAATTAGCAAACTAGCCAGCTAGCTCGCTACACTGATGTGCTAGCTAATCATTAAACATTTTGCTATCACTTTGGCTAGCTAGCTAGCTCGCGATTATAGTAGAAGTGAACTGTTCCCTTATTAGCATGTTAGCTGGCTAGCCCGCTACACTGGTATTCAAACTTGTCATTTAACTGTTGTTAGCATTTTAGCTAGTTAGCCAGCAAGCAATTATTATAGTAGAAGCAAACTGTTACCTTATTAGCATGTTAGCTGGCTAGCTTGCTACACTGGTGTGCGAACTAGTCATTAAACAGTTCGTTGTCATTTTAGCTAGTTAGCTAGCTAGCGATTATTATAGTAGAAGCAAAGTGTTCGCTACTTTATTAGTATGCTAGCTTGCTTCACTGGCATGCGAACTAATCATCACTTTAGCTGGTTAGCTTGCACTTATTAGAGTAAATGCTAACTGTGGCCTTATTAGCAAGCTAGCTAGCTTGTTGCTTCAGTGCAAGCGAATGATTGTATAACATCCGCTAACGTCTGTACTAATCTGTGCGTTTAGATGCTATGAATTGGCTTATTTATTTCCGAGAATACTTTGTTACTACGCAGATCACATATTTTACTCAAATGAGGCGATTTGACGCAAATTGACTTGCAGTATGTGACGAAAGTCACCTGAGGGGGACCAGATTTTATGGGAGGGACTAGATTTTGCAGGACACCGGACACCGCGTTTACTTTACTTACATACAGCCAATCAGAAAACTTTATTTACGACCCCAATTTCGAAATAGTTGGGACGAAGTGTAAATTGTGAATAAAATCAAAATGCAATGACTTTCAGATCACATGAGCCAATATGTTATTTACAAAAGAACATAGATAACATTTCAAATGTTGAAACTGAGACATTTTACATTTTTATCCACAAAATGAGCTTATTTAAAATTTTCTGGCTGCAGCAGGTCTCAAAAAAGTGGGGACACAGGCAAAAAAAGGGCTGAAAAAGCAATTAATATATAAGAGAATCAGCTGAAAGAACATTTAGCTAGTACTTAAGTTAACTGGCATCAGGTGTATAACATGATTGGTTACAAAAGGGATGTCTTAAGAGAAGCTGAGTCTCTCAGAAGTAAAGATGGCCAGAGGCTCTCCAACCTGTGAAGGCTTGCTTAAAAAAATTGTGGAATAGTTTAAAAACAATGTTTCTCAACATCAAATTGCAAAGGCTTTGAAGGTTTCATCATCAACAGTGCATGACATCATCAAAAGATTCAGAGAAACTGGAAAAATCTCTGTGCGTAAGGGACAACGCCGAAGACCTTTACTGGTTGCCCGTGATCTTCGGGCCCTCAGACGCCACTGCATCAATCACCAGCATAATTCTGTCATTGACATTACTAAATGGGCCCAGGAATACTTCCAGAAGCCACTGTCAGTAAACACAGTCCGCCATGCCATCCACAGATGCCACCTAAAACTCTATCATGAAAAAAGGAAGCCATTGTTGAGCATGATCCAGAAGCACTGCCGTGTTCTGTGGGCCAAGGCTCATTTAAAATGGACTGTAGCAAAGTGGCAAAATGTCCTGTGGTCAGACGAGTCCAAATTTGACATTTGCGTTGGAAATTATGGGCGTTGTGTCCTCCGGGCTAAAGAGGAGAAAGACCACCCCTCCTGTTATCAGCGTTCAGTTCAAAAGCCAGCATCTCTGATGGTATGGGGATGCTTTTAGTGCATATGGTGTACATGCAGCTTGCATGTTTTTAAAAAGCACCATGAATGTCTGAAAGGTATATAAAGGTTTTAGAGCAACATGCACCCCATACCCTGTCAGATGACATCTATTAGCCAGGGGAAGGCCTTGTGTATTTCAGTAGGACAATGCAAAACCACATACTGCAGCTATTATGGCAAACTTGCACCAGAAGTTCAGAATCCCACCTGTTTTTTGCTGAACTGGCCTGTCTGCAGTCCTGATCTTCCTGAGTGGGATTCAACCTTATTTGCAGTGAGAACATTTGTATTTTTTTTTAATCATTCAACTTTTAATTAATCATCAAATTCAAAACCCAAATAATATTTTTCTCAACTCTTCTGGAAATGGGGTTGTAATAATAATAATAATAATAATAATAATAATAACTAGAGAAACTATAAAAGTAATGATTTTTACAGGGCATTTGTACCGATAATGGATAAGCAACGGCCAGCGGATATCGACTTGCCCCTCGCGACCGGCTGGACGCGCAGACGGGAAGGTAAGGATGGAAACATCGGTTTGAGGGCTTTGGTCACAACCTAGTGGACAATTGTTAAATTCTTTTAGCGTGGATTCAATACTTGGTTTTGTGTTGTAGGTCATCCATGTGATCATTACGCGGTCGAATCTCAACTGGGACAGGGCGGATGCGGCTCAGTGTTTGGAGCGAAACGCATCTCTGATGGACTGCCTGTAAGATGCCGCCTTTAAAACTACGATTTGACGACTCCTTCTATTCTCCTGCAGTTACATCTCAGATCAAACTTTTCATGATTTTGTTCTTTACTTTATCACTAATGAGGACATCTATCCTGTGAAGTATTTTAACTCATAGAGATGGTTACTTCTGGTGTCTAAAAATAGTATTTTAAAATATGTTTTCTGTATTATATTTCTTGAGACATATCCTTTTATGTTGGCATATTTCATGAGTCTTGTACCTCATGGTAAAACAAAACATGAATTCCACACTGCACTGTTTGTACAGTTGATTGTATTATTATATACAGAGTGCACACCATAATTTATGGGACAGTCACTCTACCAGCAAGCCAATGGTTACGGAACTGTCTTTTAACTGGTAGAGGGGTTAATTTGAGTGTGTTTTTACCCATGTAGGGTGAACTGTAGAAATGGAAGCTCCTATTGCACATTATATTGTGTATTGTGTTCAACAAATTATGGGGTGCAGCCAGTGCACTGTGTCATTACATCATTAATTTCTTCAGTAAAGCACAAGTAGTTTGCAGAGTGGCATTTGCACCTTTTAATCTCATGACGCTTTCCCCAGGTCGCCCTGAAATTGGTGGAGAAGACAGAGTGGGACCAGTTTGGGGTGAGTAACACCGAAAAATGACTCTTGATTAGAAAGATGTTTGTCTCATTTTGATCTGTTTGTCCAGAATCTAAAGTGGCATTTTTCATTATTCACTGTCGTGTCTGCTTACCTCACCCAGCTAATAGATAACAGCACAGTACAGCTCATCTGCTGGTGGGTAATGGCACTTATACCTCACCCAGCTCGCACTGACCTGCCTGCTAGAGCCTGATAATAATCACTCTCAGCTCATTTTGCTCACTTTCTCTTCAGACTCCTTGGGAGGTGCGGCTCATGAGCCTGGTAAACCACAACACCGGCCACCCCAACGTCCTTCGGCTCTATGAGTGGTTCGACGCACCCGAATATTACTTGCTGGTGCTTGAGCGGCCCAAGCCCTGCCGAGATCTTTCCGATTTCTGTTCGCCTGAAAAAAAGCTGGATGAACAGCTGGCTCAGGTCGTGATCCAGCAGCTCCTGGACGCTCTCCTGCACTGCCAGCATTCAGGGGTGTTCCATCGAGACGTCAAACCAGCGAACATCCTGATTAACACGGACACGAATCGTGTCACACTGATCGATTTTGGACTTGGGACACGCTGGACGAACACTCCACACACCTCCTTTGCTGGTAAGTGAGGGGGTTTACTGGTTTTAATCAGCGTTTGGGACGTTCGGAGTAAATTATAGCAAGTCCCCTCTTCTCTGCTTGTAAATTTGTGAAGTGAAATACACACAAACTTCCACGTGCAGATCAGTGTTTTCAACTGAAGACCACAAAGGAAAAACAGAGTCCAAATTTTGCATTTTTTCATATTTCATATTTTATACATTATTATAATATTTAATATTTTTTCAGTGCTTTGTTTCTTAGATCGTACTATTGAATTTTTAATTCATCATTTCTCCATAACGTGAGAATGTGACTCTGATCATTTTTCCATTGTGGTCTTCAGTTATATGCTCTATACGGTAGTTTGAATTCATATTCATATCTCGACTGCCATACAATAGGTGACAGTACTTTTGCCTCTGTCTTAGGTACACTGGCATTCGCACCGCCAGAGTGGTTCAGGAGCGAGGTCTACCAGGCTGGTCCCGCCACAGTGTGGTCACTGGGGGTCACACTGTACAACATCGTTTGTGGGTACTTTCCCTACGACACACTTGGAGACCCTGACACTATGGGCATCATCTTCTACCCAGAAGAGCTGTCCCCATGTGAGTGCAGTCAGCAGGAGCTTTTGGAGTCTGTGTGCAAATCTCTAAAATTCGGGCTTCCTTTGGTCTTTTCTGTCTAATCGCGAGGGTTTGTCATGTACAGCGCTGGTGGACTTCATGCAGAGATGCCTGGCACCTGAGGTGGAACTGCGAGCCTCATTGGAGGAGCTCCAGCACCACCCGTGGCTCCGCCCCTCCTGTATCCAATCAGGTAACTTCAAATTCAATAAAAATAAATCTACTTTTATCAGCATAGCATATTTCTCAAACGTGCCACAATGCGCTTTACTGTTACACCCCGGCCTCAGATGTGGAGAACTCACTCTAGACTGAGTAAAAGTGTCAATAATAATCATGATCTATATTATAATAGCGAAGTGGACTCTGCATGAGTGCGTGCGTACGCGTCCTGCCACTTCGCTTTTATAATATAGATAGTAGAAGCATTTACGGCAATCCAATACTAGATCTCCTCCAGAGACTTACAGCTGTCAGGTAAGTAGCAATGAACTGGCAATCTAATTACTGATCCTATCTTGTCAGATAACTGGCTACTTTTATTTCCAAGATTATCATTGTTGTGATTGTAAGCATTGACTAGCAATGTATTACTAGTAATCCTAACTAGTTATCAGGTCACCAGCAATTAATAATGATTGTTATTATGATCATCATTATTAGTATTGTAATTTTAAGCATTACCTTGCAGTCCAATAATATAGTTATCATAACTGGTTATTAGGTAACCTGCAATTAACACTAAATATTATACTAGTGATCCCAAATATTTATTCCACATTCTTTGATAATATCTGTACTAGCTGCGTATTTAAAAAATGAACTTATGTAATGCATTGTAACTGTTTGCATTCTGTTCCTCACATTAAAAATTGACAGTTTAAGGAATGCAGGGATTGTGACAAACAGTTGCGCCAGTTTGCCCAATAGTGGGTATCCCCAATCGAAAAAAAATGCCCGGATGTTGCATTCGTGCCCCGTTTCAGATGCATTATGGGATAGTTCGGTAACCCAGTCGCTTCCGGTCTCTGCAGAGCCCAACAGTAACTGAACTGTAGTCATTAAGGCCATGGGTCATTACTGTGAAGCTGCCATGTGTTCGTCGAACGAAAATAAGCGGAGAAAACTTCAGAAATACCCCTGGTTGAGAGACTTATATGCACAATGACAGTATATATGTATGCGTGCGTTCATTGATTAACTGTAGGTAGCTCATTGGTAAACCATAAACGTGATCTCAACAACGAACCGGAAGTGAGTGAGTTCCAGATGTAACAAGATACTTTGCCGAAAGTGCTACATCCGGGCATTTTTTTCGTATTGGTGATACCCTCTATTTGCACAAGCCTCTTATCTCGGTTTTAACTTTGAGAAAAGAAAACCAGCACTAGATTTGGATTTGAGATCTAGATTTGATGATTGCTGGTTTAGACTGTTCTAGAAAGCAGACAAAGATAAGACAAACACTAGGACAGGGGTCACCTAATTGGTCCCTCTAATCCAAATCCAGACCTGGTTTTCTTTACTCCCAGGGAGTTAATTAATAGAGTGTCATTACACCTGACTCCCAGGTAAAGGGGGTGGAAACCAGGCAGTTTTTAGCCCCTGATGACCATGACTTAATGATACCTTGAACAAAGATAAACATCTTTGCACCTTTAGACCCCGAAGAGGCTGTGACCCAAGAGCTGTTCCGCCAAATGCGCAGCATACTCAACAAGCTGACGGCAGAAAAGTTTGAGCGGCTCATGGAACAGATCAATGAGCTCTCCATAAATACCGAGGATCAGCTGGTGGGCATTGGTGAAATGGTCTTGGAGAAGGCCATTAGTGAGATGAAATTCGCCAGCACTTACGCCAAGATGTGCTGCAAACTTAAGGAGGTGAGCAAGCCAGTCGAAGTCTATGCTAGAGCACCTAGTAAGTGTCTCTGAAGCATCCCCAGGAAGTATCCAGGCTATATCTTCTCTGCAGTTGATAAAACGGCCTGGCACATAAATGCAGTGTAATGTTTCAGTGTTAACCTGTACTCAGAGGAAGTCTGAGCCAAAAGAAATGCTGGATTTAATGCAAAGTACAATGAATCCTCAATGGAGTCTGGGACCTGTTCTTTTCTTTTCTTCCTGACAGCTCACAGTCCCCCGCGATGATCCAACATTGCCCCTCAACTTCCAGTCACTCATGCTCAATCTCTGCCAGAGGGAAGTTTTGAAAGTTGTTTGTGACCGCGCTGTCCTGGAGAAGGAATGGCAGGACGAGCGTGCTGCAAAGGTAACCATGGGTGGGGTTGGGGAAATGGACTTTAGAGCAGAATTATGCCAAGTGAAGTTATGCCTGGCTGTGAAATAAATGCAGAAAGTAATATGAACTGCAGAGGAGCATTACCTGTCAGAAATGCATGGTATTTTTCTACTGGAGCTCCAAGCACAAAGTAAACTAGAGTCTAAGTGGGCATTCACTCAGGCTACCCTGCAGAATCTCCTGGTCTGACATCGTGCATAATCTTGTTTTCATGATGCAACACCCAAACGCTTCTGGATGATTTTCAATTCTCAACAAGGATCATAGATATAAAGACGAAATAGTACTTTGACTCGAGCTACATGATAGGTCGCCAGAGTAATAAACAAAGTCCATTACAAGCTCAATCGTCACTAATCATATTCATAGTCATGCAAATGGAGACGAACCATTTGTTGTTTGTCGATCAAATAGCTCTTCTGCTTCCTCACCTTGTATCCAGGGGGAAGACAGACAGAACTTGCAGGAGCTGGAGGCAAAGGTCACCGCCCACCGAAAACGGGCTGTGGGCAGCATGAAGTTCCTTGGAGAACTGCACAAGCTTGGAATGGTGGAGGATGGTGTCATCCTCGAGTGCGTCACCATGTTCCTAGACACCAACAGTGCAGAAGCAATGGAGTGTTTATGCCGCTTGATAACCACCACAAGCTCAATCCTGGACTCTGAGGCGCTGAAGGTACGTCATGCTGCCTGCTGCATCTCTGATGCTTTAATTGGACACAGGCTCGTTTCACTTACATTGACTTTACCCTTTGTATCTACAGCCTGAAATGGACAGGCACTTCAGCAAAATTGAGAGCATCCTTAAGGAGAGAAAGTTGACAGCGAGAGTTTGCTTCATGCTGCAGGATCTGTTGGAACTGAGACAGGTAATAGAGCTCTTAGCCTGAGATTATGGGGTTCAGGAATAATTCTGATTGGGTCATCTTCACATGCCTGTCTGCATTTATCGCATAACTGTTCTCCCTCCAGTGCAATTTTTTTCACGAAGGAAATCTACTTGCATCTTATCTTGGTTTTAATTATGATAATGACAGAAATCATCTTATTTCAAAAGTTTGAATGGAGGTGGTTTTCTTTACTCCCAGGGAGTTAATTAATAGATTGTCTTTACACCTGACTCCCAGGTAAAGGGGGGGAGGAAACCAGGCAGTGTTTAGCCCTTGATGAGCATGAATAGGTGACGCCTTGAACTAGGATAAAAATCCTAGCACCTGTTGCCTCCATCTTAACCCCTAAGTTTGGTCCTGGAATATCATTGCAGGTCCACACCAGAGAGACGAAAAGGATCACCAAAGCCCTTCCATTCAGTGAGGACATGAAGGTCCGTAAGGCAGAAGATCCCTGGAGACCATCATTTAGACAGGTCAAGAGACAGCACCATGAGCAACACCACGACCAGGTTCGACACCTAAGATTGCACCATGGGGAACAACAAGGCCATGCTCAGGACCAAAGATGGTACCGTGGGGAACGCCAAGGCCATGCGCAAAACCGGAGACGGTACCACAGGAAGCATGAAGGCTGTGCTCCTTACCAAACAAGGTACCACAGGGAACATCAAGGTCGTGCTCAAGACCAAAGATGGCATCATGGAGAACATGAAGGTCGTGCTCAAGACCAAAGATGGCATCATGGAGAACATGAAGGTCATGCTCAAGACCAAAGATGGCATCATGGAGAACATGAAGGTCATGCTCAAGACCAAAGATGGCATCATGGAGAACATGAAGGTCGTGCTCAAGACCAAAGATGGTATCATGGAGAACATGAAGGTCCTGCTCAAGACCAAAGATGGTACCAAGGTGAATATCAAGGCCGTGCTCAACAACAAAAATGGCGCCATGGGAAACACCACGGCCATGTTCAGAACCAGAGACCGTATCATAGGGAGGCTGTGCTCAAGAACAAAGATGGTACCATAGAGGTTTTGCTCAAGTTTAAGGGCTTTCAGCAATATGCAAATCGAGTTTAAGGGCTTTCAGCAATATGTGAATTCACGGCTATAATGTCTACACACGAGTAGCACAAGACAGCAGGCTTACCTGATCAGGAGCTGGTGGGTTTTTGGCAGAGGTGTATAAAGTACTGGGAAAAAATAAAAAATGGCGCTTTTCCACTACATGGTACCGGCTCTACTCTATTCTACTCGGCACCGGGTACTTTTTTAGGGTTGTTTTTCCATTAGAGGATAGTACTGCCTCCGTGGTACCTGCTTGTCGTTGCGACACAGCATGTTACTGTCGCGACGGCATCCTCAGTGATAGCAAGTTCACTTTTATTCCATCGATTTTGTTAAATATTTATGTGTTTAAATCAGGGCCCACGCACTACCGTCACCACGTTATGGCACTAAAGTCCATGAGTGTTTAATTGTAATTTCTGTTTGACATTAAGGAATCACCACACACTGAGGATGTTAATTTACCTTTTTTCTCTTTGTAACAAAGAAGGAAATAACACATATGACAAAATAATTATTGTTTAATTTCACTTTGTAATTGAAGGCAAAACACGTAGCAAATGTGCAAATCGTCAGAGATGGCAGAGTATTAGAATGAGTTGCTGAGTTGTTAAGACAAAAATGAGCAGTATGTAAAGCGGGGCACCATCTTTTAAACGAACACCATTTCTCAAAGGGAATTACGCCTGTTGAACATTTTCCTAGCAGTGTCGGGGCCCAATTTCTTTTTTTGGTGAGTATGGGAAGTAGCACTGGCTGGAGAATGTTCTTGACATAATACTCAGCATTGATGGTGGTGTCCTGGGGTACAGCATGCAACTCCAACAGCCCTGAAGATGACACGGAGCCCCCAGACCATGCAATGGGTGCTGAACTTGATTTTGTTCAGAAGGTGGCATTTTTCCCCAGGATTGTCAGTGAAGATGCAGTCGTTTTGGCTGTCGGGAGTTGGAAATAAGTGGAGTGGGCACTCATGAGAGAAAACCCAATTTTCCCAGTGTCTATGTCCCTGCAAGTTTTCCCTGCTCTGCGCAAGGCAATGGCTTGAGCACGGACCTGAGGCTCTGAAAGAGCAGCCTTTCCAGGTTTTTCTTTTGAAAATCATACTTAAGTATCACTACCAAACAAGTTCTCTCAGTGACAGTTCTCTCTTGGTTCCTTAGTCAACCAAGAAATTTATAAGCCTCTCGC
Organism: Gymnothorax javanicus; assembly: GCA_029692085.1. NCBI lineage: Eukaryota > Metazoa > Chordata > Actinopteri > Anguilliformes > Muraenidae > Gymnothorax > Gymnothorax javanicus. The sequence continues at coordinate 8,211,974 of CM056198.1, read as the reverse complement.
AAACAGATGAACTAATTAAACAACCTCACAACACCTGGCTGACCAGGTGCAACCTATTTTGGAGACAGACATGTTGCCCATTGGGGTGCATGAACTTTTGGGACATGGTGTAATTCAGGCAACTCCTGAAAAACAGGGACTGGAGTGAACTTGTCCATATTCTAAACCGTGTTTGACAGTGCACTCATTCAGTGCAAACTCTCGTAAGCCTGTGTCCTTATGCTACTCTTGTGTAGACATTACAAATGGTGAATTTGCATAACTATAGAAACCCTTAACTAAATGCGCTGTTACTTCAGTCATAGTTCAGCGCGATATTGTAACTAGATTTGGAATGTTTTCTGTTTGTTTTGCATACTAAATGCGCTGTTACTCCAGTTATAGTTCAGCGCATTATTTTAACTAGAACCATGTTTGCTGTTTGTTTTTGCATTTGCTTTTTCTGCCTTTGTGGAGCTTCAGAATAGGCAAAATAAAACCTATTCCATCTTTGCATCTGAATCCAGTTCCACCTTTTCCATTTTTCCAGTGCGCTTTCCTCAGTGCACTGAAAAAGCATTACAAGGTTAACATGATACAGAGAGGTATAGGAGTGCAGCCTTCATAAGGTTCAAATTGAATACTAGAAATTGAAGTGCAAAAAATCATAAACCCGATTAAAGGTAAAAACAACTGTGCTTCATCTGAACAGCACAAATCAAGTAGGGCGATAAATAACAGCAACAACTGTTAGGTTATCAGATTGAATATTAAAGTGCAAGAACTGTGCAGAGCAATAAATATCTACGCAGTCCTGTTTACTGTTGCACAGAGAAATCAACATGGAGATCAAGAGTAGCGCAATGAAATGAGCACAGCGGTAGTTCCGACAGGCCACGGAGTCACACCCAGCTCGCAAAGCCTGCCTTCATTAGTGATGGTACCGATCGCAAGCCACGCCCACATCAGCTGACAGCTCAGCTGATTCCTTTCAGGCACTCAATTGGCAAATCATAAACGAGGCGCCCTATTTAAAGATGCTTTGCCTGCCCTCTATTGCCGCTTTCTCCGCTCATTTTGCAACCCACCTCCATCCCCAGCTCCTCCTTTACACGTTTTTCTGACTTCAGTCAATGACGACGCAGTCACTGATGGCTCGGCCTGTTCTGTACCCCTGGGAGGCGGGGTTTTCTGCCGCTGTCTCCGCCCATGGCTTTCACCCTTATGCATGGAAGGGCAGGTTGTTGGCTCTCCCTGCCTACTGGCTTTTCATGCATACGCGTGGTAGGGCGGGGAGGCCCCAGAACAGAGCCATCCCACCAAAATCAAATAATGCAAGTAAATTTGCTGCAAATGATATAATTTGGAGATTTAGACAAAGTGGACCTGACTGAACTCTTCACTATCACACAGTGACTACAAGAATAAAGTTTGAGGCACTGAAATTTGTTGAGTCACTTTGATGCCAGCAGCTGGTAATGGATACATTTGGCAATTTTTACCATTATCTAGTGTGTCTGGGGAAAATTGTTGAGGGTATAGGGTGTATTTCTAACAGATGAATCCATACAGATAGGGTTTAGCCCATTGACTGTCTAAAAAGATGGACGAAGCAACCGTGACATCACCCATTGGTTTCAGCATACCATTTAGGAAGCATCGATTTTGGCAATTTGAATGGTGCCATTTTGTCATTTTGAAACCAGATGTGATTCCTATGGGACGAGAGTGAGAATTGAATATCCAGGGAGGAGCGAGGGGTTGGATCTAGGTGTGGATCTGACCGAATCAGACAAGGACCAGAGGATAGCCACGCCCCTAAAGCATATTCTGGCTTTATCCTTTATTCTAGTCTATTTGGGACCATAATTTACAAAAATGAACATCATGATATATCGAAGGAGACTTGAAACTTGCGATAGGTACCATAAAATGATGTGGAAAATCATTAATGAAATAATAAATCAGGTGGGAAAGTAGAGTCATTTTCTCGGACTTCAATCGCATTGAACTTCTTTCTGCAACCACCGACGTCGCCATCTGGGCATTAAATGGAATGCAGTTTCCGCGTCGACCTCACTTTTCAGACCCGGATGCTGCGTCCATCTTTTTATAAAGTCTATGGGTGTAGGTGTTGGGGGGCGCTATTGTTTTCCTTGCATACCCCCCAAAATGGGTAGCTGCCCCCCTGGCTGTCAATTGTACGATTGAGGTAGCCAATACTGGCCCTGAAGGGCCCCAGGGTCTACTGGTTTTTACTGTCATCATTTTCTTTGGACCCAGTGAATCAGGTGAGGTCAGTAACTGTGTAATCAACTCCTCAATCAGTTAAGCTGAGAGTAGCACCAAAAATCAGCACATGGGGACCTCCAGGACCACGATTGGCCACCCCAGGTATATGTTGTGCGAGAGATGTAAATAATAAAAAAACAATGAAAAAACTTAAATTAATGGCTCATAAATATTTTATGTATAATTGTTGTGCAGACATGAAATGCAGCCACGTACCTACTTCAATAAGGTGTCGGTCCATCAGTTGGATAGTTTCTACGCAGCCAGGCAAATAACCATACTGTAATTATTCACAAATAATTCAAAGGTTTGAACTGTGGGGCATAACAGCAAAGTCAACTCTATCTTGCACACCACAGGTTAAGCGTTCAGCAATTCGGCAAATTACAGGAAAATTGTGTCACCCTCTCTTTTTTAATGTCTTTCCTCGGCTCCTGCAGTGGACGTCTGTAAGACTGTGGTAATTAGCTCAATTTACACCGAGATACAGATATATTCATGGTGTTTACAGTGTCAATAGCCGGCTGAACTTCCTGTCAGGGAATGCAGGAGAAGTGAATCCAATGCACTGAAACTTCCAACGCTGGGAATACATCACGAGATGTTAGTGATGTGCGGATAATTACAGGTCGAGAGAGAGAGAGAGATATCGGCTCTTAGAACACTATGTTTGATCGTGCAAGCCTTCGAACATCGAGCTGTCGACAGCAATCACGCGCGCGCGGCTTCATTAGCGCGGCCATAACTGGAGGAGCGGCGCTCGGGAGGTCGAGTCGGGGGAATGCGAGCCCGCAGGGCACCAAAAATAGAGTCGTCTTCACCGCGATTACTTCAGCTCCCTTCCACTTAATTACCGCATTTCGGACAAGGGGCTTCCAGGACACGTCGAAGATGACACCATGTTAGCCGTGTTGGTAACAATATATCGAATGTGACTGTCCAAAAAAATTTTTTTTAAAAGTTTCTTTTTTATGCTGCTTGCTGCAAAGGGCTACCTCTCTGAAAATTTAACTTTTAATGAACAAACAAGTAACTCGTGGAGACCGATGTGAATATTGAAAGGAGACAGCTACTCTGGCGCCACCCTTGAAACACCGTAGGGCAGCAGGATCGTGACCAGGAAGACCAGCCCAGTCTCTGAGTGGATCCCACTGTGCGCCCTGGTCCATCTCTTCCCCGCGTAAATGGTGCACTCATACCTGGCTGATGTTCATGATGTAAAAGAAAATGATGCTCACAGGACCAGGTGACATTCTTCAGTTGCTCCAAGGTCCAGTCTCGACGCTCACATGCTCATTGTCGGTGTGTTCGGTGATGGACTGGGGTTAGAATGGGCACTCCTGACTGTTCTGCAGCTATAAAGCACTATACGCAGCAGGGTGTGTCGTTAAAATTCTCCTTAAATCATGCCACAGTAGCCCTTCTGTTGGTTTGGACTAGACAGTATAGCCTTTGGTGCCCTTGTGCATTAATTAGCCTTGGGCTTGTAATATCTTGCCGCTGGTTCATGGTTTGACCCTCCTTGGACCACTGTCAGTAGGTACTCACTACTGCTGACTGGGAACATTCCAGAAGCCTTGCTCCTTCAGAGCTGCTTTGACCCTCTCACTTGGCTACAACGATTTGAACCTTGTCAATGTCACTCCAGTTCAATTTTTCCCCTCAACCAACATGTCAACTACAAGAACCAACTCTTAGCTTTCTATCTAAAGTCTGTAGACCTTGACATCCAACATTTTTACAAGATAATCAGCAGTAGTATTTTCATCCGTCAATGCTTTTTATGTTTTGGCTCATCAGACTATATTCTGACCTAAAATCTAATTGCTAATATATATTTTTTTGCTCAATAAGGCCAAAAAAAAAAAAAAAAACAAAAAAAAACAATTATCCAGTGAGATAATGACTGACTTCAAAATTGGCCAACAGGGTCAGAAAAATTTGCAGAAAGCACAAAGCAACAAAATAAACTAATAATTCTTGAGCTGGATGAAAAAAAAAAAAAAAAAAATCTTAATTGAAATAATGAGATTAAACCACTTGTTAAGCTGGACCTTTCTAGCGACCTGAGTGAGAGTATGAGAGAGTGATAAAGACAGTGTGTGTGAGTCTGAGTGTGTTACTGGGCAGGTGGTTTCAGACCCCTGGGCTGCGAGGCATAGCAGGCTTCAGTGGCGAATCGTCTGTCCATACCCCGCCGTCTGCCTCGCCTGCTAATGCTCCTCGGTGACCTAAGACCGTTGAGCCGTCAGATTTGAGGAGTCCCTAGGGTCCATTTGAGCTCTTCGGTCCCCAGGTACAGGCCAAGTATCTGGGCCCTAAGTGTCTCTCAGAGGAGAGCCGGGGAAAAGTACCATAACTGACCCTTCACAGCAGCAAAGCTTAAAAAAAATTAATAAGAAATTGTTCCCGTCGTTATTTCAACATATTTTGAGCTGCTGGCGTGAATTAGTAAATTTCTTGACGAAGTAGTGGATTTGAAGTTGACTTGACATTTTGACGTCTCCTCACTTGGTTACTTAAATCATGTTGACAGAACGAAAAGTACTATTTGTTTTGGAGCCGCGGTTTTGACTGAGCAGAGTTAGTTTTATTCAAAGAGAACTTCTCTCAGTGGCCCGATTATCTTAGCAGTTAATTCCATCATAACCAGATTCCCAGACCTCCCTTTCATGAAAGATGTGCTTTTGACATCTCCGCGTGCAAAGGTTAGCATTATACTCCTCCTATGCTAGCAAAGCTAGCAACTACTTTGCTCGACTGGCTTGTTTGAACCAGCTGCGAGAAAAGGCTAGCGAGCATTCAGGTGAGCGCCATTTTGCTTATGGCAGACAATGCTCACATAATTAACGGCCACAAATGGGAGTCACGGTGGAGAGATGAATGAAAGTCGAAATGTTGTCAGATGTCCATCCAACAGGTACATGGGCAGTTAGTGAACCCCAGGTTACTCTGGCATTCTTCAGTAAAATATCCATCCATCCATCCATCCATCCATCCATCCATCCATCCAAACTGCCTGTTCCTTATCAGGGTCAAGGGGCAGCTGGAGTCTATCCCAGCCAACCGCGGGCAAAAGGCAGGGACGCAACCTGGACAGCTCGCCAATCCATCATGGGACTCACACAGTATTCCATCACACGCACACACACGCACACGCCCATGGGCAATTTATAGTTGCTTGCATGTCTTTGGAGTACCCGAAGCGATTTCAAGTAAACACTGGGAGAATATGCAAACTCCACACAGATAGGCCGAGGTCAGGTGTCAATAGAAATCTTCGTACAGCACGTACGGTCCCAGCTGAACGTATACCTGCTCTGTTAAAACTGGGAGGTCAGCTCTGCACCAAACCTTGCTACTGGACCAGGGGTTAAGTATCCCATGCAAAGCACAATGTGAGCCGACAAAAACAGATCCTGCATATCCAACTCCGATATCTGCCTGTTCGTTATCAGCAGTTTTATTTATCGGGACTCCAAACACGTTTTGCTGGACCATCACTTTTCTCCTTTTACTCTCTCATTCTTTCCTCTTCCTTATTAATGCGACTGAAAAGCTTAGTCAGTTTGAGCTGGTGTTTGTAGCTCTAGCGCTAAAGAAGCCTCATTTATGACACCATTAGGCCCTGACTGCTCAAGAAAGGTACCACGCAAGGGTATGCACAGATAGTTATGCTGAAACGCATATTTTAATACTTTCTTTCATATTTTCTGTTCGCCATTCTCTGTGGTGTTGCTGAAAGTTCAAACGTATCACAAGATAAGCCTTTTTGTATCTTTTTGAAAGTCCAAAACTGTTATGCAGCTTAAATAATCTCCGCTTGTGTCCCCGGCCTGGAATTTTTTACGATCGTGTACGTGTGGCCTGCAAAGCCCACGGAAGCTCAGACTGTCAGGAAATGCATCCTCTAAATATTGTCCTAATCTCTCTTGAGCAGTGGCACACAATTATCCGCGCTCAGAAGCTAACCGTGGGGAATAAACAAAGTCCCACCCAGCCTCATACGCTCCCAGCCATGAGTTATAATTAGCAATACCATCTGGCCAAAAATACTACTGTATGACATGGTAGCCTGTACACTCCCTCAGGACCAGAGCCTTTGTCCGGCGGCCATTTTGTCCTGTCTGTTTTTCTGACCCCGGAGGCCAGCCTCGACAATCTCCTGCTGTCAAGCGGCCTCTCCCATGCTAAGGCCCGGCCGCTGATTCACATCTCGCTTTGTGGAGACTTCTCTCACGAGGTAGCGGAGAGGCGATTACGGAAAATAGAGAGGAGGATCCAGCAGGCACTTCTGGTGTGATGATTCTACCCAACATGATAGGAAATGTACATTTCCTCATTGGGAAGAATTTGTCAGAAGGCAGCGGTGTAGGCCTTGTGCTTCAAGAGTGGAAGTATCAATACAGATGAACAAAGCACCTGATATCAAAATACAATCAAAATTGGTGCAAATGTTTGGTAGCAACTGAGAAAATTGATCTAGTAAATTACAAAAAATATTCACAAGTAGAACAGAAGATTGAGATAACAAAATCACGTCATCAACAGGGGTGCATGATTTCAATTTGGGCTTGAGGTTTTATTCATGTCATGAATCATTAGGCTGATGCATTCGTCAAAAGTTATTTAGAATTGACTACTTCAACGAGGGGCGAATCCGGTCTAAAGGTAATTGGGGTCAACAGCCCAGCTTAAGTCTCGCCAATAAAAATACTTGGGCTAAGAATTACAATAATGCCTCACGAATTAGTGACAATTAATACAGCTACGACATATTAATGATGGATTAATTACGCATGAGAGCAACAAATTAGTCTGTATTCAAAATTGTGGAATATCAGGCCCATTTTAAATTCTAGTGGAGATCCCAAGGTTTCCAACGTTCCTATATATGTCCAGCTGAATTGCCGGGAGACGTATAAAAAATGATGCACAAAATCTAGATACAGTATTTTACATTTGATGCAAAGCTGCAGCCATAAAGACACGGTGTCTGGGATTTGAATATTTCTCACAATACAAGTGTGATGTAGCTTCAGTGAAACACTGCTACAAGCAGATACAGAATATATATGAGCTTATCCAACAATGCAAAAAAATAATGCTTTTTCTAGCTTTGAACCTACTTAACCCATTAATGACCACTGACCCATTTTTGGGACGCGGCACATTTTAACCTCTGTAACCCAAGTGAATGTGTTACTGTGACTAAGCTGCTGTAGGTTAATCAAGGGAAGTAACTAGCATCCAGGAGCAGTGCTTATGAGAGCAGTCTCGCTTTAAAGCCATGGTGGGGGCTGCCATTTGCATGAATTTCTTGAATCTGTAACAGCACTATGCAATGCTCTAAGCGGTGATTGTGCCATTTTTTCTGAGATGCATTTTTATATAAAACTAAGAACAAAAATTGGAGATTATAGCATTATCTAAATTTGTTTTTCTCAGAATGATGATTTTTTAATGCTTTCAACAGTCTGTGCACATTTGTAATGTGACATACATATTTGGGGTCCTCGATGACAAAATAATTATTTTCCACCAGAATTTAAGCATTACACGTGCATTGTACACCGTATCCGGTAATAAAATGTAACTTTAACTTTGAAAATAAATTTGGGCATTAATGGGTTAAGGGAAAACTCAGAAGTCCCCTATTATATCACCAGGTGCGCAGCCAATCAGTTATTATAAGCCATTTCAAAATCTTTCCCTACCTGACATCACATGGGGAAGTAACCAACCAGAGGCAAGAAGTACTGATCAACTTCAGCCAAGCAAGTCAATTAGATTTCGTTATTCTGGGTGGTCACTCCCCCTTGTGATGTCAGGAAGGGGAGACTTTGAACTGGCTCATAATGGCTAATTAGCTGTGCACCTGGTGGCATAATAGGGGACCTTTAAGGAAAAAGTTAGTGTTTATGGGGTTTTTGACCAGCAAGGATCAATGAGGAGATACTAACTCTCTCATCAGATGTTGGAAGTCTCCAGAAGGGACACCTTTCATACTACCATTGCAAAATTGTGATGCCAGAATGTTCTGGTCTATAAGGAGACCTGAAATTGAGACCTGCTGTTCTTTACCTCTGCTGCCCATCAGAAGGGTGCCACAGTAACATTTGCATGACTGAAGCCTATCCAAAAATACAGATGAATAGTCACTGCTCCCATCCCAGATTTCCATGGAGTTTCATGAGCGGTCTGACACAATTTCTGCGCAAAATACTACACATTTCACTTGCAGTTTTTGTGCTTATTCCTTGGGATCATTCCTGAAATATATATTTGATCCGTGATTAAGAGTAGACCTTAAAAGGACTGATGGTGCCTCTGCAGATCAGCAGGGGCTGTGAACACTGAGAGGGGAAGGACAGGGTGTAAAGGAAGAGCGTGAGGGGAGCATTACGCTAATGCACCACACCCCGCACCCAGCAGAGACGCTACATGCTCCCGAATGCACACGCACACACTCATACACAAACACAACTCAACACAGCCTCAGCAAACACACAAAACACGCCTACATGCACAAAAACTGCACACTGACACACGCGCATGTGCGCACCCACACACACACACACACACACACACACACACACACACTCGAACAACTCAACACAGACTCACATTGACTCAGCATGCACATAACATGCCAACAAGCACAAAGACAGCACACTGACACGCACTCTTATACATACAGAGGTAGCACGGACATGCACACGCACACACACACACACACACACACACACACACACACACACACACACACACACCTCGCTCACGTCCACTACAGGCCAATTTGAGATGGCGAGACTTCAATGCACTCGCCTCCCTATGACTCCCACCTACAGTGTCACTGAAGGACTGTAGAAGCTGGTGAGCCCCCCATTCCACCCCACCCCACCCTTCCCCATCTCATCCACATTCCCAAGAACATCAGAGATGCCGGCCCACCATCAAAAGAGATTATAGAAATAATCTAACAGCTCAAAGAACAAGTCCCCGCTCCCCCCCTTTTTCATTAACGCAGCTGCCTCCCTCAGTGACAGCAAGGATTCCAACACTACCGGAGGCAAGCTCTTTTCCCACCAGGTGGGTATTTCACGAATCAAGATAACAAACTCGGCTGGATAACTGTAGAGTAAAATCTCGAATGGCCCATTTACAGATATTCAATATTACATGGATCAATAAATACAGATTTAAATTACAGCAGCGTAAGTATTTTGACATTACTTTTACAGCTGTAATTACAGTCGGTGTGATGCAATGAGCCAAGACAGAGATCTAAATATTGAAATGCACAGTATACGTACTAATATGTTTCTGTTATTTACATGGGTAACCAGCACAGGGGAATTATTCTGAAGTGGATCGGAGTCGAGGCATCAGTATCTTCAGTAACTCTCTCGGTCTCAAGCTTCCACGGTAAATTAGTCAACTCTGCCATCTAGTGGTCCACGGAACAACATTACCGGGCCATCACACAAGGATGCCGCGGTATGATATGAAGTTTTAAGTCAACTGAATAATTTGCAAACATGAAACCATTTGATATTTTGTAAAAATGCACGCACGATTGTTTTCAGCACACCTTGGAATACCACTACTTTCTTCAAAATATTTGAGATTCAGATCGTCAGTCAAAAATTAATCTTTCCGAAAAGATGTCTTGATAACTGCAAGGCAGAACCAACAGAGGAATCAATCTGATTTAGACTAAAATCTTCAGGAATCCCCTCGTTTGCATCCCGTCGCATTTTAGGGATAGAGTTCTTCCGTAAGTGGCAGATGACTTGCGTACAAACCAACACAAACCCATCCACCTTGTGGACAAAGTAGGTATGACAGTATCATTCCTGCGAGCGACCTCATCCTTTAATGCTGTTCGGGTGTGAGAACAGAATAGACTACATACACCCAAAGAATTGCGGGATACAATAACATAGCAGCGGACATTTTAAAACAGTGTCCAAACCTGATCTCAGGACACCAGGCGAACCAAGGAGAGCTGGCCTTGTAATAAAAGCTGAACAGTAAGTAAGAACACAACCCAGCTCGCAACTAGCTGTAACTGTAGTCTCAAAGCACAGGATTGTGTACTTTCCTTCCTAAAGTGTAAGTACTGCAGCTCTGATGGCAAGTACAGTCTAAACTGTAGAATGTGAAGCACAGGGTCAGTGACTGTAACACGTACAGTTATATGAATGCAATACGGATAATAACCTCTGCCCAATAAATATATGTATTATTACCCGCAAGAATTATTATTCAAGAATTATTACCGGCAGGCAGATTAATAGGAACATAATACAGGCATACACACGTATACACACACACACACACACACACAAGCACGCATGCATCTCTATACTTGTGAAGACAGTGTATTGACTCAAATTCATTCAGTACAGCCTTAGACATACCATAACTGAAACCAAACAATGTCTAATCCCATCCCTAAACTTACAGTAACCCAAACTATTACCAATTAGTCGTAATCCTTTGTGAGGACCACCCAAAATCTCCTCACAACGGTGGTTTCTCAAGAGTTGGTTCTCAGAAGTGTAAATATACAAGCCCACACACACGTGCCCTCCCGCCCACACACACACACACACACACACACACACACATACATACGCACACACACAAAAAAAACCTACAGTCCAAAGGATGGAGGCCCCAAATGAAACCACGAACCACATTTTCTTTATCACAAAACAGGCTTAATTTAATATTCTTTTTTTATTTTTTTAAATAATTAATTTTTTTCCATTTACCAAACCCTTTTTATTGTTTTTTCCTCTGCCCGGGCCATTCTAAAGCACACAGCGACTCTGACTGCCATCAGAGACTCAGGCGTTGCCATGGACGACTCGATACCCCCCTTCCCCCCCCCTCTAAAAACATCTCCTAAAATCAAAACCATTAAAAAAAGAACAGAAGCATCAAAAATAGCAGGAGCCTGATTCCATTACACTCAAGGGGGATCCTATTAAAATATACGCTAATTCACTAAAAGATATAAGACATTGTTTTACAGCATTTGATAACAGTGCTAGGCAGAGCGTCAATACTGGGATTATTGGAGATGGGTGTAGTTTCTCCTCCACTACACAGGAGGTGCACACTACCAGGTCCATTCAATATACCACATATTATGCCTAAAACACCTGTGGTGGACAAACTCCAGCATGGGGCGATGGAGAGAGAGTGAGGGAGTGTGAAATGGGGAGCCTGGTACCTGCATCAAAACCTTATTTCCACATTCCTGCCTGAAGAAGTAGACGTCCTGAGGTGAACTTTCAACAAAAAAACTTCTGGAGAACGTTTCGATTTTTACTAATTGTTTATTATTCGAGCTTCCGTCCGACGAACTGCACCTCAGCTTCTGAAAGATCCCGCGGAAGAAAACGTTTTCGCCGTCTTTTTTTTAACATCTTAAGCGATATTTCCTGAGTCCAAAGGATCTGCAGTAGTTTATGCCATTTCCTGGAGGGGTGGGGTTGACTAAAAGGCCCGGAACTTGGCCAATAGGAAGTGGAGGGCGTGCCTTGCTCGGACGGGCTCAGAAACGCCAATCTTTTTGTGCGGGCAGGAGTAAGGTCATGAATTTGAGGAGTTGCCCACGAGATGGGCATCGCGAAGAATGAGGCCGCCATTTTTTCCCATTTCAAGGGTGTAGAGGACTTGATTACGCGGGCACTGACTAAGACTTCACTTTTTCGCTTTTTTTTTTTCATTTTTCTTATTTAAACGGAAATTCAAGTTCCACAGTCCAAAGTCTTTTTCGCCACTGTACATCACTTCACCATTTCTGTTCCCGCCATTCCCCCATCCTCTTCTTCTGATCATTTTCCTTTCTCAACAAAGAAAAATATTTTGGGGGGGCAGTAGAGGGGAAAAATATTTACAGTGCTGCTAAAATTGAGACGTGGATCCAACATAAAGTAAGTTGCACAATACGGGGTAGAGAAAGAGGGAGGGGAAAAAAAAGATGGGGGAAGGGCTGGGCGGAGCTGGGGACAGAGTTGATAGGACCAGTGGGTGAGTGGGAGGGGCCAGGGAAGGGGTGAGAGGGGCCAGTGTTAAGTGGGGATGATCCCATCGTTTCGAAGTCCTCTCTTCAGCTCCAAATCTTCTAGCATCTTCCACAACTCTTCCCTCTCCCTCTCCTTCTTCTTCTCCCTGTGCCAGACACGGAGGCGTCAAAAGTACGGCAGACTTTGCATATTTATGCGCTGCTTGGGTCAAAATCACCTATTATTATATTCTTTTGTTTCATTTTTTTTAATCATTTTTACCGAAACTACACAGTTTTGGCCTATGTTTGGGAAGTAACAAACAAACTCATAAACACTGAGGAAATATGCAGCAATCCTTCCCTAAAAAAATCTAAGTCCAGAAAGAGAACACAGCAGAAGCTTGAAGAAAACTAGGGGGCAAGACAAAACTGACAAGCCAAGCTCAAAGTTCAGTTTTTAACTTCAACATCCAGAAATAAATGTCGCTAATACTCCCGAAATGAATGAAAACAAGGTTTGACGGATAACAATATGAGCCCAATCAGAAGAAATAGGAGACGAGTTCAAACGATGTCAGAGAACTTACGGTCCAAGAACTAGCTACATATCATGTGAAGCTACGATCTGCCAACAAACAATGACCACCACATACAATCATCCACTCCCCATAAAACACTGAGATTAGTTAAACTCAACAAGGCAGTAACAATATTCATAATGTCCCACCATTTTTATACTCAAAACGCATCACTAAAAGGACGTGAGATTTAAATGTAAACTAGGGGGATTTGATAGCGCTGAAAAACTTGGGAATCCCGGAGGAGAGTGAACCCAAGGACAAAATCGTTTTCCCCAGCAACACCTGCTAACATTGATATAAGACGAGAGATGCTGACAGGATGCGGGTGTCATAGTCAATACCTGCCATTACTAGGCACAGTTGGCTTCAAAACGGACATTACAAACCGTAATCTTGGTGAAGGGTGGCCGAGCAGAGAGCTGTGGAACTGGAGGACTTACCGCTGGCGGTCTGACTTGTATGTGGCCGTGAGCTCGTCGAACAAAGTGCTGTTCATTTCCATGAAGGCTTTCAGCACGTTGTACACCAAAGCCACGATTGCCCTGGAGCAGGAAAAAAAGCAAACGATCTTAACCCACAGGCAAACAAAACACTTATTTCAGCTAACAGACAGACGTGCAAAAACAAAGGGATAATAGCTTTACATCTTTTTTTATTTGTTTACAGAAAAATTTGATATGGTTGAGATGTAAACACACTCCCTTCACACAGGGATGCACTGCCTTTAGCATAAACAAAATTGCGATGATATGTAAAAAGAATAGAAGTTTATTGTCATTTCCATAACCACGAGCAGAGATGTTTCCCAAATTTAAACAGAGCACAAGGGCCCTTCAAAATAACTTATCTCTCCTAGCCACAACCGGAAATAGATCTATGAAGACATAACAGCCCATTACACGATCCTTGAGGGGGCTGCGAGTGAGGCACCAGGAGGGAATAATGTCCAAACCTTTGTAAAACAGCCTAACAATGATATTAGACACACCTGGAAATTGGGCACAGCAATAACAGCGGCTGTCAGTTTGGTCGTGCTAATGTGACTGCGCATCACAAGGACGCACTCCGCGATCACATTACAAATGCAAGAGACTGTTCTCTATGTCGTTCTGTTCACGGAGGGCAGTTCTACCAATAGAATTCAACAAGAACACACTACAGTGTGAGGGCTGCAGCACCTTGTGTCCAGCGCCACATTGGTTAAGACAGTCGTCTACGCGCTACTAACGGAGCGCTACTAAGGATACGCTAATCCTACTTTTTCAGTCATGATACTGATACCAATACCTGGGCTTTGGGTATTGGCTGATACCAATTATCGATTTGATACCAGTGTTTAATTAATAAGCCGCATGCCTCACTGTGTGCAAGACACTGGGATCATTCTTTTATGTCTAACACAATATGCTAACTAAAGATGGGTAGAACCAATATAACGTCTTCAGTCTCAATATCAATACAAATACCAGGGCTTTGGATATCGGCAATACCGATTACCGATCCGACAGCAGTATTTAATGTACAACCCCAATTCCGAAATAGTTGGGATGAAGTGTAAATTGTGAATAAAATCAAAATGCAATGACTTTCAGATCACGAGCCAATATGTTATTTACATTAAAACATAGATAACATTTCAAATGTTGAAACTGAGACATTTTACATTTTTATCCACAAAATGAGCTTATTTCACATTTTCTGGCTGCAAAAGTTGGGACACAGGCAAAAAGGGCTGAAAAAGCAATTAATATGTAAGAGAATCAGAAGGGATGTCTTAGAGAGGCTGAGTCTCTCAGAAGTAAAGATGGCCAGAGGCTCTCCAACCTGTGAAGGCTTGCGTAAAAAAAATTGTGGAATACTTTAAAAACAATGTTCCTCAACGTCAAATTGCAAAGGCTTTGAAGGTCTCATCATCGACAGTGCATAACATCATCAAAAGATTCAAAGAAACTGGAAAAATCTCTGTGTGTAAGGGACAAGGCCGAAGACCTTTACTGGTTGCCCGTGATCTTCGGGCCCTCAGACGCCACTGCATCACTCACCGGCATGATTCTGTCATTGACATTACTAAATGGGCCCAGGAATACTTCAAGAAACCACTGTCTGTAAACACAGTCCGCCGTGCCATCCACAGATGCCATCTAAAACTATCATGCAAAAAGGAAGCCATTGTTGAGCAGGATCCAGAAGCGCCGCCGTGTTCTGTGGGCCAAGGCTCATTTAAAATGGACTGCAGCAAAGTGGCAAAGTGTCCTGTGGTCAGACGAGTCCAAATTTGACAGTCTTGTTGGAAATCATGGGCGTTGTGTCCTCTGGGCTAAAGGGGAGAAAGACCACCCCTCCTGTTATCAGCGTTCAGTTCAAAAGCCAGCATCTCTCATGGTATGGGGATGCATTAGTGCATATGGTGTGGGACACCTGCATGTTTTAAAAAGCACTATGAATGCTGAAAGGTATATAAAGGTTTTAGAGCAACATATGCTCCCTTCCAGATGACATTTATTCCAGGGAAGGCCTTGTGTATTTCAGCAGGACAATGCAAAACCACATACTGCAGCTATTACAACAGCATGGCTTCGTAGTAGAAGAGTCCGTGCGCTTAACTGGCCTGCCTGCAGTCCTGATCTTCACCGATTGAGAACATTTGGCACATAATTAAACGAAAAGTCCGTCAAAGGAGACCCAAAACTCTCCAGCAGCTGGAAGCCTGTATTAAACAAGAGTGGGATCAAATTCCAATGGCGAAACTCAAGAAACTTGTCTCCTCAATGCCCAGACGCCTCCACTCTGTGTTAAAAAGAAGAGGGGATGCTATACTATGGTAAACAGGCCCCGGTCCCAACTTTTTTGAGACCTGTAGCAGCCACAAAATTTGAAATGAGCTCATTTTGTGGATAAAATTTTAAAATTTCTCAGTTTCAACATTTGCTATGTTATCCCTGTTCTATTGTGAATAAAACACTGGCTGGGGAGATTTGAAAGTCACTGTGTTTTGATTTTATTCACAATTTACACTTTGTCCCAACTATTTCGGAATTGGGGTTGTATCAGCAGCATGTCTCACTGTGTGGAAGACTGGAATCTTTTTTATGTATAAAACATCAGACTTGACTTAAACAGTTCTTTGTTAAGTTTGTAGAACAGAATGTAACAAATAAATACATAAGATAAATGTACTGTATTGTTATTTATTAAAATAATTGAATCTGATACTAGATAGGCCCACTGTCAGCGATATTCGATCAAGCTTTCTGAATCAGTATCGGACTGATATGTGATTCGAGTATCCGTACTGGTGCATCTCTAAATGCAAGGTCTGGACTTGGGTTCCTTGTAGTGTAGAACACCCTGAGCACGGTGTAGGGCGGGGGACAGGGCGAGCATCAGAGGTCAGAGGTCACTCACTGGTTCCAGTGCTCTTTGGAGATCCTGTAGAGGCTGGCGAACATGATGGGCAGGATGACGTTGGAGTTCTCCTCAATCAGGCTCATGATGTACTCATTGTTCCAGTAGTAGAGAGCCCGCTCTGCCACCTGGGTCAGGACGATGAGACAAGGGCATTAATCAACGGTCCTGTACGAGATGAAATGCATCAGTCTTACAGACCTATACGTCTGCAACGGGTCAAGTTGATCCCTGTGTGAGACTGATCTGACAAGGTGGACAGATCAGTGCGAGAATTCATGACTGCAAGAAAGGCATCTTCTAGCCTCCTGAGGCTTGAAATTATATTAATCTCAGGAAGAAAATGACAACTTTCGAGTCGCTGTGCGTTTCATTAGTGACATCTTCGTACCTCCCATCCTTTTGTCACAGTGAACGAAACAGCACGAGAAAATTTAAGCAGACAAAAATACTCTGAGATTGACCTGCTTTTTAGATTTTGAAGCTTCAGCTAATCTCCGAGAAATACTGACCAGTAAACATGTAGCTAAGGTGCTCGTGTGGGATCTAAATGGATGATGCTGTTAGCTCTAAGGTAGCCCCAGTCAGACCAATGTACCTGTTTGGTCCTTAAGTAAGGGCATTAATACCACATTACGCCATTAAATACTGGCGCCTGCATGTTCTCATCAACTTCAAGACACTATGAGTAATCGCACCAATCACACAGCTACAATGTAATGTAATCAGGCCCAGGACGGCTGAGAGAGAGATGTAAAAGTGTGTGTGTGTGTGTGTGTGTGTGCGCGCGTAAGCACGAGCGACTCGCCTGAAAGTGCGGACTGGAAACGCATCTGGAGATCTGCTTGAAGAGCAGCTCCTGGACCTTGACGAACTGCGTGGGCTCGATTACGTCCAGGATCTCCTCCAGCTCTCCCAGGAACATCACCTGAAATCGCGGCCAAACGACAGAAAAGAACCACAACCAGGTCAGAACTTAGTGCTGGTACTGGGCAAGCACACGAGATGGGTATATACCGCAGTCCTGGCCAACTAGAAAGCCAACATCAGGTCTGGCCTCATCACCCGACATCACTGCCGGACTCTGTTAATGCTTTTGTGAATGAAAAGGAGGAAGATGCCCTTAGCCATGTTCTAACATCTAGTGTGTGGTGTGAAGACTGGTACAGCAGTAAGGGGAGGAGAGGGGTGACTTTGTATTGCCCATTATTCTGGAATAAGCAGGTGTCCGAACACTTTTGAACATGCAGTGGATGTCTGTTGTACAGGATGACCTCACCTCTTTCTGACTGCAGGTCTTTGGCCAGAACTTAAGCAAACCTCTGATGACCTTTAGAAGAAGCAGAGCACAGTCAATTACAACAGGACATCAAGGCAGCTCTTCTCGGCTTCGTTTTAACTGAACGATTCGTCCGCCTCGGTGTTTTACAGAATTCATTCATTCAATACAGAATGGGTATGATGCGTCCCTCGAGACCCAGACGAGCCCATATGCTTTAATCGAGAAAAGAGAAACTTGTGACAGAGACGATGCTACTTACTGGCTCTGTTAATACTGGATCTTTCTCCAGGAACTGTACGATGCAGTACGCCAACTGTGAAAACAAGAGGGAGGGACAGAGGAATGGTTGGGTCATCAGGTGGATTACACTGGGACTAGAGCCTGTCTGGCACATCAGAACCAATGAAAAAGCATCAAACGGCTAAAATCCCACTCCTGCTTAGCTCAACTGACCCACAGTTACCTGTGCGTGGAAGAGAGACAGACTCCGCACTGTGTGAAGGGGGATCAGCACCTTGACCAGGAACTGCTTGTGTTCTGCCTTCAGGGGGAGGGCGAAGCCGTTTATTATGCTGCAGGAACACAGGGAGAGAGGGCTCCACCAATCAGAACAGCTGTGTGCGTTCAGACACGCCCTCATGGTTCACAGAACTCTGCCCAAGGAAGTATACTTAACATAACAATCACTGTACATTATACACTTTACATCTGAATTCATAGCAAACCGCGTACACAAGTATTGCTAGCCCAGGATTAACTACATGTGGGCGTACTGACACAACGAAAGTCAGGTTGCATTTTAAGGAATGAGTCATGAAGTACACAGTGAGCTCCGTAGTGTTTCTCGGTTTACACTCAAGAAGTTCAGATTTTCAATCAAAGAAATCACATGTGTGGGAAGACCGCTATTTCTTACCTTATAAAATACAGTACACAGTGTGTTGAACAAATTACTGGTCAAACCAAAGTAGAAATAATGCCGCAGTGGGGGACAATTGCAGCACTTTTTATTTATGTGAATTGTTTGATTATATTAATCCAAAATCGTGAAGTACAGAATCATATCATAGGGCTCTTCCTTTGTCCAAAACATTATGGAGCTCACAATTCGCTCTTCTGTTCAACTGGAGCGTTGAAAGTTTGCCAAGCACTGACCTAATCAAGCACATAAGCAATAATATAAAAAAAGCCCAGCAACCCTCCCACTGCCAACAGTGACACCAGCAGTAACAGAGCTTGATTTATAGCAACTAAACTCTGCATCCCATCTGTTTTATACCACTGCATATTTAACAGGTTAACCAGTAACTTTTATGGAGCTGAGAAAGTCAACTGAGACCAAGATGCTAATTCACAGTGACAGCTGCTGACATGAAGTCAGGCCAGTTAAGGGTTCGGAGAACAAGGCATGCAGGGCCTAGTTCTGGAATTCCAACCCTGATTGAGGTGCTCCATTCCATAAATGAAAAGGTATCTGCCCTTGTTGTTATAGCAAATTTTAAGGTTCCCAACATGGGTACCTGGCTTCTGAAATGTAGTGAGTGCGCGTGAGTACGTGTGTGTGCACATGCCTGCTTGAGTGTGTTTGCACAGTGTGTGTGTGTGTGTGCACCTGTGCATATGTGAGTGTGTACCTACCTTCCGAGGATCTCCAGCAGCTCGGCGACCCCGTTGAAGTGCTCGGTTTCATAAACAAAACTGTCAGGAAGGAAGAGGGAAGCGGGTCAGACGATTAGCGGCTTGCCATGAGCGCACAGAGTAGCCACTTAGCCAAGACACACACACAGAACTTCGCCGGCTTTAGCTCACCGTAGAAAAATATTGTTTATCTGTTTTCGTATAAAAGCCCGCAGCCCCAGGAACTTCCCGTAGATTCTGTGTAAGACGGTCTTCAGGTAGTCCCTCTCTCGGGGGTCCTCGCTGTCAAACAACTCTAACAGCTGAGGAAGAGCGAGAGATACCGCGCTAAGAATGTGTCCACAACATCCACCGACCAATCACGCGCCAATTCACCTATACAGACACACATCATTTCCACACACTTGGCATGTAACACTTACACACCATATACCACCCACACTACAAACCAAATCTCCACATGGCAACCCACTTAAACCACATACTTAAACACCAGTTATCACTAAACAATACAATACAGCCATACATAAATAACCACCCATAGAGAAGACTTGCAACGCACAATGCTACACATAGTTTGTGCAGCAATAACAAATGTATGCCTCACAACCATAAACCAATATCCACCCACTTACACCATACACCCATACGCCAACATTCACCCACATATACAACATAATGTTACACACAGACAGTACAGCACTTTCACTCACAAACATTTACACAGCACAGAAATAAATAATGGAGCCTTTAAAGATTAGGAATAAGACTGGGCATCAACCATTTCATCCAGGCCTTAGACAATAGCTCCCATTCATGGTACTACAACTCCCATAAGCCCTTTTCGGACGGAGAACAATGACACCATTTACCAACATTCACATTGAAATATATTTCTAAAAAGCACTCACCTGTAATACAAATTTCTGGTCTATGTATTTTTTGGCAATGCTTGGCTGGAATTCTTGACTTTCCAAGAACCTTATGAAGAACTCGTATACCAGCTGAGAAGACAAAGGGGAAAAAATTCTTAATTTCAGAACAAAATAAAAGACAGTCACTCCTGCTATAAAAAGCAATACAGTGCGTTCAAGGTCTCGGTCACATTAGATTGTGTGTTGCCTCCTCAAAAATAAAATCTTTCAACTTCTCTGACAGGGCGCCTGAAGGTGTGATATATTTGTGTCCACAAGGGGCGCCATATTCAAATCCTGAGACCAGAAAAATTCAATAGCATTTCCAATGCTTTTAATCTACACCTGCCTGTAATAACTGTCAAGCTAAGCCTTATATACCATTTACCTATTGTAGCCTTCAATTCATGAAACATTTGTCGTGCTTTCCACCTACTGACAACGAGTCAGTTTTCAAACACCATGTAGCTCAGCTCTACATAACTGCACTGACGAAGACCACAGAGGTATGAATGTTAACCATCTGTATCAGAGACGGGAAACTTTGGGTCCTTCGATCCTAGAGGGATCTACGAGGGGCATCTGGGTTCTCCTTTGAAATCATCAGCCAATCAAAGCCTCCTTTGAAATCAGCAGCCAATCAAAGCCTTTAGAACAAGGCTGCTGGGCTCTTTAGCCAATTAGTTACCCCCATAAAACCTATGGACAAATATACCAGTTCATCAAATGCAGCTGCTGTGTTCAGACCTGTGGAACTTCAGGCCTATTTTTATTTCTTTTTAAGATCCCAAGATTTCTGCCAATCCCAAATATTTCCTGGTAAATTACAGGAAAATGTGCATAAAATGATGTACTTGATCTAGATGTTTTCTATTTGATGTTTCTATTTAATGCTGTGGTCATGAAAATATGTCCTGGGTTCGAATATTTCTCTCAATACAAGTGTGATGTAGCTTCAGTGAAGCGCTGTAACCAGCAGAGACGGAATTCTGACTTTGAATCTAGATGAGCAAAAACTCAAGAGCAAAAGTTTGAGTTGAAGGAGTTAAATGACCCAATTGTGCAGAAACACATAACACATCAGCAGACATGGCAAGCCCCCAGGACATGGTTTTGCCAATCCCTGGCATGGCTGGCATGATGAAGGCCACAATTTGTTTTTTGCAGTACTGTGTAAGTGTGCAAGTCTTTCCATCACGTGTTCCGGTTCTCTGTCACCCTCCTCCGTACCTGTAAGTGTGGCCAGGAGGCCTCCAGCGTCGGCTCGTCTTCTTCTGGGTCAAACTCGTTACTCTCGCTCGGCGGAAGGGTCCTGAATATATTATAGGACACCTGAGGAGAAGAGCAGATGGATGGGATGCCAGAACACTCAGTCCCTTCTTATATTGATGCAGACAGGCTGCATGCAGGGAATGACACAAACAACCTGGCAACCCTGGTTCAGTGAAGCTCAGTACTGAGCGCTTACTAAAGTTTGGGCTGTTTGTGCATTACATTACAGCCATTTGGCTGCACTTTAATCTAAAGCAAGTCATGGCCATTTAGAACAAGCCGGGTCCAATCGTCCCGGAGCAATATGGGATTAGGAGCCTTGCTCAAGGGGCCCTGCAGCAGCACTGATCTTATTGTGGCAACACTGGGACCTGAATCATGAACCTTCTGTATCCTAGTCAGTCTGTATTCTGAGCTAGAAGCCACCCAAATTTTTCGCAAGTCCTGAGGACATCTACGATCTATCTCAACCACAAGTTCTCTACACTAAATAAATCAATCGACTTATCAACTTTCGCCGTTCAGTAAACTTTTAAAACAAGTGTATACATAACTGGGATGAAAGACACAGGAGGCATAAACAAGACCTTGGCTACACTAGTATAATTACAACATTAGTTTGGGTTATGTTTACAGTAACGGTCCAGTTCAGAGCTCACAATGTTTAGACCAACTAAACAAAAGAGGAGTCCATTATCGTGCTGTTACTGGAAGAAAAATCATGACTGCGCGCACAGCGACGCGACTCGTTTCAGTGTGGCAGCCTTAAAATGTGTGAGGGCATAAAAGAAGGGTAATAAAAGCTGAACAAAGGCAAAAATTGGCCATTTTGAAGTAATACTCATGCTACATCAATAAAATGTACATGGGGGCAAAAGTACCAACACACAAGAACACAGACACACACTGATCGGGATGCACACATGCACGTATGCTATGTAAACATACACCTGTGTCTGAAGTGACATTATTGAAAAACTATGGGGCTACAGCGCTTCACACGACTGGTGAAAACAATCTAAATCATCCAAAATCAAAGAATAACCCAAGAGCCACTCCTAACCCTCCCTCCTGAACACAAGTCTCGCCCTGCATGAGATGGCAAGAGTTAGCCTTTCAGCTTAAAGGCCCCCTATCATGCCACAAAGTGCACAGCCAATTAGTCATTAAAAGCAATTGCAAAATCTGTTTGTGACATCATATTGTGTAGTAACTGCCCAGAGCAAGAATGACTGCTCTACAACAGCCAAGTATTTACTCAGTTTCTTCATTATTCAGGGTGATCCCTCCCCCTTGTGATGTCACAAAGAACAGATGCGAAATGGCTTGAAATGGCCAATTAGCTGTACACCTGGTGACATAATAGGGAACCGTTAAGAGCGGAGGTAGCTGACTGGCCGAAGGAGAGTGTGAGATTCTAACTCTCGCCAAACTGCCAGCCCTCATGCTAAACTCCCATCCTCTGAAGGCTCCAAGACGCCCGGCGAGTCTTGCATGATGACGATGCAATCGCCCGTGAATTACAGCCAACAGTAAGCAGTTAAACCTCACAGAGTGTGGGCCCACCCCTCGCCGGCCTCGCTCACCATTCTGACCACCTCCGGGTAGGTCTGCTCCGTCAGGTAGCCGCGGCTGACGGTGACGTAGTCCACCAGCTCGTTGAGGGTGGAGCGCTTGTACTCCTTCATCTTGAGGTCGGACAGCGTGTCCATGAAGTCGAAGAGCGTGCAGCACTGCTGGAGCTTCTTCAGGAAGAGCTCCGCCTGCTCCGTAGCTGCCACATCTGAGAATGAGTGTGTGCGTGTGTGTGTGTGTGTGGGGGGAGACAGGGCTGGTTAGTGCACACTATCAGCGAGAAAAAAAAAAAAAAAAAAAAAGGTGTTTTTACTCGTAAAAACAGACGTCTTCCCCCCAACCCCCTTTCCCTGCCTAAGCCACCAGACAGACAGATGGACAGACAGGCACATAGCAAAAGGCACCACTGAAGGACCCGAGTAGTAAGTATGCGAAGTTTCGTTAATATCATGGAAACGGTTTTGGAGTTACGCTCCGGAAACGAAGTGGGAACGCCGACGCTGATGCTGACGCGAAAGGGAACCGAGCCCAAAACAATACTCCCGGGGGGGGGGGGAGAGAGAGACATAACAAGCATGAGTTACTCAGATCCCCCGCCACAGGTTGGCTGATATCTGGCCTGGAAACAAAACACATGGAAGGGACGGACAGACAGACGGGAGAACGGGCAGAAATATGAAAAACGCATCTGCGTAATAAGTTGTGTCCATATTTGAAATTTCGTTGAGGAATATTGAACGGTTCAGGAGTTCTGGCCTGGAAAAGAAGCATGATGAACAGACACACAGATGGACCAGCAGTTGGACAGATTGACGGACACGGAAGAAGGACAACGTTCACTTTGCAGCGGGGGATATTAACCCTTAAAACGATAGTTGCGGCTATAGCTGCGATAACAATACTCATAATGGCTGCTGATCGCAGCCACTGCCATGCGAAAGTTTCCAGCCACAACTGCTAGTCGCGGCAAAAGACGTTTTGGGGGGTAGGTGTGTTTCACTGTACCAATCAGAGTTTAGTATTTATACAGCCATGATGGGGATTGGTTGCTAGGGGCCCCGGAGTGTGCATTCTAACAATTTCCTTGTACTAGATAGTCATCTTGTGAATTAATCATTACAATATTACATTACAATATACTTTTGGATTTTGACCACACGCTTTTTCAATGTGCTGGCATTTGAGCACTTGTCAAGTGATGGATGTGAGTTTAACAATGACAATGGTGAATATCTAGATAAGCCGTTTGCTGAAAGTGATAGCGATACTGAAGCGGACTTTCTTGGCTTTGAGGAGCGAGAAATTCCGATCGGATCGATTCAGCACTGAAGCGTCCCATGTGGGAAATATTTTGGTGGTGTGTTGGTATTTCAGGTGCCAAATTATTTTTTATAAAGGGTTAAATTCATTTGTGCATGTGTTTCAGGCATGGCAATGTCGGTGGTGAGGCGAGGGGTACATAGCATAATCCATGAATGCTTGCACACGTGTTCCGTGTTGCGTGTGCCAGTGCAAAAGTGTTTGTCCATATGTGACAGCAGCACACGTGTTCATGTTCAATATACACTGCTAGTCCCAAATTTTTTTTTTCACCCACAATTTTCCTACAGTTAGACAGGCGATATAAAAATGACTATTTATTTTCACAGGTTGTGTACACCAGGTATAAGACGTGGACGGCCGCAAGCCAGGCACCTAACAGCACTGACTTGGTCTCAGCAGTGGGTCTGACTGAGTCCGTCCAGAATAACTCTGTGCGTTAATATTCCTGGGAGTCCGGCAGCACGAGACCTCACAGAAACTGAGCACCAGTTCTCTCCACTACACCAGGAGGAAAGGAAGAACCAGCATATCTGTGCTTTTCCCATGGACTAAATGTGATCTCATGTAAAAAACAGCAGAAGCACATTACATTAATGCATCTTATTTAGCAGGCATGAAAATATTTTTATCAATTTTTTTTGGGAGCTAATGCTTCTAACACGGTGGCATTGTTGAGCCCTGAGAAAAAAGACGATGAATACAGAAGTATTAGCGGTATGAGACCGTTTTTCTCGCTCAGGCAGATCGTTAATCGTATGGAAGGGGAACTCCTGCCGCAACGGTTAGTAAAACAGGAGGCCTCTCTGCACTGTGGCCGATGACTCGTTTCCATGACAGCAATACACCTCTATTCAGAACAGTCTAGCGTGTCAGATGGTTACAGTTCTCGGGTTGCACAGTGCTTAACAGATGTGGAAGGGTTTAATATATGAATAATTATTGTACAAATTTCCTGAAGAGGAAAATTTCCATCGTCTATGGTCCTTCCTATTTAATTAATACGCTCAGATTTTAGGTCAAAACACAAGTAGGCGACAGCTGAATAAATAGCTGCAGACGGGACGGGACGGGGGGGCGCAGGGGGTGGTTAAACTCTTACCCTTCAGCAGAGGCAGCGGGGTGAGCTCCACTGGTTTGCCCTGAGATCGGAACTGGGAGGAACTCTGCGAGCGCTTCGGTTTGGCCTTCCTGACCGACTTCCGGGAAAATCCATCCACCTTGTCCACCGATGGAGGCGTGGTGGCTGCTGAGGACATAGTCCTGATCGGGAAGAAAGGAGGGATGGAGAGAGGGAGAGGGAGAAAGAGGAGTGAACAATAGAGGAGAAAGAGAGAAAAGTCAGTGCATTCACGACATTAAGACACACAGCCAGGAAGCCAAAGAGCTACAGTAAGAAACACCATCACTGAGAGAGTCCAACTCCCCATACTGATCCATTCACTACAGCAAATTAAGTGAAAACATTTCCTGAACGAGTTAACTTTTGAAACATTTGAAATGACCTCTGGCAGTTGTCTGTTTAAGCCCGCCTTTATGCCACATAGTGGCAGTCATAATGTCTCCACTCCACACAGTAGGCGAGAAGTGAACCGTTTTCCTGTCGTCTGTCCGTGCATGCGTCTGTGACAAAGTCTGTCACAAATATCGTCTGTACTATGATATGACCACTGAAGGAGTGAAGGGATTCTCACCAAATCAGACATGCTGACTCCCCACAGATGTTAGTGGAATTGATTTGGTTTTGGAGGTTATCAGGTCAAAGGTCAAGGTCAGATAAGGTCAGTTGTGTGCAGAGGTCAAAGGTCTCTCTTCAGGGCGTATGAAGCTGCGGCAGCCTGAGGCACCGCAATTAACATTTTGCGTCGAGTTGTACCTTGTTCTCGTTACACTTTGTAATTGGCAATTCAGCCAAATCCGCAGCCCTATCTAGAGAGCAAGTATCAACATGAGTATCCAGAGTACTCAATTTATGATCGAAATACACGGCAAATTTTAGATAACGCTCTCAAATGTAATATGCTTGTAAAACGCATACCTTACTTCTGAAAAACATTGCTAAGAATGAAACCACTGCTGAGATATCGCGACGGACTTTGCACATTGTGGTCACCATTATGTGCCTGCGAGAACGTCACATTTATTGGTCAATAAAAATCTTTGGCATTTTGTCCGTCATGTTCGCCAAGTGTCTCCGCAGCAACACGTCGATAAGCTGTCCTATCAACGTCCGGGTTGATCTCCATGTCAGGTACAGATTAAATGCACCGACTGACCAAACCTGCAACCTAAACTACATTTGAATGTTGACGAAGTCAGTGTTGATTGTCGCAGAGAGACGGATGGATCTGCACACAGACTCAACAAGGGAGATTTATTTGGTGTGTAAATTAGCCAGACTCATTTCAGAAACAGGGCCATCTTGTTTAAACACCATACCGAGGAACATAGCAACAGCTACTCTCTGCTTAGCTTCAGAAATGCCTTGGATGATTTGTTTATAGTTTATTTGAAAAGGGACCGATACAAAAACATAGATAAACTTGAAACAGTCATCTGATGTACGCATCATAGTGTTTTTAGCTGAAGCTAATTTACGACACTTGTCCCTAGTGGGGCTTTTGGCTAAAAATAATAAAACAGATTAATATTATTAAAAACAGAAAAATGAAAATGGAAATAAAATCAAATGAAAAAGAAGATACAGAGAGAGCAAAGTGTAAAAACTAAATGTGAGAGCAAGATTGTTGCTGAATTAGCCACAATTTGGTGTTTTTTTTTTTTTGAACGAGATGAATGCAAAAATACATTTCAAATAGTCTGGCAGCGAGTTGCAAAATTTTGTCCCTTTTACTGAAAAAGCAGTTTGGGGCGAAAGATGTTCTACGGAAATTGCCTTCTGACGTTGCTCAGGTGATGATGAACTGCAGAAATGCCTCAGATAGTGGTCACCATGGGATGCGGTGATAGCCATCATTAATAAAAGAGCCACAGGTTAATAACCACAAACTCAGACATGCTGCCAGTGGAAAGGAAATAGCATCATCTCACAGGAAATGCGCATGCTTAATATCAAATAAAATCCAATATGGAAGGTGCACCTGTGAGCAGATCTTAATGAACCGTGACCGGCTACCATCTAACATTCAAGTGAAACGACAATCACTGCCATTGTGGAGTGCCTGAGGTAAGTTATATATTACTGAAGCCCGCGGGGTGATTTGTCCTCTGTACTTGACCCATCATTTTTGCACAGGAGCAGCGGGCAGCCACAGAGCAGCACCTGTGGACCAACTCCAGTTACAAAGCCAGAGCGTTAGTCAGGGACACTGGTAGGAGTGTTCCTATAGAGCATGTCTTTCTAAAGCCAGAGCCTTGGTCAGGGACACTGGTAGGAGTGTTCCTATAGAGCATGTCTTTCTAAAGCCAGAGCCTTGGTCAGGGACACTGGTAGGAGTGTTCCTATAGAGCATGTCTTTCTAAAGCCAAAGGCTTGGTCAGGGACACTGGTAGTGGAGTGTTCCTCAGGGACATAGAGCATGTCTTTCTAAAGCCAGAGCCTTGGTCAGGCATGGGACACTGGTAGGAGTGTTCTAATAGAGCATATAGAGCATGTCTTTCTAAAGCCAGAGCCTTGGTCAAGGACACTGGTAGGAGTGTTCCAATAGAGCATGTCTTTCTAAAGCCAGAGCCTTGGTCAGGGACACTGGTAGGAGTGTTCCTATAGAGCATGTCTTTCTAAAGCCAAAGGCATGGTCAGGGACACTGGTAGGAGTGTTCCTATAGAGCATGTCTTTCTAAAGCCAGAGCCTTGGTCAGGGACACTAGTAGGAGTGTTCCAATAGAGCATGTCTTTCTAAAGCCAGAGCCTTAGTCAGGGACACTGGTAGGAGTGTTCCTAAAGAGCATGTCTTTCTAAAGCCAGGGCCTTGGTCAGGGACACTGGCAGGAGTGTTCCTATAGAGCATGTCTTTCTAAAGCCAGAGCCTTAGTCAGGGACACTGGTAGGAGTGTTCCTAAAGAGCATGTCTTTCTAAAGCCAGAGCCTTAGTCAGGGACACTGGTAGGAGTGTTCCTATAGAGCATGTCTTTCTAAAGCCAGAGCCTTGGTCAGGGACACTGGTAGGAGTGTTCCTATAGAGCATGTCTTTCTAAAGCCAGAGCCTTGCTCAGGGACACTGGTAGGAGTGTTCCTAAAGAGCATGTCTTTCTAAAGCCAGGGCCTTGGTCAGGGACACTGGTAGGAGTGTTCCTATAGAGCATGTCTTTCTAAAGCCAGGGCCTTAGTCAGGGACACTGGTAGGAGTGTTCCTAAAGAGCATGTCTTTCTAAAGCCAGGGCCTTAGTCAGGGACACTGGTAGGAGTGTTCCTATAGAGCATGTCTTTCTAAAGCCAGAGCCTTAGTCAGGGACACTGGTAGGAGTGTTCCTAAAGAGCATGTCTTTTTAAAGCCAGGGCCTTGGTCAGGGACACTGGTAGGAGTGTTCCTATAGAGCATGTCTTTCTAAAGCCAGAGCCTTAGTCAGGGACACTGGCAGGAGTGTTCCAATAGAGCATGTCTTTCTAAAGCCAGAGACTTGGTCAGGGACACTGGTAGGAGTGTTCCGATAGAGCAGGTCTTTCTAAAGCCAGAGCCTTGGTCAGGGACACTGGCAGGAGTGTTCCTATAGAGCATGTCTTTCTAAAGCCACAGCCTTGGTCAGGGACACTGGTAGGAGTGTTCCTATAGAGCATGTCTTTCCAAAGCTACAGCCTTGGTCAGGGACACTGGCAGGAGTGTTCCTATAGAGCATGTTTTTATAGGTGCGGGAAACTCACGCGAACACGAGGAGGACATACAAACTCCATGCAGAGACTCAAAACTGAACCATCCTTACTGTGACGTAAAAGTCCCAACCATCTCCTTATTTTTATTTTCTTTCTGCAGATGAGGAAGAGTCTGTGCTCATCTTTGGAGATTTTGACGTAACCGTCAGTGAAAAGCATGGGTTGGCATGTTCGTGGCCCCCTAGTGATCAAGAAAAAAAACAATCCCTCAATCCCATAAGCTTTATGGTCATGGTTCTGTTAGATCAACAGCCAACGGCCCTGAGCGCTAATGATCCCCCCACTCCTCCAGGAAGCGTTTCGCCAGGCCTCTGTAGTATGACCGCTCGACTCCCTAAATTGGTAACGAATAAAGCGAAAAACATGAAAGAAAGCCGCTGGCCACCATTAACACCGCACATAAAAACTCAGTCATCATCCTTCCAGCTTTGTAGTCCAACCCGGCATTTTTCAAAGCTGGTGTGTGCACCAAACACAAAGGGGCCAACCTGAGAGGACGACAGCCAGGAAGTATTAACCTAACGCTGAGGGATAATGTGTATTCAAATCTACAAAGAAGCACAGAAAACAAGTCAAGGCTCTGCAGTGAGGTCACTTCACCAGGCCAGAAAAGCAGGGGAGATGGCTAAAGTAATGCTGGAGGGAGCCGTTTTCTCCGCTACGCAACAGCTGTTTGGCGGATGTAATTATACGAAGTAAGGAACAGGTGAGAAGACCAAACTGGAGCTGATTCCCCTTGGACTACTGGAGGGTTTAAATGTATCCAAAAGCTGAACTGGTCTTCTTGTGGTGGCTTTGAGGCTGGAAGCACCAAATTTGTGATTAAGAGGGTAAAAACCTTAACTACTGCGCTACAGTTTAATGAACATCTATGAGTCCCTTCATGATTGAGTTGACTGATGCGCTATACAGAATTGTACCTTACCTGATCTACGTTGCGTATCAGAATTAGATTCAGAGACACCTTGACCACTAGGCTACAGGTTTGTGAAAGAGTTATGAGTCACTTCACAATGGTGTTCACTGAGGTACTGTACTGAACTGTACCTTATCTGATTTATGCTGTGCATTAGAGTTGGATTCAGAATTCAATGTGGTTCAACTAGAACCAGTAAGCTACAAGTTCATGAGTGAGCCATGAGCCACTTCACTGCTGAGTTGACTAATGAACGATACTGAATCATACCTCCTCCGATCCATGTTGAGTTTCAGAATTGGACTCAATGAAACCGCAACCACTAAGCTACAGGTTCATGAAAGAGTCTTGAGTCACATCACAACTCAGTTGACAGCCGCACTTTACTGAATTGCACCTTAGCTGATCCACGTTGAGTTTCGGAATTGGATTCATCGGTACCATAACCACGAGGCTACAGATTCATAAGAGTCACGAGTCACTTCACGACTGTTGACTGATGCACCACATTGAATTGTACCTTATTTCACTTCTGTTGTACATCAGAACTGGATTCGATGACACCATACCCACCAAGTCACGGATTCATGAGTCATGAGTCACTCGACAACTGAGCTGACTGCTGCACTATACCTTATCTGACCCATGTTGTGAGCATCTTTGGGCACTTTTTGTGGGAACAGAATGAGATGGTGAGAACAGAGGAGTAAAAAAGATGGCAAGAGTCGACCAGACAGAGCGGAGAGAAGAAATCAAAAGAAAGGACAGAGGAAGAGAACAGAAGAATGCTGACGGAAAGAAAAAGAAAAAACTGTATGTAGATGAAATGAGAGAGAAGGAAAATCTGAATTGGCCGCAATGCATAGAGAATCTGCCACATTACCAGCTTTCAGCACACGATCCATCTCACTCTGCCTGACAGACACCGAGCTGTAAAAGGCACAGTTTTAAGCGGCCCGAATCAGGATGTGAAATAGGAAACGTGCCACAGCCGTATTCAGCTCATTTACATACTTTAACCCCTTAAGCCACTTTCACACCGGACGCGAAACAAATTTTTCGCACGACAGATTACATTCAAAGTCAATGCAAAGACACGAATACACGCGAAACGCGTGTATTCGTCTTTGCATTGACTTTGAATGTAATCTGTCGTATAAAAATTGCTTTCAAGGTCCGTGTAAAAGCAGCTTTACACTGATTTTCATTTGCATTATCCCTAAAGTCGGTTCAAAGCTTGAAAAGGAATTTTTCCCCACGGCGCACAGCAGCTACTGCCATAGTCTATGCGTTGCAAACTGTGGTCGGTCACTCACTCAGTCATGGACATTAAGAAGGGAAACTTAGTGGAACACATCAGTATTACACGCCATGGGGCGTTCTTGTTTCCATATGACTATGTCACATGCATGTTCTCTCTCTGCTGGTTGCAGGGCTCACTGAAGCAACATCACATTCACAGCATATTGAGAGAAACATTCAGACCCAGGACATCATGTTTTAATGACCGCAGCATTACAAGAAATGGAAAACATCGAGATCTTGCAAATCATTTTATACACTTTTCCCTGTAATTCAGCAGGACATGCGTTGGATTGTTGGAAACCTTGGGATCTCCACTAGAATATAAAATAAGCCCGATGTTCCACAGATTTGAATACAGCAGCTGCATTTGACAGACCCATACATGGGACTGCAGAGTTATACGTTTAAAACATAAATAAACCTTAATAAACCAGAAGGGCACTTGACAAAGTCAATAACTCCACCTATATTACCATTTATCACCTTTATTACGATGTTGACCTTGACCCGTGAAAATCTAATCATCCCTCACTTTTGAAACATTTATCCTTCCCACGAAGTTAAATCAAACTACCCCATACTTCTTGCATAAGTCTGCTTACAGAGAAACAAGCAAGGATGAAAACATGACCACTGCACCACTTTGTTTGCGGAGGTTAATGCACAAATGTAATCACACTGCCGTAAACTGAAAAAAAAAAAAAAAAAAAAAAAAAACAGTTCAGTGTCACCACCTGCATGTATATGTAAATTAAACCATCCACATTTGTTTAAAGCGCGTTTTTACAGGGCCTGTTAAGATATCACCTCATGAGACGGGTGCCAATCTGTCAAGACTAAATCAAAAATGTAAAACGAGTTCCATTCGGCACCTCGCCCGTTTTACAGAAAAATGACACAAAGTACACCTGCAGGAGGAACTTTAAAAAGTAGACTGGCAGAGACAGAACAAAACTAACACTGGCGCCAAACACGCTGACTGCTTTGTGCAAACCTTCTATAATGTTTACCCTGAAAAAACTGTACATGTATAATATGTTGTGGGCCATTCTTTGAGAAGTGAACCAAAATGTCACACACGTGACCAGATGTCATCATGTAAAGAAATACTTTAAAAATTGATGTAAGATATCAGATTCATTCGTTGCTATTTTCCGTACCCCAGAACTATGAACATTCTAGATTTTTCAACTTCGCTGAGTTTTTGAAGTCAAATAGAGTTATGAAAAACCTGCTTCCGTGTGAAGTCACATACGTGACCAGTCGTATTTGACCTCTGACCTTAAGTAGTTAAAGTCAATGTTACAAATAAAATTTTTACTTGATAGACTTGGATAAGTAGTACTCCTATATAAGGTCCACAATCATGAACCTCCAGTGCTTTTGTAATTGGAGGAGATTTTTTCTACTATTTGTCACATTTTTTGTCACACACGTGACTAAGAATGGCCCTCGTATACTTCAGGGTGTTATGCTTATTTTGCAAACACATGTTCAGTCCTTTGCTCAATCCTGTATGACACCCCCGTCACAAAAGAGGGCAAATTCAGCGGAGAAATGTCCCTCATCAGTGGGGTTAGCATGGTCTCCCTGTGTCTGTGGTGGGTCTACCAGGTGCTCCAGTTTCTTCCCGAGGCCTGAGGAAAGGCCACTGCTAACTGTAAAATGCACTGGAGGAATGTGTACCAGTTAACCATGTAGGCCTTGCAATGGACATATCAGTGACCAATCAAGAGCGTATTCTTGACTCTCACCCAATGCAAGCTGGGAAATTCTCCGAGGCCGAGGAGGACAAATCTGCAACAAGAACAACAAGTTACGTATATCACAGTTCCCAGAGCCCACCAAAGAGGGCGTAGTCTCCGACTGACTAAGGCATGCAGTCACACAGGGAATATGAATTTGTACCAGGGTTTTCATATTATCCCTCGACCTTAAACTAAGTTTGCCACACGGCCCGTACCATGGCCAAAGCCAATCACCATTGTCAACAAGAGCCGTCAGAAGATGGCATATCCCCCGGCCCCACGTCATCAACTTTGGATTAGCAAAAGGCACCACGCCAGGTCATGATTAATGTGCACACCAAGTTTTGTGGGAAAATATTGAACAATTTTGAAGTTATGCTATGGAAATGAAATGTTCACAGATGGACGGACGGACAGACAGAAAGACAACCGCACCCATGACTATATCCAGCTGGATTATATGCCGGGGGGGATAACTACACATTTCACTTCAAAGCCAAAAAAATTCAGTGTCAGGTCTAAAAGGTGGAGCCAGTTCACTTCCCTGCAAACGAGGCAACAATCAGGGCCCAAGTCTTCCACGAAAGTGGAAAAAGTAGCTGCCGACAGACATATATCAGGAAACCAGGAAAATGAACTCCTGCTCTATATTAAGAGTCGTAGATATTGTCACTTAAGAGGGAATGACTGAGTCCCTGATAAGTCTGCGGGGTCACTGGAGAGGAGTGTGATATAACGGATGACGCAGGGAGGGAAAGTTGGCAGAGCGCACGCCGCTGCACGGTCATAAACACTGCAACTGTACACCGGCTCAGCGCTTCAGGCGAAGTCACGCGGCACGCGCGCAGCTCTGCCTCTCGACCGCTAACTTCGCTAAGAGAGAGAGCACCACAGTGAGTGCAGAACTGCACTGGTCGCATTCCTCTCCCCTGGTGGGCTTGTGCACTTTCTCTCCCGCCTCCCCCCACCCCCACCTCAGCCCACTTCGTTTAGAAAGGTTTCGGATGTTGCATACCAAAACGAGGGGAGAAAAAAGAACTGCAAAAATGTTACAGGCCTCAGCACTGGTCCGGAAAACAAGCTTTTTGCATTTGTGTACAAGTGCTAGACCTGTGACCGGAAAGACAAACAAACTCCAGCAAAACCTGAGAGTATATCACTTCAGAGTAAGGCTGAAATTGAGGATTAGTCGCGCAATCGATTATCTTCTTAATGGATTAATGTGCTGATTATTTACACAATAAATCACTTGCAACATTGCCCTGGATATGCTCGATTTAATGTCAGGATAAGTAAGCCATCCAATGACTAAAGGTCTGGGTCTCGCAGTATGCAGGCTAGTCCAGCAGACTGTGCCACAGATTGGACCGAGATCATGGTAAAGATGCACAAACATAGGAAGCGACTGCTCTGGGTGCGATTAGAAGTGGATGCCTTTAATCTAGATGTGAAATGAATCCACAGAATCATTAACCAGAGGGGGCGCTCCGGTTCAGCAACATCCAAAAAACTTCTCAGTGCAGCCCTAGCAGTGGCCAGGAACGGGAGCTTCCACGAAACTACAAGGCAAGAATACAGGAAACGCTGTGCAGGAGGAAAATGACACAGCAATTCAACTACATACAGCACTTCCACTTGATACATGCAATAACATGAGGACCATTTCATGGGCTTAGAATGACCCGTCCATCAAATCTCGTCTAAATCAACTGCACTAGCAAACAACACAAAACCCATAATTAACTAGAGACACTCCTAGAGTGCAAACCTCCGCCAAACCAGCACAGTCCAAATCTTGCTGAGTGGGAGCAAAGTTCAGTTATCGTGTGTCATAGGATTTCAAGATGGCTGCCGTGGCGGCCATATTGTTTGACTGATCGCATTGAAAATCATCAGGGTCCATCCCTGATGTAATAGTGACCCACCCAGAAAATTTCAGAGATATCCGTTCAATACTTTTTGAGTTATCTTGTTCACAAACAAACAGAAAAACAAACGGCACCGATCACATAACCTCCTGCCAACTTTGTTTGGCGGAGGTAATAAAAGAGGACAAAAAAAAAAAAGCAATGTTCGCAAATAATTTATTCTTATTAGAGATAACCACCATCATAAATGGGAGGAAAATTGGAAACGCTCCAATTTCCAATAGTAAATTAAGGGCTATTGTGGCACAACATTACATTGACGCAAACAGCAAGTTGAAAGTACAAAGCCCAACCCAGATGCTTGACCCGCATCCAGGAAAGCAAACGATGATGGCGATGGAAATAAAGGGACTTTTTAAAACGGATCATGAGTCAGAAGCTCAAAGTTCATAAGGTGTTCTGATATAAAAGTGGGGAAATGTATTCCTGTGACGAGGAACTTCGAATTTATAAGCTTTGCTGAAGCTTGTAGTATCAACAGTTGCTTACAAGTTCTAATTGAAATCTAGGGCTATTTTAGCGCAAATGTCTCCATTATATTCACATTTTCAAGCCCTTTCTTTTAATTTACACACCAAAACAAAATGCACATGGCCCAACTTTGACCCATGACTGTGAGCAATAATTCCTACATCAGGGCCAGCTAACCCTGGTCCTGGTGAATGGCATATCAGCTGAATTTTGGTGGTACTCTCAACTCAATTAATCGATTCAATCAGTTATTTACAAAGTAAACTCACCTCTCCTGATTTATTGGGTCTAAAAAGAGAGGCAAGACCGTTTAAACAAAAACCAGCACAGCCTGTGGCTCTCCAGGACCAGGGTAGGCTACCCATGTACGACACTGAAGCGGCCTATATGCAGCCGCAAATGCAGAGCGTGTCGCGCAGAAAAGCATGTGATAAACAGATGAAGAAAAAAAAACTTTCATGCCAAAACTGAAATGGCATAAACAAACAGGAGAGGGTTCGCACTCAGTTTGAGGGAAAATTGTCAAGGGTAATGTTCAGTGGGTTGCCTAGCACTGGATGACTTGTATGTAACATAAAAGAATGAAAAAGGGCCGAGTGACATTTTTGATTAGAAAAATATGGCAAGTAAACTCACATCAGGGAAAAACCGAACAATCCAAACAAACACATCATGATTAGCAAGACCCCACCGCTGTCTGAGGGAAGCTGCAATTGTGAAAGAGGGTGAACAGTGGAAAACCCAAGAATATCCACTTTCACCATGAAAAAAGCATTTGACTGGCCTGGCTACCTTTAGTGTGAGTGCATATCAGGTGAAACCCGACATAATGACTTTGTAGCATTTTCTCACGTGTTGGCACAAGTCAGAATATGCTCGTTTGATAAGCAAATCCACACACACATCCTCAAATAAAGCTATTTTTCACCATTTCAATTCCTGCCAATAGCATCTACAAAGACTGTTGTGATAGCAGGCTTAACTACATATTTGCTTGCATGCTACTTCAGTGCGTCACATTGCCGGTTGCAATTTTACGTATCTGTCCCAAAAATCATGCTTTTAAGAATCAATACCCAACACGCACTGCAACCAAAACCAGAACCTAAAAAAAACCCTTTTCAGATAAGATTAGGTTCCCCTTTACATGTGAGCGGCAGATGTCAAGAACAGGTGTGCAACAGCAAGCCCCACTAATCAAAGGACAATGTTTTTTGACAGCTAGCGTGACAGCTACTGTCACTAGCTGCTTGGTTACATAAATGAATTATCTTAACGGCGGTACGACCAGTTCCGAGTCCAACAGATCTAAATAAAGCAGCACATGACTGGCCAACTGTTAATGGAGCTATAAACCGCGTATTGTACAGTTAACGAAGTCGTCATTACAAGTATTTCACTATAACATGACCAAAACATGTCATCGTTCAATAAGTTTCATTTCACAACCCAATTTATAGAAAATTAGCCACGTGTAAGCGACCTTGCTTTATCAACAAGTTGCCCATAATGTTTCCTCCAAAAGCAAAGTTAACAACTGGAGGCCGAACTATTTAGGGAAGCTTAAAAGGTCCCCTATTATGCCACCAGGTGCACAGCTAATTAGCCATTATGAGCCAGTTCAAAGCCTCCCCTACCCGACATCACAAGGGGGAGTGACCACCCAGAATAATGAAATCTGATTGACTGCTTGGCTGGAGGTGGTCAGTTCTTCTTGCCTCTGGTTGGTTACGTCCCCATGTGATGTCAAGAGGGAAAAGATCTTGAAATGGCTTGTAATAACTAATTAGCTGTGCACCTAGTGACATAATAGGGGACCTTTAAGTTAACGCAACACATTCTCATCCTTATCAATATAGCTAACGTTAGCAGGGCGACGCAAGTCTTGCTATGCACTTCAGCAGGCAAAGCTGGCTGCCATCCGAGTCCGACGGAGGCTAACTTGCTGCGGGACTGTCGCAAGACTCAATGCGGTCCAGCCCGACCTAAAAACGAGTAATTAACATTGTGCAAAAAAATAAATAAATAAAAAAATCAAGCTTTGAAAATGACTTGCCGGTGTTCTGTCAAATTTTGCTGCCTATCAAAATATGCTACCTCGCGGTTATGCGCATGCGCAAACCTAAAATCTCGGGCTGTTTCTTTGCTCATATCAAAAGAATCTCCAAAAATCATAAAAATACATTTTTTTCAGTGCGCATTTCGACCTGTAACCGTAAATATACTTGTATGTACACGCTGGGTTTTCCTGAAAATGCAGACATTAGATGATAATGGCGCATATGGGCATATATATTCAAACTTATCCAACTTTATAACATCTGCTTATGATATAATAAGCTAACAAATAATAAAGTTACTACTGTAAACTTACTTATATTGCAATATTAAGGCGAAAACAAAGCCTTTACGATCGCTTTGCATGACGGCAGCATTTTTTGACAAGGCGGCACAAATTGTCAGAACACCGGCCAGTTGCTATTGCATCTCTCTCATTTTATTAAACAGAGTTTCCACTGTGGGGCCAACTTTGCGGGCCACTTAGTCAAGTAGCCAGCTGGGTACATTCGCCAACTGTACATGCAACCACTTTCGCTAGCGGGCAACGGAGCGCACAAGCGCTGTCACGGCTTCTGCAAACGGTGCCAGCTGCCGACGGTCAGATCCACAACCGCGGTAGTGATTCGAGGCCTTCGCCTTTTATCGGTGACTAAAGCTGCTTTCACACTGGACGCGAAACGAATTTTTCGCACGACAGATTACATTCAAAGTCAATGCAAAGATGCGAATACACACGTGTCTTTGCGTTGACTATGAATGTAATCTGTTGTGCGAAAAATTCGTTTTGCGTCCGGTGTGAAAGCAGCTTTAGCCAGTCAGCGCAAAACGCTCTCGTATGTGGTCCTGGTTAACGTTCCGTTAGCTGTTCGCTGGACCACAGCCATTCAGTTCAGTACTGATGTCCTGAAGCTAACTTTGAAGTACAACTGTTAAGCCGCTTTCACACCGGACGCGAAACGACTTTTTCGCACGACAGATCACATTCAAAGTCAACGCAAAGACGCGAATACACGCGTTTCGTTTCGCGTCCGGTGTGAAAGCAGCTTCAGGGTTATGTGCATGCCAACTTGCCACCGAGCACCGTACTCATACAGAAGACTAGCTACATACTAACAGCATTGGAGCTTCAAATTCACGTTACCTGGTTCCGCGTCACGTTGTGAAGATACTGATGGACTGGAGTAACCCGTACGCTATTTAGCGATCAGAGTTTACACTTGTTTACGTTTTTATCCGTATGCTAAGTAGTCTATCCTTGTGGCAACCAAAAGAGTCAGTCCGCCACCTTGGCCTTCTGCAGCCAGCCAACGCTACAGCACCCTTCAGCTAGCTAGCTAACTAGCTAGCCACCTTCTAAGGATATAATCCTCCGAGTCCCATTAATAACGGTGCACGGGTTTAAGTGCAAAATGCAAAGCGAACCACATTTCCTGACTGTTGACTAAATCTCCTTTTTTGATGTGCACTCCTCTCTTTTTAGGCTATTTTTATTTTTACACCTCTCACTGTTCTGGGGCAACCTCTTTCCCCCCCTATTGTCAATGTTTCAGGATTGAATCCATGGCACACATAACATAAGCGCACACGAAACTGCTGTTTGTCTGTAGCTAAACGACCAAATGCCATTGGTTACATTGAGGAAAGTGGGACTCTGGGTTGGGTCTTGAACGACGTCAATCACTACAGAGCGTCGATTCTCGATTGAGCGCAGATGAACAAGTAAGATTGGTTGAGAGGAACATCACGATGAAGGGATTGGACAGGAAAGGATGACAGAAAATGCCCCGTATGGAAATGAGTGTTCGTGGCCTTGATACTGTACATCTGTGTGGTCTGTAATATACCCGTTGAACCGTATCATCGGGTACTACTGAAGTGCTTTCAGACTTTCTATTAGATTCTGAAGAGCGAATGGCCCGAACTAGTGACGCTGTTTGCGGAAAATGTTTCAGAGCATACTGTCGATGCCTCTGTGCATTATGTTCACAATGAAACGGTGAGGGGAAAAAAGTGTAAAAGCTCAGAAAATGAAAATTAGGTTTTGCATCACCACAGAAGACACTCTCACCATTTTGACTGTGGGCAGATAGTCAATTCACGCCTATAAACTTAATCAAAAGCCAGGGTTCCACAGAAAGTTGCAAAATTTGTTTACATGGCCACGGTGAACATCAACAATATAAATTTACGTGCTTCACCAAATAGCCTTACCCTTCTAGCTGCGAGTATAAATAAAATTGATAGAAAATGTCCTTTTCTTCAGACCAGGCAAGCCATTAGATGAAAAGCAGACAGGCATCTCATGTCAAGATAGGAAATGTTAGTTTCACCCGACAAAGCTGTAGAAACAAGACTAGAGAGCTAACAGAACAGGCATGCTAACCCACTTTATTGTAAAGAGAGAACGTTTTAAGAAAAAAAAAATACAATTCCTCATGAAACTGTATGGTTTAACAGCTGAGTAGCACAAATACATGAACATATAATGAACATTTTAACATATGAATGACACTCCTAGTTGAAAGCATGAAAAACTTGAAGGATGTGAAATCTGCAGTACTTTAAAAATTCCTCTCTTAGACTCTCATACTAAAAAGGTCATAAAAAGTGAAACATTAAAAAAAGCATTTAAAAAACCAAAAAGCAGAATGCAAGTGCATGTGCCCTCAATAAGCTAAAATTATGTGCAAGTAGTTAGGTGGCAATAATACTATTAATACCAATACTACTACTACTACTAGAACTACTACCACTATCAATAATAATAATAATAATAATAAATACTGTGAATAACATGAGATTTAACATCAGTTATTTTAAATAAATGTAAGAGTATTGTTCAATTGCTTGATATTCCACTTTATTCCGAATCAACTAATGCGCCATGGTATGGTTCCTAGAGTTGTATTGATGTTAAGACTATGAGGACTATACTGACTTACGGAGCTCAGTTTCAAAATTACTTGTGATTGAGTCTGGCGCAAAGCTATCTGGATATCACAGAGTTGTGATTACAGGTGCAACTCTTGGACTGAAATGCAATTCACGGTTGGTGGATGATATTTCACAATTCTGACAAGCTATGTCTTTCCTCTGCTGTCTTTCTGCAACTGAACGCACGGGTCTTGGCATCAAAAAGAGATGAGCAAGAAATCAGTTATCTGTCTCATAAACTCTCTCTGTTTCCCTCACTCTCACTATCTCTCTTTCTCTCCCCATCTATCTAGCTATTTATCTGTCTATCTATCTCTTTCAGTTCAGCACAGAGGAAATGCTCTGAAATTAAAGTCAAAGATTATCTTCTAGAACCGGATAAAATAGACTTTCTCTAAGTGCTAGGAAATTATTTTGAGTCGACTGTGAGTGTAATGAAGCTTGAAGAGTTCAAAATTGTGGACCAGCAATGGAAGTAAGTGTCAATAAAAGGTCAAATACGAATGCAAAAAAAAAAGCATACGGCAGATCCTGACCTGTATAGTAAATACTACAGGTTACAGTCCCCTGTCTCCTATCTTGTTTCTTAGGATGATTAGCATACTGACAGTTAGGGTCAGTCGGCGACAGGGACTTCAACTGCTTGCCAAAAGACCAATTTCCTGGACTTAGTAACAAGCACACGGAATTTTAGCTAAATATTTGTGGACCACGACCCATTCAGAGAATCCAGAACCAATCACTGGCCAGGGCCCAGAATTTCAGCAGTCATCTGTGCTGTCAACTTTTGCATCGCATATTGGGTGCTACATGCCAAGAAGCCTGGCGTAGAGAGTAAAAGGCGCACTGGTAATTGCTCCATGCACGGAAAAAAAATAGCATTACTTCCCAGCCATGAAAAATTGTGCAAAGATAACATTGAATAAACTATAGCAATAACTGAAATCACACTCACATTCCACTATAGGGAGTACAGAGTATCCTGTCATTCCTCGAACACTGCGCGATCAATTACGGGTGATAAGGTTCTGTTTTATAACACTAAACATTATTGTTATTACACATGGGCCATATAGATGGAACGGGCAAGAGTGCAAGGAAACTTGTTACTTTTCCACAGAAGTGGCTCAGGTTGAGACAACTGCCCGCTTGAAAGCTGAAATAAACAGCCAGAGTAACAGCCCATTGCGTAGACCGAAGGTAGTACATCCCATTATGAAATGTGTTAACATTACATCCTCACAGAGAAAATAGATATGGGAAAACATTTTTGATCCTAAGTGGAAGACAGCAGATTTTCTCTTGACAGGCGTTGCCCATCTCTACCACTAGGGGGCAGTAATGTAACGTGTTCTAGCTGTGTCTCTTACCATCTTGGGCAGAGACTTTCAAATGCCACCGGCTGAAGCTGTGAAAATAGACTACTGATATGACTAACACGTGGATTGTGTTGCACATAATAGCTTAACCCTAAGCAAAACCAAATATTAGGATGATTTATTAACACTCTATTTTATGGCGGCTTTAGCTGGGTCGCTAGCAAGTGGTGGAATTTCTGAGTCTTCACCCATGATAGCAAGAGAGGCACAGGCAGAGTTGATTTCTGTATACCTCTACACGACATACAAACAGATATTTAAAATGTATAACTCTCATTGCCATGCTGAACCTCCACAGGCACAGCTGAACTGCTGATTTGATAAAACCAAAACTTTTTCAGTAGTTTCTGAGGTGCATTTTTTTGTTTCTGAGGGCTGGTGGCCAAATGAATTAGATTTTTGTCTTTTATTTTCAACTTCATTAGGTTTCTCAGAGACTTTGACATCAATAGATGAGAGTTTCAGTTATATCAATCTTAATCTTGGATCTCACGCATCTGAGACAGTACCAGCAGGAATTTGTTCATAAGACGTCAGACCTTTCGTGTTGATCTGGTCACAGCTGACGGCATGAGATAAGCGCCGGCCAAGTCTGGAGCCTAGCTTGAGGCTACAGCGTTGCCTAAATGGCAGCTGAGGACTTTCTGTTTTGAGTCCTTGACAAGAGAAGTTAATAAAAGCAAAGTAACATTAACTATGAGAAACAGAGATTTTACATCTTATTACAAGACCAAATCATTAACACTTGGCCACCGAGTAACTGACCCAATCTCTGAACGAAGCGGAACAACTCCTCTCAGGGATGATTTGCTGAGATCGTCGGATCATGTATAATGGTTTACAACAGGCAAACCAATGACAAAACCTGGTCATGCCCATGTTGGCATTTGTCTTGCACTAGTTCTTGGCCGTGTTAATCATTTTGGTAGTGCTAATAGGTTTGGCACACGGGAAGCCTGTGATGTTTCTCCTCTTAGTTTCTATACCCACTGTTTTACGTTGCTTTTAAGAGTGTTATTTATATTGAGTTACAGAGAAATAGTTTGCCTTTCTACAGACAATAACTTTTCATTCCGATTGGTGAACAAACGGGTCGTTCCACCAGGAGTGCATTCCAATGGCTGGGAATCAGGAGATATTTCACCAAAGACCAAAAAATAAACCAGTGTGAGGAGGTGGAGGGAAACTAAAAATATTTGATTCTGACCAGTCAAAATCATAAATAACAAAAATAAATAAATAAATAAAGACACACACACACTCAGACACAGAAAAGCAAAAGATCAAATCAACACATAACTTTATTCATCATTTCCCAAGACACAACAGAAAGGACTGTAGTGGACTGTCTTGAATTGAGGTTTAGAAAAAAAACAAAGCGCTCCCCAGTTAAGCTGTACTAAACCGGGGGGGGGGGGGCGCGAAGAAAACTTTATTCAACCACCTCAGACACTTTCCCAGTCCCAAAC
This sequence comes from Gymnothorax javanicus, assembly GCA_029692085.1. Lineage (NCBI taxonomy): Eukaryota > Metazoa > Chordata > Actinopteri > Anguilliformes > Muraenidae > Gymnothorax > Gymnothorax javanicus. The sequence goes on along the minus strand of CM056198.1, from coordinate 8,168,650 downwards.
TGGGATTTACACCAGTGTAAGTCAATCAGCTGTCAGAGGACACCATTACCAGGCTGTAGATCAGTGAGAAGACGCTTCGCCCCATATTCCTAACACTGAAAATCCCATCTCTCTATTGAAACTCAAAAATTCAAATTCTCATTACAAAATGTGCTCTAAGTAATATTCATATTACAGCTGTTCATGAATATTCATAACCTGCTATATAATGTCTCTCGTTTAAACAGTCGAAGTTACAAATGTACATAAACGATACTAACTGTTAATAGGCAAGCAAAGGCGGAGTTTTTCCAGTTTGGACAGATTGAAAAGGAGGCTGATTGGGGACAGATAAGACTAAGCTGACAGCTAATCAGGGAACTACAAATCCCAGAGTTCTGAAACATAGCAAATTACACGTCACCCTCTTAGCATAAAACCACCAACCCCCCCATTCTGTCAGCATAATGAGAGAGGAAGTAGGTCGCTTTAACGTAAACATACAGCTATCACTGTAGGCCCACAGTCAGCAAAGCCAAATGCCCAATTCTCTCAGTACTTTATCCCCACACTGTTCTCATAGAGGCATAAGTGTAATGTAATATAATGCAATGGGCCTTGTCGGTCTGAGCACTGCGTAACAAACAGACAACAGTGAAAACCGAGCTCACACAAGAGCCTCTCTCAGCCAGCCTGCAACCTGAGGAAACAGGGTTTGCTCACTTTACAGTACTGCTTTCTTCTTGGTCTAAAGTGACATTCGGTCTTAACAGTAGCGGTCATTGTTTAAAGTGACAGCAAGTTCATCTGAAGTAAGGGTTAGTTTTCACAGTAGCAATAAAACCGTATAAAGCGGAAACTGGTCAACGTTAGCAGTCAGAGGCTACACTAGCAGCCACTGTGTAATGTAGCAGTCATAAGCCTATAATTCCAGTCAGTCAGCAGTCATGGTGAGCATCTCGATTAGGCAGCCAGTGGTTCCCGTGTCATCCGCAGGAAAAAAAAAAATACTATTTAACAAATACTCTTTCATGATTCTGACAAGCTCCAATAGAGCAACCCCATCTTGTGCAAACTAATTTTTCAGTAGTCCGACAAATGAAAGGATTTTGGAGGTTGGCGAGTAAAAGAATCGCCACTTCCCATGAAACAGAAAGCAGAGATAGAGAATAACGCGGAGATAGCGAATTATACAAAGTAAAATAATTTTAGCTATCAGTGCATCAAGTACAACAATAACTACAGAGAAAACAGTAAAATACTCATTATTTGACAGAATTAAACACAACCTTTACAATAAATACTGTGGACACACAAAATATATCTGAACACCGTAGTAACACCAGAGGCGGGCAAATACTTCCAAAATCAGCCATAATTGCAGAGCGAAAAAATACAGCACAATAAAGGCACTGGGGGGGGGCTGGTAGAAATGACTGGAAGACGGTAAAGCACTGTGGTGTGGGAAGATAACGATTAACCAGTAGCTCTCAGGCTCAAAGCCGGGTGATTAGGAGAGACCACTGTTCGGAGGTGGAAAGGGGTCAGAAAGTGAAACTCCTTTAATGTGTTCCTTTCACCCCTGAACTCAGCCACCTGATCTCAATGGTTAGCTCTTCCTGCTGGCTAAAGAGCTGCGCCAAACTGGAGAAAAATCCAGGCGTTCATTCAAAACAAAATACTGAGGAGGAGTTTTACTTTCAAACCTGTATTTCCCACCAGATTTATTTTTTTTCCGGAAACATCGGAATGAGTAACCGTCCATCCATATACTGTACATGAATATTACACATATGCATGCTAGTTGGAGAAAAGGGCATAAACCATTAAAATAAATGCCCTGGGTGGTTATTACAGCCAAAAAAAAAAAAAAAATACCAAGGGCACCTCACCCTTTATATTTAGTGAATGTGCAATTAATATCCAGCGCAACACTGGCATCCACAAGAACAGCTTTTTCAATGTTCCTGAAATACCTAGGAAATGAACATCAAATGACCACTATATACTATATACATAAAGGCTTTAGAATTTTTACGTATTTATGTATGAAGAATACAAGTATGTACACGTATGTACACATAACCTCTGAGACTCAAGTGCATCTGGACTTTAACATTCCAGTTCAGATCCCTCGTGTGAAGAGGGAAACATCTAGAACAAAACCTTCACACAACGTTACTAATTTTCTTTAAATGTTATAGCACGGCCGCCACGACTAAAATTGGTTTTTGTTTTATCTGTGTCGACGCAGATGATGATTTTGCATCGGCATGAGGGCGTCGCATCTGTAAAAAGTCAGTTTGAAAGAACCTAAAGTGATCGCAGCTTATTAACACAGTACTAGCACACGCCTTCGAAAAATGCTAGCAAACAAAATCTAAAATATGCAGAAAATGTTGTCATATTAACACAAAATATGCCAAAGATACAAGAAAAAAAAATGTACTAGACATTGCAAAATATTTTATGAATTTTGTGGTGAAAATATACAGTATATCAAACCACATATTTGTTTTAAACATAAATGTATGAATGAGATTGCAGTCAATGCGCAAAACTGCTAATAACTGAGGTACAGAGAGGGCTGAAAATATTTTTACAGTAAAAAAATTTTAATGGACTATAATTCTTACATTAAGTTCCAACAGAGCTTCAATTGGACGGTATCTACAACCCCAATTCCGAAATAGTTGGGACGAAGTGTAAATTGTGAATAAAATCAAAACTCAATGACTTTCAAATCACACCAGCCAGTATTTTATTCACAATAGAACAGGGATAACATAGCAAATGTTGAAACTGAGAAATTTTACAATTTTATCCACAAAATGAGCTCATTTAAAACTTGATGGCTGCTACAGTTCTCAAAAAAGTTGGGACAGCGGCCTGTTTACCATGGTGTAGCATCCCCTCTTCTTTTGAACACAGAGCGGAGGTGTCTCGGCATTGAGGAGACAAGTTTCTTGAGTTTCGCCATTGGAATTTGATCCCACTCTCGTTTAATACAGGCTTCCAGCTGCTGGAGAGTTTGGGGTCTCCTTTGACGGACTTTTCGTTTAATTATGTGCCAAATGTTCTCAATCGGTGAAAGATCAGGACTGCAGGCAGGCCAGTTCAGCCCACAGACTCTTCTACTATGAAGCCATGCTGTTGTAATAGCTACAGTATGTGGTTTTGCATTGTCCTGCTGAAATATACAAGGCCTTCCCTGGAATAAATATCCTCTGGAGGGGAGCATATGTTGCTCTAAAACCTTTATATACCTTTTAGCATTCACGGTGCTTTTTAAAACATGCAAGTGTCCAACACCATATGCACTAATGCAGCCCCATACCATCAGAGATGCTGGCTTTCAAACTAAACGCTGATAACAGGAGGGGTGGTCTTTCTCCTCTTCAGCCCGGAGGACACAAAGCCCATGATTTCCAGCAAGAATGTCAAATTTGGACTCGTCTGACCACAGGATACTTTGCCACTTTGCTACAGTCCATTTTAAATGAGCCTTGGCCCACAGAACACGGCGGCGCTTCTGGATCATGCTCAACAATGGCTTCCTTTTGCATGATAGAGTTTTTAGGTGGCATCTGTGGATGGCACGGCGGACTGTGTTTACAGACAGTGGTTTCTTGAAGTATTCCTGGGCCCATTTAGTAATGTCAATGACAGAATCATGCCGGTGAGTGATGCAGTGGCGTCTGAGGGCCTGTAGATCACGGGCATCCATTAAAGGTCTTCGGCCTTGTCCCTTACGCAGAGATTTTTCCAATTTCTCGGAATCCTTTGATGATGTTATGCACTGTCGATGAAAAGACCTTCAAAGCCTTTGCAATTTGACGTTAAGGAACATTGTTTTTGAAGTATTCCACAATTTTTTTTACGAAAGCCTTCACAGGTTGGAGAGCCTCTGGCCATCTTTACTTCTGAGAGACTCAGCCTCTCTAAGACATCCCTTTAATAGCCAATCATATTACACACCTGATGCCAGTTAACTTAATTACTAGCTAAATGTTCTTTCAGTTGATTCTCTTATATATTAATAGCTTTTTCAGCCCTTTTTTGCCTGTGTCCCAACTTTTTTGAGACCTGTTGCAGCCATAAAATTTTAAATAAGCTCATTTTGTGGATAAAAATGTAAAATGTCTCAGTTTCAACATTTGAAATGTTATCTATGTTCTATTGTAAATAACATATTGGCTCATGTGATCTGAAAGTCACTGCATTTTGATTTTATTCACAATTTACACTTCGTCCCAACTATTTCTGAATTGGGGTTGTACATTCACATCAATGGAACTCTGCAGGAGCTGCAGCCCATAAAAATATTGACTGTCCAAATAATTACAAAGCTGACAATTTTGACATACCACATGTTTACATTTCATTCCTTATGTTTATACATTACAGATATTAACTCCAAAGGAACATGGCGACTGTGGTTTGGGGGAGGTTTGGAGGAGATGAATTTATCATTCCAACGTTAGTGAATGCCCAACGTCCGAGATGGCGCCATACGATTGGAGCAGTTCAGCTGTCACTACTTTCACTATTCAGTGCCATGTACGGATTTAAATCAGGTAAAGCTTAACTTTTTCCAAAATATGACTGATATTTGTGATAAGATTCGCAATCTCGTTCAAAAATTTGTCTTTGCCAACTTTTTCACCCCCATAGAAAAAAACCAGCATGTAAGCTTGTGCTAAGGAGAACCCACATTAACCCCTTAGAGTAGAATACAAAAATACGCCAATTTTTCCTGTTGTACCTGAGCTCATTTAAGCTTTACAACTCAGTATTTGTGTCACAGAGACTCTGGAAAATTATTCCAGTGAAGCTAGACATTTGGAAATTCAATGATAGAATTGTTTAGGAATTAAATTTTGGAATTTATGGACATTGACGTCAATATCTGCGCAAAGTTAAGAGGTGCCAAGCGAAACCATTCAGAGAGAAATATATTAATGCAGGGATTCTCCCACTATATGGCAGATGGATTTAACCAGATTCAATTTCGAACGGGAGGCAGGCTACCATATAGCATTCTTAAAAAATCAGACCCTCGGTTTTGTTCAAAGCCACATCTGACATGGTCGGTAACGCCCTAGCATAAAAGGCCTGGTCCCTGTTTGTTTGGCTTGGAACACGAACACGCAGATACACAGGGGCAGATTTATTTAAGTCGCAGGAAAATTAAATAATAAATTCTCTTTTATCTTATCTTTTTTTGGAACTTGGGGGCTTACAGTGCACGTACAAAAAGTAAGAGAAGATGACTGATTTTCCTGAAATAGATTAAGAATCTTTTTCAGAGGCTGGATTTTAATTGGGCGTGAGCCTTTTTTATCCTAAGGTGAAATCAAGTTGCATTCGAATAATCAACCTAATTTTATAGGTAAGGAACTCAAGTTACATAAATCACAACCCCTCCCTTAGAAACATCCATGACCACATCTATCCTGTCCGCAAGAAAGCTATGATGAGCTATTCAGCAATTTTTGTTCCGCATTGTATCATTCATTTGCTGATTTTTTTTTCTCATACAAAAGTTTGTGGATGCTTCAACACAGTTAATTTTCTGATATAAAATCAATTTTTAAGATTGATTCTGAGTTCCCAGAAACTTTAAGACCTTTTGAAGGTGAAAAAGCTTATAGCTCATGCAAAATCAATAACATGGTCCACGGGAACTACAAATATGGCTCTTGAGTTGCTGTCATTACTTTTAGTAGGTTCAGGCAAAGGACAATGTTCCCTCTTGGATAGCAAATAAGCCTGGCTGTAATAGGGAAGGCTACAGCAGATTATTTCTTTCCCTCCATAATTATAACCATAATTACATCTTTCCCTCCCTCTCTCACCCCCCTCTCAATTATACAGAGCTTAGCATAAGCTTGGAATTTCATGTGAAAAAAATACAATCCAGCCAACATAGCCCCTGAACTTCATTTCCCAGAATCCCCTGCTTTTTGAGGAAGTGGATTCCCGCAAGCAGATAGGAGTTCATTCAAAACGCTGTGGGACGCTGATGGGGAACAAGGTGCCAAGTTTTACTTTGCGCTATTCAGCGGTTACATCCAGTCTCCCGCGTCACATTCCCTCCCATCATTGACGCTATGCTGTTTTGAGTGGGCAGTGAGTCAATAAAAATGAGACTCAGATCTGATTGGTCGCCTAAAGTAAACAATGAAATGAAATCTGTCTGCAGTGCTCTTTACTATGCAAATGAATACCCTAGTGATGTCGATAGGGACACAGAATCAAAACGGGTCATTCAAGCACATGATTTCGAGGGAGGGGCCCCACAGGAACAACGCTGAGACAATCTCGTTTCAAGTTTTGTCAGATGTTAGGTAAAGGAAGGGCCTAAGTATGAATGTAAGGGCGAGAATAAAATTATTTTCATAAAATGAGACCATTTAGACCCGGTTAACCCTCTGTCCAATTCTGTCAAACTTCTAATACCGGACTTTAAATCAGTGGACCGCCGCTTCATGAAAAAACAAACTCATCAACCAGCCCCGTTAGTTCAAAGTCTCACATGAGAATATCTGTATTGACTTTAAGAAGGGAAACACAACAAAAAGGTCCTTTAATGGGGGCCGGCCATTTGATGTGGGGGACCCTGGCCTCCCATTGTATGACCTGCAAACAATTAACGACTGTGGCCACGCGGACGGGACAGGATGGGCGTGTGTGTGGGAGAGTCCCAAGACGGGAGAGGAGGAGGAGCAGTCCAGACAAAAGCAGTATGGGTCGCGCACACACGTCTGCACGTACTAACGAGCGAGCACAAACACGCACGCACATACGCACATGTTCACGAGCGCACATAAACACACGCATACACTCCCGCACACAAATACAGGTACACCGTCATGCGCAAGTACAAACACACACACACACACACACGCACCCTGACAAGGGTCCCGGGGGAGCTGGTGCCTATCCCAGCTGACTATGGCCGAAAGGCAGGGACCCACCCTGGACAGGTCGCCAGTACACTGTGGGCATATGTACCCTTTCAGCGTCTAATTAAAATGGGACATTTATACAATCAAATGAGGGAAGACACCCCAAATGTACTGCTGTAGGAAACCCTTAATTGGGAAACATGAATAATGAACATTTGAAAACTTAAAAATAACCATATGAGCAAAAGAAAAGAAAAGATATTGGAAATTTGCATTTTAGCCAGCTGCTTCTGTTTCAATACCCTCTCAAGCCAACACCTCACCCCACCTCTCAACCAGCCAATCAAATCTTGAGCTCGCTCAGTGGCAGGGGGCGGAGCTAGCGGGAGAAAAGGGGGCGGCATCCATAGCTCAGGACTGCACCTGGGTCAATAACTTAACTGTTTTAGATTCAAGAACTTTTCTGCGCTCGACTGCTCCTGCCTGGCACATTTGAGGTGACTCGACAGGACCAGACAGCGGGAGTTTGTGAAATTCATCAGTTCAGAAACAGCAGGCATGCTCAGTAAAGCGGAGGGTGAGTATCGTGATCCAAATACAGTTGACAGCGACGGACGTACATCCGCTCAGGAGAGGTTGAGACAGTCGAAGAGAAGGGGAACGAGGAAGACGCAGCTGAAGCCGACCGTCCCGTAGACGATGTAGCGGTACGGAAGCTCCACCCCCACGTGCTGTCGCGCCTGCCTCACATCCTCGCTGGACACGCCCACCGCCCTGCACACCAGCGGGATGGTCAGGGCCTTCATGGCGGCTCGAGTCGCCAGCAGCACGGCCACGCCCACCGCCAGGCGGAGCAGGGAGCGGCCCAGGAGGGCGGGGCTGAGGGCGGGCAGGGAGAGGGGCAGCTGGGATAGCGGAGGGTCGGGCGCCAGGCCCAGCTGGTGGTTGAGGTGGGATGCCAGGGCGGCCCCAGCCCCGGTCCCCAGGGCCTGGGCTGTGTCGCCCCGGGACGTGCTCCAGGAGTCCAGCCTGAAGGCCAGGAGGCCCAGGGACACGTGCAGCAGCAGGATGACCAGCGGGGCGCGGGGCGACGTCAGGTAGAAGCCGTCGATGCTCTCCAGCGCCGGCTGGATCACAGCAAGAATCAGGAGGCTGTACAGGAAGCCGGTGATGACCTCCTGCAGGAGAGGAGAGGAGAGGAGAGGAGTGTGTTAGAGAGGCCGCAGAGGAATACACACAGATACCAGAGGATATACACACATATGGGTGCACAGCAGCACACACACACACACACGCACGTAGATACACACGTTCATGCACACTCACTTGCACAAAGGCAAAAACTCGGACACCAGAAAGGCGTACACCTACGCATACAAATCTGCAGACGCACACGCAGGCGCACAACACACACACACACACACACACACACACACACACACGTTTGTATAGCCATAGATCTGAGAACATTGACTTTCATTCTGTACAGCCTTTGCCAAACACTAACCTTCACCAAATTTATGCCTAAACCTAACCTTAACCTTACCCTTACCCTAACGGTAACCGTAAAACTAACTTTGACCAATTGTTCGTAATTGTCCTTAATCCCCTGTGAGGACCACCCAAAACGTCCTCATAACCACAAATGTCCTCACAAAGCTGTGTTTCTGGTTTCTCAAGAGTTGGTTCTCACATGTACAGCCACATAAGCCCACACATGCACACGCACAAACACACACATGCACACGCACAAACACACACACACACACGCGCACACACACACATGCACACGCACAAACACACACACACACACACACACACACACACACACACACACACATCCACATATGCATATAGCTGTTACTACTCGACCAGGGGCCTCATTTATAAACTGTGCGTAGGCACAGAGAAGATACGTACGTCACTTTCTTTGCAGATTTCTGATTTATAAAAACAAACTTGACATTAAAAAAGGGAAATTATTAAGATTATGCACAATGTCAACAAATTCCAAGTCCATCCTGATTAAATAAATGAAAATTCCATGCGGTTTATTTTACCCATAGGTTTATAAATTAGGTCATTTTCCACAAAATGTAATTTTTTTTTTTTTTTTGTGCGTATGTATTATTTAGGTATGAAATCCACGCAAATTTTTATAAATAAGGCCATTGGTGTAAATATGCACACACGTACCTCTAGAGGGCAGGACCCGGCTTCAGCTCCTTGCAGTTGAACATTACAGTAGAAATCAGCAGAGGTGGACAGTCCAGGGGTTAAAGAGTATAAATCCTGCCATGTCTTATTTCTAGCCATTAAATCACTTACTGTTCCCACCTCCTGTGTGCAGAATTGAGTTAATTAGCAACTCATTGCTAATTGTGGAGGAGCACTTTTCTAAACATACTTGCACAGATTTTTAACCTGTAATACATGGATTTTTACATGGATATGTCTTTCCTAATTTAGGTAACCAGCCATGTAAAAGAATTTCGCACACTTGGCTCAGCGTATAATCTGTTTGTGTACAAAACCATAGATGAACATAAGACCACTTTATTATTTAGCGTGAAATGCCATGGATGCCGCAAGACACAGCACCTATCTCTCTCTCTCCATCACTCTCTCTCTCTCGGTCTATATTTGTCTTTCTCCATCTCTTAATCTCTCTCACTCATTCACAGCCCTCCTTCTCTCTGTCTTCCGCTTTCCCTGTCAGTCTCCCTCTCTCTCTCTCTCTCTCTCTCTCTCTCACCATCTCTCTCTCATACACACAATCACCATTTCCCTCTCTCTCTCTCTCTCTCTCGCTCTTACAGTGGCCCCCAATCTCACCCAAAGCCATTCCAAGGTCCAGTGTCTGCAGACTTTGAACACGCGCACACACACACACACACACACACACACACACACACATACACACACAGAGGCACTCAGGGCAAATTCTGAAGAGCTCAGCTTCCTGATAAAACAGTGGAAACTCAGGGTCAGCCAGTGGCAGTAGAGCAGGAACTGCAGACACTGAAGCGTTTACTGCACTACCAAGAACCTCAGAGCTGATGTTTCAGAAATACTCAGAGGTATATAATCCAGAAGGTTCAGAAGGTAAAATTTTTTCTGACTACTTGGATCTGCTCATTAGCACTATTCAGTCAGAAGGTAGAACTGATCAACTAAATGAGATATCTTAGGTAATGGGTGAAAGAAATGCATGGCAGGGTATTACTTTCCCTGGGTTTTATCCCTGGACAGAATCTATCAGACTAGGCTCAGCAGAAAGGCTAATCAATACACTGAATGCTTTCCTGAAGGGACGACAGGAGTGGCAAGAAACCCATTTGGGTTAAGATGGTTTCAAGCATCGGGAGGGACCGCATCATCAATCATTTACCGCGAAAGAGGAGCCCTTCGGCCTTAACAATTGCCTTCGACTTGCTTTGCTAGCCTTCCCGCTAATGTACCTTTCATCGACAGAGTAATATCAATATAACAGCGGACCAGTCGGCGTCTGGGAAATGGGCTCGGCCTTATTGCTTTGGAAGAAGTTTTGCACGTACGCTTCTGCTCAGGGGTAATGCAGGGTTCTTTAAGGTGAGCGGCGAAGTAATCCATTTTGTGCATCTTTGCCTTATTCAGACCAGTAGAAAGCGGAGAGGCAAATGGGGAAAAGGCAACATATGATGAATGGTTTTCATTTCAGTCCAGAGTCTGAGCACAGATGGGGGATATTTTAGACATTACCACTTTGGGCAAAGACTGCGTGTATAACCCAGAATGAGCAGCTCACGGGTTATCAACTAATGTGTTTCTTTGTGACTCTAAAGATTTTTGGTTGAAGCCCCACCATAGCTAAATAAGATGGCGCGCCCCTGAACAAGACCCCAAACTGCACATTGCTCCTAGGGGGAATGGTTCCTGCTTTGTCAAAATCACCTGCAAGTCTACTTGAATATAAGCAACAGCTAAATAACTTTCGTCTAACATAACACAGTATTATCTGCACCTATACCAGGGTCATCTGTAACCGACAGAATGGTAGGTCGTTAGGAACAAGGTTGATAATTCCCAGATTGCAAGCACCTCCGCCCCGGATCTGCCCCGGCTCAGAGCCGGATCAGCTGGAGTCGGCACAGAGCCGGGGCAGATCCGGAGCAGAGGTGCCTGCTATCTGGGTTACAGTGCTACTTCAGACGTGTTTCCACTACGCATTTTTGTAATCTGTATGGACCAGTACCTAACCATAGTTCTGATCTGTTTCCACCACAGACTGTACTCATAAAATGAAGCAGGGTTGTTACCGCATGATAATACCCGCGTCAACCAATGTTCTTCATCGAGCAAGAGTCACTATTCTCTCTTGACCAATCAACAGACTGCAGTGTTTCTAGCTCCACCTTTGAGTATCAGATCAGCCTGCCTCGTACCTCAACAGAGAAGAAACAAAAAATGGGATGGATTGGAGTAGTGCTTTTGGTACCATCCACAACTTCTGACAAAGGAAACGCAAAAAAATCCGTTCTACTGTGAAACGAGCTGAACTGAACTGAACTGAACCGAACAGCTGGGTGGAAACAAAGCTTTAGGCTATAACAGTTCACACTGCAACACTGACCTTTTTCAAGTTTTACTTCCTGTTTTCCAAGAGTCAAACGTTTTTCGTCAGCAGCAGAAACTAATCACCGGAAGGTTCTTCAGTACGGCAGAGGGCAGAATCCTATTGGCTGACAATCCCTTCTTTCCTTCAAAAACCTTTTAATCTGTTTATTAGCTCCCTTATCACAACTTAGCCTCTTCCCTCCGAACACCCAGAGGGGCCCAAGGTCTCGGTGATTACGCGGCCCTGTTCCGCGTCAGCACTGCTGGACTGAAGAGCAGCTCTCCTTGCACTGATGTGGATAATAGCTATCGGGGGCGTTGATGAACTGCGGCTAGCGAGTGTATCTATAACCATACAGGATAAACCTGCCCTTGAGTGAGCGCTACAGTAAACCGACACATCGGATTACAACACGGATTTTGAAACAGACAAACAGAGCGGAAATGTATTCTTCTGACCGAGCAGAAATAAAGGGGAAGTGGCCGGTGGGCAGAAAGCATTGCATTCTGGGACACACGGAAGCAGGCACAGACACACACTTGGAAACTTGCAAGCTTGGACAAACACTCACATACTAACAGACACACACACACACACACACACACACACACACACACACACACACACACTCAGTGTTGCAAAACACAGAGTAACTGTTATGAGCATCAGCAAACACTGACACGTTCTCACGGTGAAAACTCACAGATATACAGAGTGAGAGAGATGTACTCTCACACACCAGCACACAGCATCAAAGAGGGACTCCCACTATAATTTCTGGAATGGAGGGGTGGTCACATGATGTAGAGTGGGGAGGGGGTGTTGTGGAGGAGGGCGTGACAGGGAACACGGAGAGGTAATACAGACGCATGCCACTCTAGGCATAGCTGTAGAGTTACTTCGCATTACATTTAGCTGATATTTTTATCCAAAGAAACTTACTTAGATTAAGTACCCGGCACCCGTCTACTCTTCTTTCAGACAGGCATTTTACAATTTATACAAGTTCAGCCGGGCAAAAATCAAATCAGACGGTCATTCCACATCACCATTATTTAGCTTGCAGAGACATTACCGCTGTTTAGATGCAGAAGCACTTCACATTAACATTATTTAGCTGCAGAACCACTTTGCATTACTGCCATTTAGCTGTAGAATCACTTCAGATTACAGCTATTTAGTTGTAAATTCACGTCACATTACAGTTATTTAGCTGTAGAGTCACTTCACATTACTGTTATTTAACTGGGGCTGCTTCTCATTACCGTAATTTACTTGTCGCATCACTTCACATTACCATGATGTAGAGTCATTTTACATTACTTTTATTTAGTTGCGGAGTCACTTTACATGACTGTTATTTAGTTGCGCGTTATTTAGCTGACATTTTTTTCCTGAGCAACTTAAGTAGATTAAATTAAACCAAACAGAATCCCCCCAGGGGACGATGTGGGGTTACGGGGCCTTGTTAGAGGGCCCAACAGCTGCAATGATCTTATTGAGGCTACATTACAGCTTGAGTGACCAACCATCTGAATCCCAGTCAAACAATCCCAGTCGCCTGTGGGCAAGTGATCTTCACTCCTGGTGCAGGAGAGCCATAACGTCCGGCTGGTTTTTGATTTTGCCTTGTCATAAAGTATCAACTCAGACTCAGGTAACCAGGTGAAATGAGTTACCTGTATAGTAGCCGGCTTTAATTAGTCAACTAAGTGCTGAGTAACACCAATCAAAAAGACACTATCATTAACTCCAGGATAAGCTGTTTGTGAATTAGGGACCAGTCATCATGCCAAGATCGTATTTATCTCACTGCCTGTGGTCGTGCTAATGGCAAATCGATTGAATGATTGATTGATTGATTGATTAGTGAGCGACGCTCGAGTGTCATCACAACACTCCTATGTCTCATCTCAACACTTTCTAAGCTTAACTTATCCAGGAGTAAAAACCAGCACATACTGCTGCCCAACAGGACCAGTGCTGAAGATCCCTGCTCTAATCTAGGCTTCAGACCAAACTCCATTCAGTACAGCGGTGGTCTCCAACCCTGTTCCAGGAGAGCGCCCATCCTGAAGGTTTTAATTCCAACCAAAGCAGAGCACACCTCATTTCCCAGTAAGAGATTTTGATGAGCAGCTAATTAGCCGAATCAAGTTTGCTGATTTAGGGTTGGGTTGAAAACCAACAAGATCACAGCTCTCCAGGAACTGGGTTAGAGACCACTGCAGTAGAAGAACACAGCCTGAGATTCAAAACCAAGCAGCAGTTGATGAACCCAACCCCACTAACACTGTTATGAACTGAATGAATTCAACAGTTAAATTAACGCATTGTTTCCCGGTTATTTTAACTGTAACTGGAGTCCTGCGCACATTTAACGGTGGTTTACACTTCACATACACGGAACTCTGTTGTAAACTTATTGTAAAATTACAGTTAAAATAACTGGCAAAAAAGGTGCAAATTTATAACAGTGTATCTCTAGGACACCCAGACAAACAGCTCATTCAAAACACTAATTTTCCCCTCCTTCCCTGGCTCCTGAGCCCTGCTCATCATGGGAAGCCAGGAAACAAGCCTGGAAAAGAATATGTAGAGGAGTGAATAGAATAAAACAGAATAAAGGACATGTCTCTACTGCTCCAAATATCTCTTTAAAGTCACCGGCACGCCAGATGTACACTAGATGGGGGAGGCTGATGATTAACAAATCGGCCATACATTCCGGAAAACGACTCCCGCAACGGAAGTATTCCTCCCTCAGGATATCTTCGGGAAACTAATTACTCCTGACTCCTAACTCCTTGAAGGAGCATTCAACAGACTTGAATCTCCCAACAGTGAAGCCGGACGTCGAACGATTCGCTAGTCGAGAAAAAACTAGCTGCCAGGAAAGGAAAGAGGCGAAAACAAGCAATTGAGACAGGTCCGTTTCCTCATCCTCAGACTACAGAGTCAGCCCTGTTCTTCTGGTGATGGTCCATGGCTAGACATCAGACACAAATCCCTTTTCAAAGATGGATGACGAAACAGGAAGTCATACAGGAAGGAGGCATCATTAGGCTCATCAACCCGTTAACTCAGGATCTAACACTGGCACGGCAACAGCAACCGCGTCATCACAGCCTGACACCTGTATCCACACCCTTGTTTCTCGAAAGAGGTCTTCCCGGCAGCAATTACGAGCAGCTCTGTACGACGTTGGCGAAAAATGTACTCCGTCAAGCGCAATTTGATGTATTATCAAATTTAATGGCAGTTACCGGCAACGGGGGGACAAAAACAGGAGGGCAGCAGTAAAATCAGCATTCTCAGCCGCCCAGAGAAGTGCCGCTTTACGATGAAACAGAATTTTTTTTTTTTTTTTCGCATGCACTATGCCTCAAAAACGAATCCAGCACAACCGATGGGAGAATACATGCCTGAAAATGAGAGGAGACCTTGACATCAAGATGACACCATACATACACTTAAAACTTTAACAACGTGCTAGCTCACAGCATAGCTGCTAAACCCACGGCAAGAGAAGGCTTGGGTTTTAACATTCAAAGCAGGAACGTGCCAATCTGACATTTTCAGTCCCGATACCGATACCAATACCTGGGCTTTGGGTACCGGTCAATGCCAAATTCTAATTTGATAGAAATGTTTAATTAACAAGCTATATGCCTCACTGTTTGGAGGAGACCGGATCATTATTTTATGTGTAAGGATACATTTCCTAATTACTAAATATGTCAATATAAATGAAGACCACAATAGAAAAATGATCAGTCACATTTTCACGTTGTGGAGAAATGATGAATTAAAAATTCAAAACGATCTTAGACACAAAGCACTGAAAAAATATGCAAAACAAATTAAATATATACAACCCCAATTCCGAAAAAGTTGGGACAAAGTGTAAATTGTGAATAAAATCAAAATGCAATGACTTTCAAATCACACCAGCCAGTATTTTATTCACAATAGAACAGAGATAACATAGCAAATGTTGAAACTGAGAAATTTTACAATTTTATCCACAAAATGAGCTCATTTCAAATTTGATGGCTGCTACCGGTCTCAAAAAAGTTGGGACAGGGGCCTGTTTACCATGGTGTAGCATCCCCTCTTCTTTTTAACACAGAGTGGAGACGTCTGGGCATTGAGGAGACAAGTTTCTTGAGTTTAGCCATTGGAATTTGATCCCACTCTTGTTTAATACAGGCTTCCAGCTGCTGGAGAGTTTTGGGTCTCCTTTGACGGACTTTTTGTTTAATTATGCGCAAAATGTTCTCAATCGGTGAAAGATCAGGACTGCAGGCAGGCCAGTTCAGCACACGGACTCTTCTACTACGAAGCTATGCTGTTGTAATGGCTACAGTATGTGGTTTTGCATTGACCTGCTGAAATACACAAGGCCTTCCCTGGAATAGATGTCATTTGGAGGGGAGCATATGTTGCTCTAAAACCTTTATATACCTTTCAGCATTCATGGTGCTTTTTAAAACATGAAAGTGTCCCACACCATATGAACTAATGCATCCCCATACCATGAGAGATGCTGGCTTTTGAACTGAACGCTGATAACAGGAGGGGTGGTCTTTCTCCTCTTTAGCCCGGAGGACACAACGCCCATGATTTCCAACAAGAATGTCAAATTTGGACTCGTCTGACCACAGGACACTTTACCACTTTGCTACAGTCCATTTTAAATGAGCCTTGGCCCATAGAACATGGCGGCGCTTCTGGATCATGCTCAACAATGGCTTCCTTTTCGCATGATAGAGTTTTAGGAGGCATCTGAGGATGGTATAGCAGACTGTGTTTATAGACAGTGGCTTCTTGAAGTATTCCTGAGCCCATTTAGTAATGTCAATGGCAGAATCATGCCGGTGAGTGATGCAGTGGCGTCTGAGGGCTCGAAGATCACGGGCATCCAATAAAGGTCTTTGGCCTTGTCCCTTACACACAAAGATTTTCCCAGTTTCTCTGAATCTTTTGATGATGTTATGCACTGTTGATGATGAGACCTTCAAAGCCTTTGCAATTTGATGTTGAGGAACATTGTTTTTAAAGTATTCCACTATTTTTTTTTATGCAAGCCTTCACAGGTTGAAGAACCTCTGGCCATCTTTACTTCTGAGAGACTCAGTCTCTCTAAGACATCCCTTTTAGAGCCAATCATATTACACACCTGATGCCAGTTAACTTAATTACTTGCTAAATGTTCTTTCAGCTGATTCTCTTATGTATTAATTGCTTTTTCAGCCCGTTTTTTGCCTGTGTCCCAACTTTTTTGAGACCTGTTGCAGCCAGAAAATTTGAAAGAAGCTCATTTTTGTGGATAAAAATGTTAAACGTCTCAGTTTCAACATTTGAAATGTTATCCATGTTCTACTGTAAATAACATATTGGCTCATGTGATCTGAAAGTCATTGCATTTTGATTTTATTCACAATTTACACTTTGTCCCAACTATTTCTGAATAGGGGTTGTAAAATATTATAACAATATATAACATATAAAATATACAAAAATACAAATTTTGGACTCTGACCATTTTTCCTTTGTGGTTTGTACTGAGCTGTTGTTTATTAAACTAAGGTACTTGGCACCAGATCGGACTATTGTTGCTGAAATTTGATCCAGCTATTTGACTCAGTATTCGACCAATATCTGATATCAGTATCGGTATCAGTCTAATTATACCTCTGCCAGGAGGTAAAATATTTTCACTGGCATTTGTTTGATTGTTTGGTTATTTATTCATCGGTTAATGGGATATCTCAATTCGCTATCGAGGGCTGTCAATGAAACTTTGTTTGTGGATAGATGCTGTGCTTAGGAGGAAGTGAATAAATTTTTGGAGAAGATCCAACTCATATTCTTGATCCAGGATTGGAAAGAATTTCAGCGTGCATAAAGACAGCACTGTCCAGCACCGGTGCCAATCGAAAACGTTATCCTGGCCATTAATGTGACACTATCTCCCACACCAGCCATGAAATTACTTCTTTGTACATACACTTTAGGCTAGGATTAATCCGAATCCAACCTCCTCCGCCAGCGAATTTCAAAACGATGCAGGCAATGCACTTCCTGAGAGCCCACTAGTTCAAAGAGAATTTGGGGTTTGTTATGCTTTGCAGACTAACAGAGTTCAGGACAGAACATTTCCCAGCTGAGTCAACACAAGTAGAGGGCCACACCACTAAAAACAAACCTTTCCCAGGAATATTTTCACATCACATATGAAGAAACATTAAATAAACTCTTCCTGAAAGTAAAGTAAAATATTTCCCAACAGACAGCTTGAACGAGAACAGACGTGTTGAATGATGACAGTGAGGTAGGCTGAATCATAATCAGCCCAGATCCTGATGAAGGCCGTGGCCCTGTACTCACCAGGACAGAGTGCATGCCCATGTAGACCCGACTGACACACACCAGGAGACTCCAGGACAGGGCCAGGCCCAGGCCAAAGATGAAGGAATACTGCAAGGGAGAGAGAGAGAGAGAAAGAGAGAGAGAGAGAGAGAGAGAGAGAGGGAAACAGCATAGAAACCCAGTGTAAAAGATGTATTATGGATGTATTGTGGACATAAAAGATGTATTATGGTTTTAGATGTTAATCTTCCAGATTTATTATTTGTATTTTGGTCTTTGTTGTGTGTGCATTGTACTGCAATCTCCAGTGGCTTTTTTATCTGGTCCCTGTACTCACCACACAGCCAAAATTATCTAGACACAGCTTGATCTGGGGCTTTTTTCATTGTTCAGGCATGGCCACTGGGTTCCACTAAAGGACTCACAGTTCCATCTTGACAATAGGGGAATTCCAGATGATTGTATGCACCCACCAATTATGGAAAGGCCCTTTCATAGTTTGTTTGAATCTTGAAGAACTTAACTGGCCTGATTGGACCTTTGACCTCAACTCCACCAAACATCCCAAGGACAACAGAAAAGCTGACTCAGAGCCCATACTAATGAGTAAACATCAGTGCTCAACCTCACTAATGCTTTTATGGCTGCAGTGGACACATATCCCTGCAGCAATGTCCTAACATCTAGAGAAAAACCTTTCCATAAGAGAAAAGGTTGTTCTGGCCACAAATGGGTTTGAATCACGTCCTCATAAGTGCTCTTGATTTTGAATTTTGCAATGTGACGTTGCAGGTGACTGTTCCAGGTAGGTTTGGCTTAAATATGTGCCATTCATTCAACCGAGCAAGTTTCATCACACGTAGCGCAAAATTGCATAAACACCATGTGAAAGGTAAAATGAGTATTGTAAAAAAAAAAACACTTTATCCAAAAAAATCAGCATTGCAATTTGGAAAGTGAAATTTTGTACGGATTTTCAGGACTTTGACGACTAGTCAGGAGTTATGACATTGTTTTTCAGCTTGAACGCTTGAATGAATCGCGATCGTTGTGTCAAGGCCTCTGCGGCATCGTCAGTGCTCACGGCTCAGCCATTAAAAGTGATGCTCCATGCTACACGCTAACCGTGTGATGACAATTAATAGAATTCAATGGACCGAAGCTAAAAAAGCTAATTAGCACTTAGTCCACAGCCTTGTATTCATTGCCGTTTCAAGGCTACCATGTAGAAGGGAGTGTCGCTTTAATGATACACTACCTACACGTTATGACAAGAAATGAGGTTAATCTCTCTGCCTGCTCAACAGAATGCACAACAGGATACAACGCAACAGATGGTTAGATCAGGGCATCATTCTTCCCTTGATCCTACGCTGGATTATAATTCTTTTATTTTTAAGCCGGATCCTTCTTCCTGTGTGTAAACCCATCTCATTGACACCGCTTCCTCCGCCAGTGTCGGAGAGCTCTCCTCTTACGCACGCTACCATTTGCTGCCTTTCTGAACTGATCAACAAATCAGAGACAGTCAAGTAAAGCATTGCTAACATTCACTCCTTTTCGAGAAAAATATGAATTTCACACCCTGGCTCTGGAGAGCTGAAGCAAAGAAAAACAGGAAGTTGCAGGAAGTGAGTGAAGAACAATGTGGGAAACATCTGTTGAGCCGAGCCAGTACGGCCGCACAGAATGAGTTAGCCATTACTGCAGGCCAGGGGCATTCATCCTTATACAGAAAGCGCAGGTGTCGGTGCAGGCTTTGGCTGTGTTTGAATAGTCAAAAAAATATGTCCTCTCTTCCAATTCCTCATGCACTGCTGAATTCAAACTCATGGAACCTCAGTCCTATTTCAAATTCTAGCGAAGACACCAAGGTTTCCAACGATCCCAAATATGTCCAGGTGAATTACAGGGAAATGTGTATAAAATGATATTCAAGATGTAGATATTTTCCATTTGAAGTAATGCTGTGGCCATAAAAACATGGCATCCTGGTTTTAAATATTTCTCTCAATATAAGTGTGATGAAGCTTCAGTGAAGCGCCACAACCGGCAGGTACAGAATATTTATGTGACATTGTCCTGCAATATGAAAAAAAAACATTTAATGTTGTATCCACCTAAGGAAAACTTTACTGAAAAGAGACTCAGAGATTAAGGACAGGCATAGAGGAGAATTTAAAAGGACTTAAGAAAAGACTATCGTGGTGCTAAGACAACCTGACTGGACTTACACTAAGCGATGTCATCTCGTTTGTTTTCGTGAACAACCGGATTGATGGTGCGCCACTTTATAAATTGGTGCTGCGAGGAATTTTGGGACGGTGTTATCTCCTTTCTTTTTGTTAAGGCTAGTTCAGTGTATCAACACATTTTGCTATCACGCACACACACACACACACACACACACACACGCACAAACAGACTCACAAGGTATAAACAATACCAGCACACACAGTCGAGGCTGGTAACAGATCGGCACAGACGGAGACAGATGAATGAAAATATGCATTGAGTGCATGTTACATGGTGGGAGATGAATTACTACCTACTGATTTTGACTGCGTTTGAGCTGTTGATTTACACTGAAAATGGGGTCTGTTTGACCTATGATGCAGCCAACCTAAAGAGGGAACCCCTGACACAAGCGCTCATCACGCTGAACAAAGGTGCATGAGGTAAAATGGACAAGCCATGAGCTTGGAGATAAGATAGCACATCATAACTCTCACTGAAGGGCTGCTTTTTCAACTGGAAGTTCTGGTTTGCACCACTAAAGACCGGTCCTGTTATCAGTAACCTAATGCCTATCTGAGGTCAGGCACGCACGATAAACAAACTTGAGGCCCTGCTCTAAAGGAAGCGTATAATAGACTGCTAGTTATCCTACTGATTGCCCCTCTCTTCTCAGGACCCATATCAACATAAGCCAAGAGTTGCACGTGAAGCCCTTGCCTTCTACAAGACTATGTCTAACACAAAGATGTTAAGAGGGCCTTCGGGAAACACACCTTTTACCGTGTGATTGTTCTCAAGCAGTTCCTGGTTAAGTTTGCCTGATTAGCAATCAAACCGTTTATTTACTGTATAATCAGGACCAATATATGGCCTATAATGAATAAGAAATGATAATGACATAGTGGTTGCCGATTGGCTTCATTTATATAATGGATGCGATGTTATAAGTATGGCAATAATCAAAATAGGTGAAAAAATCAAAAACTTTCACTCACATCCATCTCTCGTTGAAACATTTTTCCAGCAGCGATCTTTGGAAAAATGATAGCTCAGAACCCCTTCTTGACACTTTGAATGCCTGCTCATACCAGCAATACAGCACATTTTCAGTAACTCTATCTTACTGAAAGATGTGTTAAAACTTAACTGATTGGATTTTTCCAGCGTAGCATACCTCAAACGCGTGTTAGAGACGGCTCAATCAGGTTGAGTAAAGTTCAACACATCATTCAATTAGATACATTAACAGAAAATGTGCACTATTAACCCTTAAAGTGCATGATTTGTTTCTCATCCTTTCCCTCCAAATGTTCATCATTCATTATTTAATTGACAAATGACCTTCAGAAGGGCTCATAGGCACCTGTGAACCCTTCAGAAGGTCATTTTAAACTAATTTGCCCTCTAAAAATGGACAAAATTGTTGACCTTTTAAAGGCTGAAATCTGAAATTTTGCTTCTTGTATTTTGTGCTTTGCCTGACTATACCAGTGATTAGCACTTTAAGGGTTAAAAGGTGTTAAAGGGTGAAGTCATTTCCTTCACAATCACACACAGGCAGTGCGGAGAGCCTGAAAAAATTTAGTAGGGCATCAAGCGATTTTTGGCCACAGAATGGGGCAATATACAATGCTGCAGCAGCGATCGAGACTTATCAGTGGCCTCATGGGGTCATAAGGTGGCCTTATCTTCATGCTGATGATGGGGGAGGAGAACTAGGCCCTCACCTCAATCTTGGGATGAGCCAGAGGTTCACCTGAAGCCAAAGTTCACAAGCAACCTCTTCTTGGCGCTGCTGAGATTATATTACATTACACACAACTGATTCCTCTGTGCAAAGTGACTTGTAGCTGATTCACCAAAGCAGAGGCCAATCATGGAGCAAGACGGGGGGGTTAAGGGCCCATCGCACGAACTGATCTTGTGACTGTAATGGGGCGAGAACCACCAACCCTCCGGGACTCAGTCAAGGGCCTCAGCTGCAAAACGGCGCTCTTTGAATGTTATTTAGGTACTCAGTCCATATTCTTTGTGCAACTTTCGGCAATAGCTGGAAAAATCTCTGGCTTTGTGCGTTATCAAATAATAGTATGTGGTGGGGAAGTTGCATTCATCTAGACCTATTTAAAACAAGGTAGACGTCAACGGAAAACATTGATTGTTTTGCCTCCACCTGCCATAGCTTCAAAAGCCCTAAAAGTTGATCTTCAGTCCCTGAATACAGCAGAATGACCTTGACCTTTGAGCTAATTACCTCTGCAAATCAATCAGTTCACCTATTCTCCACGGGGAATTACCGTGTGATTTGGTCAAAATCTGTCTACTTCTTCAGTAGATATCGCACACACCATGTATGTGTGTATGGACAGACAACCGGAAAACAAAGAAGCATATATTACTGGCCTTATACTACAGCCTAAGGTGATCGGATCAACCTCAAATTCCTGAATTTTAACTTCCGAGTCATTCACATATCCTCAGATTAATCAAAATCAGGCTTGAAAATAAATAACAAAAAATCCACAGTTTACTGTTTAAAATTTTCTGTAAGTTCTGCTCCATTCTTTCTTGAGTGGAGAACATATCAGTTCAGCTGCTGCGCTCCGCTTATTTTGGCAGGGTGTACCCAAGGTTCAGTTTTCGGTCCATTGTTGTTGTTCTCCAGTGCGAATTCCCTCGCAGTGGCCCTCATTTATCAAATTTGCATAGGATCTGGTGTAGATTCTGGTGTAAATATCAGCATTCTCCAGGTGTCACGTCTGATTTACTAAAAGTGTGTACGTCACTGATTTTGGTGTAGAACTGGCATGGCGTTGATAAATCTGGCGGCTGAAACCATCGTAATTTACATGACACGCCCCTATAAATTCATGCTCCGGGAGGCATAGTCCTGCCCACTTTACGACGTGGACTCTCGAAAGACGGCAAAGAAGAAAGAACTTCACTGAGGAGGAAATATCATCGGCTTGCTGATAAAACCTCGTATCTACAATTTGATAAGAAACAAAAACTCGTATGTCCACGATAATAACATAAACATTGCACAATACAAAATTTTATTGATTGGATACATTCTTGGAGGAAAAATGGTCATCCTACCCGAACACAGCTCAACTGCATTCTTACATGCAAAAGTAAACTTTTTTTTTTTTTTTTGCTCTCCTGTAAAGTTTATCATTTTGAGGATACGAGGTTTTATCAGCAGGCCAACGATATAAATTATCACGTCCGAGATGGAGAAAAACAAAATAATTTTATTTGGAAGCCTTAAGAGTGGTATAAAGGGAGCCCAGAAGGCTGCAGTTTGGAAAACTATTGCTGCTGCAGTAAACATCGTTGGGGTGGAAAACCGGAGTGCAGCAGAGGTTTGATTTAATTCATTAATAAATCGAAGTGACTATTCACACTTATTTAAGCGCATCCAAGCACAAAAATTGACCGAAATTCTCGTCAGAGGCACGTATTAGTGTGGCCAAGATGCACATTTCTCCATTGCCCACTTATTTTAAGTGTGTCCAAAGCTAAAAAATTTTTCTTGGCCAAACTTATTTTAAGCGGCACTTTTTAAGTGGCACTGGAATGGTCATCAACTGGCGCACTTATAAGTGTGGTCAAGAAAAAAATTCAGCATTGGCCACACGCATAAGTGCGAATAACATCGGCTGTAATGAATTCAATTTATAGATCCATGATATTTCATGTTATATAGCCTACATAACTGACAATCCAAATGCTTTACATGTAGGTTAAAAAAAGTGGTCCGATTTTAAGATCGCCACCAAAAAACGGGTTGCGGCATTCAGGCGCAGCAGCGCACGGACCGGTGGAGGCCAGCCAAACTCGAACCTCCAGCTGTCACCGTTCGAGGAGCGCGTGGCAGCAGGGCTCCCCCTCCATCGTGGGAATGCGAGGCGGTGGGGACACGGATGAGTCCCCGCCGCCTCAATCGGAGCTGCATGAGGGTAATTGTTAAAATACAGTCTGCAGGGATCACTCTTCATTGTACTTTTATCAGTGTTACTCCGAGACATTTTATTGGGTGCCACACAAAACGAGCAGCCACTCGTCACTTTCCCGGAGGAGATCTTCTCTGTGCCGAAAGTTCCTCTCACTTCGGACAGAAGCTTATTCCTCTAAAAATAGAAGATCTTCCATTGTCAAAATGTGATCACGGTCAAAATGTCCGTAGACATATATATACTGAGCAACAAAAGAAACGCAAGTTAGCTAGTTATTTAATGTACTCTCATGGTTACTCAGTCGAAGTGACCGCAAAATAAAGAAAAGTTTGACGAAACGAGTGTAAATGTGCTTGCGCTAGTAATAAATTTGATTTTCTAAAATACTTACGCACAAACTTATTTTCCAGTCTGCCTTTAATTAACTTACGATTCTTTTGTTGTTCAGTATATATCTGACTGGATGAGCATGTGACACACTGCATATCTGCCAGCCGCGCACTGCGCTTAATCAAATTGATTGTAATTGTCAGCCGTCTGGCCTGACAAGCAGGTTGTCTCAAAATGTAAGTTTAATTAATTTCTCAATACAGGTGTCTTATTTATTCATTCATTCATTTATTAATTTAGCCAATTTATCTATTTAGCCTATTTATTCATTTTACTAATAAGAGCAACAACAGCATGACGTCCGCATCGCTGCATATAGGTTATATTACTCATTTTGACAGCTGCACTCGTTCTTGCATGTTGTTTGCTGGTTTCAAATCTGCGTACACCCGGTCAGACCTGGCGTGAGAATTTTGCGGACCGTTCGCTCACGTTCAGATTGATAAATGTCGATCCTTGCGGGAGTTTTGGTGTACACCCATTTTTTTGGCGTACGCACATTTGATAAATGAGGGCCATTGTCACACATGATTCAACATTACAGCCAAACCATTCTCTTATTTATTTCTACCCAATCACAGACCTCTCTCTTAGTCACTGCAAACCAGTGAGTTGTATTAGGGGCCTGTATTGGAAGCTTAACTTCTTCCCAGCCCTGTTGAGGGCCTCACTCATTTCCAAGGGATTATGCTTATGCTACCGGATCCCTGTTTTCCATAGACCACCTATGATCTGACCCGGTCAGATATATCCCTAACCCACAGTAAATTCCTTTCACATGAGTATTTTTATCAAAACAGAACTTCTCTATCTGAACATCTTCGTGTTTCTAACAAGCATGTTGGGGCACTGATTTTTGCGCACTGCAGTGTCCTTCCAATTCAGTGAATTGATTTGAGGGGAAAAATCTGTAAATGTTTAATGTTCAGCAATAAAAAAATAATAAAAATAATACATTGATAGAAAAGGACCCCTTTACATGTTCCTTACACTGGATATTTCCGAGCTCGGTTTGACACAACCAATCCCAAACCCTCCACTCCACCCCAAGCAGAGCACACAACCAGGAATCACATTTTTCCAGAACACCCAAAAAACTACGAAGCTCTGTGTCCACACCCGGGAGGCCCTTAGCTACACGCTCTGGCCAGCATCTGATCCAGCCTCTGGAAAAGCCACACACGCTGTATTTGCATAACGTCAGACTAGACGAAAATTATGCAGAAGAGGTATTTGACCAATCCAAATCAGAGAGCTTGAAAGACGCCCTCCCTTTCTAGCTACGGTGGCACCATTTTTGTTCATCTTGCCTGCCGCTGAAAGCATGCGGTCATAAAAGTCAAAACCCCTGGTACTGCATGGTCCAAGTGACTGCATGCGCATTTAGACCGATAGGATCAGTACAAGGCCACTGTGACAGCAACACAATTAAAAAAGAAATCATATTAAACGAGATGCTTTTCCAGGACCAGGGGCAAACCAAGCACCGTTTACATATTAGGGTGACATCATCGACGCATCAAAACAAATGAGAAAAACCGTGCAGACCCGCCTAAATCAATACCTCAATACCCCAATACGCTTCAAGGGGAATAGGTTACGAGGTCTAATTTCGCTGCTTGGGCAATAACTCACTTCTTAAACACTGACATGTATTTTTGGATCAGAATTCATGGAGGTGGACGGAGATTCCTCTGCAGTGATTTATAATTTTCATCACAAAAATAGCGTGTACGAGACTCCTGAGAGAAAAAAAAAAAAAGAAAAGATTGCTTGGTAGCATATTCAAATCCCCACTTTCAATTATATATCGAACCATAGTTACAAAAATCCGCATTGTCAAGACCGACAAAATAAGTACGTGAAACGTTTCACCTTCATTGTTTGAGGGCAATTATTCGCATAAGCAGCTAATCATGGGGGGGAACCACATAATGAATCATGAATGAAATATGGCAAAGCAATTATCTTGTTCAGGAACATGGCTAAGATGAGATAACATACCTCCCATCGCCCGTAAGTTAACAGGAAGAGCGAAAACGGAACAGCGGTTCCAGACATGGCGTGGGTGGACGGCATGCTGTACTCAGAGTTGTAGAAAACCTCCACTTTGACCACTGGCGGCGAAGCGGGCCTTGTCCAGCGGACGAGGTCTTTGTAGACTGACCCAGAAACAGAACCCAAACCCAGACAACGATGAGTTGCCGACTCACGTAGGCATCAACGTTCCAAATTAAGAAAGGGAAGAAAACGATGAAGAACATCTCATTGCCCAGTTCGGTCCCAAAAGTAAAGAGGTAGAACAGAAACTTATTCTCGATGATAAACTCCTGTCCACCATCGCCTGTCAGAGAGTTTTTGCGCAGTGGCTTCACGACGCTTGAAGTGCCTCCACCCGAGCTTTCACCTTCATTTGAGGGATGGGATAACGTTCCGCTCCCGCTATCATGACAGTCTTCCATGGGTCTCTCGGTTGCATCTTCGCCATCTCTGATGCGGGCGAAGCAAGTGTTTACGTCTTGCCCCTCCGTCTCGCTGGCGCCGGAGATCCGCGCCGCTGTCCCGTTCACCAGGCCGTCAGTGCAGTCATAGTGAGCAGAATTCTCTTCTGCGGTGATTTTTCTTCGCCTGGTACCATCACTCCCGCAACCATCTCCCTCTCCGTTTTCATCCTCATTCGGGCAGTAGTTCGTGCAGCCACCGTTATGAAATCTTTCCAGCTCCCGCACTGATGTTTCACTCGACTTCCGAGGAAATGTCCCTCTCACGCCGCAAAACTGTTGAAATTTAGCCACAAGGTGCGGATCTTGCAGTTTCTTGCAAAGCTGTATGAAATCTGTTTTCACGTCTTTTGCCATCCTGACTTCTTAAATTCCTGGTTAATCACGACGAGAAAATGTCTCGCACGGTGACCGTGCAAGAAAACTACGCACGCAGAAGAGCTACAAGGGACATATGACTCGCTTGCTGACAGTTTCCTGAGGAGCTTGCAGGGGTAAATACATCAAATCGACGTACAAATGAACAGAATTAAAGTCAAACCACACCTTCTGGTTAGGAAGCCAATAAGGAGAGGTCTGGTTTCGAGACCAAAGGCGAGGATAAACACTTGCTCCCGTTATCCCAGTGTCGGAAACTCCTGTCACTGACAGCCTGTACAGCAGCGGGAACCGACGCGCAAGCGCACCAAGGATGACGTACCTGCTCCACTGCCCAAGTCTTCCTCCATAATTTAAGGCTATCCAGCAGCATCGATGAGAAACTCTCATACCGTTAGCCTCGTAGCATAATTGCCTAACTCACATATTTGCCAAATAGGGATGTCGGCTGCCTGTTCCTTCGTATTGGCAAAAATGTGTTTTTTCTTTTTTTCTCAAAACCCTAAAAAACCAATGAAATCCGTTCTCTTAATAAATAAAAATGTTAAAACCTTAATTACTGGATATAGATTTCCTGGAAATTGCGGACTTGTGTAAGAAGTTGGTGCGCTGTATGAGCATTAATGAAGGGAATTTAGGGAGCCTACCTATTCAATATTGTATGGATAGTGTCCTAAGTAGCCAGTGGGGTGTTCTATGTATTATCAGACTGTATACAGTGATATACAGTTGCAATCAAAATTATTCAACCCCCGTTGCAAATTAGGTTTACTGGCAAAATTTACAAACTTTCAGCTGTTTGCAATGAACAAATCAAACAAGAACAGCTTAAATGGCTCAACGCAACAAATATTACAAGTGGCTTCTCCAAATTCAATACAAAATGCCACTTTTAATGACTACTGCAGGCTCAAAATTATTCAACCCCTTCATGACAAGCATCTTTAATACTTAGTAGAGCACCCTTTTGCTGCTTTGACCTGCTAGAGATGTGATGCATAGGCAGACAACAGCTTCTGGCAGCATTCCCATGGAATCTTAGCCCAGTCCTCATGGACAATGGCCTCCAGTTCACTAATATTCTAGGGTTTGCATGCTGCAACTGTCTTCTTCAAATCCTACCAGAGATTTTTATGGGGTTCAAGTGAGGCGACTGTGATGGGCACTCTAGAATCTTCCCAGACTTCTTCTGAAACCAAGCCTTGGTGGATGTTGAGGTATGCTTAGGATCATTGTCCTCTTGGAAGGTCCAATGATGCCCAAGCGTCAGCTTCCATACAGACGGCATGACATTTTCTCCTTGAATATCGTGCTACTTGACTGAATCCATCTCGCCCTCCACACTTTGCAGATTTCCAGTGCCAGAGGAAGCTAGGCAGCCGCAGAGCATCAAAATGCCCCCAAAATTATTTACTGTAGGCAGGGTGTACTTTTCAGCATATGCTTCTTTATTTCCTCCTGCAGACATACCACTGATTCATAAGCCCAAAATATTCCAGTTTTGTTTAATCACTCCACAGAACAATATCCCCAAACTTCTGTGGCTTATTTATATGGTTTGAGCATATTGGAACTTGTGCTTTTGGATCAGTCGTGGTGTATGTCTTGGAGGCCTTCAACATTTAGTATGCGCCCTACTGTGCAAACTGAAACCTCAGTGCCTCCTGCCTCCAAGTCTTGCTGCGGGTCTCCTGCAGTCACTCGAGGGTTTTTGACCGCCCATCTCCTCAGGAATCTGGTGACAGCCATTGATAGCTTCCTCTTTCTGCCACATCCTGGTACTGTAGCCACTCTTCCTTTAACTCTGAACTTGCGAACTATGCTTCTAACTGTATATCTACGAAAATTCAGTGCCTGTGCTATCTTTTTGTATCCTCTTCCTTGTTTGTGTCAGGCAATGATCTCTATTAACTTTTTGGACAATTCTTTTGACAGCCATATTTCTAATATGCAATCAAATGTCCCTGTCAACAAACCCCTAGCGAGTGCACGTATTTGATGTGTTCTATCTCAAGCAAGTATGTGAAATTTGCACAGACACATGCGTGCGTGTGCTTCCGTGTTTGAGGTAGCTAATTCTAGGGCCATTGCAGCTGCCATGGACTCATTGCATCGTCCTCAGTATTTTTACATGACAAAAATACTAACAATGTGATATGACAGGGTGGCAACATAATAAATCCTGATTTTATGGCACCTGGTAGCCTAGAAACATGCAGGTTTCGCCTCAGAGAAGAGTCCCATTTTTGCATACTTTTCGTCCCATTTTATCAGATGCATTCAGGGCAAATGGGAAGGGCACTTAAAACCCTTTCCAATAAAAAGTGAAGTGTACTGTGATAATATTTTGATTTGATGTCAAAAAATTGATAAAATGCAACATCTTACAACCATTTTTGGTGTGATAGCCACATTATTCTAGCTGCAGTGCTCTTATGACCAAAAAGAGTAAATCAACATGACACATGGCTTCTTTTGCAAGTTCAGGGACCGGCAATTTTTCAAATCTTTGCTTTGCTCATCCTAGTTTTCTCAGATAAACAGAAGTTATTGTTTCATGAAAGGGACTTTTGTAACAACAGTGCAAAAACATTTTTGGTGTTAGGCTGCTAACATTTAAAGATCCCAAGATGGAAAACCTTATTTGTCCCAGTTTACCTGGTGTCCCAAATTACCTGACTTCACACAACCAATCAAGTGGCTGGATGCGCCCTGGAATAATAAATGTTAGGCTACAAATGTTAGGCTTTTCTTTAAATATATAGATATGGATTACAGGCTCTATTAAATTAATATCCCAAAAATGATACAATCTTCTTTGCTCATATAATTCATGGGAATAACTGGCACATGCAAACACAATGACATGAATAAATTTTTTATTTATTGACTGAGGCCATTGCAGTGAAGAAATGAGTTTGTATGTTGTAACAGGACACATCATTTTCGCAAGGCATGGTGCATTGGGATTCAACCTATGCTGCGCATTTTGTTTCATCAGAAATGTTCCAGTGTAATGGCAGTTGACTTGCTGTGAAGAGTTTAACCTCAACATGACAATGCCAATGAGATTAATATGCTCATGTAAGGCTCCCAATTTACAACATCTGTCATATCCACTTGAGAGAATGAGAAACATATTTTCGGAGAACCTGATTCTAATATGTTGATAGTTGTACCTAATGCTGGCTGTCTCATGAGGGGTAGTGCTGATATACAGAGGTAAACAACAGGTTGGTAAATAAAGGTGTTTAAGTGATAAAATAAGCTCTCTCTGTAACTTCTCCATGATCGGATTGACAACAATATTCGACTCAGTTTTTGAGATAGTCGTGCAGATTTTTTATTATTGTCAACTGTGAGATAAATACAGTTTTTAGATATGTATTACCAAATAGAATGTGCTTTAAACTTTTACATTCACCTTTCTCAGGCGGCGAGTTCTCCACACGGGGGCGCAATTATCAAAGAGTTGTGATTCTCCTCGAGAGCTTGGTATGTTATGCGTCTTTATATGGAGTTTGCATGTTTTCCTCCTCATGTTCGTGTGGGTTCCCACCGTGTACTCCGGTTTCCTCCCGCAGCCCTAAAACATGCACTCCAGGTTACCATGGAAACTTCATACAGGTGCGGGTGTGTCAGAGAATGGTGTGTGATTCCGTGCGATGGATTGGTGGGCTGGCGAAGATGTGCTCCTACCTCTCATCCATTGCATGCTGGGATAGGCATGATCAGTAATTTTTCAGAGCCTCATCGAGGAATCAATCGTTATTCACAAATCTGTTCACGCTATGCTTAAATAGCTTACTCAAACCTGATGAGCATACATACATATTTCCATGCATGTGCACACACACACACACACACACACACACAAACAAACGCACACTCATGCATACACACATGCACAAACACACACACACACACACACACACACACACACACACACACACACAAGTACTTAGAAATTAAAAGCGAAAACAATGAGGTGTTTTTATCAAGTTCTCATGTCCACATTGGCTGCAGTCAAACAGTAATTTCCAACTTCTGCAGCCTTATCAAGGCGAATCATAAAATGTAGTGTTGCTTCAATGTACCAGTGGATAAAAGCAGCAAGCTGGCAGTGTTGGTTAAATTACGTAGGTTATTTTGTTGTTTATTACCTCCGCCAAACGAAGTTGGCAGGAGGTTATGTGAGCGGTGCCGTTTGTCTGTCTGTCTGTTTGTGACCAAGATAACTCAAAAAGTAATGAACGGATATCTCTGAAATTTTGTGGGTGGGTTGCCATCACATCAGGGATGGACACTATTGATTTTTACCGCAATCAGTCAAACAATATGGCCGCTACAGCAGCCATCTTGAAATCCTATGACACGCGATAACTGAACTTTGCTCCCACTCACCAACATTTCGACTGATCTGCCTTGGCGGAGGTTTGCACTCTAGGAGTGCCTCTAGTTTATACTACTGTTATTCTCTTTTGCTATGTTTCCTTTCCTTTTCCCTGCATCTTCCACCTTATTTTCTACCTTTGTTTTTCTTCTTCTCTCCCCCTTTCTGCTTTGTTAGGTCATTGCTTCTTATCACCTTGTTTGTATCCCTGCCCTTCTCAGCTCTCTCCTGCTCCCCTTTCCACCTGCCTTGCATTTCCATCATTACTCCTCTGGTTATTTAAGCCCTCTGTTTTCTCTCTTTTGTTGTGAGTTTGTCTTTTCTGTTACTTACGAGCCTTTTCCTGAGTCCTGATTCCCCATGTATCGTTTCCTTTGTTCCAGCGTATGAGTTTGGATTGCCCTTTCAGTCCCTTTACCTTTGGCTACTACTTTACCACAGTCCTAGATCCAGTTTTTGACTTAGGCTGTCTCATCCTGTTTTTTTCTGCAGTATACTCTGAGAAACTCGACTCATCTCTGTGCTTGAGTTCTGAGCACACATCCTGTCAAAACCTGTCTAAACAAAGTTTGCGCACTACTGACAATATCAATATTTTTAGCGAGCCTAAAAATTACACTACAAGCCTTTATTGACTAATATTTTAGAAAACTTAACTCATCGAGTGAACAGGTCCAGGCCTAGTTACTGCTGCAGAAGAGGGTTAGGGTGTGAGGTCTATATATACACATGTGCCTGACCCAGACATCGATTGACGTCCGCCATCACTGAGGAGATTCAAATTCGATGGAGGTGCGTTTAAGGAGATAAGAACCCAGGGCAAGGTGTTGCGCAAAGAGATCGTTAGCAAGGAAATAAGAGATTGTCCTGAGGAGCTTTTTTTCAGTTTCTGGTCACACGTAATTGCTTAATCGGCAGATATACTTCTCCCTGTCTCCCGAGCTTGTAACTGGTATCAGCTCGAAATAATGTTTATCAGAGCGAGGAAGATCCATTTCACTAATACCCATCAGTAGTAAAAATGCTAGTAAAAATAAGCAATCAAAATAACCTGTCCATTCTATTCATTTAGTGTTTCTTTGATAATCTCTCCTTGACTTCCTCTTTGAGCTACTTTTCCTTGCCTCCCTCTGAGGGTGCAGGGCAAAGACCAAGGAAAGGGAGGAAGGATTTGGAAAAAAAAAGCTAATCGACTGAGCCCCAGAACCATCTGTGAAATCCCATAATCCCATTCCTGCTCAGACCCTCTGCGGCCCAGTGTTTGCCCAGGCTCCGGCTTTTCGTAATTAGCTCTTGATTGGATTGATTAGTCAACACGGCTAGTCAATATGGTTGATGTTTTTGGGGGAGGGGATGGGCTAAAGGCTCCCCACACCTGCATTTTGACTCACAGACCTGATAAACGCGTGAGCTGTGCCGCAGTTACCTCAGAATGAGCTGACTCACACCATTGATCTGACCAGAAAGCAAAGAAAATTTTTTCAGCCACGTCTCAGCTTTTTCCTGATAACCTTCCTGCCAACAATCCGTTACTAAGGTGTATTATCAGCTGTTTCTCTATTAGCTGTATTGCAATATTTTTAGTAATGAAGATTTTGCAAATGCTATAGTGTCAAAGAATGCTAATGGCACAGCAAGATAAAGCAAGGAAAGCTATCGAATGGTTGAGTGGTATATTGTATAATGATATAATATATAATGTTGAAGAATTATGTAGTATTAAGAATATAAGCACATGTCAGAGCATGGTAAATGATCTAAACGCAGCTTATGAAATTCTATGAACAGCAGGGTTCTGCATCTGTTGTTCAGAAGAACCGTAAGGACTGCCGGCTTTTCTTGTTGCTCAGGATTCAACTTATCAATTAAAGAATTTGTGGACTCCAGTATTTCACCGAGACGTGTTTCTTGAGTCACGAGTCGGTCGCTGGTATTAAGGTGAAAACAGAAACTAATCAGAGCCTCTGACTTTCCTGGAGAAGGGTTGTTGAACAGCAGGTGTTGAGGGCTATAGAATGTAAAGAATAGTATGAAGGGTGTAAAATTTTAAGGTTATTTTAAGGATGATGGCAAAAAGGATGTAAGAGATGGTAGAAAAAGGAGAAAAACATGACACACATACTAGGTAGAAGCAAAACACTGTTTGTCAGAGCAGTGATTAAAAGAAAGGCCCCAGAAAGGCCCCAGGCTGGATTCAAACCTACATCCCTCTTGCTGCGAGGTAACAGCATGACCCACTGTAAAACCTCTGAGAACAGCTGATGGGGTTAAAAGTAACGACGAGTGTACCAGACTGGATCTGAGAGCTCCTCTCTGTGAAAGATTTTATCAGTGTTGCAGTGAATGATTGTGTCAAATTTGGGTAAGTAATGCCACTCGGATGAATTGAACTAAACATGAACAAAATAATATTGAATTTTGTTCATGTTTTTTTTTTTTTTACCTCCGCCAAGGAGGTTATATTTTTGCTTCCGATTATTAATTAATTTATTTGTTTGACTGTCTGTTAGCAGGATATCTAAAAAGCAGTTGCATAGATTTTAACCAAACTTTGCAGGATGTTAAAGTTGCACAAGAGGAACA
Organism: Gymnothorax javanicus; assembly: GCA_029692085.1. NCBI lineage: Eukaryota > Metazoa > Chordata > Actinopteri > Anguilliformes > Muraenidae > Gymnothorax > Gymnothorax javanicus. The sequence continues at coordinate 8,134,346 of CM056198.1, read as the reverse complement.
GGTGATAAAATTTTGGTATATCTAGGCCAAAGTACTGCTGAGATATAGGCCAAAGTTCAAATCAAGCTATGCTGGTGGAGGTATGGGCTCTCGCGAGTCCAGCTCTAGTATGATAATGTGATTGTTCGGAAATGGGGCACGATCCCAAATTATCTCAGTTGGGATCCCTGTTAGAATAAAGGTTAGATAAATAAATAAAATGCTTTCCTTATGGGCACATTTTTGACTTCGGAATTAGTTCATGGTAATCTGTAATCACCATTTTGGTGTAGTTATAAGTTGCCACAGGGTTCTTGTCTCCGATGCTGTCTTCCTTTGTCACGACAAAGTGGTGTTTCCAGAATGTTCTGTCGGTTAAAGCCGTTGAGCAGGTGCCAGTCCTTGTGATGGAAAATTCCACTGAGACGAAAAAAAAAAGTAGGTCAGTCTCAAAATAAACAGTCACGAGTGTCCAGACATTATATAATCTGGCAGAGCAAGGGCACTGAGAGTCTTGACATAGAAAATTTTTTCATTATACATTGAAAAAATATACACCCAACTATTATTTTTTTAAATTTTTTTTTTTATTACCTCCGCCAAGGAGGTTTTGTTTTATTCTCAGTTTGTTGGTAAGTTTGTTTATTTGTTTGTTAGCAACATTACAGAAAAAGTCATGGAAATTTTTACCAGAGGTGTGTCTTAACCCAGCTTAGAAGTGTTTTCATTTTGGGAGTGATCCGGGTCAAATTCTGCACCCAGGAATTGGACCCACTCGCGGCCCACAGGCCTCTGCCCACCAGACTGTGTGTGATTGCTCAATATAACTGACCATTATGAATAGGAAGTATGCTGGTTTCTTGGTTAATCTTTTCCCTAGAAAGGAAGTGAAAGGTTTTCTGAGTAAGCAGTTTTCTTGAGCGAGTAGAGAGGTTTCTGGGTGAAGTTTACTGGTCTCTCTGCTCAGATGTGCAGCATAAAACTGCCTGGTCCAACACTGAAGCTTATTTAAAGCTTCCTTCCATAATTTCACTCTTCAAACCATCAGTCCCCCTAACATCCTACCGACCTGCCATTGAGCATATAATTGTTCCTTCAGCGCATTCCTGTCCGTGAGCTGTACTGTACCAGGAGCCAATCTTCCACAATAACACCTTCTCTGGGAAGAAACTTAGGCACCAGTGACAGAGAGATTGAAATAGCGTGTGTCTGAAGGGTTGACTTCATCTAAGTTTTTTATTACAACATTGGCAAGCTGCCATATCTGATTTCAGAGCAGCTTGCTATTTACCAAACTAATACCTGAAATTAAACTGCCAAATTGCTTTCCAATCTTCTATTCTGCCCGTGTTACACTTTGAATTTCCAGTGTGTGGCCTCATAACGTTATATAACTGCTTTCTACTCTGCCTCAGCTGATATTTTCACTGCTATAAATATACACCTTGTCATTTGACAGATTCCAGGTGGCAGTCATTAGGGTCCCGGGGCAGCTGGAGCCTATCCCAGCTGACTACGGGCGAAAGGCAGGGACCCACCCTGGACAGCTCACCAATCCATCACAGGGCGCACACACCACTTCACACATTATTCATTCACTCACACACCCCTAACTCTGCGTGGAGATGAGGCCAGAAAGAAAACACAGAAAGAGGAATTTAAGACCCCAGTGCTAAAAGTACTTAAGTGACAAAAATGTCCATTCTGAGAAATGTGAGAAATTCAACTTGGGTAACTATAAAAGACATTTTCCCATCAGTACCACACGCTGTGTGAAAACGTGACTTAAGTACTTTTAGCACTAGGCTGTTCAATTGAAGGTATGAGAAATGGAGAGTCCTTGCTCCTTCAAGCAGTGTCAGTTACACATGTGGCGGATGGAGAGAGGGTATTTGTATGTACATCGTTTGAAGGTCAAGAATTACAGAAAATAAATAAAATTTTATCGCAAATGACGTGCTCAGCTTTCCTTGCTTGTGCTATCTTTGAAAAACTCTTAATTGCTGTTTCCTTACTCCTGGAAAGGATGTTCAACATTAAAGAATTTTGAATTGTGGTGTCTTTAAAAGTCCAAGGAAAGTTAGAAAGTGAAAAATAGGTGATTTAAACTAGCACCCTGGTTGCATCGCTGTCCTTAGTCAAAAGGCTTTCATTGTCAAAGATTCATGTGCCTTTTCTTATTGCAACACATTGTCAATTTACCTTACAATCACATTTTTCTGAACTAAATGGAGGATTTCAAGTTTAATTGACTTAAGTCCTCTTAATGACTTGTTGACATCAGACAAGCTACAACCACTTTGTATACAGTGGTTTACAAATTGCCACAATTACGTTCCCTTTGTCCAGTTGCTGCATTAAGAATCTGAAATGATGCAGTTAAACTAAAGAGTCAATAATTTAGCAGGACATGCCACTGGTGTTTCCACCCTATTGTGTCCCTAATTGATTCCTCCCCTGTTCCAGCAGTCTGTGTGTGTTTTTGCAGTTTTGTCTCCATTAATTGATTTATTGTCTTGTTTCTGCCCTGGCGCCCTGGTGTTATCATTTGTGTAGCTTGCCCCTTTTGTGAATGTCCTGACTAAATAAGTTCATTGTGGTTTCAGTATGGTTGCTGGATTGTCACGGTTCATGCCCTACCGAACATTCCAGTCAGTTTATATTTTCTAGAATATAGCTGAGCTCTTCTTTGGTGTGTTTTCAGTAAATTGATGATAAAGAAAAATGTAATTACTCTTCAGGGTCTTATTAATAGGAACAAGCTCCCGAGCCTTTATATCGGTCTCCAGGATTGGGATCAGGCTCTTGTTAATCCACTGTTCCTGCCTGTTCCTCTCAGTCAGATCATTAGGAACACCTCCCAAGCCTTCGTCAGTCGCCAGGGTTGGGGCGGCGTTCCTGCTAAACCCTTCGGTTCAACTGTCACGCAGTCCTGCTTCAGCGAGGATGATTCAGCACCTGGCTTCTGTCCTGACAGCCTCTGGCCTGGGTGCGGACACGCCTCTGTCCTCTCCAGTCATTACCAACTTAGCTAGACTGCCCCTCAACAGTTCTGGGCTACGGCCTTTCCCGCTACTAATACCGAACTCCTGTCAATAAACGCATTCTTGAGGATAGTGCCCGGAATCTGCGATTGGTTCCTTGTCTGGATCATTACAGTTGGAGTGCAAACATAAGAATCAATGATATTGTTCTATGTACGATGTATTGTCAGCCATAAAAGATTCCACAATCAGAAAATCAAGCTGTGACTCAGAGTGAGATATGAAATGAAAATCTAGAACAAGATCCACCATTTTAAAAAGTGGCTCAACTCTTCACAAAATGATTGTTCACATAAACATAAAACTATTTTTGGCAAAGGTCATAAGGCATTAACCTCTCAACTTCACTGACATGACAATACTTTGGAAGATTGAATCCATTTTATTTTAGATTTATTGGGTAATGAACTTTAGGAAAGATTAGTCCCCCCAAAATGGACTTGCCTTAATTTGGAGTCAAATGCTCCAAATCCTGGGTAAATTAACGTCTTCCCCAATACTTGGTTTCAATCACAAGAGATTGGATTTGCTATTAGCGTAATTATTCAGCTGAAGGTATAGTGGATTAATAGAATTATGAGGTTAAAGGGTGTAAGAATGGCTTGACAGGACTTCTTCATTCTGATCCTTCGACTTTCCAGCACTGATGATGTTCTAATGTGGTTCTCCAGGGCAGGAAGTCAACGATCCAGTCCTGGTAAATGCAGTTATATAAGCTCGAACAAAATGATTAAATAAAGTCTTAGAAGAAACAACTTCATAGAATGATTCTCTGGTGATGCCTTCATCATTCCAAAATAACTCTGTCTCCTCCAGACGCAACCACACTCTTGCTTTCATACGGTAAATAGTTGGACCGGCTCCAGCGAATACACTGTGCCATCCGCCTCTACGGTAATTTTCACTGACGGTTTGTTGAGTAATGCGGTGGCTGGCGATGAGTCAGATCTCTGTCTGGCTTCGTCCGCTTACTGCAGGAAGAAAGTAGTCAAATCCAGTACTGAAAATGATTTCGCAACCACTCAGTGAAAAAGTGTGTTTGTGAGTTTTTGGGTGACGTGAAAGAGAAAGCTGACCTCCTGTGCAGGGAAATGCCGCGGTTTCAGCTTTGTCTGTTACGGGGAGTGGTCAGTCAATTATATCAGATTTTAGAGTGGCTCGCTTCCAAGCTTGTCCATTTTGTTTCAATTTGCATGTCTTCCACGCAGACACAATGTCAAGAGCTTTTGTCATATTTTCAGCACCTTTCCTGTGTGGGCACGCTCATCCTGCTGTTTAATGAACCTATTGCCCTTTGATCAGATAATCCTGTTATTGCTATAGGCCTACCACCCAGACATCAAAAACAGAACAGCATTCAAACTAACTTTACAGTACAGCTTCAACGGATGTATTGTTAAATTGCCTGTCTTTTTTTGCATGGATCTAGTTGCGTGCCTCTTTTTGTCTGTAATATCCTGACTTACAGGAAATTACTGGGTTATATTTTTGGAAATCTTCATGCAGATGTGGGATGTACAGTTGTGCTCAAAAGTTTGCATACCCTTGTTGAATTTGTGAAAATTGCCATTTATTTTGAAAATATGGCTCATCATGCAAAAAACTTCTCCTTAATTTAAGGATAGTGCTCATGTGAAGTCATTTATCATCACACAGGTGTTCGGGTCCTTTTTAATTCATTATGATAACTGAAATCACCCAAATGGCCCTGATCATAAGTGCACATACGCTTGAATGTTTGACCTTATGACGTAGACACAAGGAGACACACTCAGGTTTAAATGGCAGTTAAGGGTTTTTCCCTTCTCCATGGCTAAAGAACTGCCTAAGGACCTTCATAACAAGGTAGTTCAACTGTTTAAAGATGGGAAAGGATACAAAAAGATATCCAAAGACTGGAAAATGCCAGTCAGTACTGTTCACTCTGTGATTAGAAGATGGAAAATTAGGGGATATGTTGACACCAAGCCATGGTCTGGTAGGCCAAGAAAGATTTCTGCCCAAACTGCCTGGAGAATTGTTCAGGACACAAAGACAAATCCACAAGCTACCTCAAGAGAAATACAGGATGCTCTGGAAAAAGATGGTGTGGTCATTTCAAGGAGCACAATAAGGAAGTACTTTAAAAATCAATGAGCTGCATGGTCGAGTTACTAGAAGGAAGCCATCATTGCGCCAATCCCACAAAAAAGTCTGCTTAAATATGCCAGACAACACCTTGACACACCTCGCAACTTCTGGAATACTGCTCTATGGAGTGACAAGGCCAAAATAGAACTTCATGGTCACAGCCATAAGCGCTATGTTTGGAGAGCAGTCAACACCAGTCCCACTGTAAAGCATGGTGGTGACTCTCTGATGTTTTGGGGGTGCGTGAGCTCTAAAGGCACAGGGAATCTCGTGAAAATTGATGGCAAGATGAATGCAGCATGCGATCGGAAAATACTGGCAGACAATTTGCATTCTTCACCATGAAAGCTGCGCATGGGATGGACTTGGACTTTCCAGCATGACAATGATCCAAAGCACAAGGCCAAGTTGACCCTCCAGTGGGTTCAGAAGAGAAAGGTGAAGGTTCTGGTGTGGCCATCTCAGTCTCCTGACCTCAATATCATCGAGCAGCTTTGGGGAGATGAGCAAGGAAGAATGGGCAGCTATACCGCCTGAGAAAATTAGGGGCCTCATTGGCAACTATGACAAAAGACTGCACAATGTTTTTGATACTAAAGGGGGCAATACACAGTATTAAGAACTAAGGGTATGCACACTTATGAAAAGGGTTTGTTTCATTTTTTTCCTTTATTGCCATGTTTTATTTGATGATTGTGCCATTCTGCATGACCTACAGTTGGACATGAATCCAATAGGAAATAAAAGAAATGTGTTTTGCCTGGCTATTCATGTTTTCTTTAAAAAAAATCACCTATTTTACAAATTCAGCCAGGGTATGTAAACATTCGAGCACAACTGTAAATATCAAAATGCTAAATATTGGTGTTACTCCACTTATAAAAATGTTCTAGATGATCAAACCTATCAACCAGCAGCAAATTTAAAGTCTTGTATCTCAGGCTGTGGAACTGGCTAATAGAAGTTATCCTTACGTCTCAAATGTTTTTTGGAGCAGTGACTTGTGCCGTACTGCATAAACACTAATTTCTTTTAGTGATTCAGCCTATATGAGGCAGCGATGCTCACGGAGGTTGCCTAACACTGGATTATCTGGGCTTATTCTCATGCGTCAATGTAGCATTGTGAAAAATGTCACTGTTTATCACTATCGAAATGAGGGAAAAAAATAAAGTTGCTTCGCTCATCAAAAAAGTCTAGTTAGCTATGCACAGCCAGAAGTTAAGAAATATCAAGCACATGCTCTTTGTCCGGTTTATTACGGAAATTCTGCCAGGCATGTCTTTCCTCATTAATTTTTTATTAAATATCTCGTTTTATTTTCGGTCTCACGATCTGAAAATAGCAGGCTTTGCTGGGTTGTACAGCCGGTGCGCGCCCCTCTGGTCTGTTGTATCGTGAATGTTACGTTATGTTATGTAACTTTTTTTTCAAACAAGTGGGACTGGACTTCTGAGAAATGTCTCTGTGTTGCAGTGGTGTTTGATCTGGTGCCAACCAAAAACAAAGTACTTTGCTCAGGGTACTGGAATACAGAGAGGATTAAGTGACCCTGTTTATAGTTGAGGGTATCAGGTGGCCTGATGTTACATCAACAGCCCGTCCTCTGAGCCAGAGGTAAGTCAAGAAACAAAAGGTGCTCACTTTCCCACAGTCCTAAAAACTTCCTGGGGCTTATGCATGCAGGGCATAATGGAGAAGGTCCCAGAAAACCGTGTCACCCATAATATTTTCCCAGCCAAATTTGCATTAGCCGGGACACAGACCCTGCCTTGTCTTCAGTTACTCTATGACAAATTCTAAAGCATTTTCGTGATGGGCCAGTTAATGAGCTAAGCAGACCACAGTGCGTGCTAGCACAGTTTACTTCAAGGCTTTTTCATGTAATACCACTGGCCTGGCAGGTAGGCCTGTGGGAACAAACTTCCATTTTGTTTGGTGTTCGAAGTTCCGTGAGTCTGAATTTCACAGAACTCCCAAGTCGATTACGGGGAATGGTCTTGCGTTTTGGTCACTGAGCTGGGGATGGAAGCCAAGAACACAAATCCCCCTTGAATTCTGTGCTGGTCAACATATAATTTTCTCCAATTTATGTTTTCATTGCTGTTGGGGCTGGTCTCGTAGCCCAGCCAAATTTGAGACCAAAAAAAAAAAAAAGCAGGTGAGAGGACGGCTGCGGCCTTTGGAGTTGGCCTATAGCCCAGTGCTTAGAAGTTTGATCAAAGACTTTTAGGGTAGGTCATGGATCTGAGTACACTTTACCTTGAAGTTCAGTTTATTTGGTAAGTGTGAACACAAGCGTACCGTACCGAATCTGCTTGGAAAAGATGATCTCAGGCACGGTTCATCCTACTCGTACCAAATGTGAAAGCAACTGTACTTGACCACGGAAGGGAACTGTTCTGTGAAGTCTTAACTATTAACTATTCGACTCTTTTTTTCTAACAAATATAGCGGCTCAAACGAAGAAATTAAATGCTTCCTCGAAATTCGGGTCGACGAAAACATACAGTCACAACTGGATACTATGCACAGAAATGCGGAGATTTGTGGAATCATTCGTGAGTATTTACTGTACATTCGCATGGTTATCGTAGAACAATAGAACAGTGCCGTGACAAACTTAAGAAAATGCGGCTGCAATATCTCAAAAGTGTAGAATGCGGCATGAAAGTCTGGCAGCTCAAGTGATGAAAAAGATAAATTTCCGTGGCTTCTTCTTCTTTGTGTATATTTCTCTATTTCAAAACCACCAAAGTGCATACTGCCACCTACTGTATTGGAATTTTGGCAAAAGCTGCTGTACTCGGGTACGGAACAACATTGCTAGTGTGAAAGCTGGGAGAGTGGAGGGGGGACAATGGTACTGCGGCATGGTAGGGAACAATTGTACCTGGTATGAATGCGCCCTTAGCCTTGGAGTCTGAGCTCCAATTAGCTGGAATCAGTTAATTGCCCCTGAGCAAAGCTCCTCAACTCTGCATTATTCTTGACGGAGACTGGCCTCCATCAAATAACATCAACTCTGAGACTCTTTAGGTAAAAGCATCGACTAAATAGCTGTCATGTAAAGCATTGCCATTGTTCCTCAGTGCAAGGCAATATGAATTTATCATAATGTTGCAGTTGCCTCAGTGTTGTGTACAACTACAGGACTCAACGAGGATCAGAGGTATAGAGACATGGCCGTCTTCACTGAAGACATCTGGCCAAGATAATAGGCTATTCCTATTGTTACTGCCCCAAAGCTCAAATAGACCTTGAAAAAAAAAAAAAACTACGATGTGGAAAGAGACTATTGGGGAAGTGGTCTGTGGATACATTGCACAATCTGTTAACAGCACACTTGCACTAGTGACTGGCACTGGTGTGATGCGCTGAAGCATGTTGAGCTGTTCGCTGGGCTAGCACAGCTGGCCATAGCATCTATGTCCTGCATAAATGACTTTGATCCCCAAGATAATGTACAACGTAAATGGAACCAAGAGGCACAAGCCTTGCTGTACCATCCTGCGCTTGCCCTCTTATTCCCCATGTTTTTTTGTGTTAGAGCACCTCCCGACTAAGCAAAGGAGGCATTGCAAGTGATTGACAAAACAAAGATATTCTGCTTCATGACCTTTGCCCTTTTGTCCAGGAATGTCAATGATAGATTTTGTAAATATGAAAACAACTTAGACCCCAATGTTAGGTAAAAGTAAGTCATATTGTTGTTGAAATAAACTCATTCACCTGACATCTTGAGCCAAACAAATCTCCGATGAAATGAATCTTAGATTAAACACCACTGCCGCTAAGTGCAGATATTAAGCCATGCACATTATCAGCAGCCTACTGTGTTAGATCAAATTTAGCCAAAAACTGTGCCGTGCTAATAGATGTATAAGAGTAAGTCTCTTACAAGCCTAGGGGCCCATCAGGCTGGTCCCCAACCCCAGTTTCCGTGGCATGAAGCAACTGGATGGGATGCCAGTCCATCGCAGGTACTCCCTCAGCTCTGGGTCAGGTTGCCCTGACAATTTGCCCATTTGTACACCTGGGTGGAGTGAGGCAGTGTGGGAGTGAAGTGTTTTACCCAAGAACACACCACGAAGGCCATGGCAAGGACTCGAACTCAGGACCTCTTGATCCTAAGTCAAGCCTCCTTAAACACTGCGCTACCACGTCTTCACAAACAACAGATGTATAGACCTGAGTAACGTGGTGTGTACCTGCCTCTCTGATCACTGGAAGGTTGATAGGAACCATCACTTCCAATCCAAGTTTTTATCTCAATAACCAATACAGGAGATGGCAAGATTTATTTTACTTTCCTATCAGCATCATATTTTTTCCAGTCAAAACCCTGTAGCTAGGTACAATTCATGTATCAGCACGCAAAATTACGTGCTTATGTTAACGGCAGCATAAACAGGCCCAGACATAATTTCCCAGAGGTGGAGTAACTTTGGAAAAAATCCTTCTGTCTTGCCAAAACCCCAATTTTCATTTGACTCAGCATTCAGTCACATTTCTTAATGCCATTGCAAAATGTTATGGCAGCAGTCAAATTTGCCATTTGTAATCTGGCAGTTGTCTTTGTTTGCTTGTGGGCTTTCCCCCATACGGGCCCCAAGAGCGTGGAAAGCCAGAACTGTGTTTATCGGCACTATTTGTTGCAAACTCTGCTGTTGATTTTGGGAGCGTGCAAACAAGAATATGCACTTTACAAATCAACTGTTGCCTCTCGTCACTGCACGGGTCACATGTCAGGGTCTGGCTGTCAGGGATTGAGGTCGTCCTATTTGCCAGCCTCCCCATTTCTGGGAGCTCCATTATTCATTGGACAGTGGCATATTTTATTACTTGGGCCGTTAGCAGTGTTGCCAACTCCTCAGTAAGGAAAGTAGCTATTGGCTGTCCTAAAAGTCGCTAGAAGTCGCTAAACACCCTGACCGGGTGGGGGAGACGGCGTGTATTTTACTGAGCAGGGGGGTTTATTTTGTTGACCCGGGGGGACCGCAGTTCATTTTGTTTACGGGGGCGTTCATTTCATTCATATTACACGCATCTTCCAGTGCTTTCGGACAGGGGAGGGGCTAACGGCAGCACCCGCTGCTCGTTCAGGACAGTAACTGCAGAACGAAACGTGCTTTCACGTCAGTCGCCAAAACACCGGAAAACTCTCCAATAACAACAGAAAAAGTCACTAGATTTTTCACTAGTCGCTTTTGACAAAAAAAGTCGCCAAGATGATTTGGAAAGTTGCCAGATTTAGCAAGAAAGTCGCCAAGTTGGCAACACTGGCCGGTAGGCCACGAGTCTAAGTTTCGGCTCCATTCTTCTTCTTTTTTTTCGGGGTCGCAATTGTACTGCAATTGTACTACAGGCTCTGAGGAGCCTCTTGTTCTGATGATTCTGTCGGCTGAATCCATCGCCGGATCTGAATGCAGTGTAGCATGCATTTTACTAGCGACATGTTGAAAAGGAGACTAAAGCCTCAGAGTACCTGAAACAAGCGGGAACTGAAGATGGCTGCAGTACAGGCCTGGCAGAGCATCACCAGGGAAGATACCCGCAGTCTGGTTATGTCAAAGCATCACAGACTTCAAGCAGTCGTTGCATGCAGAGGATATGCAACCGAAAATAAAGAAAAATTTTTTTTACGTTATTCTACATTATGTTAAACTAGCCGATATTTTTTATAGGCCCAAAAATGGATGGGACCATGTAGAAAAGGTGCGGTCATCTAAAGGGTTCATCCAAAATGGATGAAAGATCATTTGAAACGTCTTTATACAATTCCACTACTTCCAATGATCTTATTTCATTTAAGCAATTTAAACGATCATGAAACACAGGCATTGCTTCCAATCCCTGAGTAAACAAAAATCGTGAGAAGTCCAGAGTCATAATCGGTTTCAAATTACTACCCAGATAGCAAGCACCTCCGCTCCGGATCTGCCCCGGATCAGCTGGAGTCGGCACAGAGATCCGGAGCGGAGGTGCTTGCTATCTGGGTAGTGGTGAAATCCACCGTGAGGAACCTGAGACTGATAAACCTCCATGCACAAGGACTTAATTCCATGCGAGAATCTCTTACATAAGGGTTGATTGAATAATTGCTGACAGGGAACAATATGCCACTAAAACTCACGCCGAATGCGTGAGAGTTGACAGGTATGCGTTTTTAATGAAAACTGACCACACCTGATAATGTTGAGAGTTTTCGGAGTTTCTGTAATGGTAATTCAAATGAATGATTGAAAACAGGTCATCACCTATCATTATTTTTAAGGGATAGTTTGAGCTTCCCCTGTTGCCAGTTCACCAGCCGCCACTGCATGGACTTGAAAATGAAACCGCAAAGTGGAGGATTAAATTTCCATTTTCATAATGACACAAATAATGCGTTTGCATCTGAAAAACGAAAACGCATTTCTGAGAATGTATTTTCATTTTATCATTGTGAGCTATAGGCTTCTTTATGCAGGCGGTGGAGAGCAACATTCTTTCAGTATAATGAGCTGACTGGCGCAGTCTCTCACATGGAGAATGTCAGTTAGATTTAGCTGCATAGGGTAAATCAATATCAGATAGCAGTGCAAGATGGCGGGACATTTACACGGGCTGAGATTGCATACTTTTTATCAGACTGGCTGGGATGCAAAGACATGACTTCTAATCAATGTTGAATTTTGGGTTGAGCTGCCTTTGTCCCTGTGCACACACAACCATATCAGTTTGCTTTATAGGTCTTAAAAAGCCTATACTTGAATTGCTGAAAGGCATTACATTTAGGCTACAGTTGGCAGCTTATTGTTTGGGACTCAACAGTTTATGGATAAAGACATATTACTGTTTTTTGTACAACATTTTGCCACGAGTTTTTTTTTTTTTTTTTTTTTTTAACAAATTGATATCCTTGATCTTTGGAAAGAATCCAAGCAATAAAATACTGGTTGGCAAACCAGAGAATTTTAAGGGCCAACAATATAAAATTTCGCCCAATTCTAGAAACACAACAACAAAATTTCCATCTGTAAAAGGTTGTTGTGTATTTTTTTTCTCAAGAGTACATTCATTGATTTTAAATTTGAAAAACAATACAAGTTTGCAGCTCACGAGTTCTTATTTCAATGAAGTCCTGTCGAGGTGGGAGGTGTGCGCATCGCCGTTGTTCGGGAGGCATGTGACTTCTGGCTCAAGGACTGCTCGTGAACGAGCAAACTACGCTCAACGTCAGCGAATCGTTCACGCAGATATAGCGGCGGCGCTCTGCTCTGACTACTTTACAGCACATGAACGACGGTCTACTGAAAGACAAATGCTTTGACCTTGAGCACATGGGAGGGTTTACCTCTTGAAATCAAATTTAATATACAATTTAAGTCGACAGAATTTTTTGGACGGAATTACCAACAGACCAGCAAGAACATTTTTTTAACAGACAATATCTGGAAATATCATTATGGGTGACGTTACAGTAACGTCAGTCGTCTCTGAAAAGAAAGGGTAAATATTTTGCCTGCCTGCCATCTTTGAAGAAATTGTATTCGTATATGCTTGAGTTTTACTTTGATGTGTTGTTGATGACTGCGTTCTGTATGTTGCATGAGAAATGTATCATGATTATTCTTAATCAATACAAACTTGCTTTGTTCATGACAGCTGTACCTTCAAAAGCAACCCCGCCATGTTGTACTCATAACTGTACGTTGCTATCTTTCTTGCCAGGTGTCAAGCTGCTTTCACACCGGACGCGAAAAGACTTTTTCGCGCGACAGATTACATTCGAAGTCAATGAAAAGACGCGAATACACGCGAAACGCGTGTATTCGCGTCTTTGCATTGACTTCGAATGTAACCTGTCGTGCGAAAAATTCGTTTCGCGTACAGTGTGAAAGCGGTTTCAGGCGGTTGTGGTTTTTGGCCAAGAGTGTGGCCAGCAGTTCAACCTGGCAACGATTCAGTTGTATTTGTAGTTACATGGTATCAGTTTTTGCCAACCGATCTGGCCAAGGCGCCTCGCTACTTATGATTATCACATGTTGGCTTGTCTAACGTTGGGAGAATTTACACGTTGACTATAAGGCACTGTGCTGGCTGGCTAATCTTTCGTGTGTAGCCATTTACGTTATGTCTCTGACGTTAAGTTAATGCCGCCTGAAATCTAGTATGGCTCAGGCTCTCATAGTCTTTGCAAAATTGCAAGTATTTTTTTTTTTTTGTAAAGGAATTGGCTGAATTAGGTTTGCTATTTTCTGACGATGCTTGCTCTGTGTGCCGCTTGCCAACATTAGCCCACTTCCTGTCGTTGTTGGGGTAGGGCTAATCTGCTGAAACATTCTGCTGAAAAACTACAACCATCTATACTTTCCTTCATAATTTATTCATTTCTTAATTTATTGTGATGAAATTTTCACCAGTTATTCTTGAGATGTATAAGTTGAGTTGATGAAAAAAAGAAGAATTTGCGAATTTTCAGCAGAAATTTTCAGAAGATTAGCCTTACCCTCGTTGTTGGCTATAGCAAGCGCATCTTTGGAAATTGTGACTTTGACATAAACTTTATTCTTGCCCGTGAAAATTACATAATGATAACGTTACCTCGGACAGATGTGCCAACAAAACCTTTACTAATTGTTGTTACGGTACGAAGATAACATCCGTCAATTCAGGTCGACAGATCACTCTCCATTCACGCACGAATGTTATAACGTTAGCTCAGGACCAAATTTGCTTTAGTTATTCCATTACCTGTTGGCAGAGGTGTAAAGTCCGGGTTCAGAAAGTAAAAATCCTTCCCGAACTTTATTCCAACCACCTGGATTTGCTTCGAACTGGAGAGCCAATATGAGTGATCAGCTCATTCTGTGGGAGGGAGAAAAACTTGGCAGGACTTTTACTTTCTGACCCCTGGATTTTACACCTCTGCCTCTGGGATGTGTATAGATAAGGATAATGATGATGGTGATGATGACGATGATAATAATAATAATAATAATAAGTACATTTGCTGAAGCGAGTGATTGTACACATGCATTGATTCGCATGATCCAAGTCTTGCATTCTGATCACGATTCGTTCATTCTGAGTTAGATGAGGTAGTTTTAGCTTGAAGTGAAAACTGCATCCACAACAACCTTTCATGCTGTCGATCACTTGCTCCTTTTTAGAGACTTGTCTCAACACCTACTGGAAAAATCTTTTGGACATTAATCGTTTTATTTAAGGCCTTGGTTTCCGATCTTGGTTCAGGTGACTCCCTGTGCTGGTAATGTGCAAAGGCGCTTTTGATTCCCTAAGGAATTATTTTCCTTTTTCAGAATAACACCGTGTACTATGTACAATAAACCTCCCATATTTACAACGTAAAGAATTAATGAATAGAGATCAATGGGTCGAACCAGCACTGTAGAAATTCTGTGAGTTTAGCATTATAATTAGGAGTGCATTGATTCAGCACAACCTTTAATTCGGTGAAAGATTTTTTTTAGTAATCTTTGCAATGTGGCACAATTTTATTTTACATAGCATAGTGTTAAGCTATTCCTGATGATGTGGCTTAAGGGGATAAGCAATTCCTCCGAGCATAAAAAACACGCCTAATCAGAAAAATTATCTGCGGTTCAAATGATGTGATTAGAATTGCAGTCAGAAGGGATAACTGCGTAGAACTGGGTGTGTTTGGGCACCTCTTGTTTAGGGTGTCCGAATCCAGCCCTACGGTGCTACAATGGCAGGTATTGTGGTTCCAGTTTGATTAACATCCAAGTAAGGCCTAGAGAATGTGACCTTTGGCCTTCAAAGCCAGCCAACTGCTTGATATCTGTAGTCATGATGAAAAACTCTGATAACCAGCACACATTGGGGCTTAGAGAGACTGTAGTTTGACAGCCCAGGTGCAGTTTGTCCATAACTTTTGACTGTTAACTACGTGTCTGTCCACTGACATTTGCAAAGCGTGTCGAAAGAATGGCTCATGTCCTGGAATTTAAAAAAGATACATACACCTTGTATTTTTAATACATTTTTCTAGCCTCAGGTGGATCCTGAGGTCAGGTAAAGATTTATGATGACAATTTGGCTTCACAGTGACATGTATTGGGGCATTCGGGGGTATTTTCTTTGAAAATTATATCTTGCATAAAATACGCTGTGTAATGATTTGTATTTTGTTGTTCCATTTCATTATAATGAAAAAGATTTTCACCCTTAATCTGCATGCAATTCCAGCTAATTGAGACAATTCAAGGCAAGAATCACGACCTCGAGATGGCATTTAAGCAAGAATCTTAATGCTCCTTTCAGTACCGTATAAGGCGTTGTGTACACACGAGAAGACTCTAGTGCCTTCAGCTGTGCGAGCTTGACGTCACCTACCCAGGAAGCTGTTTGTTCAGAAAACTGGAACAGGCTGTGACTGGCAGTATGTTGTCTACTGTTATTGAGGTTTAAATTTTAAACAGCTGTTTGCGAGATGTTAACTCCCGGGTTGATCTCAAAATGCCGACAAACTGATTTGGCCACTCCAGTTAGCCAATGCTTGAAACGGTGCGTGGACTCTGTTGCTTGCAAAAATGCAAAGCTTTAAGACTACAGTAGATGCCTCATTGTTGATCCTGGCTGATTTTTGTACCTGCCTTCATTGCAACTCTTCTTCTTCAGTCCTTTGGTTTTAATACCATTATTTTGTGTTGTTGCCTAGCACTCAGGCAACCTGTGCACTATACCTGGTGTATCACTGTGGCGAAGTTGGGCATCAACACAACTCCAGTCACACTGTCAGGCTTTTATCCCCCTCAATGAAGTGGCAATGAGTGTTGTCCTTGCTTGCGTCCGTCTGTCATGCTTTTTTTCACCGTTCAACATTTTTTGCATGAAGTCTGATGTGTAGATGCATCTTACAGTGTAGATGTGCCTTTTCGTCCCTCCGTCCATCTTCTCATCTGTTCCTTTGGCGCGTTTCGTTTTCAGGCCATAACTGCAAAACATTGACGGGGGGGGGGATCTGAGTATTTCATGCTTGTTGAATCCGGTGCTGTGCAAGAGGCATTAGAAATGGAGTTCTGTCAGCCAACTTGCAAGCAAAGCATTAATTGCGCGTAACTAATAAATACAAGGATAGTTTGGCGTCAAGGCTCTGACCCTGACACACCCTGCAGCCTACTGAGCTTCAGAGGAAGAGTGTCAGGATAAGGCCCACCCGCCCCCCCTTTCTGGGGTAGATTCAGAGCCCACTGGTGGAAAGCTGGGCTGGAGGTAGGATGTTAACTAGCAGCAAGCGAGTGTTATGCAGCAGCAGAGAGTGATGCAGCGCTGCAGCTGGCATTAGCATGTCGTGGAGGTGGCACTGCCTACCTTCCAGAGGGGTGGAGCAATGTGTGATCTGCACGGGAGTGTGGGCGTGTCTCGGGTTGGCAGCCAGAACAAGCTCTGCAAGCAGTGCCCCATTAGTTAGCAGTAAGTCAGATAAAAACTGTGGGACGATCTCTAGGATTAAAAGTTCCATTAGTCACTTATAAGTGTCATTTCTCCTTCCCTTACATATAATAAAGTGTATTTTTTTTCTGATTCATGTTTGAATTTGTTTTGAAATGCCCCCGAATAGCTCTAGGTTCTGATAAAATAACAAGCTTTGAAGTTTTGAGCCTGCTCAAGCCATTGCTGACTCAACATGTACGAGCTTGGTGATATATATCTCTTGCTCATCAAATCCTGACGTCAGTTGGACTTCCTCCTGTAGCCTTTGGTTAAACCGCAGCGGAGCAGTCGAGGGGAAAAGTGTTTTTTGTTTTTTTAACTGCTATGTTGAGCAATACACAAATAAAGTTGCTCCACTTTAGGAACGCCCATCTTGTTGTTCAGAAATAAGAACAAGGTGTGTTTGAAGATAATTGCTTCTTTGTGCCTTTCAGACAACAAGCTTTATGATTCAAAGTAGACGATGCCAAAATTGGGGTTGAGTTTTAGTACCGTTGTCTGTTTTGATAATACAGGTGGGGAAGTAAGTTGGCTACCTGTGAGTTCTTCTCTCATTATTGTAAATGACCATGCTGCTATTACAGTCAATGTTGATGGTGTACTGATAAACTGTTTGTTCAAACACCCCTCCCTTAATGTTATCCAGCTGGTAGCTAATATGCGTGGATAGTTCACTTGAAGGATGCCTCCGCTTTCAGAAAATAAGGATGTGATCTATTATTGATTTGTATTTTCCTGCCTGGTAGATTGTCCAGTACATTATTGGGGTCAATTTGGGGTTACATTAATCAGAAGTTCTGCATGACCAACTGTGCATTGTTGTGTCAAAATTTTGGCTGATTGTGTTTTTGTTTTTTTTTTTTGTTTCTTTGGATGGGATTTGAGACTGAGACCCCCTTACCTGACAGAATCTCTCACACCAGCTGACGGACTGAAATTATCCGGTTCGGTTGTAGTTTTTGCTGTGAAACGGAATTGAAAGAAATCAGTTCTGACCTACTTCTCTCCCCACCCCCCGCAGCAGAGCGAACTCTGAGAAGCGCAAGGAGAAGTCGCGTGTCGCGGCCCGATGTCGGCGGGGGAAGGAGTCCGAGGTGTTTTATGAGCTGGCGAACGAGCTGCCCCTCCCCCACAACGTCACCTCGCACCTGGACAAGGCCTCTGTCATGCGGCTCGCCATCAGCTACCTCCGCATGAGGAAACTGCTCTGTAGCAGTGAGTCGCCGGAGGGCCAGTCCCACAGAGATCTGGGTCAGTCGCACCACTGTCTCTGATTTGAATGGTTTTCCGTGCTCGATTGATCTTGCCTGGTGAAACGGGGCCAAACAAGGGCTCTTTCTGCAAGCATGGGCTGCAGCCTTCGTAGGCTGCGTTTCTAGGCTGCTACATCGTAACAGGCTTTTCCATTGTGAAGGTGCTTTCGAATTCAGCCAAGAAATGCAGCCCTTGTCTCGCCTGATAACAGACGGAATTGTCAACATGGAAAGGGAGTGTAAATGAGTTGGCTAATTCTGGCTGATGTCAGGCAACATTTAGGCTGCATTTCTTAGCTGTATTCAAAAGTGCCTTCACAATGGAACAGCCTGTTAGGATGCAGCGGCCTAGAAATGCAGCCTACGCTTTGAGGAACAGCCACAATGACCAGAAGGTGGGGCTTAGACATTTTGGGATGATCTCAATGCATTTCACAAGCTCAGCATAGGATAGAAACATATTTGAATCCTAAAAGAATTATTTAACTGTAACCCTGGTGTGGTTGGTGGGATTTACAGAAGATGGCAACCTTGTTTAACTGTGGGGTTATCGGGAATTTTGGGTGCATCTTTTCATGAAAATGTATTAAGCGTGGTGGTTATATCTGGAATGTACTCTGATTTTTGCCATTCCTCTTCTTTTCAGACAAGGCGTCGGGTTCGAGGTTGGAGTCGTGTCTGGACAGCCACCTGAACGGTTTCTACCTGAAGGCTCTGGAGGGCTTCCTCATGGTGCTCGCTGAGGATGGCGACATGGTCTACCTGTCTGAGAACGTCAGCAAGTGCTTGGGCCTTTCCCAGGTATCTTCTGAATCCCTCACTAATCGCGTTACATTTGTTCGTCTGACGCTTTTATCCTACAGTTTGCATGTGCCAAAGGTTCTTGGAACATTCCATGACACAGGACAGGTAAGTTGCAATTTGCATCAAGGATCAGCTGTAGCTTTGGATATCAGGCCAAGTTCGCACTGCAAATTTCGGCTAAGTCAGTAAAGTTACTGATTATCAAACCTGAAGTGATGCATGGTCATAAGAGATGTGGTATGGACCAAGGATCCTCAAATCTGAACTGCAAATCTAAATCCAGCCCTGGTTTTCTTATTTCCCGGGTAAGTAACTAAACAATTAGCAATGCTAATTGGCCAGACTGGCTTCACACCTGATAGCCAGGTAAAGGGAGGGTGGAGAGCCAGCAGTCCTCAACCATAGCGGACTGCGATTTTAGGAACAGGGGGTATAGGTTAACTTGAGATCAACTATAGAATGAAATGCAGATGTAAGATGGAAGTGCTTGTTGAAAATATAAGTATTATTACACAAAAGGGCTGGAAGATTGAGATGGAGGTGATTTGAGTGGTAGTCGAGCTGATTTGAGCTGGTCCTGGAGAGGGGGCATGTTGGAGTCAGTCTAGTTACCGCCCGAGGAGACTCATTGCTTCAGACTGTAGTGGAAAATGGGTGATTGTGAATGTCCTTGGAAGATCTGCACAATCTATTCAAATACTGCACCGCTGATTAAATCCTGGATGCTTGCAGGTTCTTACCAGAGTTCTGGTGCAGTGCTAAGCGTTCTTTCTCGGTCTCTCATTTCTTTCGTATAGCTTGACCTTGCTGGACACAGCATCTTTGACTTTGCGCATCCATGCGACCACGAGGAGATTCGGGACGTGCTCGTGCACAGAACAGGTGGGACGCGTTCGCACGCCTGTCCGTCTTGACTTTCGCTATAAACACTGTTAGTCTGTCAGCTTGAGGTGCATATGCTCAGCTTATCTCCTTTTTTTGAGCTATTCTAGTGTAGGTAGATGACACGTTTACTTAAAATTTTAACTAGCAGTGGGCCATTGTGAGGGAACCTGAGAATGCAGGCATATCGCAGATGCACCACGATGCATTTAACTGCCACATGTATACCCTGACCTGCTCTTAACCTGGTTGTCCTGTGTCCCAGGTCCCTCAAAGAAGGCGAAAGAGATGAATACGGACCGCAGCTTTTTCCTGCGGATGAAGTGTACGCTCACCAGCAGAGGGCGCACCGTCAACATCAAGTCCTCGTCGTGGAAGGTAAGTCCTCAGCCTCTGCCTTGTGCCGAATCACATCTGATCCATGGCCTCAGGGACTGTTAGCCCCAGGCATTGAAAGTCCTGGCCTGTTTGTGAATGTTGGGAATTGCCCACTAACCGGGAAGAGCTTGCCTGGCCCTTTGGCTTCTACATTGGAATTTTGCTTTCGAACATGCTAACCTGGAAGCACTTGCCTGGGCCCCTGGTCCCTCTGTGCGGAATGTTTGCGTTCTAACGTGGTAACCCATAAGCATGCTAATGTTCTAATCTGCTAATCTGCAAGAGCTTGCTTGGTTCTAGTCCGAGTGTGCAGAAATGTTGCATGCTAACGTGCTAACCCAGAAGGGCTTGTCCTGCCGTGTCTGCATATGTGCATTATGACTGCGCGCTGACATGCTAATCCAGAAGTGTATACCTGGCCATATGTCCCTGTAATTGTGGTGTAATTCTGCACTTATGTGCTAACCCTTGCTCTCTGTCGGCCTCATTGAATGCTTACGTGCTAACCCCTGCTTTTTCTGCCCTTTCCCAGGTGCTTCAGTGTTCGGGACACTTCCGCGTGAACGAGGAGGCCAGGGACTGCAAAGATGTTGGCTGCAAGGAGCCACCTGTCCCGTACCTGATTCTGATCTGCGAGCCGATACCACACCCTGCCAACATCGAGGTCCCGCTGGACAGCAAGACCTTCCTGAGCCGTCACACCATGGACATGAAGTTCTCCTACTGCGACGAGAGGTGAGTACAGCAGGAACATGACCTATTAAACACGTACCGGTGCTGAATGTTTTCCGGCGTGTTTCAGTTTGTTACTGCATTCGTGAGCGATCTGTAATTATTGCAGACGAGACATTGATTTGATACTTGCATTATCATGCACGCAGATCCAAACATTAGCGCTCCCACGCAAGGGGACTTCCATGGACGGCTGCTTCTATCGGCCAGCTGATGCAAGGCGCCATCTAGTGGCTGTTCCTTACAATGGCAGAATCCTGTTTTATTTGACTGCTATAATGGCAGAGTTTTGTGTTAGCCACAGCTAAAGGTTCAAGAGGGCAGTGCACAGAGTGATCTTTTCAAGTTCAGGGCAAGAGACCCATCTAAACATCATCTCATTTTCTGATGTCTGTGTCAGTATAGGCGTCGCGGTCTGATTCATTGCCTCTGAGACTGAAAGCATGATTTTCTCCTGCAGGATCAAGGAGCTGCTCGGGTACGAGCCAGAGGAGCTGTTGAACCGCTCCGTGTACGACTACTATCACGCCCTGGACTCTGGGCGCCTCAACAAGATGCACCACGACCGTAAGTGCTAACTGCTGTGCGTTAATATGCGCTATCTATTTCATGCTAACTGCTGTGCTCTAGTTGCTGTGCACTATTTCTTGCTAACTGCTCTTACTGCAGTGCGCTAACTGCCATCTTTTCACTTTAAGACGGGACTAATGGCTTTGACCAGGAAGTATAATTTGGGGATATCAGTGTTTAAGATTTGACTTGTATGTCTATTGGTTTGAGTGCTGATATTGAGTGTCTCTCGCTCTCGTACTTCGATTTAATTTATCTTTACATGCATGTCAAAACCTTAGTGTCTCTGCGGTATAGCCCCCTCAATCCTCCATAGCTTTTAGAGAGGACTATTTTGAGTTCTTCACATTTTTCCGCTTAGCTGCTTACTTTTCACTTGCCTAAACTGGGTTTCCATATGGTACTGTCTGGTGTTATACTGTTATAACACAATGTATTTGAAATCTCTCTCTCTCTCCCTGCACAGTGTTTGCTAAGGGCCAGGTGTGTACGGGTCAGTACCGGCTCCTGGCTAAGAGGGGTGGCTTTGCGTGGGTGGAGACCCAGGCCACAGTGATCTACAACAACAAGAACTCCCAGCCCCAATGCGTCGTGTGCGTCAACTACCTGCTCAGGTAAGGGTTCAGCTCTGGGCCGGGTAACGCTGTCGCCCTCTGGTGGCCAGGCTCCCCTTCACACGCTGAGCAGACGATTCTCTCCCATTTTGTGTTTCCTCATCTCTCGCTTCCTCTCTCTCTTGCTGTTTCCGTCTCTCTCTCCCTCCCTCATTCTCTACGTCTTTCTCGCCCTTCTGCTCTTGCGTTCTCAGTCAATCCCCTTTTTCTGTCTCAGTTCAGTATCAATACAGAAAAAACCAGATCAGTCTGCATTCCACAGGGTAAATATTGCGGAAGTAAATTGAGCATTATACAAGAGCTTGCTTTAAAACGGTTGAACTGAAGCAAGAACGATAATCCATACCTCTGCAATTATAGTTAGTTTGATGTCTTTCAGTCTTGATTAATCGGTGCATTTATTTATTTATCTAATAATCTGTGTTGACTGTTAACTGTGTTCACTTAATCGTGTTTTTGTCATGAAATGGCCTCAGTGTTGACATGTATTTATCTAACTCTCTCTTGTTCTCTCTCTCCCTCTCGTTCAGTGGTATTGAGGAGAGCGAGTTGGTTCTCTCTCTGCAGCAGACTCCGTCGGTTGTAGAGGCGGATACGGAGGCCTCGGTTGCGATGGAGGTGGAGGCGGAGGCAGAGTCAGAGGCTGACCTGGGGCCCTCGGAGACTCTGAGCCCGGAGGAGGACATGCTGAAGCTGTTCACGACGCACACAGCTGCCGAGTCGAGCGAGGACAGTCTGTACGAGAGACTGAAGGCCGAGCCTGAGGCCCTGACCCTGCTGGCTCCTGCCGCCGGAGACACCTTCATCTCCCTGGACTTCACCTGCCCAGGTGCGCCCGTGTGACCACCCCCGGATCCAGCAATCACCCGCCGCTCAGGGGATTTTGGGTCATTTATTATGTCTCCCCCCCTGGAGGGAGAGGGGAGACGTACTGTTTTAGGCTCGGTTCCCGTTCCCGTTCGCGTCGGCTTTCCCACTTCATTTCCGGAGCGTGACTCCAAAACCGTTTGCATGATCTAAATGAAACTTTGCATACTTACTGCTCAGGTCCTGAAATTCCTGAAGTGGTGCCTTTCGGTGTGTGTCTGTCCGTCCGTCCGTTCGGTGGGTTAGGCAGGGATGGGGACCGGGGGGAGGAGATGTATGTTTTTACAAGTAAAAGTACATTCTGCTTTTCTCTGAGTCCGGACGGAACACATCCCAACTCGCCAAATCTTAGCACTTTTTGTTCCTGCCCTGCAATGTCTAACGATTGGAAGAAACAGCAGTGTGTTGCACGCTAGTTATGGCAATCCATTTTTGAGCGGTGACTGTTCAAACGCCTCAGGGAATTGATTGTTGCTATAGTTAGCAAAAACGTGTTCTAAATTTGTACCATCAGTGATGGCTTAAATGTGCGGCATAGGGAATGCTTTTTCACCAATAGGACGAGCAAGAAGCTTATCTTGAGTTTAGTCAACGAAATTAATGGATTTGCACTTCTTGAAAGTATTTCATAGGTTCTAATCCATAAAAGTACATTGAAAAGCATACCATTTCACATAAAAAAGAAAACGTAGCTCACCGAGATATGAAGTAAACTACATGAACATGAGTCAGGAAATTTGTTCCCGCTCCTTACAACCCTATATCAATGAGCTTCTTTTCTGTTATCCCGCCCCAACAGATTCAGAAGACCTGGTGTTTACAGAAATGCCCCTCTACAACGACGTCATGCTTCCGTCCTCCAGTGCTACGTTAGCTCTCAGTGAGCACTCCTGCCCCTTGAGTGGCGGGTCGGACGGCCAACCCAAATCCGGAGGCTCATCTGGTTTCTGCCTCTCCGCGGCCCTCCCCCTGGGCAGCCCCGCCCCCTCCTCCATACCAAGCTCCGCCCACGAGTCCTCCAAGGTCAGTCCTGCTCCTCTGCAGTGTACAGTGGTCAGTTAGGGACATTTCCAGGGCACGAAATTCAGGAAGAAAGGACAAAAACACCCTCATAACCCCTCTGAATGCCTCTGATATCTGAAGGCATGAAATACCCTGTGTTCTATTTCATTTTGCCATGTTGACGCACACATACACACTCAAGGTGAAAACAAAACTAGCCAGCACTGTCGGGGGTAGTAAAAGTCTGAATTTTCATCATTGTTCCTTTATTACACCCGTGTTGAGGTCATCTTGTGCCCTTTTAAGTAATTGGCAAGTGCTAGTCTTTCTGATAGTTCAAACATGTGATATTTAGTATAAAATATTATTATTATTGTAAAATGACCTGAAGAGAGTTGAAGTAGTAAGTGTACGCACTCTCTCTGTCCCCTCTGCAGCCCGACAGTCCGATGGATTACTGCATCCCGGTGGACCCGGATCTCTGTGACGAGTTCAAACTGGACACTGAGACCAGGAACCAGTTTTCCTCTGAGGTATTGCAGACACCACATTACCAAGAGTATCAGACTTCTGCGGTTTAGCATTCGCCTAATCTGCTCTAGTGTTTGTGGAGTAAATGTCCTCTGACTTCGTAGTTCAGGAATAGACTGTTTCCCGATGGCATCACAGAATGCTTCTTAATGAGGTCACGGAAATATTCTCGGCTTGACCGAATGGTAGCACAGAATGTTTTTCGGCGAGGTAGCAGGAGTATTCTTGATTTGGCTGAATGGTATCAGAATTTTTCTCGATGAGGTCCCAGAAATATTCTGGATTTGACTGAATTGATATCACAGAATGTTTCTTGATGGATGGATTCTGCCCCTCTTGTGGCCGCTGTAATATCGTCCCCCCTGTTGGATTAAAGCATCAGCGGAACAGCTGTGTAGTTTGCCGCGCCTGGAGTCTGCCGTTAACGGCTCCTCTCGCTGGCCGTGTTCCTCAGGACGTGAGCGAAATGGACCTGGAGACGCTGGCTCCCTACATCTCCATGGACGATGACTTCCAGCTGCTCCCGCTTTCCCCGGACGAGCCCCCGTTGGCGCGCGTTCCCTCCCCTCTGCACCTCCTGCACAGCGTCTGCTCCTCACCCGACCCCTTCTACAAGGAGCCGTCCGACTCTCTGAAATCCAGGAGGTAAACCCCTACGCGCCTTTCTCTTCCCCACGCAAACTTCATCGCCGAGCAACCCGCCACTGCACTGGGCCATTTTATAGCCTACTAGCTACGGCGCTTATTCGTGGCTCAGAAGGTTGTTGGGTTAAGCCTCTAGCGTAGCCTCAGTTGTGAAGGTCCGGGCTGCCAAAAAACCAGTTCCTGGGGATCTACTGTCCCGTTGTTTTTCACTCCTACCCTAACAGAGCACGAAACCATTCGACAGCTAGAACAGGACGGTCCAACACTGTTCCTGGGGATCAACTGTCACGTCGGTTTTCACTCCAGCCTATTTTAAGTACATCTCACTCAGCAGCTCCAGCTTTCTCCTTTGGCTGCTGATTGGTTGAGTCAGGTGTGGATGTACAAACTTTCAGAGCAGTAGATCTCCAGGTCCTAAGGAATAGGGCTGGACAACCCTGGTGTAGAGGTTTGGGCCCTTAAACGTGGCCCTTGAGTCCACAGTGCTCTGGGTCGGGGGTGAGGATTGGCCCTTGCTTGGGTTAATTGATGGGAGTGTCAATGGTGTGACTGTTAAGGGTCATTAATACTCCCGGCTGTTTTGAAGTGGCTTGCTGGCACCGCCGTCTTTATTCTGTCCATTTACTGCTCAAAGTCTGGCACCGATTGAGGCTCAATTACCAACGACAAAAATGGTCTGGCCAGACGCACTTTTGGCGTTGGACGTGTGTCGTGAAACGGGAGTTTCCAAGGGCCATGTTTTTTGTTTTTTTTTTGGTCAAATGCCATTTAAATGACATGGAAGCAGATGAGTCCTTTTTATTAACTGTCTGAGAAGTGCACAGTCTGTAAAGTGAGTGCTCGTGATCCCGACTGGCATGTATACCTGGGTGTGACCGTGCAAATAATGTACCGTTCACTGGCCAAAAGGCACAGAGCAGTTCATGAGCCTGGCTCTATAAAAAGAGATATCCTATTTCACTCGGTTAGCCCAAGTCTGTTTTTCACTTGTGTACTTCATCTCGGTTACACCATAAATGTGCTGGGAATATAAATCTTTCCTGTCTGTGCGCTTTACCTCTCAACGGATGATAAGAAAATGAGGCACATCCAGTTTTAAATGTTTTGTGTTTGTTTGGATACGCACAAGAACACTAAAAGCCAGATGTGTGAGGCTTTGGGGACCAGAGGTGGGCCTGACTGGGATATTTTTTTGGCGGGAGGGATGGGGAAGCTAACACTAATTTTTTTTAAAAATTGGATAACGCTGTATGTTCCCCTTTACTCTCTAGGGCTCCAACTCTGGAGAGTGTGATATGGACCCCAGCTGCACAGAAAACCAAGCGCAAGAGGAAATTTCCAGAAGCGGCCCCGTCTGACACCTTGAGTCTGGTGAGTCTTTGCCGTCATTAGCAGTTTACATACTCGGCCACACTGCGCAGTCTTCACTGTATTTACAGTCATGTTAAACCACCAAAACTGTGTGAGCAATGGTAATAATAATTTCTTTTCTCACCCTTGGTGAGGGTCGCCTTTGCTGTAAAACAAGAAGGGTTTTAAAAGCCAATAAGGCTAGAAAACCCTATACTAAGAAACTTGTTCCATGTACACTGTTCGCCAAGTTGTTTAAAACTGACAGATGTGCGTACAGTTAGTCGCCATGTGACTTATTTGATATGAAAATTTCCTAAATTTTTCAAGCCAAAAAAATTAAAGTAACAGTTGATTAATGATCTGTTGGTATTTCCCCAGGGTGCTTTGCTCCAGGAAGTGACGCATCCTCCCACAGAATCGAGGAAGAAAGTGAAGGTGCTGGAGTCAAGAGTGCCAGAGGTCATGTCTTTGCACAAGACCTTCCTCCTTCTGCCCTCTGGTGGGTGTTTACGGGACTGCAACTGAATAGAGGCAATTCTCACAATGTTACTGCTGCGTACTACTAAGCTTTGCAACATCGCTGAGACGCGGCGGCTACGTTGTGAGAGCGTTCTGTCTGCCTCGCTTGTCTCATGTGGCGCCTGCAATTGTCGTAATCGGCGAGTTCAGCCATTGTTTGGCCATCTAATTAAATGTTTCTTCCCCCGTTTATTTCCAGATGTGGCGAATCATCTGTTGGAGAGTGGCCTCCCTCAACTGACGCGGTACGACTGCGAGGTGAACGCGCCCGTGTCCGACCGGCAGCACCTGCTACAGGGGGAGGAGCTTCTCTTGGCACTGGACCAGGTCATCTGAGCATCGCCACGGCAAGGAGGCGCTAAGTGCCTGGACGGCGGAGGGCCCCGCTCAGACCCTTTATTTATTTTTTATATTTCTATTTCTTCTTCGTGGGTCTCCGGTCCCATTGAAAACGGACCTGTTTTGGGGGCTGTTTTTTTTAATTAGTGTGGCAATGTGAAGCTCGATGCTACCCTCTGGTGCTGTTGGAAATGCCGCATTCGCGCACAATGTTGGCACTCGCAAAGACGTGATGACCAATGAGGCAGCTTCGGTTTTAATATTATTTTTTTAACCCGTGTACGTGACTGTTCTCCGCATGTGACAATTTAGGACGTGTCTTAGAAGCGCGGCAGCAGAAAGTGCTGCTGTTAACAGTAATGGCAAAACAAAAACTCACTGCCTGACCAGACTGCTTATTTTATTTATTTATTTTTAAGAGAAGGCCACGGTTGGGCTCTGGTCTTGCACCTTACCTGCAGAGTTAGAGAATGCCTGGTTTGCAGTACAGAAAATCCATCCCAGTATTTTGTTCCCTCCGTGTGGATTTTCTAAGACGCACATTTCTTAGCTTGATGGAACTCGCCGCATTGCTGGCACACCTGAAAAAAAAAGACAAAAAAAATCCTCCTTGTTTGAGCTGACATTTTATTGCTTGTG
Organism: Gymnothorax javanicus; assembly: GCA_029692085.1. Taxonomy (NCBI): domain Eukaryota; kingdom Metazoa; phylum Chordata; class Actinopteri; order Anguilliformes; family Muraenidae; genus Gymnothorax; species Gymnothorax javanicus. The sequence goes on along the minus strand of CM056198.1, from coordinate 8,106,599 downwards.
TTTTAGCCACATGCTACATGGGCACATTTCCAGAAACTAGATGAAGTTGCCTTTAAAACGAGGCCTTGTATTTGCATTTAGATCGCACAGTTCGTTATCGGCTTTTCATTTGGGAACAGCAAAAAGGCGAAATTGGGGACATGGTGGACTGTAAAGGGTTAAGCCTGCAGGTAGATGTTATCGGCGAAATGGGTCTGCTGAGTTCCGGGTGGAAGAAACGCGTGGCAGGACTTTAACTCTTTCACCCCTGGACTTTCACCTCCGCTTGTGTTACCTTGTCGGCAGCTTTAACCAAAATGGAGGAGTCAGTGGTGCGAAAGATCCTCCCATTTCCTGGTGATCAGGGGGGACTTGGTCGCAATGTTTATCTCACAGTGATATTTTCATACTGAGCACTAGCAGTGACTTTTAATGAAATGGGTGTGTCCTTGATGTCCTTTTTTTATTTTATTTTGTTTTATTTTATTTTGGTTATTTTTGTCAACGGTTTTGTGAAAGGTGTAAAGTGTGCCACGTATTGAATGTATGGGATGCCAAGTGGCTAGAGATCTGCTTTTATGCTACTAACTTTGGTGCGAAAACGGTAAGCGAGGTTCGTGCTGTTTGCTCGGAAAATTTTAAGTGTGTTTGTGTAAGCGAGGATTGCAATCTAGTTTTGGGCATCTTAACGCGTCAAAATGGAAAAGAATGTCATCAAATGTTTAAAAAAGGGAAAAAAATTTATTTTACATGGTTACTTTCTGTTGGATTTGTCATGGAAAATTGTGGAAGATTTCTAGATTAATTAGCCAAGAGTTCTGTATTTTTAATCATTCTTACAGTTTTTGATCATGCTTGTCTGTACGAGAGCAGTTAAAATATTATGTTCATGTTTTAGGTTGATCATGATGAGAGGTTTTGTGTTTTTCATATTTTATATTTTATTCCGCCGCATTAAAAGTAATCCAGCGTTTCTCAGACTATTCTATCACATTCATTTATTAATATACACGCTGCTGTTTTTGTCTTTGGTTCTTATTTTATAACCATTGTGACATCATTTCTCTGATATTGCTCTCATCTCCTGCAGTTCACCTCTCTGCATTCATTTATTACACACTAAGTGTATTTTTAATCACGCAATTAAAAAACAAATGTGGACCAGACCAGGTGTATTGTTTTTATTTCTCTTTGATTAGTTGTATTGGTTTTTAAATTTTTTTTTGGATTTTTTTTTTTTTTTTGGCTGTTAAGAAAGGTGAGGTCCTTTGTATTAGCCAGTCGGCTTCTTGACCTCTCCTAACACATCCGTTTTTGTATATATATCTTCAGAATCAGATTTTATGCATTTTTATATGTGTGTAAATAAATAAATGAAAAATGAGTGGAGCCTGCTTTGGGGGATACTCTTAATCTGAATATCACAGTAATGGAGCCATGCCCCTCATATGTGCAAAATGCAGTATAATCAAAAATATTTTATCAGCAGGTGGCATTCTCTCCTTTGACTATACGCACTAGCGGACTGATGAGTCCTGACACCAGATGGCATAATTACTTCCAAGTCTCTTCTCTCCAAGCAGGGCTGCCCAAACACGTTCTCAGACATTAAAGGTCCCCCTATTATGCCACCAGGTGCACAGCTAATTAGCCAGTATGAGCCAGTTCAAAATCTCCTTTCCCTGACATCACGAGGGGGAGTGGCCACCCAGAATAACGAAATCTGATTGACTGCTTGGCTGAAGTTGATCTTCTCTTCTTGCCTCGGGTTGGTTACTTCCCCATGTGATGTCAAGAGGGGAAAGATTTTGAAATGGCTTGTATTAAATACTTGGCTGTACACCTGGTGACATAATAGGGGACCTTTAAATGTCCTTGTGATTCGAGTGCCTGAGTTACATGGAGAAGTGCATGGTACAACTGTCAGATCCCTCGACTGTCCACTTCTGGTCTACAGTTGACGCACATCGTTCGAAAGCAGTTGGACCAATCTAGACGGCTGTAATCTGCAGGCCTCTCAAGCATATTTTCCTATTCATGAACCATTGCTGCTCCCTCGTGTACTATACTGCTTTCTAAGGCTCTTGGCCTGCTTTGAATAGCAGTTAAGAATTGCAGATGTTTGAATTGCAGTGTCTCGAGCTGCCTAGTTCAGGGCGCCATTTCATGTTTACTTACTGATGTGTTTATTTGCCTGCTAGCAGGTGTGCCAATTTGTCTGTTGGCACTAATAGTTTGGTTTGGGTAACTTGTCTGTACACATTGCCCCTAAGAACCTTATGATTTCAGTGTTCAACCTGTAATGAGAAAAAAAAAAAAAAAAATACAGCTTGATCTCTTAAATGATTTATGTACACATACGCACACCATATTCAGTTGTCTGGGTGTAGAATTTTATGCAGCTTCAAGCTCAAAATTACTGCTTGTAGTTGTACATAATATTGCCAGTGAATGAGAAACCCACAGAAGCATGTGCTCTAATATTCAGAGTTTACTTTTCAGGTACATAATATGATATTAGCTTCTGGCATAGAGTATAAAATAGTGAAATGACAATATCAACAGTTATTAAAATGGTAAATGGACTGTATTTATATAGCGTTTTCTAGTCACATGACATGACCCCAAAGCTCTTTACAAGTATGCCTCTCATTCTCCCTGATGGCAGAGGCTGCCATGCACGGCGCCAACCTGCACATCAGGAGCAGTGTGGGGTTCAGTGTCTTCCTCAAGGACACTTCGACACGTTGTCTGGAGGAGCCGGGGCTACCTCCTGAGCCACACCGCCCCAGCGTTAGGCCATTATGGGGTAAAATTTTCACAAATTAGAAAACGTGCACTTGAAAATTTCAGCAGGAATGGAAGAAACGTGCCGGGAAATTCGAAAGAGTAGTGAGTAACTGAATGGAATGGAATGGAAACTGCTCTCCACTAGAGGGGGCCATTGGATTAGGCAGCTGTTTTATTTCCATTTAAAAAAACGGGATTTATGAATGTATGAATTGGAGTAATATTTCAGTGTTGTCCAGCCATTCATAAACAAGCGGCGTACAGTTTTATTCTCCGATAAAGAAAATAACCTGTGGAGCAAATTGAAATCCGGGAAGGCTGCTGCGTCCGCCGTTTTTTAAATTTGTTCCTGCATTGAAGCGCTTTAATTTAGCTAATTGATTGGCTAAGCATTCTGCAAACGTTGTTAGTGAGGCCTCAACTGGCTGTAAATAAAAAGTAAACCACCAAAAGCCTGCAGTCACCCTAACCCCCGAGGAATGGAGTTTGGGTCGCTTTGAGCTCTACACGCCTGAAGGTTTTCATTGAAACCTTAATCTGACACGACTGGTTGAAATAGCATGAAGCTAAACGGGATCTTTTTGTTGGAGATGTGCTTTGCCAGGGTTGGAGTGAAAACCTAAAAGACTATAGATCTGGAACAGGGTTGGTGAGCATAGCTGGAGGTGATTCTGATATGGACTTGCATTGGGCAATGTAAGCATAAAATAATCTACCCATACACGACAGCAATTTTAATCTATCACTTCCTCTTTACTCATTTCCATGTGGGCACTTGGCGCACATAAACGCTTGTGTATATGAAAGGTGTTAGACTACCGATGTACAGTCAGGCTTGTCTTTTGGCATTCATGATGGATGAACAAAGGCTTTGTATAATAAACATCTGATCTTTGATCTCCACTCACGGTATGGCGAGTGGAGTCTTATTTCTAAAAAATTGTGTGCATTTCATACTTGAACATCGCGTCACGTATACTAAACGGCATATTGCAAAACATATGCTGATTTATGAAACTGGGGGTTAGCTAAAGTGCATCGCATTTTAATTCAATTAATCAGGATTTACCTGGAATTTTTATAAGTGTATACTCGTATTAATTTTGAAGGATATTTAAAGTCAATCGGCAAAGAAATTGGCATACATATCATTTCTATACCTACGCACCGTTTATATACGAGATCTCTGGTCTTTTTTTTTTCTTTTTGCAATTCATCTTATCACCAGAACCGTAAGCCTCAAGACCGTAAGTTACTGCTCATGTGCACTATTTAACCCTTTAAGGCTTTGATGTCAGTGAACACTTGACACCCTTTTGACCTCAGTTATTTAAGATCAGACCACTGGTAATGGCAGACCATGGTCATGAGACCCCATTTTGATTTGGGTTCAGTTTCTTTTACATTTTGTGAGAGACATGACAAAAAAATAATAGAATGAAATAAAAATAAAATAAAAAATTAGACTGCTTTTCCTTGCCCCCCTTACCTGGGAGTCAGGTGTGATGACATTCCCATCAGTAGTGGCAATTGGACAGTAAATTACTCTTAAGGGCGGCGCGGTGGTGCAGTGATTAGCACTGCTGCCTCACAGCAAGAAGGTTGTGTGTTTGAATCTAGCCTCTGGCCTTTCTGTGTGAAGTTTGCATCTTTTCACCATGTTCGCGTGGGTTTGCCCCGGGTACTGCGGTTTCCTCCCACAGTCCAAAGACATGCATGTCAGGCTAATTGGAGATGCTAAATTGCCCACTGGTATGAGTGTGAGAGCGAATGGTGTGTGCGCCCTGTGATGGATTGGCGAGCTGTCCAGGGTGGGTCCCTGCCTTTCGCCCAGAGTCAGCTGGGATAGGCTCCAGTTCCTCCGCGAGCCTAGTGAGGAAGAGGCGGTATACAGGATGGATGACTGAATTACTCTGGACAGAAGAAAACCAGGAACAGTTAATTTTACCTGCAAAATTTGACAATCTCCATTTACACAGGTTTCCTGGGAACCTATTCCTTTACATGTAATGGCGTTTAATACGCCTCTCTTTCTAAAGCACCATAAATGCTAGGCTGTATTAAGGATTATGTGGAATCCACCATTCCCTCGCTACACCCGCACTTGCTCTGGAGAATCAAATCAATGACACATTCGAGTCAATGCTATGTGCCGTGAAACCCAGCAGATGGCGACACCTGCAGTTGTTGAGCAAAAAAATATACTCATTTCTGAGGCAAACGCTTATAACAGCCAAACACATCTCATGCAGTTACACTAGTGTTTTTGCCGCAGCTGTTGGTGGTTGCTAAGGACAACAGAGGGGAACCGATTAAAAGAGGACTACAACCGGAGAGCTACGCTGCGACTCCAAGTGAGAACTGTAATTTCCGATCAGGCCAAACACCGGCTTTTTAAACTGAAGTTACTTAAAAAAAAAAAAAAAATCAGCTCATGTATAGCAGGAGACCGTTTTCAACATCGATTCTGTGTTTGTCACTGCGCAGATTCAGTCCAATTAACACTGCTAATGTTCCCTCAGTTTTAAACCAGTTGGCAGTCTGTTTTGGTTACTGTTGTTGCATATTGCAAAACCAACTGTAACGTTTCCTGGCCAATTCCAATATTTCAATGTGCGCGGCATAATTTCAAGACACCGCTTCCAGACCTAAATCCGTAAAAAAAAAAAAAATCCTTGCCGAGGATGTCGTGATGTCGTCAGTGTCCATATGGTGCTTTTTAGTTCAAATGAGCAGCATGTTCACCATGAATTATTCGTTCTTTCAAATACTCTCCTGACCCCTCCTGGTAAAACTTAGTAAGCCAAGAGGACCAGAACTGTTTGTCGGTATTGACAGGTGTCAGTGCACCAGATAAGCAAATAAAAAGCAGAATTAAAATCCAAAATAATCACATAGCTTACCCAGTCTGCTGTGACTGCATCAAATCCTGACTACGCCTCAACGTATCATGCAGAAGGGAAACCCATTAGCTTCCCTCAGTAATCAGGGAAAAATATGGAAATACACAAATCAATCTTCTGACTCTGTCTCCCACTCCCTTTCTCTTTAGCATTTTTTAGATTTATCAGAAAAATCATTATCTTCACATGCATGTTATTTCTGTACGACCTTAGAAGCTTGGTGGCTCTGTAATATGGGGGAAAACTAGAAGTAATGACGCTAGCTGGTTCTTTGTTAATCTTTATACATTATTTATATTGCAGTAATTCAGTCACTGGTGCCTTTTAACGAGAAGAAATGCAGGCATACTTATGCAAAAAAAAAAAGCTTATGTATTTTGGTTCTGTCTCTGGGGACTACGAAAGATCTGATGAAGGCGAAGATTGAAAGGTTTGAAATATTATGATTCCGCGCAGTGCCCCGGCCATAGCCTCTGTGATCTGGTTCTGAAATTCAAATCACTGCTTCCCTGAACCCGCGTGTCAGACGAGTGGGACGACATGGCAAGCTCGATGCCATCATCGAGCCCTTAACCTTTATGGCTAAATAGCTGTGACGGGGAATCCCAAGTAGCTTGAGACAGTTTGCTAATCGCGCCTCTCCAAAGAACCTCTCCTGACAGTGAGGGCGTGTCATGAGTCGACTCTGTCACCGAGAGAGATGTAGATTGGGGAAGCCATCGAGGGAAGATTAAGTGCCAAGGAGTTTTGGCACGTTGACTCGCGCACAGCTATCCTGCTCTGTTTCCATCGCCTCATCTGAAATATAAATGCTTTCAAAATAAAATCTGTTATGATCCTGACAAGGAGCCAAACTCTGATTCAGGATTCAATCCACAAGGGAGCATTTATTGACAGGAATACGGCGACACAGAGGGAAGGCCGTTGCCCAAAGCTTACTAGGGGCAGTCCAGCTATGTTGGCAATGACTGCAGAGGGAAAGGGCGTGTCCGCGCCCAGGCCAGTGGCCATTCCCGGGACAGAAGGCAGGAAGTTACTCCCATTCGCAGAAGCAGGACTGCTTGATAGTCGAACCGAAGGGCTTAGCAGAAACGCAGTCCCAATCCTGGAGGCCGTTGAAGACTTTAGAGGTGTTCCTATTTAAATGACTCAACAGAGGAGCAGGCAGGAACAAGGTATTAACAGGAATGCAGTCCCAATCCTGGAGACTGATTTAAAGCTATAGTAAGTAACTTTTACATGTCTGTAAATTTACGTTTCATGCAAGCCACTATGAGAGGAGATGACACAATGCTGATTAAGCCGATCGGCTCCTCTAACATCTCGCTGTATTTTTCAGTATTTGTTGTTTTGTATTCCGTGTCGACCGGCGACATTCCCGCGCTGGCACACAGGAAATGACGCATTTTATTTCAAAACAAGAAGGGAGGGGGAGGAAGAGCGGAGAGTCTCCTAGCAAGAGAGCTCCGGACCCCACGTGACTCATTGTTTGGACCACCATTATGGCAGTAAAATGGCCAGCGCCGCAGATTTCAAGCCTCCTGAGTTCACAACTCACTTTAATTCGAACGACATTGGACTTTATGCCGAAAAACTAAATCACTTAAATTTTACGGACTCGGAGATTTATGGAATAATTCGTGAGTACTTGCATTTGCGTAGTTACCACAGAACTGTAGAACAGTGCCATGACAAACTAAAGAAACTGGGCATATGTCATATGGAAGTGCCGGCTGTATTGTTCTAATAACGCAAAATTCCTCTAGGGGGGGCGACAGAAGTTACGCACAATAGCTTTAAGGCTTTGGAGGTTGTTCCTATTGATGGTGCTTGGAAAAGAAATGACTTTTTTTTTCATTATTTTAACCAAACACATGGAAGAAGGACAGTTTGCTCAATACTAGAAGACAACATTTGACCAGAAGTTTTAGTTGGTAATGAACCATGACAATCCAGCAGCCACACTAACACCTCAAGCTAATTATATAGACGGAACACTCCACAAAAGGGTTGAGGCACACAAATGATTTCACCGGGAAGCGAAGGAGAAGACAAGAAAATAAATCAATTAAAGGTTACAATCCGTAAAACATGCAGACTGCTGGAACAAGGGAGGAGCCAATTACTGACACCCAAGGGTCGTGACAAAAAAAAAAAAAAAACATTTTTTGATCAGGGCCCATATTCACAAAGCATCTTAGCGCTAAAAGTAGTTCCTAACTGCCGGATTTAGGAGAAACTCCTAAAAAAAAATGGGTGTGTCAGTTGTCAATTTAGGACTCCTAATTATTTTTACGAAGTTTTATTCACAAAGCATTTTAGGCTTAAAAGTAGCTCCTAAGTCTGGGAGAGCTTAAAAGTAGTCAAGAGGACTCCTAACTCGCTAAAACCTTTTCACAAAGAATTGGAAAATGGCTGCTGCTGTTGAAAGACGGAATGACTTGGAAATTCTGAATGATGCGCAGTTGTTGAAAAGATATCGGATCGACCATGAAGGGATTTTATTTGTTGTTGACTTGGTGAGGGAGAGAATTCTCCAACCATGAGAAACAACCCAATAAGCCCCTAACTAAAATCTTTGACAACACTTCATTACTTGGCCACTAGAAAAATGCAACTTTGCAATGCGGAAAATTTAGGGATTTCACAATCATCTGTCAGTCGCTCAATTCAACAAACAATCAGTGCGCTCTGTGAACCTCATATCATACGACAGTTTAACCGGTTTCCAATGGACATTCGCCAACAACACAGAATCAAACTTGAATTCATACGCATCTCAGGTATGCCCGGTATCATTGGTGCTATTGACGAGACCCATATTCAAATTATTTCTTCGACCCAAGATGAAGAGGTATTTGTAAATAGAAAAAAAGTTTATTATATCAACACCCAGACAGTATTTGATGCCGAATACAATATTTTGGACATTGTTGCGAAATGGCCTGGATCCACGCACGACTCTCGCATTTTAATGGAAAGCGGCTTATGCCAATTATTTGACAGGCATTATGTGCCTGCGGGATGCCACTTGCTCGGGGACAGTGGCTTTGGTGCTGTACCTCCTCCTGCTATGCATGAATTATTTTATTAGGCTATTGAGCGAGGGTTACATTTAATCGATCATCATAATAATACCAGCCTATGTCATATTTTGTATGCATATTTAAATTGTAGGCTATAAATTACAAACCAGCTTAGTATGCTTTCCTGTTTGAACAATAGCCCGTTTATAGGCTGCAATCTCCGACCTCCCCTGCGATTGCAGCCCATACCACCGCTTCTCGCAGTCGTCTGCCGTCCGAGACACGAGGGGAATGCAGAATTGATCTGTAGGCTGATACTATCCCACGCATCCCGCTTGGATTTGCTGTTCACCCCCGAGCCAAATTTCCCTTTGATAACATGCTTTCGCTCTGGCACCAACTGGGCCAGCAGCAGTAACTGGTCGTGGCTCCAATTGGACTTCCGCGTCCTTTTTGAACTTTCATCCATGACAGTTTAGGGCGAACAAACTTGAACAGCGCAACATTTAAATGATCGCAACATATTCTCATTTTGTAATAACTTGCTAATTATTGGGGCAAATGACGCGTTTTATTATTGACTCGTTTTATGCTATTGGCGTTTTTACAACTATCTCTTTCCTATGTATGTTTATTTGCCTAGAGCGTGATATGTGGGGACTGCCCATAGTGCATTTTCAGGAGTGCTCAACATGTTATTATTTTATAAGACAAACCAGCCGCTTGGACTATTTCCTCATTTTTTCCTCCATGGGTTGTATATGGGATAATTTTTTCAATGGGCCGCCGTGTCACCAAACAACCAATCACCGTGCTCATTGTCCCAAGACTTGTGCATGAGAATTGACGTCATGCATAGCAGCGGAGATTTACTCCCACCTATCTCAGAGCTACTCCTAGTCTAGGAGTTACCAGTTTTCTTAACTAAAAGTTGCTCTCAGCGGCTTTGTGAATAACTTTTAAGATTTTACTCCTACATAAAATGTTTTAGCGCGACTTAGGAGTACTCCTAGCGGTAAGATAAGATGCTTTGTGAATACGGGCCCTGGTGTAAATGGACCGTTGATTTGCACGTATTTACACGGCTAAAATATTAAGTCTCTAATTTCGTCCCGGCGTAGATGCCCAGATTAACCCCTTGTCAGACTATACCTGGGTATAATCTGGCCCTTGGCCAAAACATACCCTGTGGTATAAAATGTGACTGAATGCGGGGGATATAGACTGGGCTAGCACAGATTCCTGGGGTATAAAACAGGCTGGCCCACTCTAACCCCGGGTATACTCTGGGCTGGGGGAAAACTTCAGCCAGGTACACTGAGTCATAAAGAAGACCAGAAAAATCTGATAAATCTTTAGCGGAACGGGCAATTTTATAAAGTTTTCATTCAAGAAGATTACGCTGGGCGGGGGAGGGGTGCCTGTGAATTTGAAGCGGTGTTTCCAATCACTGCAGCCCAGAGTTTGGCTTACAGGAGAACTTTGCTGAGTCACTGTGAGTCATTCCCGGAGGGGAACGGTATTAAATGTGATTTGGCGTGTTGTGACGAAAGGAGACCACCGATTCCAGTTCTCGGTATGGCGTGGGTTTGCGACTCGTTCAGTGAGAGAGAGGAACTGTGAATGACAAAGTGGGTCTCGCCTACCCCTTTATTCTCCTCCTAAAAGAGGTGAAGATAAACACAATACCTTTTTATTTCCAGGAGATTTTGTGTGCGAAGTTGTGTTTGCCTAGTGCCATATTTCTACTTGGAAGAGAAGGTGAAGAGGTTTAGGAATCTGTGAACTTTTCAGCGTGTGTCCACATTTTTCCACGAGTGTGAGTCTGTGTGTGTGTATGTGTTCTCCCTCGTGTGCAAGCACACATTTGTGGGGTGATGTATGCTGTCATCGTGCTTGCAGGCCTAAGTGTGTGTATGTCCTCACACCATAGAATTCTAGAACAGTAGAACAGACGTGAATATCTCGCAGATGTGTCAAACTGTCAGCCATATTGGGTAAGACTTCTGCTGGGTGCTTCTGCTGGCCTGAACGTATGGAACTCTATGGTCTCCCTTCTGTGGAACTCTGTGGTCTTACTGTGGTGATGTCACTGCCCTTCTCAAAAACTGTTAAGTTTTATTCAAGATGGCGCCCATTATCAGTTCATTACATCCCAGATAACATTACACTATGACTATGACATTATCTATTTTTCTATCTTCAATTCTATGACACATGCATATATACATGTCTGACTAGTTATGCGCTTATACATGAGTGAGCACGTGTATGTGTAGGTACCTTTATGCGCCTAGTTGCTTGATGGAACATCTTTCGCACAGAACTGTACTTTTGAAAAGTGTTAGTTCATCGCTGGTATTTCACTCGACTCCTGTCAAACCCTCCTGTCAGGCTCGCTGCCGTCTTCCCCCTGTCGCCATGGTAACCGGCATCACAACCGCGCATTTCCGATTCTGTTCGGCTGCCTCAGAAGCGGAGCTCAGAGCGAGGCGGTTTGATCAAAGAAGCGTCAGGTTCCGGCATTAGCCGTAATGCTCAGAGCCCTGAATTTAAGCAGCAGTTCGCAAATCTTCCATTCACTGTGAATGGCTACACAGCGGATTATGGGCAATACTGTGACAATGGAGTGCTTTCACCGTTGCTAGCCGAAAAAAAAAATGAATGGAAGTCACTCAGGAACTTAATTAAGGGCTTAATTCATAGCATGAACCGTTTAACCAAAATTTCTGCATTTTGTCGATGTTCAAATAATTACTGAATTGACATTGGCTCAATTATTTTAATCGTCTTAATTAGCTCTTTCACTCAACTCGGTGCAGTTCTAAACACTAGTTAAGCTCAACTGCAGACTGTAGAAAATTGTATTTCTTCAATTCCTAGTCATCTTGAATACCTTTAGCCAGTGAAAAACCTTCTTTTACTTGCAAAGTCATGACACAACCACTGATTAGAAGTAAACAAATATCATGGTCAGCGATTGGTCATGTAATTGTTATTTTGTGTCGTATGGTATGTCGCGTCTTAGTTCATAAGGCCCAAGCTGGTTAGATTCTGCCATCATTATGAGAAGCTGTTTACTGCAAATATTGACTTGTTTTGCTCTTTTTCTAAGTAGGACACTGTTCTGCTTTCAGTGAAAACCATGCTTGTGTTCTCATGTTTCTGTGCTTGTGTTCTCGTCTTTTGGTCCGCACCAATCAGAGCGTGATTGTAATTCTGCTCTCTTTCAAACATGTGTGGCCCAATATACTGCATGGGATTGGATAAAACAGGGGTTTCCAACTGCCAAATGCATCTATCCCAAGTGTGCTGTTGGGATAAAAAGGAAGAGTTCAAAGATGGGTGTGGTCTGAGTACGTACTCCCTGAACGGGGTGTGGTCTGAGTACGTACTCCCTGAACGGGGTGTGGTCTGAGTAAGCACTCACTGAACAGGATGTAGTATGAGTGCTCACTCACCGAACAAGGTGTGGTCTGAGCACACACTCACTGAACAAGGTGTGGTCCGAGTATGCAGCCACTGAGCAGGTTGTGGTCTGACTACATACTCACTGTACAGGATATGATCTGAGTGCACACTGACTGAACAGGATGTAGTATGAGCGCTCACTCACTGAACAAGGTGTGGTCTGAGCACGTACTCACTGAAGAAGGTGTGGTCTGAGTATGCACTCACTGAACGCATTATAATGAGGACAGCTATACTGAAAACTATATCAGTATTGCTGTCGCTGCTGGTGTGATCACAGATGGTCTCTAATTCCAACATCTTTTAGGGGCCAGGATCCTTGCATGGCAGTAGGTTACAGTGCAGTGACTCAAGATGCGCAGATGATTACTATGAAGTGGGGAGAAATTAAAGAGGAAATGAACTCATGCAAATACCGTTGTGGAGGACTGGACTGATCTTCTGCCACATGGGCTGCCTGCATTCAGAGATAGTAACTGAATGCCATATTTACGTGAGAAGCTGTATAAGTTAGCACACATGCTACCTTATTCTGAGGCCAAAAGGGACTGCGCAACCTCTCGCCCATCCAAGAAGACCTGGAGGTGTGATTCTTTGCCGCGTGCTGTCGATTCTGCAGACGCAGTCCCAGACTAATTGCCCCCACAATCCCATTAAATGTTCTGGCAGTTCAGCAGTTTAGCAAAGCGCTTGCGATCAATAGCGAATATATCCCTCCGGTCCAGCGGGTACCTCCTGTTCAGTGAGTTAATCTAATTTCGGGCTTGTCTGTCACCGGCCACAGCCTTTGAGGTTCACAGAAGGCAAAAGGGGTTGGACAAGGGCTCCTGTTTATTGTGTAATGTAATGTATATCCAGGTTTTCTTAATGGACTGCATTGGGGCTCCCATACAGCTGTTTATGGGCAAAGGTTTGAATTGGCACGTCTGAATTGGCATCTACCTAAATGGAAATGCCTGAAATTTAAAAGAAGATGAAATATTGCAAAATAATTTGTACATTTGGCAAGGCTTGGAAACACTGCCATATTGGTTAAGGCAAGATTCAATAAAGAACGAGGGAAACAGATTTTTCGAATAAATGATGACAGGACCAAGCTTCTGCTGCAGGAAGCACACACACAAAAAAAAATAAAAAATGGTAGCTGGCAGTCTTGAGATTATGTAATCTTGTTGCGCCTTCTTCAGAATATTCGCACAACAGTCGTTGATGGAAGCGCTCAGTGATTCGCACTTTCTTTTCTTCTCAGACTTTTAGGACGTTTGTCTGTAAATTGGATGAAAACTCGCGAGCTTCTTGCAGGAGGAGGCGGGTGTTCTGTCAGATGTCTTCCACTTCTGTTCGGTCGAGTCTGGCCTTCCTTTGGAGGAGAGGGCTGAAGCTGATTTGCACTGAATTCCTTCACATCATGCTATGAGCCTGAAGCAACAGTGAATTTCACTACCGTTAGCTTAGCTGTGGCTCTTCATTTATAATCAAAGATGCCATCCAAAACCATGCTCACTCATCCCCCATTTAACATTTTCTGCGTGTTTCATCATTTTTATCCTTGCACTACATGATTATCTGTATTTTTTTGATAGCTGTTGTTTGCGAGGTGAAGAAATACCATGACGCTCAAGTTTTGGAAGACGTCCCGTCAGTTTTTGGCTCACCAGCTGATAGGCATGGCCGAGCTATTGGGATCCGCTCGCATCTGGTACTGTCATTGTGATTGTGCCCCATTAGCAAAATCTATCGCAGTCTTTTCCAAAGCCGCTGGCTAGATTGACTTTATTCTTCATATGGAACTCCTTTGGATCCATGTCTGTAAACTCTGTGTGCAGTTTTAGAAAATTTTCAATGTTTGGATTTTTAACAATATTTTATGATTGAAATTTCCGCGTGAAGAAAATATGCCAATTGAAATTATGGCTATAACTGATCCAACTATGCCCTTTAGTGGCTGGTCAGTACACTATCACACAGTGAGAGTCTCGTTGTTTTTGCCCAGATTGGTTTTGAATGCCGGCCGATGAGCTGCAGGGCCACTGGTCCTATTTTTAGTTTCGCTCTGCAATTAACTGTTTTGCTTCTTCACTTCTGCTGGCTCTTTGCCAGTTCCTCACTGATGCAAGAGCACCATCCACCATGACATCCCAATTACATGTTAGAGAAGCAAACAAAGGCAAATGAGTGCTCATTTTCCATGAAGAAAGAGATTGTTATGGGATTATGGCATTGCCATTCCATACTACTTTATGTGAAAATCCTGCGCTATATCCCTTTAACTGAGCGTCATCATTTTTTGTTCTCCATCAGGGTAGCCTCAGCATTTACAGATTACAGACTACCGCTCACAGCTGAAGTCAGTGATAACCAACCCTTATCCAGGAGATTTACCCTCCTGTCGGGTTCCACTTGGCCCCTTTTAATGCTACACCTTGTTCAACTGCTGGAGATCTAGATCTGCTAGACCTGTTAATTAGAAGAATCAAAGCTATAGTGGGTCTTCAGGAAGTAGGCTGGTCACTACTGGTGTTACATTTTCCATCTTGTCTGCTAGGCGTTAGAATTTTGGGGCCATGAGTGCTTGATCCTTCAAGTGCCTCCACTACAAAACAAACAAAAAAATCTCAAAGTGTATTTTCATTCTCATATTTAGACTTAAATCTAACTTCTATTAGGCTTCCTTGGCCCAGAAAGTCAAAACTCTGCTAAGAAGGAGAGATTATCTGGCATATCAAGATTTATCATTGGGGTAAGGAATGCTTTTTTTGCCTGGGAAACCTAGAATTGAAGGAGTTAGGCTAAGCACCAGGAATAGGGGAAACCAGAGCTTTATTATCAAACCAGGGTTTGGTACATGGTAAAACGGAGTGATGTAGGGAGGCAGATGGTTGTACAGAGGCAAGTAGAAGTCGGATGGTTGCAATCGGGATCCATGGGGGGCAATCAGAGCATAGTCGGAGATCTAGGCTGGGGGCAAAACCAGATCAGTTCAGGGCGCACATAAAAGTGGAGAGCTCGGGAATCTCAGGGCAGGGCGAGACAAACAGTAGACTTGGGTGATCCTGACAAATACCCAGGGCTGGGGCAGGAACAAGGAGCAAGGGAAAGGTATGCAAGAAAGACTGCAGGTATCACAAATAAATGTGAGCTAGCAGACTACAAGCTCAAAACAATACGAGACAATCTAGCAACAAGAGGCTCCTCAGAGCCTGTACTCGGGTGGCGCATGCGCAGGACAATCGCGACCCCAAAAAAGAAGAACAGAGCCGAAACTTAGGCTGCGTCCAAAGTCTTTTTTGCTTAGGAAAGTTCCTAACTCCTAAAAATTGATCCGGAAATAATTATGTGGCAGCCATGATAAGTGGATTCGAATTCTTCAAATGTTAAGGAAAGGTGTCTCAGTGCTACCTAATTTACCTCCTTTAGCATAGGGTACACAGAACCATCCTTTCGTAAAGAAAGGAGATAAAGCTATCCCACAATTCTGCGCAGCTGCAATATTTAAAGCGGCGACCACTCATCCGACCAATCGCGTAAAGAAACGCATATGATGGGCAGGGGACTCATGATCAGTTGCCTAGTGTAAGTGCATTCGGATTCTCTAATTAGCGCGGTTGTCTTCCTAAGCCATTAGGAATTCCCCTTTACATCTTTCCTTTATCTTATGACGTTTTCCACAAAGGTTACAGAAAAGTGGTTAGGTTTTAGTGGATAGGACGTCATTTTTTGACAATTCGGACGCAGCCGTAGACTCGTGGCCTACCGGCTCGAGTAATAACATGAAGACAGACTCAAACCTGAGTAAGAATGGAAAACAGGTGCAGGGAGGGCATGCGGAAGGAACACGAGGATTGAGGAGGTAAGGAGACAGTGGCTGTTTGCGGAACCGCCTACTACATACTACCAACGGATCCAGTATGCAGTATATACGACATACTACATTTTGGTCAAATCAGTACGTACTGCTAGTATAGTATGCGATTCCGAAAACAGCCAGTAATTGAATGATTGGAATCAATCAAGTAAACGAAACTGAAACTAAATAGAGACCGGTCGAAAGGCGATGCGAGTAATTAACAGAGACGCGACGTGACAATCTATTTATTATTATCATTATTTTTTTTTTTTTTTTTTTTTTGTGAAGCACACACATAATGTAAAACTCTTCTTGAGTGATAAAATAAGGTTTTGAGTCGCATAAGAATTAAAACGCTTGACAAGACAGACGTTTTTTGCTGCGCAGTTCTGCAGCGCTTCACGGTTGGCTGGCTGAAGTCTAGACTCTCGCTGTACTTTAATGAATTGCCTCAAGGCATGAAGAGAATTGCGAACTTCATGCGAGGGGCGAGATACGAAGGCAGAGTTCCTATTATCTCCTCTCTCAGATAAGCTAATTAACAATCTTAATTGAAACGTGAAGAGGCTTGTTTTTATTATTTTTTTTTATTTTACTCCTCGAACATTTGCTCTCATCTTTCACCCTTTGGCTTGCATCAGGGACATATGAAGCAAATTCTGTTGCGAGGAAAGGAAAAGTTGGACGAAGCATTCCGTTGATGGACGCGTACAAGACAGCATCGCGACCGTGTGAACGATATGGCTGTCTTAATTAGCCGCAGCTTCCCTTCCCGGCACGTTGCTATAGAAACGACAGCTCTGCTCGAGCAGCTCAATGGTGATGGCTTGACACTGAGTTCTCAGACAGAAAAAAATAACCCATCTGCTCGTCGGCTAGGCTACTTAAAAAAGAAGACCGTTATTGGCAAACGCTGATGTTTTTCGTCTAAATCACGCTTGAACGTAATGATCTGCTGGGTGCTTGGAATGCAGTTGTGTGAAACCATTTTTTTTAAGCTAACGTAATTACGTGCTCGCTGTATATCATTACTGGCAGCTGAAAAAGATGTGAATTGCCTTGCTTATTTTTCTCGGCTTGGAACGCTGCGCTTGATTGTGGATTTGTCGTGGGAGGTAGTCATTGGCAGCCAGTTTTAGGTGAGAAGCGAATGCATTCACAGTGAGGACGGAGAAAGTCTGAATTTTTGAATGATTGATGTTAGCTTCTGTGAAGTCCAGGATTTGAAAGGGGTGCGTCAACCCGACCTCCCACCCCCAAAAAGCCAGGTATTTTCCCACGTATCTCGAGTGGGCTAATGTGTGTCCAGCCACATTTTTTCCACTGAAATGTATTGTGTTAAATGAATATTTTTTGAAGCGTACTCAGGTATAATGTACCCCTTGGCACATTCATCTTGGTGCCCGAGGGCCAAAATTTTACTTTAAAATTCAACACAAACAGCTCATGCACTAGTATCCAATAGTGTTTATGGTCAAAAGATCTAATTTTGTTCGCTTTTTTTTTTTTTTTTTTTTTTTTTAAACTGCACGTTATGTGTACGCCAAGTTTGACAGTATTCCAGGACAAAGCGTCATCATCGTTTTGAAGAGTCACTGTGCTTGGCTGGGATGAACATCCATCCATCTATTATTATCCCTTATCTGAACGCTTTCTTCTTCAGTAGGGTCGCGTGGGAGCTGGAGCCTTTCCCAGCTGATTATGGGTGAAAGGCAGGGACCCACCCCGGACAGCTCGTCAATCTATCGCGGGGCGCACACACCATTCACACATTAACTCACACCTACCGGCAATTTAGAGTGCACATGCAGGCTGATATACATGTCATTGGACTGTGGGAGGAAACCGGAGTGCTCAGAGGAGACCCACGCAAACACAGGGAGAACATGCAAACTCCACACAGTAAGGCCCCAGGCTGGATTTGAACCCTTGACCTTCTTACTGTGAGGCATTGGTTCTATCTGCAAGTGTGCGTCGTGTGGAGTTCCTTTAATCATGTGTTTTATGCGATGGAATTGTCTGTGGGTGAGTGGGAATGTTGAGCAATGCTATATGTGGCCTGTCACGCGAAAGGGATACTATCCTCTAGGAAGTAGTTTTTGAGATTCACTTAAATAGAAAAGCAAAGTTCAAAGGTCAGATTCAAATTAATTTCAGATCGAAAGAAGCAGCGTTTGGTGAAATTAGCTCTCTCCTGCACTTCAGTATCACTGAATGCTAGTCAATTAAAGTAAAAATCTCAAAATCCATGTTCAGGTTGGATAGTACCCTTTTTGCATGACAGGTCACATATTTTTATTTGACTCTGGTATCTTTTTACTTCAGTTGAACTGTAGTGGATACCTGCGATGGATTATCCACAGTGTGTTCTTGTCTCAAAGTGGCAGAAAAACCAACAAGGCAGATTTACGACTCGTCCGAAATCTCACACAAGGCCAACATCATTACGATCATTATGTTCTGGGTTTAGTTTGGTACCTACTCCTCAGCTAACAATGTAGTAGGCACTGCGTGTACTATTAGCACAGTATTCACAAATTGGACATAGTGCAGCCACCTTCTTGCCCATGTCTCGACCCAGAAGTTGACACAGCATACAATCTCACCAGCTTTTTTAATTCCTACATTTCCGTTGGCATAATTTTGTTTTTTTATGTTATAAATGTATAATATTGCTTTAAGCCATGGTCAATGACTACGTAAATATCAAAGGGACTTTCACAATGAATCAGCCTGGTATCAAATTAAATACAGCTTAACTTCTGAGGTAAGTTGTCAGGTATGAGTTGCAGGAAGTCAATTTTAATTTCACTCAATTATTGGAATGGTTGCTTTCATGATTAAAACCTCACTCTTTCCTGTAGCCACAAGTCTAAATCGCTTTGCTAATACCCAATAATCAAGCCAGCTTGATTCAAATGCTCTTTTTCTGTGTCTGCAATGTTTGCTCCAATGGCAGGGAATCCTGTTAGCCACAGTTTGCACAAGTGATAGAGATTCAATTCCCAAAACTGGAGTTTGTCCAGACATTAGAGTTGTGTATAAACAGAATCAACCTTCCAGCAGTCAGAAATTCATTTTTCTACCATCGAGGGCCAAAATTGGTTATATTCATTGTAATTAAATTACGCCCGTGAGCTTCATCTTTCAAACATCGTCTTATGCCCGAAATATGCACAGTCATCCCAGGATTTTTTTTGCCAAGTACTTAGAATCTGTAGTTAAAAAAAAAATGGGATAAATACACAGGTCATTAATTCAGCTCTGATCAGGCAAAATCAGGGGAAGACTTTCACCTCAGTTTAAATACAGATTTCTCATGAATAAACATACAGACGGGTAACAAATTATCGGAAAAAAAATCTACATAAACAGCCTCAGTGAGGTGTTGGGCCTCCACAAGCCGCCAGATCTGCTTGACATGCCTCGGCAAAGCGACTTTGGGTGTAAACCTTTACTGGAGGGATGAGGTACCTTTTCTCCAAAAGATATTCCCTCATTTGGTGTTTTAATGACGGCAACAGAGAGCGCCGTTTGACACATTGCTCCAAAATCTTCCATTCGAGTTCCGTTGGTTCGATATCTGGTGACTGCGAAGGTGGTGGCGTATGTTCACAATCATTTTCATTCAGTGACCCCTTGTGCCCTGTGGGGTTTGGGCCATTGTCATCCTGGAAGAGACCCCTCCCATCATGGCAAGAATGCTTCATCGTAGGATATAAAGGTGATCACGGGGAACAACTTCAGTGATTAGCAGTGACTCTTCTGCCTTTAACCCATTTAAACCGGGACAGCATATGCGCATTTTAAGAACGTGTCGTTGCCGACACAGATATGCGCGTAATTTTGAAAGTACCATAATTACTGTAAGTTTTGTGCAATAGAAAAAAAATTCCAACTGTTCCTGAAAGCTGAGAAGCTGTGCTTCAGCCCAAATACAGGTTACTATGGTAAACATGGCAGCATGATTCTCTGCTGGGATTTTTGCATTAGGCCTTAAAGGGTTAAGGGGATGAGGGTGACCCAAACCATGCCAGGAAAATAAACAATATTTTTATCATCTGCCTTTGTTATGTGTTGTTGTTTGAACACACATTTATTCTGGTTTTATTTATTTTATCAACCTTTTTTTAATCAGGAAGGTCCCATTGAGATTAAAAATCTCTTTTTCAAGGGAGACCTGGCCAAGACAGGCAGCGATATAAATTAAAAGAACAACACAGGTATTACAGACAAAAAATAGGAAATGAAGAAAGAGGAAAAAAGGTAAATTTAGAAACACCGACATCTCAAAGAAACTAACACTAGTTCTTTCATTCTAGACTTAAAAGCATTCAGCGAGATTAGTTCATTGAGTTTCAAGTCATTCTGCAATGTAATGTCAACCATCTAGTTTTGTCGTCTGTATATATAATAAATACACAAGAGCAATGATATTTGAACTTTTGTCATTTTCTAGTGTTCAGACAACAGCAGTGACCACATTCGCACATCCATTCACACACACACACACACACACACACACACACACACACACACACACACACAACACTTGACCTCCATGGAAAATTTGTGGGCGGGGCAAACCCACACCGCATAACTTCGACTAATTGCAGTGATTCCTCCCTTAAGGGTACATGAGCAAAGGTTCATAAGTGATGAAAGAGGGCGTGGCTAAAGCAGGGAGGCCTGAGCGAACTTCATTGAAACAGGAACTTTCTGCAGAGTGCAATGATGCTTTACACAAACGTACACAACAAATATTTCATGAGTCATGAAAGGGGGCGTGACTAAAGCAGGGTAAATCGCCACCAATAAAAATGAGCTCTGCTTAGTCCAGTGATGCCCCCTACAAGTGTCTACGATAACCGGGTCCTGATTTATGAATAAGGTCAGGTCAAAATTGTGTGTGTGTGTGTGTGTGTGTGTGTGTGTGTCTGTGCGTGTATGTCTCCCTGTCTGTATGTGTTAGTGGGTGTGTGTTTGTATGTGAGTGTCATTCTTCAAAGTTTGCTCATGTAATGTGAATTGGTTTAGAACAGGGGTCACCAACTCCGTTCCTCAAGGGCTACCATCCTGTAGGTTTCTGCTCTATCTCAAATTCAGCACACCTGATTCAACTAATTAGCTACTTAACAAGATCACGAGCTGGGCAATTGAGTGACTAATTAGTTGAATCAGGTGTGCTGAATTGGAGATAGAGCAGAAACCTACAGGATGGTAACTCTCCAAGAACAGGGTTGGTGACCCCTGGTTTAGAAGTTATATGCATTTTTGTCATGGGCCACTCCCACAGCCACGCCCCTTTTCTTCTGATTGGCAAGCTGTCCCTAGGTTCATGAGCAAACTTTACACCAAATCTTGTGCAAATCTGTGAATCCATTCAGAAGTCGTGTATTTTTGCCATCGGCTACTCCCGTTGCCACGCCCCATTTTAGCTAAGAAGCATGAGGACGAACACACTTACTCATGCATACATATACACACACACGGACAGCTGAGTGGCGAATTCATTATGCAACACTGTTGTCCATTAAGGGTTAATGTGCAGTGCTGCATGCAAGATCATTATTCATCACAGTTTTCCGGGTGGCCTGCACCAGTCTTTTCATAACAGGATAAACTACAACACACACACCCTATATTTCTGCTTCGTAAATAACACAACCATTTCAATGAGGCGAGCTAATGAAAATGTAGCCGAGCAATCAGTTCCCACGACTCCAATTCGAACACCATTAGATGCATTATCTCGCTGAAACACTGGCATATTGAAAGGTTCCAGAATGTAAGTAGCTTAGGAATCTAACTGAAAAACAAACTGACTAACAGAATAAATTAATATATGAAGTGGCTTTCTTTCGCATTCAAATGCATGAACCCAAGGGCCTCTGCGCCAGCAGTACACAGAAAACAGCCACAAAATCACTCCCGACGACAGTCGTCGTGTGCGCACACTGCTCTTTATTGAGTAAAGAAAGGTACAACAAAAATAGAGAACCATGCATCACAATGTCGGTATAAACACGCTTGAAACCTGTGGTTCCACAAGTAGGTGCAGATCACGTCTGAGGTAGAGCCGACATGGAACTTTCCTAAGGGATCCAAGTTAGAGAACAGCAATACAGCAAAGAACAATACTTCAGCATCCATATCAAAGTCCATTTTAAAAACTGTATCAGTCAGTCGATATATACACAGCACAAAAATCCCTTTTCTGCGGGGAACCTCCAATCTCATCCGCTTTCTGCGTTTTGCATATCCTGTTTAAGGCCTTTAGCCAGCTCCAATCCTCCATTCTGGCTCAAATTCTGGCTTTTCAGGTTAGATATTGAGCTTTACTTCTCATTTCTCACTAGCAATCTAGATTCTGACTTTGTTGCGGCTTGTTCACTTGAAAATTGGTATATGGCTTTCTATGGTTTGGATTCTAGTTTCAGGATTTGTTTTTTGATTTCAAGCGTGTATTCTGGTTTCCTTCTTTCATTTTGGCCATTTTCCCAAGCTCACGGTGCCGATTCTTTTCACATTCTTACCTCGAAGACTAACTTTGATTCCTGCTTTTAATTTCTTCATTTGTGTTTCCATTTCCTTTTCATCAATTTGCGGTTGTAAAATTGATTCAAATTTTTCTCCCTGATTCCGATTCTGAGTAAGACTGTTGGTTTCAGTGTCTCGTTATTGACTCTCTACTACAAAAAAAGCCTGTCTTAAAACAAGGTTTACTCTTTTAATCAGACTTAGAATTTTGTAGAAAATCCATTCACTCATTATCTAACTTGTCCGATTATTCCTGGTTGGGGTTGAGGACAGAACTAGAGCTTATCCACACATACAATAGTGAGTCCAGGTAGACCAGGGTGTATAATAGCTTTTTTTTTTTTTCAAGATTTATACAAGATTTTTTTTTTGTTCAGTCCATTGTCATGAAATTAGTGTTTGTTGCTGGTTCACGCAAATATCATAGCATAGTAAACTATTGCCAGCGATATTTCGCAGTCAGCAAATATCACTTGGCGACTTCACTGGCAATCTCTCCCACCAAAGAAATAGAAAAGCTGATTAACTGAAAGCAGAACTGTAGTTAAGTCCTCAAATGGCTCCTCCATCACTCGTCCCAAGGGGCTACCTGTTAGTAGCAAAGCGCCGCACTCACTGTATTTCAAAAATAATCTGCGTGCGGCCATTTTAACTGAAGTCGACGTTTGACAGCTTCAGTCAGGATTGTGCAAAGATAATTTCAGTCCCCATAAAATGACCATCTGGATCTATAGCCTTATTCGCTTCTGTGGATCACAGCTTTAGATCAGGAAATAAATAACGCGCCTGTTACAGAGCCTTTAAAAGGCACCTTGGGTGGTTTCGTGGGAAATGGAACCCAGGACGAGCATATGATCGAACGAGCTGATTATGACTTACGAACCCAATATGATCCTGGACAGTGAAGAATCAATAGGTGGCCATTTTGGGACGTACAACGGCTGGAGCGCTGTTGTATCAGGAAGAATCTTCTCGCCGCTGAAAAGTGCTTTTCCTCTGGGTTTTTTTTTTTTCAAAAACTACCCAGCGTGCCCTTTAAGAGCTTTTACAGCAACATTTAAGAGTTTTACAGTAATATTTTCCAATAATGTCACATGAACTGACATTAAATAATATAGCCGTTAACATGAGCCAAATATGTAAGAATATAATTACAATTACAATATAATTAGACATGAACAAAAACCTTAAAATCGTATTTCTTTACCAAAAGCTCCAGTATCAACTAATGATTACTAATACATCAGCAAAACATAGGTTAAACTTTTCAGTACATACCAGTTAAAAATTATATCAGTTAATGCCAATTCATATGACCTTATTGTAAGGTGTCATAGCTTTATACTGAAAAAAATGTATTTAAATACTTGGAACAAGGTGGCTAACGTGTTCAGCCCAGCGGAGTCCTGTTGGAATGCACTGCACCAAACTGGCCTGTAGGGAAGACCCTGAATTCACTGTAAACCTATGGCTGCAAATAAAATGAGTAACTGAATCCACCAACAGACAGAACGAACTCTCTGGCCCAATATATATCCTAAAACACTGAAAATTGAGCAAAAAATAATGCAGCGCACTAGGGTTAATGAAAGCCAATAAGACGTGCTCTCAACATTCTTTTTTTTCATCTTGATACCAACAATTACACCTCCTTAGGGGCAGCAGGAACTGCCGCCAATCCTGCCCTGTTTCTAAACTCAACCGTTTCACCCTCTAAATTCATACAACACATTTTGGGGCTATTGATTGTAACACAAGACATGAGAAATAATGCTTCAAACTAAGATGAGGAAAAAGAGAGCACAGGCAGACCATTAGCCTACCACACTTCCTGACTTCTTCAGCAGCTAGCCTCTAAGGTAAATAAAGTTAGGTATTTATATAAGCATATACTGCAGATAGCACAGCTGATAGTACATTAATTGTACATTTACCTTTAAAGATCTCAATTTATCTTTGTCGTAGGGGTTGATTACACCTTCACTTTTGCTGCCCAGACATATTGCTTCTGCAAGCTGCCAAAAGGGAAATTATGTTCTTTTCAAACTCTGGGTGGAAAATATTAGCAGACAAATAAAGTGAATTCTAGAGGGTAAAACAAAGTAGGATGTATATTATGAGTTCACACTTCAATCTGCTGGGAACGAAAGGCATACCTGCAGTCTTGCCAAAAACGAGTGTTATTGTAACTGCCGCGTATTTAAAAAATAAATAAATAAAAATATAATGAAAACAAATGGATCTGAAGAAAACTCGTGCTTTAACAGGATGAAGTTTCAGAGTCCCCCGACTCAGGCATTACCGACTGAATTCAGACAGAAAATTCAAGGCCTTGGATCGAGGCAGCACTGTTCTTATCGTGAAAATCCCAAGCCACACAGCCCAGCCCTCTAGCTGTTCTGCGATAAAGTCGAGCAACGTTCAACCTGAACCGCGAAAAAACCATTAAAGTTCGAGAAAAAGGTAAATGACGAGGGACGGGACCCTCTCAGTTGAGCAGCGTGCCATAGAGCTGTGCTTTGGTAAGGCTGTCCTTCCTGGTTAGTCCCAGGTTGCCGAGCGCCTGGTAAGGGGGCGGGGTCTTGCTCATGGGGGCGGGGCTCTGGTAGTCCTGCAGCTCCATGGCCTCCAGGGAGTTTTGGTTGAGGGATTCGGTGGAGCTGTTGGGGCTCATCTCCACCACGTACTCCTTCTTGGCGCTTCCCGGGCGACTCTCCTTGTCCCGGGAACTTCCGGACTGGAAGAGGAGGCTGTGCTCCGACTCTTGGCTGTCCTCTTTGGCCAGGTACATGGGGACGCCGTCCTGCGTGCAGAGGACGCCGGCGTGTTCTCTCTCGGGGCTGGGGCTAGCACTTCGGCTGGGGACCGCAAAGCGAGGGTCCAGGACGCCCCCGGTGCAGTAGACATCGGCGCCCTCCTGGAAGCTGCTGTAGAGCGGGCCGAGCTTGATCTTGGCCGGCCGGATGGCGAAGTGCTGCTCGGAGAAGCTGTAGGGTGAGACGCGGCCGGGGCTGCGGTAGGAACAGGCGCTGATGTCCTCCACGCTCAGCTGCCTCCAGCGGCTGCAGGGCTCCTCCTCCGGGACGTCCTGGTAGAGCTGGGGGGTCGGCGTGTGGCGGGGGGAGTGGTAGGGCTCACTGAAGCAGGAGGGGGCGCGAGCGTACACCGGGCCGGATTCGCTGCCACTGCCGCCTCCGCCGCCACCGTTCTGGTGGGCCACGTGTGCCACCACCTGCTGCTGGAAAACGTGCGCTTCTGGGAAGCAGCCGGGGCTGTCCGGCTCATAGGAGGAGTCGCTCTTGCGCTCGTAGTCGCTGTCCCGCCAGTTGGCGTAGAGCGCCTGGTGGTGGGTCGCGGAGGTCGGGGACCGCGCCACCTTGTCCTCGGACGCCCCGCTGAAGCTGGAGTAGGAGCTCGAGGCGTGGAGCGAGGCGACGAACTCCGTGAACTCGGCGAATTCGGCGAAGTGCTCCTGGGAGGGGCTGGCCTGGGCAACATCCTCGTCGGCTGTGCTGTCGGTGGAGTTCTGGGCCCACAGCAGGCCCAGCGTCGGCTGGCCGTGAAGATCCACGCTCTGCCTGCGCTGCCTAGGACGCTCGTCCGGACAGTACAGTGCCGTGTCGCTGCAGTACAGGTCCGACCAGCGGTACGCTGCCCGCCGCATCAGGGTCTCGCTTCCGCCGGGGCTGCCCAAGGGGAAGTGGGCGTCCTGGGGCTGTGGGCTGGTGGAACGGGAGGCCAGACTGCTGCCCGGGTCGGGCTTCTCCAGAACTTTGCCCATGATGGTGGTGGACGGCGAGTCGGAGTAGGGCGAGGGGCAAAGGTCTTCGGCCTCCATGTGCAAGCTTAGACGCTCCTGGAAATCCGCTGGCAGCTGGGCACAGACAATGGAACATTATTTACTTATTTAATTAACTTAGAGCAAGAAAATTCTCCTTTGATTTTTTTGGTTTTATCCAGACAAATCAGAAAGCACAAAGGATAATGGAGGGGAGGGGTCTAAGGTAAGATAATGCCACAGCAGGATTTGCACCAGTGACTGCATAGGTGGAAGTTCAGTGAGTTCCAAAATGTTTGGTACAAAGCCATTTTTTATTTGGTTCACAACATTAGTTCAGATTTGTGAATGTCTTACAGATGTAAATTTTTGATGTCCTTGTTCACATATTGCTCAAGAGTGCACTGCCCAGTGACCGGGGTCAAACATTGAACCAGAATCATTTGATTTTTTCATTTAAATGCAAAAGTGCAAAATTCTGCCATTTTTTTGATTGTCTTCAGGGTAAAAATTTTTTTTTTTTTTTTTTTTTGAAAATTTCAATATTTTTGATTTTAACATAGAATAAATAAAATAAATAAAGGAATGCAGTGAGATGCCAGTAAACACCAAGAATCTATGTTTTTCCTCTGCCTCAATTGTTACTTGTGACTTTAAATGCAAATTACTGAAATCAAAATTTTGACTGATTTTCCACCTTTTGGCATTCATAAAATCATTAATATTCATCTGATTGACTTGAAATTTGGAATGAAGTTGTATCTGTTGGAGATCTATGAAATGACAAAGGATTTTCTAGATAGGTGCATCGCTAGGGCGTTAATGTTGAAAATGAAGCAAGTTGATGATAGCGATTTTCATTATGGTTACATAACAGAGCTCATTAAATATTCATAAATGTTCCGAACAAAAAAAATCCTATGTCATTTCATAGAGCTATCGTAAACCTTTCATATGAGACTAATTTGAGTAAAATCTGACCATGGGTTATTGAAATATTAGTGCCACAAAATATTTTGAGATTTTGTCATTAAAGTGCCATTTCCATGGCAACCATGTAAATTTTTTATCAAAATACTACATTTTATGAGGTTAAAATAATGTTGAGTAAGTTTATTTCTTAGATTTTACATTATTATGGTTATTTCTACACTTTACCCTGAAGACCCCTTAAGGGCTGAGATGAGACTTGGGCATCTTAAATGTGCTCTTGTCGCGTCAGTGCAGTCGGTTAGAACCTGAAAATTAACCCTTAAAGCACTAAATGCAGCTATTGTTGCTCAGTGATGTAAGATATCAAAATCAAAGCTGTTGAAAACCTAGCATGTGGCAACTTGTTTAAAAAACGGGGAGCGCCTTTAAACAAGTCGCCACATGATAAGTTTTCAAAAGCCCAAGATAATTAAATTATTATTTCCGCGCGCTAAAGGTTAAGACTTCAAGTACAGCAGGAGGAAGGAGACGGAGAAAAGAGAGATGAAGAGAGCAAGAATTAGTTGGAGTGTGAGACGGGAAAAATTACAGTTTATATATTTGCGTGCAAGATAAGTTGGAAGAAGATGGGGGATTTGAATTAGACGTTTAAAAACACGGTAAATGAAACAAGAAAGAGCGCACCACAGAAACGATAATGCCACTGAAGCACAGTGTGACTAATTCCGCAATTCCCGCCGAAACGACAGAGACAAACTCATAGAATATCAAAGGCAGCGGAGCCGTCTGTTACCGGCATGTGCCTGTGTAGCCCATATGCGTCTCAATCACTCGCCAGGATCTGAATATGACCGGTTCCTCACGCGGTGGCGGGGCTGGTACAGATGGGCCTCCAGATGCTTAGAGACAAGCCACACTGAACTTCCGCCAACTTGGCGCATGGGGATTTCTGACCAGTGCTGGCTCAGGCCCAATCAGAATGCCTGAGGGAATACAGATGACTAATCTGCATATGTATTGAGCGCCCGGTGGCGTCATCTCAGAGCATCATTAACCCCTTAAACTCTAACTTTTCCCTTCAGTTTTCCCTTAAGTATGTTCAAAGTCAGAAAAGGCATTTTTTTCATATTGTAGACGAAATGTCACATACATATTCTGTATTTGCTGGTTGCAGCGCTTCTCTAAAGCTACATCTCACTCATATTGAGAGAAATATTCAATCCCAGGAAGCTATGTTTATATGGCCACAGCATTACAACAGAAGGAAAATATTTAAATCTTGTAGATAATTTTACACCAATTCACCTGTACTTCAGTTCAACAGAACATATTTTAGGATCTTCGGAAACCTTGGGATCGCCACTAGAATTAAAAACAGGCCTGAAGTTCCACAGGAATGAATACAGTGGCTGCAACTGACAGACCCGTATGGGTCTGTAGGTCTTATGGGGTTAAGGAAGCCGTGTACTGTACGACTTTATTTTAGTCCAAGTCAGACGCTTTTCAGGATAGCGACGTAAGACTGGTGACACCAGCTTCTGCTACAACTGTGCGTCAGATGTCAGACTTCAGAGAGCCGTGACAGGCCCGGATGGGAATCGTTCTGTCACAATATTATCACCTGCGAGATACGCCACTGATGGCATCCCCTTTACCGCGGCAGAGGCAATCGCTTTTTTGAGATGAGGAAATCCGTCTCCGGCAGAAACCGCGAATCCGCGCGGAGGCGGTGACTTATCTTCCCGAGCAGACCCAGTTCCCGAGGAACTGACGAAATTTTACTGTAAAGCCTGCTGCTGAGCTTTTTTTTTTTTTTACTGGGGTGCCTTTGAAAAATTCTGCACAGGCAAGCAAGAGGTTTGTTTGGAAGCAGGCGTTTCGCAATGTATGGTAATGTATCAGGAGAGGTGCGGGTGGAGGCGGAGAGATGGATAAGCGACCGCGAGCCGAGCAGCACCACGACCATAAAGCCACACAGCGGCTGTTTAATCCAGCCCCCTCCCATCGTAAACGCGCCGTTAACGGAATAATAATTCACCACCAACGAGTCAGCCGGCAGAACTGCTGCATTGTATCCTGCCCCCCCTACACACACACACACAAATACAAGGCTCGACAGTTTTAAAGGGGCGTCCCGAGCCAGACAACACAACTGGAGGACAGAGGTGATTCAAACCCTTGGCGAGATGCAGCTCAGGAATAAAAAAAAAAAAAAAAAAAAAAAACGCAGATTCAGACCAGTCTGGATAATGTTGTAAAGCGCATTCAGAATGAAGATTGGCTCATAGCTTCTGATATCTACTCTATTAGACTCAAAAGCCAAAGCTGCCATTCGTAGTATAAAGCATGATAAACATTTTTTCAGCCTTTGTAGAGCAAACTTATGTATCTTCTAGTGCAAAGCTCTGCTTGGAAATTAAAAAAGGCAGAAATCAATCTAGTCTGGACAATGCGAAGATGGCCACATTACTTCTTATATCAAACACTATTAGAGTCGCAAGAGCTGCCTTTTGTAGTTTAAAGCATAGTAAACAGTTTCAGCTGTTGCAGAGCAAACTGATGCATCTTCTGCCGAGTGGTTCAACTCGGCAATAAAAAGAAGGCAGCAATCAAATCAGTCTGGACAATGACGCACACAGAAGTGAGTGCAGATGCACACACAGCTTTCAACATTACTCTGTTGACAAACCTGCCAATTGTTGTGTTGGGCATGATAAGCATTTTTCAGCCATTGTGAGCAAGCTAATACAGCTTTTAGGGAAAGTTTCAGCTTGGCTATGAAAAAGGCAAAAATCAATACAGTCTGGATGATAATGCCACAGGTTCTTTTTTGAAAACGGGCACCTACAGTAGCTTTCTATATTAAACTGTGCACAACAGCTAAATCTGCCCATTGTGCTATAAGGCATAATAAATATTTCTTTCAGCCATTGTGGTGCTAGCTGTACAGGACGGTCCATTGTGGTAAAACTCGGAGAGCTTATCGCCCATCACTGTGTGCACAGTAGGACGCAGGGAAACTGGGCTTTTATGATGGGCGTTCGGCGCTGCGTCCTCCGGGGGAAGATAGATAATATGTGCAGATTACCTCAGACAGCTTCAGGGCTCGACGGTGAGGGTTACTGCACAGCAGAAGCTGTGCGGCCAGATTGCAGTCTTTCCTGTACATGTCCTGTGAGAGAGAGAGAGAGAGAGAGAGACAGAGGGAGAGGGGGGAGAGAGAGGGAAAAGAGAGAGAGGGGGAGAGGGAGGGGGCAAGAGAGAGGGGGAGAGAGAGAGGAGAGGCAGAGAGAGATGGGGAGCAAAAGAGAGAGGGGGGAGAGGGAGAGAGAGGGGGATGGAGGGAGAGAGAGACACACAGGAGGGGAGAGAGGGAGTGAGGGAGATGGAGAGAGAGGAGAAGAGAATGGAAGAAAGAGGGAGTGAGAAAGTGAGATACGAGGAGAAAGACAGGAAGTGAGAGGGAGGGAGATAGAGATATGGAGAGAAGGGGGAGGGTAGGGAGAAAGAGATAGAGACAGAGAGAGTGAAAACAGACAGAGATAACAGAAGAGAGAGGAGCGCCAGTGTCATGTCTATATCCCCGTAAGTGTTAATCCACAGTTTGAACTGATGATGAAATGATATTTGAATCTGAACTGATGTTAATGCCCTGGAAAGCCCAGTATACTCTGTTCCAGCCAGGAAATACCCAGATATTCTATAAAAATACTGAGGGGGGTGCTCTTGTATTCCTGATTTTTAGGAAACATCAAGATTCATCAGCATGTTTTGGGCACCCCCTAAAGCTTTGGGGGTAATTTGCACAGTGCCTGAGCCCACAGTTTTTCCCAAATGTAGAATACAATTATCTTTTTCAGTCCATAAGGCTAGAATACAACAAAACTAGTTCAGTTTTGAAGGTTTTTCTCGCGAATATTTTCTAGTAAACAAGGTCATAACACAAGACTCATGTATAATTTAGAACGTTATCTCTTGAGTAATCATTCCTCTTCCAGGGCCGAATCAGAATGGCCAATGAATCGACAACAATTCGGTTGAACTCCCTGGCAAAAGGCTGATGTAACGTTCTCATATAAAAGACATATCTATCAAAAGGAGGCAGTAGATGAAGTCCACTCAATCACGTTACAATATACAGTCATACTTCTATCAGTAAATGTTATGACCGATGAGTTACATTTACTGGAAAGTGTGGTGACAGTTTTATGGCAATTGATATTAACTGACGTCATCTGTTAAGCTATCTTGGAATAACCCATGTATATAACAGTCATGCCAGCCTTAGTCCATATTGAGCAGCCCAGGTTATGCCAATTAATCAAACAATCAATCAATTAAGAAGTCAATCAATAAATCACTTACGATTCATTAGTCAGCTATTTGTTTACCCAGTGATTGAAGTGACACATTGACTGGCAACTCAATCAGTCGACCAATTTAATAGCCACAAAATCAGTAAATTAATACATGCAAGCTCTCTCCGCATTTTCTTTCACTATTTACCAGACAGAAAATGACTGTCACTACGATTAGCATATTTTGCATATCCACTTTGCATATCATCCTAAATAAGATATAAGCTGCTATTGGATATACTACGAACTCAAGGCAACCACATCGAGACAGGTTAATCTAACAGTACACAAGCCACAGGTCCTGCTGGGGTTTGTTCTAATTTTAACATGAAAGGCAACCAGCGTGATTGTAAATGATTGCAGCTGAAAAGGTGAACGGGGTTAAATGCATAATCAACCTCTGATTGGCCCTGCGAAGTGCAGAAAAAAAAAAAAAGCCAGCAGACCCGCAAGCTTTCCAAGACCATATTCCAGGATATGCTCGGATAATTTTATTTTCCATCTAATTTATTGAGTTTTGTGGATAATATTATTAAAGCACCTAAGTTGCACACAGTTTGCATTATTATTAGACATAAAGCCCAGTACTGGAGGAAAGCCAACAATGCATATCCTACAACTTATCTTCAATAGCTTTTTTCATTTTATTCATTTATTGAATGCAGCTGTTTTAGTTCGTCTGCAGTGATCTGGTGCCAGCTCCACAAAGCACTATTACCGAGTTATTATGGGATAACTGCACCAAATAAACCTCTAAAAAAACTGCAATCCATGTTCCAGATTTTGGAAGGCTTCCTGGTTTTACTAGGGGCAGTTATCTGGCTAACTCTTTGATTCAGCCTATTATGGAACGTGGCCTCAGGTCATAAGCAACTTTGCAGTTGGTTCGGAGGGAAAACGCTTACATTGTCCTCTCTGAGCTTCTCGATGGTGATCTTGGCCTCAAGGAGGTGGTTGTTGAGGACGATGATCTCTCGACTGAGCGCCCTTCGCTCGTCATCGTGGTGCTGAGTCTGGATATGGGGAGACAGCGAATGGTTGGGACTAGGAGTAAGGAAAACATCAACAATGCACTGCAAAAAAAAAAAAAGTTGACGCAACTTAAAAAAAATTAAGTCAACCACCTGCAAACCATTTTTGAGTTGGCTCAACTTCAAGTTCCATGTTCTTTCAAAAACGAGTTTGCGCAACCTCAAGTATCTGAAGTTGGGCAAACTAAAAAATGCTTTGCAGCTGGTTGCCTTAATTTTCTGAGTTTAGTCTGCATTTTTTTTTAACAGTGTGGCAATGATGAATGGCTGAGAACTCATGGACAAGGCAAAGGTTATTTTCATTCGCGGCATCATGGAAGGCAGCTAGCACTGTGTGTGTGTGTGCGTGTGTGATTTTAAGAGAAAACATCTAGAGGGAGTGCGTTGAGCCTAGGTAGGTAGCGCTGTTGCTTCAGGGCACTAAGGTTCTAGGTTTGAATCACTCATTGTTCTCCCTGTACAGCACCGTCCAGAAACATGAACATTAGGCTGATTGGAGACCCAGAATTACCTCTGAGTAGCAGTGTGCTTGATTATGTGCATGTGTGAGTCCTTTGATGGACAAACAAACTTTGTGGGATAGGCGCCGGTCCCTTTGGTGACTGCGGTCAAGAATAAACCGATTAGATAATGTATGGATGGATGGATGGATGGATGGAAATCGTGCAGGAAGATCTCTGCTGAGGCTGGCATCGACTCATAACGCTTTTCACCAGACCGTCAACGAACCCTTAACAGTGTGTCACCAACTGAGTCACATATTTTCCAATTTAAACTGACAGCATTTCTGTAGTGAGAAATGAGTTTTAAAAAAAAAGATCCCACGAGTCCAATACATAATTGCGCCTCAATAGTTTGATATGACGGTCACATGATTGAGCATTCATGCTTGAACAATCGCATACACACACACACACACACAGAAAGATTTACCTGCTGGATGATGAAAACCTTGATAAAAATTGGAACATTTGGAACATGAAGGCCCCAACT
This sequence comes from Gymnothorax javanicus, assembly GCA_029692085.1. Taxonomy (NCBI): domain Eukaryota; kingdom Metazoa; phylum Chordata; class Actinopteri; order Anguilliformes; family Muraenidae; genus Gymnothorax; species Gymnothorax javanicus. Next base: position 8,072,950 of record CM056198.1, on the reverse strand, counting down.
CATTAAACACCCCCCCACCACTTTTTCTTTTCTTTTTTTTTTTTTTTTTACTGAATATCATGTTAAGTGGACCTGTCTGGGTGTATTATGCAGAGTTACTGCCTTAATACACTGCAAATGTCTTTAAAATATTCCAATCTTTTTCAATTAAAATTTCCATTATTCAGGCACTGCAGTGGGAGCCATTCTTTTTCAAAGAAACGCATTATGAGACTATCTCCAGGCGTGCCTATTTAACTGGCAGCTATATTAAAGATACATCTTTTTAACTATGAATCTGGGGAGTTAGGTTAAAGTCTGAGCAATGGCGCTGGTCAGAGAATGGATTATTCAGATAAGTAATGTAAAAATTTAGCAATTCTACATAAAATATTCAAAAGAAATTACACACTCTCTCGATTGAAGAACAGAAAATACTTTAAAGAGGTTAATGGAAAATAACACGAAGATATATCCTTATTATTTCAGTTCATCTGTCTTTATTGCGCGAGTGAAAATGGGTCCAAAAGACGTTTGGGGGAATATTTTAAATGATTCCGTTTTCTATAGTATTATCCACGGGTGACATTTTACTATTGACTGGCATTTAAACAGACGGCCATTTAGTGATTCTTCCAATTCCTCCGATTTCGCTGACGGCGCGAGACTGCTCCCGAGTCCGTATTCCATTATCAACACCTCGCGAGTTCCCGCTTCTCCCCGCCGCCGCAGATTAAGCGGCGAGATTAATAACCGCTCCCGACTGAGCCTCAATTGTATTGGGAAAGAGAAGCCACATTCAGGGAGGTATATTTGCATTAAGGCGATGGAAAGCTGTCGCAATCTTTGACAAGCGGCGGGTGATTTCGTCCCTCGAAACGCCGCACGAATGCAGAGAGTCACTGCAATGCAGTCGAGTTTCTTTCGCTGTGTTATTACTCTCCCCAACCCCTCGGCCCCAGACCTCGTCTTCCACCACCCTAAAACACATTGGATTATGTACACTCTGCTCATCTCTAACAGCAAAACAGCACTGTTTTGTAAAACACACAGAGCGGCTTGCATTATGTTTAAGTCCTGTCAACAGCATCAACAGAGCTGCGGTTATGGCAAAACAGCTCAAGCATAAATCTATGCTTCTCTTTTTCTCAAGGATATAACTTTGAACATCTGGGGAGAGTGGCAGAGATGTTTTGTTTCAATACTGTACCATACTAGTGTTTAAAACAAAGCAAAAATGAAAAGTTCAAAATGCAAGCCTGTTTAAATGTGTGTTACAAACTGGGCAGAGGGTGAGCGACTGCAGGATCGACTATGAGCCACTAGGGCGCGTTTATAATGAGGAGAAATGAAAGGAGGCCCGGAGAACCCCCTGTACCTAATAATTTGCTCACTGAAAATTTAGCTCCCAGGAAGGGACATCAGGGCAGAGAACACGAATTTTAAGTAAACCATGACAGTAACCCCCTTAGCCTGATCTAGCCTCGATGGAGACAAAACCAGCACCCAATATACGCAGGACAATCAGTGGTTACAGATGATCACGCGAGATGAAAAACGAGACTATCAATTAATTGACAGGAAAATCCTGCAAGACTGCAGGACAGAGGAAAAACCAATTAAGCAGACATGCAGGTTGTGACCACGTGAGGATATTTACATTTCAATTAGGTATAAGGATCTAAAGCCCTTTAATACACAGTCAAACATTGTAGCAGACCATAAGTAATCCGTAGGTTTGCGGCTCAGGATTATCTTGGCCATTTAAGTCTTTTCTCGGCAATATTCAATGCACAAAGAAGCTACCAAAGGGTCTGGACTTGATCCTACAAGAGGAATTCGCATTGAGAAATTTCTTGAAATAAATTACTTGAAAGAAAATGATAAAGCAAGAACAAAAGGAATAACCACCTCCCCACTGAAAGTATAGGCTAATACTCATCATTAAGTTGGTTTAAGCTGCCCAACAAACACGTTGCGAAATTTGGTAAGCTGCAACGGCGATGTTGTGACAACATTGCTCTATGGTTGCAAAATAGCCGGTCCTCAAATGTATCAGCAAGGTATATTTGTGGTGTTACGACAGACAAATTCGCAACATTGTATGATGACTGCCTGGCGACGTAATAACTAAAAAGTGGTAAAGTTTTTATTTTACACCGTAACATTTTATGAGCTTAATTGTGTGGCTCAGAGCAATAACGGCGTATGCCACAATTTTAGATAACGTTGTTTTTTGCTGGAATCATACTCTTACTCCCTCTAGCTACATGCCCATGAAATACCTAAGCTATGTGGCTTACTCCAAAGCCTCTATATCGTATGTTGTAAACACTGTCAATGAGTCTTTGTTACTGACTCCGGGCAATAATGGCTTTTGCCACAAGCCATGGCTGACATTTAAACTTTTTGACCAATCAGATCACTCCTTAGTCCACAGTGCAAGATAGTAAACAAAATGGAACCCATGACTGAAATGGAGAAATCTAAGGCAAGAAAACGTCTAAGATTTGAAGAAACTCACAAGAGAAATGTAAGAAAAAAGTTGAGAAATACAGGAAATTCTTAGAGTTCAGTACTTTATTGCCATTCTGATCATTGATTACTACCTCTAAAAAAAAGACAGTCATTAGTATTTGCGGAAATATGGCTGAATGTAATATTATTAAAATGCATATGCATAAAAACTGATAGTTTTGCACATTATATGAATGGTTCACAAAATTTGAAAAAGTCAAATGTCTCGAAAAGTTCCTACAGTGGCATAGGCCGTTATTGCTCTGAGCCACACAATTGTAACGTATCCGCAAAGTTGTTTCGTGACATTGCAGCAACAGGGTCCTGGTCTCACGTTTTTTCCGTTAATACCAAGCAATGAGACCAATAGTGGACGTCAATAGAATGTCACACCAGCCACATTTTGTTTGCAGGGAATGTTGGCCATACTTCCAGCAGGTTGGTTGACCAGCTCTACATTATCCAAGCATCCATCAGTTAGCTGCTACACCAGTTAGACCATCAGCATACTTCATCAGCTAAACCATTTTTACACAACTTTGAACAGGTTCAGACCAACTGGAGCATCACTGCAAAATTCTAAGCCAGCATTAAATCTCACTCTTAATAATTAATTAACAGCAAACGTGAATATATTTTGCAGCAGCGATTCAGTCACCTCTAATTGGGACGCACTGACTGACTCTCAAAGTTTTATCATCTTCCTCATTGTATTTAATGGTAACGAGTTGTTCAGCCAATCTGACACCTCTTAAATGTGGGAAGGTGTGCTTACAGTATGTTCTCATTAACTTTTATCAGAAGTGTAGCTCGTGCCAGATCCTTTTACTCGATTTCTTTGTTGCTTGAAGAAAAACTGCATGTGCAGTACACAGAGACTGGCACAGTCTATGCAAGAAAGGCAAAGTTTGACAAGACTAACAAGTCAAACCTCTACAAAAAGAGCTTCGACATTCAAGTATCTAAACCGCAATTACAAAGAGATCTACAGAGGTGATTTCTCGTAATTTGATGCAAATTGGAGTTATGTATGCTTAAAAGCAATCCAGCCAGCGGCGGTTTTTAAGCCTCCTAAGCAAGATGAGGGCACTAACAGTGGTCCTAAGGGGCCAGACACTGGATGCTATTGGTGCATCTGCTGTGAAAACAGCAAAAATATTGAAGGTATCAAGGGGGAACTGTGTCAAATATATGGCAACATTTGCCAAACACCCAAAAAACTTCAACAGCAGAAAAAAATTGGCAACAAGTCAGAACTCTCTGACAAAGACAGATGGACACTTGGAAGCATAGCTAGTATAATAGTATAATACCCACTACAGAGCTTAAAAATTGTCCAGACAGTAATCAATCAATAGCTAAACCAGTCTCAACAATAACGGTACATCGTGAGCTTCACTGAGCCTATATTTACAGCAGTGTTTCTCCTTGTTTTTACAAAAAGATGATTATTTTATTGTGAGTTGAATGTCACAGTTCAGTCCAGAAAAAACACGATTGGCCATTTTGTCAACCTTGCTAGCTAATCCTGATTTAGGTTGCATTTTTCACAGGTCCTATACAACTGCCAAAACTGCTCTCTGTACTGTTGACCGTTGAGTTTAGCTAAAATTGTTTACTCCAGTGGTGGGGCTGCACACAGAACATAAAATGGCCAAGTTGATTGACATTTTGGATTGAAACCAATGAGAGAATGCGAGGAGTGAATCGCTGCTGAACCACAAAGAGGATGGAAATATCGTGCCAAGTCGTAGCATCTCACTGCAGTAGATCATCAGCGTTTTGACATGGGGGAGGAATGAGGTGTGTTAGTGCCTTTGAACGTATGAAGCCAGCACTATGCTGGAACATGAAAACTCCTCCTGACTAGGGAATTTTCATGAAGCCCCAGGCTCGGAGTATTATTAATACCGGCAAGAGGAAGGTGCTGGAGGAATTTTATACAAAACCCAAAACCAGTGAAGTTGGCACGTTGTGTAAATCGTAAATAAAAACAGAATACAATGATTTGCAAATCCTTTTCAACCTATATTCAATTGAATACACTGCAAAGACAAGTTACTTAATGTTCGAACAGGTAAACTTTGTAATTTTTTGCAAATATTAGCTCATTTGGAATTTGATGCCTGCAACATGTTCAAAAAAAGCTGCCACAAGTGGCAAAAAAAAAGACTGAGAGAGTTGAGGAATGCTCATCAAACACTTATTTGGAACATCCCACAGGTGAACGGGCTAATTGGGAACAGGTGGGTGCCATGATTGGGTATAAAAGCAGCTTCCCTGAAATGCTCAGTCATTCACAAACAAGGATGGGGCGAGGGTCACCACTTAGTGAACAAATGCGTGAGCTGATTGTCGAACAGTTTAAAAACAACATTCCTCAACAAGCTATTGCAAGAAATTTAGGGATTTCATCATCTACGGTCCGTAATATCGTCAAAAGGTTCAGAGAATCTGGAGAAATCACTGCACGAAGCGACAAGGCCGAAAACCAACATTGAATGCCCGTGACCTTCGATCCCTCAGGCGGTACTGCATCAAAACCGACATCAGTGTGTAAAGGACATCACCACATGGGCTCAGGAACACTTCAGAAAACCACTGTCAGTAACTACAGTTCGTCGCTACATCTGCAAGTGCAAGTTAAAACTCTACAATGCAAAGCTTAAAAGCCATTTATCAACAGCACCCAGAAACGCCGCCCGGCTTCGCTGGGCCCAAGCTCATCTAAGATGGACTGATGCAAAGTGGAAAAGTGTTCTGTGGTCTGACAAGTCCACATTTCAAATTGTTTTTGGAAACTGTGGACGTCGTGGTCCTCCGGACCAAAGAGGAAAAGAACCATCCGGACTGTTATAGGCGCAAAGTTCAAAAGCCAGCATCTGTGATGGTATGGGGGGTGTATTAGTGCCCAAGGCATGGGCAACTTACACATATGTGAAGGCATCATTAATGCTGAAAGGTACATACAGGTTTTGGAGCAACATATGTTGCCATCCAAGCAACGTCTTTTTCATGGACGCCCCTGCTTATTTCAGCAAGACAATGCCAAGCCACATTCTGCACGTTACAACAGCATGGCTCCGTAGTAAAAGAGTGCGGGTACTAGACTGGCCTGCCTGTAGTCCAGACTTGTCTCCCATTGAAAATGTGTGGCGCATAATGAAGCGTAAAATACGACAACGGAGACCCCGGACTGTTGAACAACTTAAGCTGTACATCAAGCAAGAATGGGAAAGAGTTCCACCTGAAAAGCTTCAAAAATTGGTCTCCTCAGTTCCCAAACGTTTACTGAGTGTCGTTAAAAGGAAAGGTGATGTAACACAGTGGTAAAAAGGCCCCTGTGCCAACTTTTTTGCAATGTGTTGCTGCCTTTAAATTCTAAGTTAATGATTATTTGCAAAAAAAAAAATAAAGTTTCTCAGTTTGAACATTAAACATCTTGTCTTTGCAGTGTATTCAATTGAATATAAGTTGAAAAGGATTTGCAAATCATTGTATTCTGTTTTTATCTACGATTTACATAACGTGCCAACTTCACTGGTTTTGGGTTTTGTACAACGGGCCTCCTTCCCCTGACAAACTTCCCCCCACTTTCCTTATGCTTTATCCAAAAATCAATCAAAGCCTGTCATCATAAAGGAGATCCCAATCCATGAAATGGGGTAGGAAATACAAATGAGGAGTTTCCCCAAAGCTATCCTGAGCAAAGGAAGACGAACATCCTTCGCGGAAACGCTCTTCTCTGGAACGACTGATGTATCAATCATTGACCTGCGGATCAACCGTTTCCCATCTCCTCAACCAGGTCTCTGTCTGATGTTGCTCCCAGCTGGTACTCGAAGGCTAAAGCTAAAATCGCATTCATTCGCTACATTTCCTTGCCTCCCGATGGGTGAAAGTCGAGAGCAAGAAGTGGAAAGGAGGAAGGATATGAACAAGAAGCGATTGGAAAAAGTCCACCGTTCTTGCTAGTGGACCGGTTTGTGTGGGTGGACGTGGGCGAGGGAGCGTGGGAGAGCACTGGCGGTAGGGGGGGGGCATTGCTGGCCTAGCTTCTAACCCGTTAGCATGATGCGGCTACGGCAACGCTAACCAACGCGCTTCAGCTCAACCCCACAGGGGCTCAATTATACGGTGGAATGAGTGGGAGACGGGAAGACAGAGTAATGAGCTCGAAGGACAAACACAGATAAAATTCGCTTCTGCGCCCTCTTCAAAAAAAAAAAAAGAACCGGAACAGTCAGTCGAGCTTTAATGAATCTTTCCAAAAAAAAAAAAAAAAAAAAGAAAAAGCTAACTGATAAAGCCCACGACATAAAATCCAAATCTTTTTGAAGTTCTGTTCTTATTAACTGTGATGACATAAAGCCCAAGCAACAAGGGAGGGTTCAGTGAAGTTTCCTGAGGAGGAATATAAAATAAAAGAAATTAGACGTGATTGTTCAGATACTTGGCAATATGAATCTTTGGAGAACCTTTATGTGATGTAGATATCTATCAATATTGTTCCACCAGACCCATTCAGGCCTCGCTGTTATTGCAAACAATAAAGCTATCGGTTTTTCCTCGGAAAAAGATGTTAATTCCTCAAACAACAGGAGGTGTTTTGTGCCCAGATGAGTGAACAAAGCACAAACTTGACACTATCATAAAAGAAATCAGAGCTTTTTCTCTAAATTTCATCATCAGGACTTGACCTCTATTGCATGCTGGCGAGCTATTCAACAGCTGATGCAAGCAAATTTATTAAGGGACAATAGCGGACGCTGAGATACTAGGCGTGGAACATTCTCCTAAAATTGATTTAGCCGGGCACCAAAGCTATTAGCTGTAATTGTTTTATAAGATTTCCAGAACAGTTAACCATGAGCTAGACTGTAGGCCAGGGTGATCACAGTGTAAGCCAGCTCATTGTGTAAATATCCAGCTGACTGGGCTACCCATCTATCTGATCTATCAAGCTAGCAGACCAAATTCTACGAAACTCTATCATAGCTCTGGACACATGCTGAAAATGAAAAAGTTGGCTCAACTTAAAAATAAGTAAGGCAACCAACTGTTAAAGCATTTTTGAGTTGGCTCAACTTCAAATTCCGAGTTCTTTCAAAGATGAGTCTGAGCAACCACTTGGATTTGAACTTGAACAAACTGAAAATGCTTCGCCTTGCTGTCTTAAGTTCAGTCAACTTTTTATTTTACAGTGTGTATCACAGAAAGCTGTACAACAAGCTTGCATCAAAAATCTTTCCAGAAAAAAGCTTTTCTCCCCGAGACTCTGTGATTCATCAGTCCAGCAGACTGCGCTCTCTTGATTCAGCATTTCTCCTGCCTGTAAATGGATGGGCCTGTCCAACTGCAGGAATATTTCTCTCGCAGTCTGACGGGCCGCAGCTAGAAGTTTGGGAGGGAAAGCTATCCTTAAAGACTTTGTCCAAAATCAGTTGGCGTGTTGCCTAGTGCCCATAGTGCTCGGCTGGAAGCTGGAAGGCCACCGGTCCAGGCCTCAGTTTTGACACAATAAGACCCGTGTAGCTAGTAAGGCCTTGAGGAAAGCCTTTTAGCTCAGTGGCTCTTGCATAGTCAAATAAACCGTGATAAAAGCATCTTACATCACACACAAAGCATCATCTGGGGTGGCACGGTAGCCTTGCGGCATGTTTCTTCATTAATAACCGGGAGGTTGCTGATTCAAGCTCTCGATGGGGTTTGGGATTCTGACTTGATCTGGAGAGCAGAAGTTGAGAAGAACTGTGCTGTTGGGCCCTTGAACAAGGCCCTTAACCCCAAAATTGCTCCAGGGGCTCTACCTCTGTTTCTCTCTATTCTCTCCTCACTTAGAACTGTTCTATATACAATTTCTCCCAGGGCATCCTTGAAAAAGAGAAATATGTTCTCAATGGAATTTTCTTGGTAAAATAAAGGTAAAAAAAATGCATAACTATAAGGCAATTCCAGGCAAATAACATGCTGCAAGTTGAAAATCTCATGACTGCAACTTAATACACAACATGGAAAACATTCCGTAAAGAAAGCAGTCCTGCAAAGGCTGTTAGCCAGCGGTTTTTGTTATCACGCATGTTTGATAAACATACGGCACAATGGAATGTTTCCAACTTTCCCCTGAATTGAAGAGTTGAGAATAAACACGCTGAAAAGGAAGGTGAATTCTCTGGATCGCTCAAGACGTAAATGCAGACATCCTGTTCTTGCAAAAATACATTTGGGGATGCCGATGGCCCGATGGAATTAATACGAGACCCCTTTTCAAATTATCTTGGCGGTCCACTGGGAAATATACACAGGCAGCTCAGAATCCTCAGGATACATGCAAATTTTCTTTATCTCTGTGTCGACCCATGTGGCTCCTGCCCAGATTCAGGGAGCTCAACTGCTCTCCTGGCCAACAGTGACTACAGATTACTGCTTGGAGTTCATGCAGAGCAAGCACTGTAAAAAAAAAAAAAAAAAAAGACTCTCCTTTTGTGCGACGATTCGTACCGAGTGCTTATCTGCGCAGTTTCCTGCACCGAGCAGAACAGGCTCTGTGGAATTGGATGTTATAAAAATGAGACATCAGTCAGCTCTACACTTCAAATGTGACATTGCGCTGTTGCCCGCTGAGAAATTTAACTCAACCAAGGTGACGGGTTTTGCGGGGGAAGGACAGCCCTCATTTCAACTGAACTATGATGGGACTGCGACGCTGAAAGTACTGTCCAAAGAGCACTGAAGGCTGCTTCTTCTAACGACGCGCTCCGCCAGCTAATGCAAGCCTTCCAAATAAGCATCATGTTTTTTTTTTGTTTGTTTTCTCCGTGAAATGCGAATCCAGTTCAGAACTAAAATTCCATTCCGTATGACTTAAATATTTAAGAAACTGAAGTGACATGATTAATGTTATGCAACAACAAAAGCGACATTCCCTGCGGCTAACCAGTAGCAGAATTGTCAGCAGCTGTCCCAACTGACGCAGAGGGTGTGTCAGTAGGGTGTAGGCAATTAGTCAACCAGAGGAAAAAAAGGCGACAAATCTTATCCCATTGACAAAGATTCTTCCTCCTTGAGTTACACATTAGCCAATCAGGCCGTGCACCAACTTCCCTCAATAGTTATGATCTGTTCGTATTTGAATTTGATGCTGATTCCAGTCAAAATCACACCAGAAATTCCATATTAAATCAGCTTTAGCTGGCTAAGCTAGTTTAAGCTGTGTTTGCAACTCTTCCAGTACGTATTAGCTGGTTGGCCTGCTGGTCAACAGCTGAACATGCCATATGGTGTCCTAGCACACCAATTCAGCCTCTGGCTTGCTCTTAAAGGTTAAACAGCTTTTACCAGCTATGACCAGCCACAGACCAGCTATGACCAACCATAAACCAGCTATGATCGACCACATACCAGCAATGACCAACCACAAACCAGCTATGACAAACCAAAAACCAGCTATGACCAATCACAGATCAACTGTGATCAACAAACCAGTCATCACCAACTACAGATCAGCTCTGACCAACCACAGACCAGCAATGACCAACAACAGACGAGGGATGACCAACTCCAGACCAGCTATGATCAACCACAGACCAGCTATGATCAAACACAGACCAGCATTGACCAACCACAAATCAGCAACTAGATAACTCGGTCGACACAGGGACCAAGTGGTGTATCTCCCCGATCCCCAAATTTCAAACAAAATGGCTGCCGGCAGCCATATTGGACGTCCGAAATTGACGAAAATCGGTCTTGAGCGTTGTCATATATATATCTTCGCCTGTGTAAAATTTGAAAACATTCCTGTAATAATTGTGGCTTCCAGAGCCCGGAACATAAAAAATTTTGGACAAAATGGCCGCCGGCAGCCATATTAGACGTCCGAAATTGATGAAAATCAGTCTTGAGCATTGTCATATATATATCTTCACCTGTGTAAAATTTGAAAACATTCCTATAATAATTGTGGCTTCCAGAGCCCGGAACATAAAAAATTTCGGACAAAATGGCCGCTGGCAGCCACATTTAACGTCCGAAATTGACGAAAATCGGTCTTGAGCATTGTCATATATATATATATATATATATATATATATATGTATATATCTTCACCTGTGTAATATTTGAAAACATTCCTGTAATAATTGTGGCTTCCAGAGCCCGGAACATAAAATCTCTGCGACGGAGGCCCCGGAACTAAACCATAGTATCTCCCGCCTATCGTCGTCGGAGAGATATAATAACCATCCACAGATCTGCGATGACCATCCGAAGACAAGCTATGATCAACCATAGATCAGCTATGATCAACCCCAGGCCAGCAATGACCAACCACAGATCAGCTATGGCCAACCACAGCACAGCAATGACCAATCACAGACTAACATGTTCTGCTATGACTACCAAGGAAATCACAGCTTAAACCATTAAAGAATCCCAGTAGACCATATCCGGATTCTACAGCAACGCAAGCACGATGCATTTTTTTCCTTCGCTGAAACCTCTTTCAAAACACAATTTCTCTATTACCCCGAGAAATTGATCTTAAGACCACTTAGCGCCACGTTGTGACATTCACAGCCTATAATGTAAGCAGCCGCACTAACACCCATAAAGCAAAGTGTTTGTTTTAACTAGGTGTGAATTAAGAGGCAAATTTCCCTCTCTTTCCGTGGGTGTTTCGTGCTATGGGCCCAACTACATTTCCATTAGCTATGTACATGCAGCATTAAATCAACAGGCATCTTTGCAGGAGAGAGTGGCGCTTTTTTTTCAGTGAAGTGACAGAGTAGCACCTTCCTTGAATTGTTTAAAGACTGATGGAGGTATGCTGCACTTTAGGCTAAATTTTACCCCTTTAAGCACCAACCATAAAACAGAAGGAGGTGAAAGAAAGCAGGAAAATAAGTTTGAGAGTGCGTATATCTGAAGAGTCAGTGTGGGTCTGAGCCAGTAAGTTTTTTTTTTTTTTTCAGCTCCTCCACAGACAGAAATACATGCAGCAGTCCTTAGAACTGCTTAGTTGAGGAAAATACATTTTTCAGAATCATAGGCCATAAATTTCAAAATGAAAGCATTAAAAGACAGTCTATGCTCTTCTAGAATTTTCAGTCTTCTGCTTGCCTACCTCTTTAAGGGAACACATCAAACTGCACTCGAAGGCAAAGTAAGCATTGAATTACATTTGGTGTGTTTTTACATTGAACTTTTTAGGGCTCTAGGACCAATACACCTTGTTTGATACAATTATCATCAAATCGATCAGGTTTGTTGATGCCCCGACAATAAGATCACTGACTTCCTGTCGGGCTGATACTGAGATAACGTGCTGGCTGCCATTTTCTTTTTCTAATATGGCATGACGTTTTGTGGCACATGTGCATTCAATAATTAAACTATTTTTTTTGAACTTCTAATAGCTCTAAATGTTTAGCAATTTTCTGCCAGGGCAGCAAATTAAATGTGTTTTTTTTTTATTTGCAGCCTGATTGTGCCTTCTGATTGGCAACAGGGACTCAAGACTAATTTAGGCAGTGCACTTTTATCAGATTTAACAATTTATTATAGAAGCACATGCCTTGAGTTTGGGGGTGACTCTTCTCGAGAGACGCTCCGGAACAATCTGAGCAAGAATGGCACAGATGAGATCACAGCACCCCCCAGCAGAGCCTGAGTATCTTTACATTTAAATTAATGAACACAGTATGAACTGTGTATGCTGCTGATGATGAAGAATATGATCAATGAAGGAGGAGGCCGGGGAGGTGGGGGAGATGAGGTGCACATTTGTAGTAAACCAGAGCAGGAGCAGCGTAGAGGGCACGGAGCCAGAGAAATGACTGAACGCTGCCTTGGTTATAAAAGCTTACTGCTCGCCAGTTGGGAGGGAGACGTTAAAGTCAAGGATGATTGGACAGAAAGGGGCTCCAGACTGGACTGGACTTCCGTGCCTCACTAAGCTAACGCTTAAGCTTCATTATCAATTAAAATGAAAGTTTAAATTCCTGTGGGTTTGGCGATAAAGTAAGACGTGCTGGCCAGCACCCCAATGTAATTACAAAATGTCAGCGTGTGATCTTACCGTCCTCTGGATTCTCTCCTCCAGGTCCTGATTGATCCGCTGCAGAGCTGAGTAGCCACTCTGTATCCTGTGGGGGGATGGGGGGGGTTGGCAATTAAGTAACCGTATAGAACCATACATTTAAGGGCTTGGTAATAAGTAAACCGACTTGCAATCAAGGACGATTAGTAATCAGAAACCAGGTGAGAAAAACTGCACAAACATGAGGGAAACACAAAAACTTCAGACACAAAGACCTTGGGCCGGACTCAAACCTACAACCTTCCAGCTGAGAGGTAACATTGCTGCCCCTATGCAAGCATATGTGCTAAAATTTGCATGGGGACAATGCAAACTCCACTGGGAGACACCAGTGTGACAGGCCAGGTACTTCGTGATGGAGTTGGCAGCAGGAAGCAGGTGAGAAAGTCCCTCACAATTACTAATCTGAAAGCTGCTTGTGTAAAATCCTCTGTGCTAATTTATTGTGACTTTATAAATTCATGGCCAATTAGCTGCAATTAACATGCAACCCATTAGATGATTGGATGGTCTCCACCTCATGAACTTGACTAGGAATAAGATAGTTAGGTAATGGATGAATAGATTGAGTGGGTAATGTAATTTTTGAATTTTACTTATCCAAAATGAGGCCCATGTGGAACCCCTAATTATTTTGTAGGTCTTTTTCAGCAACATTATGAAGTAGTTCAACAGGATGAAATCTCAGATGGGAATTCTATGAAATGCAATAGGACCAGCTAATACTTCTCTTCTCTGTTTTGTGCGCCAGAGGAGAAGTCTAATCATTCTAACTGAAAACTCTGTTGTGCAGCATGCTCAGCAAGATCAGTTCCCTGTCTCCACGGACATAGTTTTGGACATTCAGGCCTTCAGGACTATCATTTGAAACCAGTGCTGACAGGTTCAGATTTTGGTTTGCCTGACTGGAAGGCTGATAATTTAGTCGGACATGCTGCCACGTCCTGAAACCACTGTGTGGAATAGCTTGCCGGGTTGTATAGTAGCAGCAGAAAATCAGGGGGTTTTCGACACCGTGCTTCATGCATTTCTTGATATGGTCTAACTTTGAAGTTTTCTTAATCTTACTTGTGCTTTAGTGGACAGGAACTAGCGAGCTTTTTTGTCCTGAATGGCCTGTTCTCAACTCTAATATCATGTGATTTTATTGTTCAAATCCAACTATCCATGCACAGCCTCGAAACGGGTGCTGGTAGGTCGCAGGATTATCTATAGAATCATAAAAGTGAATAACAGGCTACCGCACGCCCTGTTGACTTTACTTGGTTTTTATTTCAAGCGAACAATGTGTTTCACCTATAGCGTCATCAGGTTCGCTCAGGTATGACACGGTGTGCGGTAGCCTGTTATTCACTTTTATGATCATGCGATTTTATGTTTAATTATGTTTAGTTTTGAGCTTAGCGTACAAAACAGTTCTGAGAAATGCATACATACTATTGGAGCACCAAGCAGCAACTCTCATGGCTAAAAAAAAGCTGGAGGCTGGAGATCAGGGGAACAGAGGGTACCAACTCAAGCCAGAGAAGAGTTCTAAAACTCTGGTTTAGGTCATTATTTCCCACTTTGAGCCAGTTACGCCTCTGGAGAGGTTGAGGTCAAGGCGGGCTTAATTAGTGGCTTGGACAGCCAGTGCAGGCAGCACATTGAAACTGCAAAAAAATATCCGTTTTACTGGTTTTGTGACATGATATTAAAGCCCCTTTAGCTCTGTAACACCAGCAGCCGGATGGAACTCGAGGAAATGAAAATGAGGTGTTGGAGCAGAGAGGATTCACGGTTCCAGTCAGCAAATCCTCACACCCCAATGTCTCCAAGGTTCTGAGTGTACCCACACTAACTACTATGACCAAGTCCGAGACTAGGGTTGATGCCCATGAGCGTAGAAGCAAAAAAAGTGCTGTCATCATCACAAAATTCATAAATAGGCCACATTCTGCTAGAAACTGCTGGCAAAAGTTATATTAATGTATATTTTAGCATAGCCTAGGGCCTCCCGCCTGTCAGTCTCAGCCTGACCCAGAAAAAAAGAAGGAACTCTTTTTTCAAAATCGCTTCATTCCTACAAAACCACCACCCCTCCCCCCTTCGCATCCTCCCAACGCCTCTGTTGCTGGCTCAGAATCCATGCCACATGAATAGCGGACGAACGACCGTCTCGAAAATCAAAAGGATTCCTGTGTCTAGCTATTCGGAGGAGAGGCCTTCTGCCGGATTTCCTTTAAAAATGCGTCACAAACGTCAGAAATTCCCAATCCCACCAGAGTTGAAATGGCGAGCATGTAGGATCAGATTATGCAAATCATTTGACATTTTATAAATAATGTATGAGACATGGAATTCATTGATATCACGCTAATTTACATTTGGGGTAATTGGGTAATAATTCACACATGGTACAATCTTGCAAATCAGCTTACTGCTTTGTGCTGTACAAACTTGACTCAATTTACATCAAAGAAATCTCAACCTAGTTTTATCTTTGCTGTTTTTTTCACATTCATTTTACTGCTTTTCATTTGAATACCTTGCAACTGTAGGCCAGGATCCTTCGCATTAAAACTGCTAATATGGCTACTGTTGTATCAGTTATATTTAACATATGAAGTCATCTTGGTATATGCGGATTGGAGAAAGAATACCTGACAAATTAATGACCACAATGAAATATATCAGGCAATAAATTAATTAGCCATCTTTGAAGGTTAACTTTTTGCAAAGTCTTTGTTAATTGCTGGCTTGGCTCTTTGTAATGACTGCACTGCATTCACAGTAATTAGAATATAGAGCAAAGTACACCGCCAGGCTGTCGTGGCCAGAAGAAAGCAATGTGGGGGTGCAGTGGCTCACAATAACCTGTGCTGTGATCTACTAACTTCACCAGAGACTCTTAAAAGGTCTAACTTCCAGGCCTGGAGGGTGAGATGACTCTATGAAACTTCTAGAAGCTCTTGGCTGAGATCTCGGAGCTGGACATTAGAGTTTTGGGCCCTGTTATGTTTCTGCTTGGAGGTTTTTCCTAGTTTGGAAATCTCTTTTCGAGTTTTGAGGATTCAGTATTTCATTGATTTAATTATTCCACTGGGGATTCAATTATTCCAGAGATAAAATCTTTGGCGCTCGTTTGTCATCTTCAGTGGGCATATATTAAAAGTATAGTGTTCAAAGATTGGTATTTGACTGTTAGTTTGTGATGGACTCCTTCTCATATTTGCTCTTCTATACTTTTTTCCTACTTGCCGCCACCCCCCATAATTGATTCTGACCCTTTCCAGTTTGCTATAGGTTTCTGACGGCTCACTCTTCTGCCAACCCCTCTCTCACAACCAATGAAGTTTTCTGATGCTGCCACTCTGTGTCTCAAGAGATGGAAAATCCAGGGATGGGAAGTTAAAGTCTTTCCATGTATGCCTTCCACCATGGACTCAGCCATGCCGTGAAACTGCTTTGACCAGTCAAATCAGTATTTTCTTACTGTTGGATCTTTGCATTCAACATATCAACATCCTACTTCATAGAATGTAAAACATCATTGAAATCCAGCACTGTTTTCTGGTGTTTTGAGCCATACGTTACTGGCAGACATCAGTCTCTTAGCTCCGGCCTCCAAAAGTGAACCTGTCACTCAGGGTGTTCCACAGGGCTCCGTCCTTGGTCCGCTTGGTAATTTTGCAAACAAATGTTTGCCCTTGGTCATATAATTTGTGGTTTTGTACTTGGATATTATATGCAGACAACATTTAAATATATATCAGCAACAAAAGTAATAGCTCTCCGGAGGTGTCTCAATTCACTACCAGCCTGGAAGCCGCAGCATAGCTTTCGAAGAATGACCTATGAGAAAAATGACCTCATAAAAATTGATAGTAAAGCCCTCCAAAGAATTTTTGCACATAGCCCATAACCCAATGGCTGATGATATTCTGTAAACCTCTCCTGTCATGCAGAATGTGAAAGTTATCAATCATCTCTCGCTGTCTACAGTGACATTAATCATACCAAAAAAAATGCCATTTTCCACAGTCATAAAATCTGTCATGTTTGAACATTCCTGTCACTCTCTGTGATTGAGAAGTTAATCCTTGTCGGATCATCTCAGGCCCGGTCAATTGCTATCCAATCTCCTCATTACAATGGTATAACTGCAAAAAAAAAAAAAAACTGCTGCCAGTGTCCTTGGCAGCGAATCGAGTGCGAAGCACCAATCTCCAGTCCAGAACACCTTTGCTGGCCCCCTTAAAACCAGGATTGATTGAAGTCTTCCTCTTGACCTACTAAAGCCCTTCTCAATTTTGCCCCAGAATTGTCAACTCCTCCATTACAGTACATCAGCCCACCCTCAAAGCCTGTCAGATTCTGACAATCACCCTGTCCCTCCTTCCTGTCTCCACTCGGTGCTGCACCATGCCTTTCCCAAAATCTAGTCCAGGTTCTGAAAGCCTCAATTGCAGAGAATAGGCCTGCTGAGTCCATAGCACCAAGTCCCCAAAACTGAAACCATCTCAAACGAACTCAGAATGCAGAATATTAATTTCAAACACACTTAAAACAGCCCTTTTCCGTGCATTCGCTATCACTGACCTAATGCAAGTCAGACTTGCATGTAAATTTATTCTTGTTTCATGCATTTTGTTTCACCCATGTTTAAAGGTACTTTACTGCACTCATACACAAATTCATTTTGATTTTTTTAAAATGGTGACCAGTGTTTTGTGAGTCAGGAAAGCTCTATACAAATTCCATAATAATAATAATCCATCGTCTATGATTCTTCATCCTCACTAGGGTCACGGGGGGGCAGGAGCCTATCCCAGCTGACTAAGGGCAAAAGGCAGGGACCCACCCTGGGCAGCTTGCCAATCCATTGCAGGGCACATACTTCATTCTGATGTCATTCACTCACATCTATGGGCTATTTAGTGTCTTCAATTAGCCTGATGGGCATGTCTTTAGACTGTGGGAGGAAACTGGAGTTCCCGGAGAAATGTCCTGCTATGCTATGTTGTGCTATGCTATATGTTATGTTAGAGTGTGCCGCAGCGGCACTGAGGCATGTAGCAAAGGGGCTAAGGGAATTCAAGGTGAGGCTGTAGCATGGCTATATTATGCTGTTGTATAATGTTATGTCATGATACACTATGCTATGCTATGTTATTAAATACTGTGCTATGTTATGCTACAGTACTACAGCGTGTGGTGAGGGGTACAGGACGCTGGGAGAGAGGCTGTAGCGCAGCATACCGGCGCAGTTTATCGGTGAACTTTTCCAGCTCTTCCTGAGCTCGCCGGAGCTCCGTCTCGAGGTACTGGCGCGTGGAGTCGAACTCAGTCTCCAGGAGCTCCAGTTTGCGCGTGGTGTAGGAGAGACGTTTCCGCAAGTCTTCCTTCTGCTCCTGCAGGGAACTTCAGAAGATGTTTTTTTCACAAGGATTACTACCACCATCATCATCATCATCTTTATCATCACAATCATCATCATTAGCCCAGTCACCTCATTCATATTTACTCAAATTAGATTACATGCTGGATGAGTGCATTAAAAAAAATGCAGTTGCAGTCCAAAAAAGATTTTTAATTTTTTTCTAATGAGGTGTACAGTTTCATTAATTTCATATCAATGAAAAAAAAAAATCTGGAATATTGCTTAAGACTGGTGGGAATGAAGAAGCCACATTAGACAGCTATAACCTTAACACAGTCACACAGAAACAGAGGAAAACTCAAAGGGCAAAAGAGGCGAGCGACAAAACCGAAGATGGACACAGTGAGAGAATAGTCATGACTCCCGACACCAATATAATGAGTTGAGCGATGAGCTGTGATTATGGGGTACCGTAACTCATTATGAGATATTATGCAAAATAACATAACTGCTTCCCTATTGAGTCTAATCAACGGCTGTGAAAGTCTCTCATCAGCATAACCCCGGGGTAAAATATCTCATTGATTCAATATTCAATAAAACTAAAGGTCCTCTCTAAGCAGCAACAAGATTATTCATGCTGAAAAGCCATCCCTGACTACAGAAAGGGGGGCATCACTGGAATGTCTTAGTAATTTCCACTAAACGGCATCAGGAACTCAAATCATCAATCTTGGAACCATCGTTTTATACGATGGATTGAATCTGTATCATCTTATGATTCCAAGGCACTCCACAGAGAAGAAGGGAGATGTCCTACAATTTTAGGCGACTGACAGAAGCCATTATGTGCCTGAAGTCCCTGCATATTCGAATGCATGGAAGGTTTGTAGATCCTTTAGTGATAAGTAGTCCTCGACATCAGGGCAGCTTCTTTACTCTGCTGCACCAACTTAGCCAAAGGGTGCATAAATAATTCATACTTTCCCATTCTTTTAAAAATGGAGCATCTATTTCATGTGTGCTATGGGGTGGCACTCCCACAATTCCAGTCTAACCCTGAATGCACATTGTTTGTGTTCTTGTCTTTTCTGAACAAACTGTGCTTGTGTGTACAGTCTATGTCGCAATCATGGTCAGCACAGACATCCCGAAAATAGCTTCATGCTGTTTTAGAAGATACATCTTCAAAATTGGAATGTGCTCTGAAAAAGACCCGGGAGTGACAGCTGACAGAAGACAGCTGACCACACCATATGCTGTGTTCTGTTGTGTTGTGTTATCTGTGGATACGTTTTTGTAGATTGTAAAAGGTCCATTACCACACGACTATCACTTGAATGATAAACTTCATCGGTATGAAGTCCCAACGAATTTGCGATCGACACTATTACACTATTGCGTTAATGAATTCAACAAATTAACCTACCAGCGATCACAGCTCATTGTAAAATATTCAGAGCATATTTTTCATTAATAAATTTCATAACACAAAATAGAACCTACCCAGAAATCACACAATTTAGTATCTTTTTTTTTTTTTTTTGCTTTTGGTCAATTAAATTATAGCATGTTCAAATATTTCAACAATGCTAATGTGAAATAAGGAATGTTTGTATTGAAAATGGAACGCACATACATACATACATACAATTTACACAAAGTAATATTAGAGTCTGAAATATTTGATAATTATACACCTTTTTTTATTATAAGAGGTCTGTCCACCATCCTCAGCAAGCAAGGTCCAAGAACCCTATAATGGCTTCACTAAGCAGCAATACTGGGGGCCTATCTTTCATTAAAGAAAAGGGCCGGGGCCAATCAGCTGCCCATTCACAACATGACTGAATCTCAATGATTGTCTGAATCAGCACTTTCTTTCAATTTCCAAATCAGATAGCAATGTATTAATCCCATTCTGAACAAAGGGGTTTTTCATGTCATTGTGTAAGACCCCTTTTACATCCCAGTTCTGATAACTGCACTGTGACTAAGTGCACTGGAACATGCAGCGACCTCTAAAATTGCTATCAACTTTTTCTGCCTGTTTAAAAAAAAGAAAAAAACACAAACAGCAATGGCTGCTGAAGTGCCCTCATTTAATTGCATAAGGTTCCAACAAATCTAACTTTCCCAGCAGGAAATTGCTTACAAGTGATAGGTAAATCTAACCAGCCTCATCTCCAACAGAAACATTGCCTCATAACACAGCAATAAGAGAGTATCATTTTCATCAACAACAAAAAAGAAAAAAAGAAAGAAAAAAAAAACAAGAATCTCATCTCCAGACTCAGCAAACTGAAATAAATAAATAGGGAGTTTAAAGAGGTACTGGGGCGAAGATTTCATGATTACTTCGAGCAATAACATTTCCATGGCTGACCGGGCACTGGTGTCGACATTAGACAGAATGAGCTGTGTTCATAACAACGTTTGCACCTTATGGAGAGAGATAGAGCACAATAAAGCTAAATTGAAGTCGACCTTTTTTCCGAAATTGCTCATCCAATGCCGGCTGAGTGTATTTCAATGGGAGATGTTGGGGGAAGATGTTCTTCCTCAGTGACATCACAGGCAGTGTGGTCTATGGAGTTATTATGAAGTTCCATATTCCACCAATCAGGTCTTGGCTTTGCGGAAAGCGTTCATTCTATAATTACTTCCTGTAGCAAAACACCTTTTTCGCCCGACTGTCTGTGATTAAAAAGAGTCATAATTGTAATGGCGCATTAATAAAGGACTAAGGAAGTAGTTTTTAGAACTTCATTTCACCAGGCAGGTCACTTTATAACGAAGTCTTATCTACAAGGAAAGGCCCAGAAGAATAGTTACAAATTTGAAAAGCAAGAGAAGAGAGAGAGAGAGTTAAGAAACCCCAGAACAGTTTTAAGGTTAAGGGCCTTGCTCAAGGGCCCGACAATAGAGTTCTTCCCGACTTCATCTTTTCCCAGAAGCAGCTCACGATCCCAAACCGCACAAGGAGCTCCGCTCAAACCAGAAATAACCAGTCAAGCAGCCACTCACAATGCTACCTTAACACCCCTACACTATTAGACGTGAGAGCCATTTGTTTATTTAGAGCGTCTATTTTAAGTTTCTTCTCTCTTCACAGTTCAGATTTTCTCAACATCTATTTTGATTCTGGTGTTGAAGTGTGTGTCGATTCGGTGAGAAGAGTCACAGGGTATTTCTCAGATTTCACACCATAACATGAAAAGTGGTGTTTCGACAGAAATAAGAGTTAGGGAGTGATGAGTGCTCATGCATGAATGCTTGCATCTGTGTGTGTGTGTGTGTGTGTGTGTGTGTGCATGCATGCATATTTGTCTGCTTCTCAAATCACAGTCTGGACAGGTCAAAAGTGACTGGTTTTCCATGCTCGCTTTACTTGGAGTCAGGTGTGGAGATGGTCCAGCCAATCAGCAGCCATAATTATACAGAGAATTACCTGAGAGAAAAAAAAACAAGGCCTGAATTTGGATAAGAGAGCAAGGCCCATGGTGTATTTGACTGCATGTATCATAAAGAGGGGACGTGAGAGAATATTCCAGAAACATCGATCGCTTTGAGCACTGAGGCAAACAATATAATGCTTTGTTCTAAAATGATGACTAGAAACCACTGGGAAACTCAAGTGACACTTGCTGAACCTTGGATGAATTCCCCTGTCCGATATTAGAGGTAGCCGGGCTTTTATAAGATTAACTGCTGTGCTGGACATCTGTTGATGAACGTCCACGCTATATCTAAATCGCAACTCACACAAAAGATTTAGTTGATGCAGACACACAGAAATAATCCCCGTCCTTACAGTAGAGGACAGCATTATTGATGTTACAGGCCGGTACGGTCCTTGGAGTGTAGTGAAACAAGATGGTTTGATGCAAAAAAAAAAAAAAAAAACCAACACAACACATTCTTTTGTTTGTTGTTCCGCTATGACTATTTCAATTTCCAAATAACGGCAGAGACCGCTGCCTTATTCTCAATGAGATGCGGATTTGAAAACAACAGCTGCTTCGCTCGCGGCATCTGAGGACTCAGCAATGATTCTGGTGGCAGAAATGGGTGATGGGATCACATGGGAACGCTTCGGTCGACATGGCGACGATGACGGCGGCGGGTGGAGGGCGGCTTTTAAGACATCGTTCTTACCTCTTCTTTTGATGCTTACACCCATTTCTGGAGTTTTTTAGCGCTGTTTTCCCAATGTATATCTTTTTCATGTTTCTCTCTCTGTCTGGCATGTGTGATAGTTTTTCTTGTGTCGGACGACAGAGTCTGTTTTGGCTTTTTAAGCGCGGGGCCTCCACTTGCTAATGGGGATTACGTTGTCCCCACGGTGGGAGAGAGGACTCTACCTGCGCAGATCCTGTCAACAGAGCACAAAAAGAACAGTTTTTAAATCACCAAAGTACCTGTATTCATTTCTCTTATCTTCCATGCATAAAGACGGAGCTCAACTGACTGGCCGTATTCTTACTTTCCTGCCATGCATTTTAAACTCAACTGGTCGTTGACCAGTGGAGTCATTTGCAGTAGATACTGTACACTCCTTTGTTGTTGTCGTCTGTCACCTGTAAGCTATTCGACTCTAGCGGTCACAAATACTGATCAAATCCGTCAAAACTTGGCATGCAACATTTTTCCCACATAAACTACTTTGAGACTGCATTTCAGCCCCTCACCAACTTTCGACGGGTGATCATCTTGAAAAACGGAAGTTGTCATTTTTAAACCTTACTAATTTAGATAAAGAGCTGAAACTCAGTATATAAGCAGTATGCAACTTGCCTCCACATAATAATGACGGGCTTCGACGGTTTCTGAAAAATGGCCGTTTCGTGGCCTTTGACATTCCTTCACCCAAAGACACCTATTTGAATGATGCGTAACCTCTAGCGGCCACAAATATCAATCAAATTTGATGAATCTCTGCATACAATATCTTTAAGAGACAAACTAGTTTGGAAATTCATTTCAGCCTTGTAACCCACTTCCAAGTGGGCGAGGCAGGATGGCAGACCAGTTGAGTGACAGGTTCACTTGGACCCCTATTTTTATAGCACCAAAGAAGGCCTGTCGTGGATTGAGGAGGTCACCATCTTGAACCCATTATCGTCCTGATTAATTGATTTTTTTTCTCCAGACAGTGAATTTTAACAACCATAGACAGCAATGTTTTCATGAATAATATGTGGTGCACACACTTGCATGCCTTCAAGGCTACAAAATTTCACATTCCATTGCCTTTCGACATCAAGCAGAGTGATGAGTGTGGTCATTGTTAGCCATCGTTTCTGAACATACTATTTTAGTCTTCAGTCAAATACCGGTAGAGACAGTCTTTTGCTGTGGGATTATGGTTCATTGAGAAGTTGAATCAAAGCATTATACAGAGACGAATGTGTGTGGGGGGGGGCAGTGCTGGTGGTAGGAACAGATAGACAAGACAAAATACAATTATCTAGATATAAATGCAGTGATGTGTGCAAAAGAACTTGGGGGCAAAAAAAGAATCAGACATGCTAACATGACGCCAACGTTATTTTTGGCATCTAATTGGTGGTTCTGCCGGAGGAACCTAGACATGGACTCCCTAATTTAATCTAATACGGAATCCAGAATTACACCCCTAATGAAAACGCATTGCTAATTAGACAGTCTGATGTAGACCTGCTGGGACCTGCCTCGCAGTTGATATTCAAGGATTACAGGCATGCAGAGCAGAGGAAAGACCTCAAACTACTCGTGATGGATCCATCTTCTGTGTGACAGATGCTATTACAGACGTTTATCGGCTGACCCCTCACCCAGGTACAGGGCATGTTACTGAATTTCAGGAGAGTCATTGTACTCCAGTTCAAACCGTCTGACGCCCGAGGATTGGCGGCCATCTAAAATGAGTATTTTTTAAATATCCTCTTCACCAGTGGCAGCTGGAGAGCTGAAAATGAAGGAGTCACAGAACACCCCTTTAACCTATATATACATAGCTTATCTTCGTTTTCTTTGTTGAAATTTAAACAATCATGAAGTGCAGGTTAGGTCACCTGCATTGCAGGATGTGCCAAAAGCCGATTCAGAAGTTGAGTTCGCTAAGTAGTAACTTTTCTACAGACATCTATTCTTCCCACAAGGCTTTCATGTAACATGGAGTGTCATTTTAACTCAAAAACTGAACTTATAAAACTCAAGCTCAAAGGAAAAGAGCCAGTACCATTAACAACTACCACCAGTCACAGACACCCTCAATCATTGTGATTGTACATGTAACACCAGCTGGTCGCAGGCAAATGTAACCTAATCCCCAGCATTACCCTTCAGAGCAAGGGTTTGTTGAATTCAGATGTATTTATTTTCACCAAACAATTCAATCTGCTACAAAAACAAACTATGCATTTATCATTCAAATAAAGAATTCAATGTTCAAAAATCACAGCACTGCATTGTTATTGTGCAAGGAATCTCTGTGAGCGTGTGCGTATGTGAGCGTCTTTTGAATATCTCGATAGCCATTCATCCTATTGACTTAAATTTTGGTAAGTGTATTGCTGAGGGTCCACTGAAGTATAGAGTTGAGTTTGAAATTGTTTGGCTGAGTAGTTCTTGAGAAATCGACAAAGCTGCAAGCGCCAATACCGCTCAAGCAGCATTTGAACAGGCACTGCACTATACCACGCAAGCAGTAATTGAGGGGTACAGCACTAGTTGTATTAATACAACAATTAAAAATGCATTCAGAGCTAAAATCAGAATATTCCCTGAGGCGAGACCCAAGACACAGCCAGTGACACACTTTAACACATGGCGTACATGGAAGAAATGCATTTTTCATAAGTCAGGACAGCGTTCTCTCCAGGGACCCAGAGGATCAATGCCTGATCCACTTTCAGTTTTTTATTTTTATTTTATAAGTGCCAGTTTCAGTTTTAATTTCCTACTGTTCTACGACATGGTACGAGACAACCTATTAGATAAATGGAAACACAAATAAATACAAAATCATGTTTGAACCCTCTAAAGCACAACAGAATTTTATAGAACTCAGTTTAGAATCTCAATGATAGCTCACAGAAAGGAACTCTAAATGCAAACTCAACCATTTGTCTTCCTAATGCTGAGGCCTATTGGAAATTTATTCAAGGAAAAATTGTTTTCTCACATGAAGCTTATATATCTTCTAACTGAAAAAAATACCCGCCACGAATTACAAAGCGCTATTCCAATATCATAGCCTGCTGTCGTGCTAGACGGCAGATGATTATTTTTATAGCAAACAGAGCTGAGTCCACAGAAGTTAAACCTACTAAACAAATGGTGGCAGTTTTGCAATCTTTAAATTGTCAATGCAACAAGCCAGAGAATGAAGAAGTGTGGGCGATTTGTCCGTTACATTATCGATCATACAAGATAAAGAGAAGTATCTGAATATGAAAGCACTGTCTAACGCATTACGCCAGTAAAGACGACACCTACATATTGGGAGACTTTGCAGGAAATAGCTGGATACTGTCTCACTGGATGCCATTTTGGCCAATGAAAAATGGGCTAGAAATACCGATTCAACTTTTTCAATAGCATTTCAAGTCAGCTGCTGAAATTCAGAAAGCAGTGCAATGGCATGATTGCAGCAGTTATCTGTTCACTTTAAGACAGGAGATTAATTTTAAATCGAAGAAATCCTAGCACAAAATCACCAGAGGGGGGCTGTGTTCACTTACTTGCCTGCACTTGTGTGTGTGGGCTGGCATTGCTATACTTCTGAGAACCAACTCTTGAGAAACTAAAATGTAGTGAGGACATCAGGGTTGTGAGGACATTTTGGGTGGTTACAGTTAATTGGTTAAAGTTAGGGATATATTTACAGTTAGGTTAAGGTTAAGGTAAGGGTTAGGCATAATTCGGTTAGTATGAGGGTTTGGGAAAGGCTGCACAGACTTAATTTAAGTCAATTCAATGTCCATACCAGTATAACTATACAATTTTGTGTGTGTGTACTGTACGCGGGCGTGTGTGTGTGTGTGTTCGCGAGCATGCGTGCATGTGTGTCTGCCTGCGTATGCGTGCATGTGTGCGCGAGTGTGTGTGTAGGTGTGTGTGTGCGTGTGCGTGTGAGTGCGCGTGTGTGAGTGTATGTGTGACTGTGTGTGTGTGTGTGTGTACAAATGCCTTCTCAAGCATCTGTATTTATGTAGCCACCGCTCAGGGGATTGTACATGAAATGAGCACTTTCAGAGAACTATAGATTTATCTATGACCTTTAGAAATATGGATTAAAAATAGTATTTAAAGACAATTTGAAACTGGAAATTTCTTTCAGTGTACCATCAGCAGCCATTTCGTAAGGTTCACCATTCCAATTCTGGGTAGAATTTCACCTCCTCTTCGTCGCAGAAGCACAGAATCTTGTTGAGTCAATTGCAAAATGTAAAAAAGTACACAAATGGGAACTGCATATTAAGCTGTATTTTCAAATTTGTGAAAGTATTGCCTGAATAGAGAGTTGCGACAACTCAAGATTTGACGCCATTTTGTTTCCATTATGCCAAAGCCGACCGCGCACTGACTCATAGTCATTTGCACAGGGTGCATTGTGTGCGGTAGCAAATCTTCGTGAGATGTTTTTTGTTCTTATATGGAGGTAAATCATTGGATTTCTTCATTCTTTTGATTTTTTTTTATAATGGATAAACGAGAACATACTCATCTCGGGGGAAAAAAACACGAATCCAGCTTGCAATGAAATCAATAAGCAGGAAAGGGAAAAATGTTCTGACAGGAGAAAAGAGAAAATGGAGAAGCTGATCGATGTTAGAGGAGATGTAATACATTTGCTCTTTCTTCTTTAAAAGCATTCTGTCGTATTTTCAGCAGTTTCTTTCCATGTGAAACTAGGATCCCTTTCTACACACCTACCTATCCCTTCATTTACAATTATTTAGCTTGCTTTATAGTATTTTTTTCGTCAGTCAATAACTTGATGAAGAACTTCTATAAAGCATTCCATTTTGTCAAGTCATACGCATGACATATGTTTGTTGGGTTATTTCTGTGATCACCAAAACTAAAGATTACCTAGAATTACCTTTCATCATCCCTTTCATACAATTTGATCCATAAATTTTGTATGAAAAAGTGGAAATGTGATTGTGAGCTGGACAAACAAGTAAATAAGTATTCCAATAACAACAGCACTTGATTACCCAATGGAAACAACATGGCTCCATGCATCAGGTGACCTGATTTTTTCTGGGCTACTCATGTCACATCTCTCTCTACAGTGAACCTGTAATACTGGGGAATCTGGGGAGGGTTCCCCTTTTCCCCAGAACAACCCAAATTCTTCATGGTATGAATACAGCCATGTGCTGGATACATACCTTAGAGTAGAGATCGTCAAACCTGAACCTCGAGTTTAAATCCAGCCCTGGTTAATTAACTGAGGTAATTAACTAAACAATTGGTACTGTATTTGGCCAGACTGGCTTCACACCTGACTCCCAGGTGAAGAAAGGGTGGAAATCCAGCAGTTTGTAGCCCCTGAGGACCATAATTTGAGGATCGGGGCCCTAAAGATTCTGGTCATGCAGTATCACAGCACCTCATCCCTGCAGCATATGAGTTGGCTCCACATTCACGTAAAGGGTCTCCCATTCCATCGCATCCTAAAGGTGCTTGATTGGACTGAAATCTGGCTGTGAAGGCCACTAATGCTGACTGAACTCTTTGCAACGTTCTTGGAACAGCTTGAGATGACGTGCGATTTGTCAAAGGGCGTGTTATCCTGTTAAAAGTAGCCACTAGAAGATGAGTCCACTGTGGCCGCAAAGGGATAGTCAGGTACACTCAAAAAAATGAAACGTTATGAAATGTTAGATTTACTTAGTAATGTTATGTCAACTGGTTCCACAAAACTGAGTTAAGTACATTCCACTCAATGCAACGAATTAAACTGGCCAAAAATGTTATAAGTCAAATAAAGGTTACGCAAAGCAATTGCGTGGAATCAGTTGACATAACATTATTAAGTAAATCTAACATTTCATAACATTTCATTTTTTTTTTTTTTGAGTGTAGGCCGTGGCATTTGAATTATGATCAGTTGGTACTAAGCAACCGAATGTGTGAAAATATACCAGCACCTCTACATCACCACCACCAGCCTGAACCATTGATGCAAGGCAGGACAGATCCATGGACTCATTATCTACATCAAGTTCTGACCCTACCATCAGCATGTCACAGCGAAAATCGATATTTGTCAGACGTGGCAACATTTTTACAATCTTCTACAGTCCGATTTCGGTGAGCGTTTGCCCTATATGTAACTTCAGTTTCCTCCACTTAGCTGACAGGAGAGGAACGCTGGTATGATCTTCAGCTGCCGCCGTCCATCGAGCTCAACATTCAGGTCTAAGAGATGCTCTTTTGCTCAGCACTGCTGCAAAGAAAGTTATTTTACATACATTCGCCTTCGTGTCAGCTTGAACCTGGGCATTCTCCGCTGACCTCTCTTATTAACGAGGCATTTTCGCCCACAGAGCTGCCGCAAGCAGGATCTTTTCTTTGTTTGTTTATTTTGTTTTTTGCACCATTCTCTCAAACTCCAGAGCAAAATTTAAAGATAATTGTGTGCAAAAATCGTGGGAGATCGCCGGTTTCTCAGGTACTCAAATGAACCCATCTAGCACCAACAGTCTTTCCACGGTTCCATTACATTTCTTCCCCATTCCCTCCCTCTCAACGTTCTGATGTTTGGTCTGAACATCAGCAGAACCAACCGTCCAACTCCACAGGCGTTTATGCGTTACCTGTTTCATAACTGGCCTTCGTGGGGACAAAATGGCTTCAGAAAAACATTGCCACACAAAAAAATTAATTAAAACATTTTATGGGCGAGCTGTTGATGTCGTAGGCTATTCATCTTCTGACGAAATATCACTCCATTCCGAGTAACTAGAAAACTGTTCTGGATTACTATTTAGGTCCAGCTCAACTCTTCGTCAGAATCCATTAAAGACATAATTTCAGTGTTGCTTTCCGTGATTTTCATCAATGTTTTCTGAGTCATGACTAGCGAGAACAAAACAGGTTGCAATGCATACACAATGTTCGCCATGTGCAAGCGATCGTAAACAAAGGGTGTTTCTAGAAAATGATGTCATGTGCTTGAGGAGCCAAACTATTCCGACAATAGCTGAAAATGTCCATATTTGGGTATCATTGGGAAGAGCAAATTCTCAGCTTTCTTTCGATGTATAACACAAAGTAATCCATAATACGGAAGAAATTTGATAACATTTGTCGCCGGTCATATTTGACCGGGATTTGGCAGTGCTGTCAGAAAAGAGTTAAACCACTTGATTGGTTAATTAGATATTGGCATTACAGAGCAGGTGTACGGTTACGGAATAAAGTGGCCATTGAGTGCACGTCCCATAAGATAATATTAAAGTTTCCAGACATAAGCATTTTCACGCAGACAATTATTTCCTTCCACTTCTTTATAAAGGTTTTGCTCTTGTCATAACTTCATTGGGTACCAGTGGACCTGTAGAGTTGATTAAACCCATATGTCAATCCTTTAAAAAAGTTGCCGAAAATTTTGTTTTCATGTCGTTTTGTATCATGGAGGTTCTTGCGGAGTCATTTTCACAGAATCATACTTCAAATCATATATCTTTTTTTTAATCATCAGCCTCTCAGGTAAACAAAGAAACTACCGCATCTTTCTTAGCATAGCCAATCCAATGCCTGAAAGCATTTGCCAGACAGCAGAAGCACAGCTTGCTGACTGGCCAGTATGAATAAATTGCCGCAGCTATGGGTGTCTGCATAGTAAAATAATAACAATAACAGAAGAAAATGTAAGTCCAAACACAAAGTGCCTCTCTGAAGGGACTCTGGCCATAATGAGCCCTCGTCCGTGGAAAAGACCTCTTGCCTTTGCTTCCTGGAGTCAAACTGCATGGTAGGGGCTCCTCTCGCTGCAAGACCATAATGGCTTTATTAAAAATTGATGCATAATCGGCACCATAAAACTCCACAGTCAAAATACAGTAGCTCCGAATTCTAAACGATACCGCCCAGTGAAAAGAACATCCAAATTTAAAATAGAAATAATATTTTCCTCGGCCAATACAATCACCACTCCTGTTATTCTCCGCGCAAGGGGAATGGTTTGCACCTGCTAAAGTCGGTTTGCGTATACGACTCCCTTAACGCATAGAAACCTCAAAACTGGCTCACTGCAGTACAGTAAGATTGCTGATTGGCTAAGCTGTGAACTATTGAAACGCTGATTGGCTGGTCTTGCTGCAGTTCCAATGAAGGCTGCACAGGAAATCTGGACCAGAGAATGTGACAGATGGTCACTCGCGAGGCAGGCCTTCAGTCACTGCAGCAGGCAAACAGAATATATGTGCCTGGTTTGTATTGTAATATGGTGGGAAAGGCTTGAACAATTTGGTGTTGCCACAAAATCAAACATAATCTCTATCGCCAGGCCAAATGGGACTTGACGTCTAGCACTAAAGTCTCCTTGAGTGGAGTCTGTGTCATCGCTTGATGCTTATTGGACATCAATCTTACAAGAGGCGGGGACTCATCAGTCATTGGAGCTCAGCACAGGACATCCCATGAATCATATTGACCTTAAGATGGAAAGGAACAATAAAATCCTAATGAAGTTCCTGTCCTTAACTTCCTTACCAAGCCTACGGGCATTACACGGTAACGCCACTTATGTGCAGAATTTTTATATTGAAATTGTTATAATAATATAACCATGCCAAGGCATATCTGTTAGACGCCATCATTCCCTGTCTTTGTGCAATATTGTACAAGTCACATCCCCTAACCGTATTTTATAGCCTGAAATGCTTTTGAAACTGATATCGGAGTGTATCTTCGAAGTACCTTACCTCATTAGCAACAGCAATGGAGCAACGGAGATACAAAGATAAAAAACAGTCAAACTAATTTGAACAATAAAAAAGATTTGAGTTGGTGGAAGAAGGGATAAAGACTGCACTTCTTTAATCATGAACCAACAGCCACTACAACGCTAAAACTCCTGCACGGTGGGCCTTTAACACTGTTATGTCATTAGCCAGCCAATTAATTATACCTGGTATGACCTTCTTGCTGGGGTTTTCAAAAAGACATGCTCATCAGTCTATGACCCAGGACAGGGGCTTAGATAGTGAGCTGTGGATCCTGGGAATACATCCTGCGGTGGGCTCACAGGCCAATAATGGGGCGCAGTTTGCAGAGCTAGCTCTGGCAGACAACTCGAGACATGCCCACATTCCCATAGGCACTCCCATGCACATCAGGCACTGCTCTGCCCTTTAGCTATACAAGCTAATTTCCTGCTCCATCTTCGCGCCATAGCATGCTGCTGCCTGCTGCTGCGCTGCATCGCTCTCTGCTGCAGCATCACACTTGCTTGCACTTAGTTAACATCTCACCTCCGCCTCAGCATCCACCTGTGGGCTCTGAATCTCCCCCAGAGATGGCGGGGGGGGGGGGGTGCAACATCCTGACACTCCCTGCTCTCTTCACCTCAAGCTCAATAGGTCGCAGGGTGTGTGAGGGTCAGAGCCTAGATGCCAAACTATGGGTGTATCTCTTTGTTACTGGTCCTATTGATAGCTTACACTTGAATTAGTTGGAAATACTGTTCGCACTGATACAAGTAGCTTTTGCAGTACAGGCCAGAAACTGAGTCCCGATAAGGCAAGCACTGTTGCCTCACGGCACGAGGGTCCTGGACTTGAATCCTGAGTCTAGACCTTTCTGCACTTTCTTCAAGCATCTGCAAGGGCATCCTTCGGGTACCCTCACAGTCCAAAGACGTAAAGCTTTGGACAACTCGAGAGTCTAAATCAGAATGGATGCGCCAGTGAGTGTTGTGCGTGCCCTACAACTGATTGTTCAGTACGGCGATGCCCAATCGTGTGACACAGAGGGCCGAATGTATGCGAGTTCTCATTCCAACCAATCACTACTCCTGATGATTTCACTGCATAGCACGGCCTCAAGCAGCGAGGAGGGTGTAATCAGGAGGTGCACTGATTGGTTGGAATGAGATCTTGCATACTCTCCGCCAACCTTGGCACATGACTCGGTATCACTGGTTGTGGGTGTATACCTGTCTCTCTCCCAATGCATGCTGGGATAGACCCCCCCTCCCCCATTTCCCTGAGCAGAAAAAGCAGGTTAGATAATGGATGGGTGGAAGTACTGACAGATGGTTAGATGGATGGATGGGATTTGAAGGGCAGTAGGTACCTTGAGTAAACGCAGCCCGTGGAGTAGGTGCTGGAGCTCCGGCGGAAAGCTGTCTCGGGTGTGCCCTGCCTCGAACCGGATCCTGGTCTATTTCTTCTCTCTCCCCGGGCATTTCCCATCTTTGAAGGGAAGAAACGGAAACTGCAGTGAAGCGACTTGCAGGGCCTCGCGCGGATCGTGGGAACCAAGCACTTCTCGAAAGAGCCAGCCGAGCCAGCGAGAACAGGGAGACAGGCGGGAGGCACTGGGAGCCGCCTTGCGCTCTGGGGTGTGAAAACTTTACATTTGCGCAAATTGATGGTGCTACTACCTCGAGAAAGTAGCGAGCAGAAAAAAAATATTGACTCAATTAACTTCCTCTCCCTGCCACAGTTCCCACTGGATTCTCGCACAGCCTCCAAAAATACACCTTTTGCGCTTAGGCGTTTCTAAGGACCAGACATTTCTCCTCGAGAAAACTGCTGAACTACAACCCTGACCTTGGCAATTTTCGCTAATGGTCAGTAATATGATTTAATGCAAAGCCAGTTACAAAAATAAGATGTCATTGCACAAAAATCAACTGTGCCAATTTGTATTTTTTATTTTTTTATTTTAATAGACCTTTTTTTGTGACCATAGACACTTAAATTTGCTTATATCGTGCACCTTAAGCATTTTCCAAATAGATGCTTGGCCAAAGACAATACTGCAGAAATGTGTGTGCTATTCTTGGCCGCAGTTTTTCATTAATATTCATCAAAAAAACAGTATTGGGAGCAGCGTGTGAATTAGCACAGTTTTCTGACCAAAACTTCATAGAGTGAACAGCGTATGCCAGCTTATTTTTTTATATAATTGACCAAAACATCACAGAGTGAATGACATATGCCTAATTATTGTTTGTATAATTGTACGAGCGTCAGTGGTTTCAACACTGTTGCTCCTCAAAGCCAGTTGAAGCCAGTCAGTAAAGTAACCGGTCACCAAACAGGTTAACTAGAGCTTTGTTTCCACCAAGCTGACTGGTTCATTTCAGTTTGTTAGAATGGTTATTTTTGCGTTTTCATTGTTGTGGATAGTACCCAAAGAGCCATTCCAATCCGTCCAAAATTTCATTACTCCTCTGTTGGGGTACCTAGCACACTGCTCCAATGCTAAAAGGAGGAGCTAGAAACACAGCAGTCCGGCGATTGGTCAAGAGAAAATTGTCACTTTAGCTTAACCAAGAAGGTGGATGATGTAGCGATTACCATCCGGAAACAAACCTGCCTACTTTTATGAATAATGTCTGCGGTGGAAACAGAAACAAGAACTAGGGTTTGGGAATTGATCCGCATAGGTTATGCACTGGTTATAAGGGTACTACGTCGACAGACTTTAGTCGAAAGGTGGCTTAACTGACCAAAGAGAGCTCAGCTGGCACACGCCTGGTCAACCAGCACCAAACCAGTTTGGATTCCATTAAAAACTCTGAAAATTTTCAGCAAGAAATATGATTCTTCCTCAGAGTGGACCTCAAATTTCATTAAAAAAAGGAGAAGAGTCTGGCCAGCCTGCATATTTTCCACATAATGAGACCTACAATGGGTATTTTGTGATCAGGTCTGTCACTTATTTCCACGTCCTCCAGTAACTGACGGAAATAACTGAGTCATTGTCTCCAGGAGGTGAGCTCGCTGAATCACCCTCCATTATAAAGCTCTCTTCACCCGAGTGCCTGAGAAATATGCAGCGACTTCTACACCTCCATATAGACCATGATTTCCGAACCACAATGAAGGCATTATTGTTTGAGCGATACGCCAACGGTCTTAATCAGTAACAACTGATTAATGCAATCTCACCTCATTGCAACAATAACAAAAATTCAATGGAATTGACTGCTCAGTTATAATCAGAACATTTCACAAGATTATGTGAAGTGGCAGTTGGTAAATGTATTAAGATAGGTGCAATGCTGCAAAAAAAAAAGTATTTTACCCCTTCCCAACTTCTTCTATTTTTGCTTATTTGCCACATTGAAATGTTTCAGATCATCAAAGTAATTCTAATGTTAGACAAAGCTAACATGCGTGAATACAAAATGCGCTTTTTAAATTATGATTTCATAAATTGTAGGAAAACAGCTATCTAACCCTACCAGGTCCTGTGTGAAAAGGTTATTAACCCCTAATTTAACAAATGATCTAATAGATATCCAGGTAAAATTTCCCAAGACACACCCATGCGTGATTACTGGCAGCCCTGATGGATCTAAACATCTCTTAAGTAGAACCTACTGTAGGCAAAAAGCAGCACATGATGCCTTAATCCAAATTCAAGAATGGATAAAAAACAAAGACTTTGACATCTATCAGTTTGGAAAAGGTTACTGACATTTCTCTGGAACTCCAGCGAATCATGGTGAGAGCCATTATCTACAAATGGAGAAAACGTGGAGCAGTGGCTAACCTTCCCAGGTCTGGCCGACCAACCAAAATTCCACTAAGAGCACATCGACGACTCATCCAGGAGGTTACAAAAAACCCAGACTAACATCTAAAGAACTCCAGGTCTCACTTGACTCATTTAAGGTTATTGTTCACGATTCCACAATCAGAAAGAGACTGGGCAAAAATGGCATCCATGAGAGATCCGCAAGGCGAAAGCCGCTGCTCTCCAAAAGAATACAAAATCTTGTCTCACGTTTGCAAAAAACGTCATGATGACCCCCAGGACCTTTGAGATAAAACACTGCGGACTGATGAGTCAAAACTGGTACTTCTTGGAAGACCTGGGTTCTATTACATCTGGCGTAAAACGCAGCATTACATGATACGAACATTAACCAACAGTCAAACATGGTGGTGGTGATGCAATGATCTAAGGCTCCTTTGCTGCTGGGCTACTTGCCATAATTGATGGAACCATGAATTCTGCTCTCTGCCAGAAAATCCTGGAGGAGAATATCTGGCCATAAGCTTGTTATCTAAAGCTCAAGCGCCTGTTGGCCAACAGTCCAGCAGGTCAAAAGTCTGAAGCACACAAGCAAGTCCACATCTGAATGGCTCAAAAGAAACAAAATGATGTTTTTGGGGTGGCCTTGTCAAAGGCCGGACTGGAATCTGATTGAGATACGGTGACAGACTCAAACAGTTCATGCTCAAAAATCCTCAAATGAGGCCTAATTTAAACAAATTTACAAAGCGGAGTTCCTGCACAACCATGTAAAAGACTCATAGCAAGTTATTACAAATGCTTGACTGCAGTTCTGACCGCCAAGGATGGCACACTCACCAGTCATTAGCTTGAGGGGGACAATTATTTTTTCACATGGATGATGCAGATTTCTCATATCTCTAACCGTCAATACATGAAATGGTAGCTCAAAAGCTGCATTTTGTGTTCGCACACATTGCCTTTCTTATAAATTAAAATTAGTTGGTTGATCTGAAACATTTAAGTACAGCAAATAAGCAAAAATAGGGGAAAAAAAGAGCAAGTACTTTTTCACAGCACTGAGTACACCCAGAGCTTCACATGTACATACTCTGTCCCATTAGGAATAACAAATGTGGCGGAGGAGCAAGCCTACTTTCTAATCTAGTTTCCAATTTTATTGGACACCATTGGCTGGGGAAAAAAAATTGTAACGACACCTATAAGAGTTATTTTGCTCTGCTATGTGTGTACATTGCCCAAAGCAATCAAATAAGTCTTCAGAACCAGCTCATAATAATTCCTCTATCGTTCCCATGCCATGTCATTCTCACAATACACTGTGTTGCCCTAAAGTTCTAAATTGTTCATAAATGGTAAAATACAACATGCTGGTGCATCTGATATCATATCCATCGATTATCTGAAGCGCTTCGGTTGTGGAAGAGCTGGTGCCTATCACAGCTGACTATTTGCAACAGGCAAGGACACACCCTGGACAGCTCGCCTATCCATCGCAGGGTACACAGTCCACACCATTAACTCACACACAGGCAATTTAGAGGCCGCAGTTAGCCTGATATGCATGTCCTTGGACTATGCGAAGAAAGCTGAGTACTCAGAGTAAACCCTCACAAACACGGGGAGAGCATGCAAACTCCACACAGAAAAGCACCAAGACAGATTCAAACCCCTGACCTTCTTGCTCTGAGGAAACAGCCCTACCCACGGTGCCACTGCGTCACCTCCGATTTTATGTCCTTTTATGCAGAAAATAAATTGAAAAAAAATTTAAATAAACACATGACAAACTCAGGGAATACTAACTGGCTGAGCCAGACACTAAGTGGTCAAATCATACACTTGAAAAACATGCAAAGGAGTGTTTATAACAAGTGTCCTAGTTTGTTAATTGCCACCAGTTCATGTGCCAACCAATAATATTTGTTACAGCAAGATGAGTAAAGCCAAACAAAAGAGGCATGGGTGGCATTTTCAAAAATTTCACAGGAAGGCAAAAAAAAAAAAAAAATTGAATGGCTGGATATTTTGACATTAACTTTTATCATCATTTGCATAGCCATATTTGGGCCATCATGGGACTCACCCATAAGGCATTGCTCAGTGCCCAGAGGGCTCAGGTGGTTTTAAGACTTTTACGCAACAAAATAAACCAAGATTTTTGGAGAAAGTTTTCAGGTCTCTTTCATTTATATCAATGCAGTTCAGGTTGGCCAAATCCTAGTGCCACTACGTATACCTCATCAAGAGTTTGCTTTTGAAACATAATGCTCATTTTGAGCCAAATTAGCCCTCATTCTCCTTCACATCAAACCCTCAAATGAAAGACGGAATCTGTCCATATGAAGGAGGCTAATCAGACACAGGACATTTACTATCGAAAAATGAATGAGAGTGTATCCATGTGGACCATGAAATTGGCTGACAGCCTAACCTGAGTTGTGTTTCTGCCGAATGCCCAGTGCATTCTGGGATAGGCTCCAGCACTCCCTGCGACCCTGCCAGAGTTAGCGAGTTTGAAAATGGATTTCTTGACGGGCGGATGTCCGAGCGAAAATGATCACGATAGCACATCCCAGTCGGACGGAATCGCAGCTTTTGAAAGGTAGGACCTCCCGCAAATACCCGCTGGCCTCTCCCACGGGAGTGAACGAAGATCTGAAATGTAACACTGATTTCTGTTTTTTTTTTTTAGTGTGCTTATCTGAGCCCTGCTGTACCCCAGACCTCCGCCGAAAGTGAAGCTGGCAGCTGCGCTTGTATCCCTGTCTCTCCGAGCCAGGGCGGGAGGATTTAATTACGAAATGCTCCGAAGCAAGCGGCTGCTCTAGAATAAATAAGAAATCTCGCGGGGAGAAGGGGGCCGGGAAGAACGTGACCCGAAGCTCGCCGCCGCCCAAGCAGTTATCCGGGAGACACCATTATAACCACGGCATCGCAAACCTTGCAACGGCACTTGAATTAAGCCTCGCCTGGCTCGGCAGCGGAAACTTGAGAGCCGTATCTCAAATCCGGAAATTCCTTTGATGACCGTCGCATGTCCTGCCACAACTTTGGCCGCGAAAGACCGTAACCCCGTTAGGGAGCAGCGAGCAAAATGTGGAGTCTCTGAACAGATTTGCGCTGCATTGGCTCGGGTAAGGCTGCGTTGCAAGCAGCCTATTCTGGCTGGCCTCAGCCGTGCATCTGCCGTTCCTGGGCTTCAGTCAGAGCCGTGGGCGGGCTGTGTGTCAGAAGGAAATGGTGGCAGGAGAGATGGAAAAAAAAAAAAAAACTGACCTAAATCTGCTAGGCTGGCTACTAAGTTCGAGGTCTTAATTATCCAGATGATGATAATAATAATAATAATAATAATAATAATAATAATAATAATAGTCTAAAAACACTACGATAATGCTATTATTATTCATACCTACTGACTTATCATTTGACTTGTAGGCCTGCATTGGAGGTTGTATTTCTGAATATTCGATTTCCCAGAGGGCCAGAACATAGATAGTGAGCCATTGACTCTTGGCAGAGCGGAGTTACATGTACTCAGCATATTCCGAACTCGGACGACAACATTTAACAAATTAAAACTGCTCATTCCCCGAGCGCACAAGCTAACGCTAAGGACACCACCTTTTTCTGCCTCCTTACGAAGGACGAATAATGTCTCAATCATGAGATGTTAGCTGGGAATAAGTATTCAAAGAACTGTATCCTACCTTACAGTGTCAATTTCCATGGCAACCGATTCACTCTTTTTCACATATTTCACATTCTTTCCAACATTGATCGGGGACTTACTTTACAAAGCCGAAAGCTCGTGTGAATACAAATCACTATTCCGGAGCAATTAAAATGCACTGCAGTATACGATAAATTGGCAGTGGTTCAACCTCACCCGTGATTTCTGAATTCAGTTACGGCTCACACGTTACGCCACATATCATTACAGACTATCGACAACAGCGTTATCTAGCCCCTCACCCTTATGCGTGGAAAGACTAGTGTTCCGGGGGCGCCTTCCTGAATTTAAACCCTTTCTTGCATGATGGCCAATATTGTGGATATATTTTAAATGGGGTTTATGTTGTCAAGGCTCATAGATACCCTGAAAACACATCATGTACATTTTATTGGACATTTCCAGTACAGAAGTTTCCCTAATAGGTGCCTCTCTGATTAGTCACATGATTTACCAGAAACAATTACAATGGCAGCGTCCACGAGTAAGACGCAAGTTGACAAAAGTCAGAAAAATTTGTACATTTTTCAGGTTTTGATCAAACTTTTTCCTGTTTGCGGAATGAAATACATTATAATGCACACACTGAAACACATAAGCTTTGTAACACATGTGTGTTTGTTTGAATACACCTGATTTTATTCTCTGTCAAAAAAATTGGACATTATGCATGCCAGGCAAATAGCTAAAAAAAGCCATGTCCAGAATAGTGGACATCATGCATATCAAAAACCAGGTTACTTCGACTTCACGTTATTTCTGTCGCCCCACGTGCATAATGTCCAAAATACTGGACGGCAACATGTGTCCCACAAGCATAATGTCCGAAATAATAGACAGATTGACCAACAACGAGTACCTTGCCCAAAACCAAAACTGCACCAAATTTCATCAAATGGTCCCAAAAGAACATTGGATATCAAATTTTAACATATTGGAGGCAATTGTTTACTCTTGGCAACAAAGGGTAAAATATGACTCAACATCTATCCTCCGTGAACTTTATCTCGGCGCTGCTTGTGTGTCAGTCACCATATCCAGGCAGAAGCAGTGTAAATGTGATCTGTAAATGCTAGCTGGTAGGTGGGTAGGGGACTGTAAGTGCGTGTGTGTGTGTGTGTGTGCGTGTATGGGGGTATGAAATGGCAAGATCACACCCCAAGATGAGGGGTTTGTTCCACGAAGCAGGATTATTGAGTCAACTGGATAACTGCGTTAAGTAAAACACAGAACAGCTATTTTTACTAGAGATGTGTCAATACCGATACTGATATCCGTTATTGGTCCGATTCTGACTCAAACCGCTAGTTCGGGTATTGGATACCATTATTCTAACTGGTAAAAATTCAGTACATTTGTATGCCTGTATTTACTTGTTACATTCCCCAGCAAAGTTGGGCAGAGGTTATGTGCTCACCCATGTCAGTTGGTTTGTCTGTTGTTTTTTTGTCCAGATAATACCTCTCAAATTGCTCAACCAATTTAATTTGTGGAAGTATGGGCCATGGGCCAAGGACAAATTGATTAAATTTTGGGATGGATTCAATTTCAAATATGGCTGCCACGCACCGGCCGTATTTGTTCAGTTCTTGATGACAAATGCATTGAGAAAGATATGCGCTCTTTGAGTGCTTTCTTGTTAGATTCGGATTTGCAAAGCTAGCGTGTTGCATTACACATAAAAGAATGATCCCAGTCTCTCTACAGAGCGACACATACAGCTTATTACTAATCACTGGTATCAGAATTGTACTCGGTATTGGCCGGTACCCAAAGCCCAGATATCATAATCGGTTTGCAGACTGAATAAGTTGAACTAGTGCATCCTGAGTTCTTACTTTCAGGCTCCATGTTCCTCACTGAGTCCATGTTTTTTACTTGTTGCAGCTATCTGGATGACTGCTGGGGTACAGGCTGCACACCTGCTGTTCTCTGGATATCATTCTATTTTCAATTATTTTCTTCATCCACAAGTTGTCAATATCTCATTTGTGGCCAGTCTCCATTGCCCCAGTCCCTCTGTAATTCCCTTTGGGCACCTCGCAGAATTCTCGAGAAGTCTCCAATCTTATTCAGAAATGGACAGCGCGGGAGCAAGTTTGCGTTAGCCCAGCGCTAAAACACCTGATACTACTGATTGAGGTCTTGACGACCACAATTAGTTAATTAGTTCAAATAGGGGAACAAGAGGCAGTGAGAGGGAGTGCAGGTCTGGTCCTGACTGTGATCTTGCAATTCTTGTCCTTTCTCACAAACAACACTGCACTGCACAGCATGACTACACCTGGTCTATGGAACTTTGAAAATTGCAGTGTTCTTAGCAGACGTGTTGATGATTTGACAACTGAATGCACGGCGGAAAATATGAAAAAGGCACCACTTTTTTCTTTACGAGTAGTTCTTTTGGAGTGAAGCTCTGAGGTGGAACGAGCATGCTCAGTGCGGGTAGCGGCTGTCATCTCGTCACCCGCGACTGGAATGAAAACTACTTTCAGCTGTAGTTACATAACGCCAGCATCAGACCTGCATCCAGTCAAATATGAGTCAGTCGGCCTCCAGAGCAATTTACCCCGTCGAGTCAAATTGCCTCTCTTTATTCCACTCGATTCAACTTTTTCTGATACAGTGCTACAAGGCAACCAAAAACGCAATACGTGTGCGCGCCACCATAAAGCATGAAGCTTTTCCTCACTACAAAAAAAAAAAAAAAAAGCCACGCAAAGGCTAAAGCAACCTAGCTGTTCCGCTGTTCTTAAACACCTGATCTGTCAATGCATGGGGATCACCGCATTCGCCTCAGGAAAACAAATTTATGAGTTCAACCCAGCATGCAGTGGTTTTCTCAATGGCGAACAGCATGCACCCTTTGCATTTTATGTAATTATTTCAAGCATCCAGAAGGTTTTAAGTACTCAGCAGATACACTGTGACACTGCAAATCCCAATAAGTCATTATCAATAGTTGATAAAACGATAACAGCTCATTTTTGCGCAAACAACTAGCAGGAAATCAGCATGCGAATAAATTCAAGTATCCGCACGTACGCACACAGACATATTCAGGGACACACGCACACCTACAGGTGTGCACACGGGAACCCCCGGACCCGACGCATGAATGCATAAGCACACACGCACAGCGGTGTATACACACACACATAGGTGCTCACATGGACAGTCTCGTGAACGCACTCACACTAAAACACATCAAGACGCACACAGGCAGACAAACGCGCAAGGATGCCAGCGGCCGCTTCATAAATAAAATATGTTTTCCCGGCGCATGTCCTCTTACCATTTCTTAGCATGAAATCTCATTTGCTGCTGACCAAGTCACATATCAGCAGTCTTCGGATCTTTTGCCCCTTTCTACAGTAATTCTCAGAACGGCGCTGGACAATTATGTTCAGATCTCGGCTTTAACCAGCTATAACGCACACCGAACAGCATCGCGGCGAGGGAAACGGCAGAGTGAGAGAGTGCCGGGGAGGGGAGTCAGCAGAGGAGTGAGGGAAGGGGGTGGGTTCAGCACGAATGAAAAGTAAAAAAAAGGAAAGAAAAAAGAGTCTTACCTCATGTTGCGCCGCTCTCCACCGGAGCCCTGAAAGGAATCAGAGCAGATTGAATGAATGAAAAGACGAGGCGGGATCGCGAATGCGAGCACGATCGCGATCGCC
Organism: Gymnothorax javanicus; assembly: GCA_029692085.1. NCBI lineage: Eukaryota > Metazoa > Chordata > Actinopteri > Anguilliformes > Muraenidae > Gymnothorax > Gymnothorax javanicus. Next base: position 8,030,861 of record CM056198.1, on the reverse strand, counting down.
GCAGCCAGTGGCTGTAAAAACGAGTGCTTCACCCACGAGCGTCTCGCACGGTCGGCGCTGGTAAACAAACCCACATCTGCACCAGCTGGGTACGAGAGTGAGAGAGGGCGAAAAAAACACAAACAGGGTAATGGAGGCGTGGGTGGTAATGGCAGACTGCAGAGAAGATGCACCACAGCACCGGCCCACAAAGCAGCGTGGAGCTGCGCCGATTAGGACAGAGAGAAGGGGGAGAGAGAAGGGAGGGGGGGACAGTCACAGGTCGGCTGATCTGTTGAGTATCACTCCTTCACGAGCGCAAAAAAAAATGCGCGGACATGCCCATACTCAAGCTGCTTTCACACCGGACGTGAAACGAATTTTTCGCACGACAGATTACATTCAAAGTCAATGCAAAGACTTTGAATGTAATCTGTCGTGCGAAAAATTCGTTTCGCGTCCAGTGTGAAAGCGGCGTCACAGTTACATGCCGTACGCAACCACTCAAAACTGTTCTCACATATACCCATGTACTCGTACGACATATCTCTCTGTCTCTCTCTCTCTCTCTCTCTCTCTGTGCAGAGGGCTGAGGTTAGAGAAGGGGGTTAGATGACGGCTGACATCGGGCCGACAGTGCGCTTTGTGAAGCCTTGATGTGCGGTAATCACGTGGACGCCAATGTGGCAGATCTGTCGGCAGAGCTAAACGCAACTGCAGCTGAATTACCTTCGAATTAAGTCATCTTTTACCAGATTCACTCGTGAGAACAGCTAGCATTCTGGAACTTCCTCATGTACAGCATATCCCCACGTTATTCTGACACATGGCACATTTGCAATTTTTTGAGGCCCACCTTCAAACGTGTGAAGCTATCACGAATTAGGATTGAAACCACCACTCTCTCGGTAGCTCATGTCTAACAGCACACCCACCCCATTGTGCAAAATCTTTGTTAACAAATGCTGTCTGAATCAAATACTGGCCAAAACGGTGTATATCGCCACATCTGATCCGTGGTTTGACGAGTCATTGCCGGCGAGCGCTGTGATTTAGATTGCATGGCTCATAAATGAACGCAGACATCTGAATGTGAAGAGCGCGCTCTGCGACAGCGCGGGGAAGGTGACTCACCTTAGCTTTGACAGTGCGAGGAGAAGCGGCGGTAAATCACCATGGTAACTCCCATAGCTCCTCCCTCAGCACCACCTCCAGTCCGTATTTGGCGAGGGTACTGTACAAACGGGTGTCACGCCATTCTCTGGCCATTTTAAGTCTTAGCCTCCCGGGATGCGACCGTCATTACATTACAGTTATTATACTATGAAGCGACTGATGGCTTATTAGACTAAGCAGGGGCGACATCCCATTGAAGTGATATGGGTATAAGGGCCTTGCTCAGGGGCCCAATGGCCATATTGATCTCGTGGTGGAAACTTCAACGATTGAATGACGTTTCCTCTAGGCCTGAGCAGAGAGCCTTAGCCAATCAACTGTCAATTCCGACAACCTTATACCTCAGCCAGACACCTGTGGTCCTTCAGCGCTGGTAATTGCCTCCAGCTACATGTGGCTCAGTTCAATTAGTTTCCTCTTCGTAATTTCAAAAGAAATAATTGAAAAAAAATCCATCTATAATCCAACCCATCTATTCCTGGTCATTGTAACCTGGACGACGGAGCCTATCCCAGTGTTCAATAGGAGCGAGTATTAGCCACGCACCTTGGATAGGCTGCCAAGCCCCTGCAGGGCACACATAATCAAGACGCTATTCACTTGAGCTGTCATACATGCAAACACTTCACATGGACTTAAATCTGCAGGGTCAGATCAGCCTTGTAATGAGTAAATACACAGAGAAGGATCCATTAATGCAAATAGTTACAGTACAAATATTTGTGGATATCTTTTACATATATTTAAAAGAATAAGATGTCTGTGTGTCCATCAAAAATTAAGTTCTAGGGAATGTTCAATCGGTAAGATTCTTCTTTCAAATGCTTCTGCCTGTAGTTTATTTCTCTGTCAGTCAGCCTTTCATTCCTCTCATACATGCTCACTCATAATTCCTGCTGTCATCATGTGGGGCCATCAATTGAGACATCAGTTGTCCTATCAGCTGATCACATCTATCTAGTACCACAGCGACCCACCTACATTGTTACCCTATCATCTTGCTGATATCACCGGCCATCACCACCACCAGTATCTGGACTCCATGGGGGGATTTATCCTGCTGCGGCTCGGGGCAGATGCTCCTTAATTACAAAATCTCCCTGCTGAGTCCGAGCGCCTAAGACTTTGTTAAGGCTATCATGACATCTTCGGTCAATCTGTACACTCTATAAGTAATTATCTTTATGTAACTCATTGGTCTTTCCTGATTGAAATACATTTGTGCGACTTTTTTGTATGAGGATTTTTTTTTACATATACCATAAAATTTATTTTTGTGTGCATTGAAAAATATTTTTGTGGAGAGAGTAATTAATGCATAAATCACAAAATCCATTTGAGAGTCATTCCATGCGCAATGATTCATCATGAGACTGTTCTGATCCTTCTGATCCCAAATCAATCCGCCTAATCTGTGAGCCTTGAGACTGTGGGAAGGAAGACCGTAGAATAAACAAAATGCTAAATATATGTACAGCCATCATATCAAGGGGTCAGAGCACAATAGTTATATGTCCATATTGGAGGTTTTGTGAAAAATGAATTTTTAGGTTTGCAAGTGCTCTATTAAATCAGGTATTTTATATCATTTTTATATCAGTCGCTTTTTTTCTGCATGGTTCAGAAGTATATTGAGCACTTAAGTTTCAATAGTTGTGGTACCGCAACATTATGGCAAAAATTGCCAAGACTGTACATGTCACCTCGGGGCTCCAACAATTCTAGCACTTGATGTGGTGTAACACAATGGTGATAGGTTGAAGTTAAGTTTGTTTGCAATGGAAGGCAGGCAATTCCGTAATACAATTCATGCTTATTCATCAAAATATCAATATTTAATTAATTTTAAGCAGATTTTGTTGGACATACCACAACATGAGAATGAGAATTCTGTGTAACACTAATGCAGATAGACATATAGTTATTGTGCTCCAAGAATTAGCTGATTGAAAGCTGTGACAGGGGGTACAAATCTTGAAATCACAAAACTTGGACGCATCACCATTGTGCTCCAAATCCTCGATATCATACTTTGTTTCGTCATTGTTCCTGTCTTTATCTGTTCTTAGGGTCCTTTCCCTTTTAACATCGGGTCTCCTGCCAGCTCAGCGGATATCCTCATCATTACGAGGGTATTGATATTCAGAGGGAATCACACTGGTAACCCAGCGATAGGGGAAAAACAACTGAGCTGTCACTCCATTGATATTTGCTCTCAATAGAGGACATACAAATCGGCCATCAGTGCCGTGGCTGCCGGGGGGACAGGGGCGATGACAGCTTCCTGTCTATGAAACTATGACAACCAGTGACCCTTTTATCCAAAAAAAAAACACCTAGACTGATTGGCACTTCTTTTTTTCCGCATGATTTATTACACATACCCATAACAGCTCAATATGTCGCCTATATTTCTTGCTTATTAAGGTATGTATGTAACATGTGCCTGCATTAAATGTATTATGTACCCTGTCTGCAGTATGTATAGTTGTATGGATGTTTGTATGTACGTATTTCATTTATCATTTATTTATTCATTTATTTATTTATGCTGATATTTATAGAATACTTTCATGCTGTTCAAAGGATCAGGCATTCAGAATGTTTGCTCAGACTAATTTAGATAAGGACTCTTAAAATAATATTAAATTATATATATATATATATATATATATATATATATATATATATATATATATGGGCCAGGCTCACGAAATGTGCGCCACCCCCCCTGGGTACTGAAAAATAATGAAATTGCCCATAGATCTTAGCTGTGAGTGGTTGTTTAATCTATAGGTGTTGTGGGATCATATTCCAAAGCCGTGTGATGGCGACGTTTTTTTTTTTTTTCGTGGTACCTGGTCAAAGTTGGGTCCCTCAACTCATTTTTTGGGCCGGGTTTCTGCCTTAGTTTCAAGACATGCATATCTTCTAAAGCCTCATACATGCATAGATATAGCTATATCTTCTCAAAGTGCCCTGATATGTATAGAAGCATAGTATAGCTGATGGAAAAATGGTATATAGGTAATATGCTGTTGGGATTGTCAACCCTGCCATGGCCCTGAAGTCGGGGTACGTTTTGCGTGCGGCCGCAAAATTGCTGCGTGAGTGCAAACTGCTCTCGAACACAATTTGTAAAATTAATTCAGGCAACCCTATGCTCTCAGTGGTAATTGTATGTGATAAAGGTATATGTCTACTCTCTGAATACCAAATATCATGGTCATTGGTGGAATATTTGGTGAGTTATACGCATTTCCCTATACCCTTGCTCGTCTAAGTCAGAAACACGAAAACCTACTGTTTGCCTATAATCCATCCAGAGGCCTATAACTAGTGATAATAAAGTTATTTAAGCCTCCAATCAGTGTTATCACCTGAAATTAGAAACCCTACAGTGATTTTTTTCCCTCGGGATCCCGTCGCTGCTGAAAAAAAGAAATTCTGGTCTGCAAATACCTGAAAAATGTTATAAAAACCTATATCAAAACTCAAAAATCTCCTAGAAACACTCCTTATGGCTTAAAAGTATGTAGCCTAGGCAATACCAAGCCAGAACAGGTGTCTATTAGCTCAAAATATCGGTATATCGGTCAGAAACCGAATCTAAGTCAGAAACCGCGACTGTCAGAAACCCGTCAAAGTGTACCAAACTCAACCCGACTGACTTGCTATTGCCATAATACTTAACTAATAGATAGAATAAGAGTCTCAAGTAGGTAATTGATCACTTACCAATGGAAGATGCCACTTGTAGGCTGGTGGACAGGCTGCTTGACAGTTCTTTTTTTTTTTATTTTGGGTCCTAGGTTCCCCTAGCCAGAGCCCCAGGAGTTTTTTATGATGATTGCATGTTTCTGTCTTTTAGTTATTGTTATTTTGTTGTAGGTGTTGTCTGGTGTCCCCGACCACCTATGCATGTTATTTGAACAAGTTTATGACTGATTGGCCACCGATTGCGGCCACAGCGGCCGCCACGCCCCGCGTCAGTTTCTGCCTGAGAACCCGGTTTCTGACTGAGAGTGTGGGCCGACGCCACCGATATTTTTCGATTAAATCTTCAAAAATACAAGTCGACACGTTTAGAAAACCCAATATATCATGTCCCCGATCACCCGTGCATATTATTTGACCAAGTTTATGACTGATTGGCCACCGATTGCGGCCACAGTGGCCGCCCACGCCCCGCGTCAGTTTCTGCCTGAGATTCCGGTTTCCGACTGTGAACGTGGGCCGATCGGTCCGATGTCGGGCCTCCGACCGATGCCATCGTCATACAACCCAAATTCTGAAATAGTTGGGACAAAGTGTAAATTGTGAATAAAATCAAAATGCAATGACTTTTATATCACATGAGCCAATATGATATTTACAATAGAACATAGATAACATTTCAAAAGTTGAAACTGAGACATTTTACATTCTTATGCACAAAATGAGCTCATTTTGTGGTTAAAATTGTAAAATTTATCAGTTTCAACATTTGCCACGTTATCTCTGTTCTATTGTGAATAAAATACTGGCTGGTGTGATTTGAAAGTCATTGCGTTTTGATTTTATCCACAATTTACACTTTGTCCCAACTATTTTGGAATTGGGGTTGTATTTTCGATCAAATCGGCTAAAATACATGTTAAAATGTCAAACCAACATGGAATATCATGTCCCTGACCACCTGTGTAACGACTGGGGCCACATTTGGCGAATACGCCCGGTTTCTGCCTGAGATGCCGGGTTTCTGACTTAGAAATCTAAGGCAGAAACCCTAAGTCAGAAACGACCGAAAAAAATGCTTGGCGCTGTTGCTATGTCGTTATTCAATAAATAATTGATCTAAACAGTGATTTCCACTTTGATTTAGGCCAACAACAATACCTGAATTGCATTTGGCTATATCTTTCACAGTTTTTTAAAAATACATCTAAGTCAGAAACTTTTCTTAAAAAGGTAATTTTTTTGGGGACACAAAAATCCCACTCAATCCCTGTAGGTTGGAGTTTTTTTTTTTTTTTTTTGCCCTAATGCACCATATACAGTGCCTGACAAAAGTCTTGTCACTAATCCAAGTTGTAGGAACAACAAATAATAACCTGACTTGTAGTTGATCAATTGGAATCAAAAATGGCTTATATGAAAGGCAAAGCCCTCTAGATTATCTGAAATATACCAAAATAGAGTTTTGTGTCATTGATTGAATTTTATAATTTAATTTGTACAGAAAGGTCAGATTTTGCTTGGACAAAAGTCTTGTCGCATTGAAAAAAATGTGGAAATTATACATACACTTTATTTTGAATACACAAATATGTCACTTTAATATCAGAACATAAAGCCATGGTGCCTTGGAAAAAAGAATTAATATTGCGTATGACTCCCATGAGCTTGGAGGACTGCATCCATACGTCTTGGCAATGACTGAGATAACTTGATGATGAAATCATCTAGAATGGCATAGAAAGCAGTCTTGCAGGACTCCCAGAGTTCATCAAGATTCTATGGTTTCATCTTCCAAGCCTCCTCCTTCATCTTACCCCTGAAATGCTCAATAATGTTCATGTCAGGTGACTGGGTTGGCCAATCCTGGAGTACCTTCACCTTCTTTGCTTTCAAGAACTGTGACATGGAGGCAGAAGAATGAGAAGGAGCAGCAGTATAAGTAGGGCAGCAAGAACTTCTTGATATTTCAGGCTGTTGATGTTGCCATCCACTCTGCAGATCTTTCTCACACCCCCATGCTGGATGTAACAACAAACCATGATTTTTCCTCCACCAAACATGATTGTTTTCTGGGAGAATCTTGGGTCCATGAGGGTTCCAACAGGTCTTGTACGGCGACTGGCATGCAGTTCAATGGATGATTCACCAGAAAAATAAACTTTCAGCCACTTTTCCAGTATCAATCCCTTCTGCGAGCTGTGGGCCTTGGCAAATGCAATGCAGGTTTTTTGTTTTCTGTTTAATGCAGACTTCTGTGTACTAATTTGGCTATGAAAATCACTTTGAGAGAGAATTTGACTAACTCTTCTTGTAGATACTGGGATTTTTGGTGACATTTCCTCATGTAGCCTCGCTGTAGTTGAAGAAGGGCTAGCCTTGTACAGTTGAAGCAACAAACGGTCCTTTCAAACAGTTGTCATACCGGGGTCTGTCTGACCTGCGCTTGCCATGAACGTCACCAGTTTCTTCAAATCTTTTTCTCATCCCCTCCACTTGACATTTGGATACATTAAAGATGTCTGCCACCTCAGCAGCAGACTCAGTCTTCAGGCTCTTGATGATCAGCACTTTGGGTCTGTGGTTGAATCTTTGGTATGTTGTCAGAGGTCTAGTCGCACCTCATATGAAAGTCTGGTGTGCTGGGGTTATTTCTATACACATCTGGGAACGTGTTAATTACAGTATTTGTTATAGGTTAAACTCTAATCTGCAATTTGTTGCATCATCTGAAGAAACGACAAGACTTTTGTCCTAGCAAAAACAGATGTTATGGGCTTAGCCAAGCTGTGAACATCAGAACACTTTTTTGACGGTTTCATTTTGCACCAAATTATTAATGTGAAAGCCCTTGACATTAAAATGGACCATTTATTGTAACAATTGATTGGTTAGAAATAAAGTTATATGCTATTTTTAGTTACTATGTCCTTATGCGACAAGACTTTTGTCAGGCACTGTATAGTGCAAAAGGTAAAAGTTGGAAAAACTTGACTCACATTCTTAACTTTACCCTCATTTCCTCAAAACTCATCAGATACTCTTCAAAATCACAGTACTTTGCCTACAGTGTGTCTAATATACAAAACAGTGACCCTTTGCCATCCATAAATCACTGAAACAGCTCAGTCAGGCCCTGCATTGACCCTCGGAAAACCTCTCGTTCCTCACTTGCGTTTCACCTCTGACAACATATTCTTAAGTCCACCTCAGCGCCACTATACAACATTGGATTGTATCCATATCACTCCTACATACACAAAACATGTTCTACTATTAAATTAAGGGCATAAATACACATATCTGGCCCATCTGGGGTTTCTACCATGTCTTTGAAAATGAAATTTAACTCTTTTTTTTCGCGACATCAGCGACTCCGCGCGGGCCAGCTGTTAACATTAACAAGTGTGGTCAATTTTCATTTACAACGCACACCGATTATGACTCCGGACTTCACACGCTTTTCTTCACTCAGTGGTTGGAAGCAATACATGTGTTTTGCAATCGTTTAAATGACATAATATCATTTGAAACGTCTTATGCAATTCCATTGCTTCCAACTCCTCCGTGCACGAGGACTTCAGTTCCACGCCAGAATCTACATACTCGTTGATTGAATAATTGCTGACTACAACAGAGGAACAAAAATATGCCACTTAAACACCGAATGCGTGAGAGTTGACAGGTATGCGTTATAAATGAAAACTGGCCACACCTGATAATGTTGAGAGTTTTCAGAGTTTCTGTAATGGTAATTTAAATGACTGATTGAAAACAGATCATGACCAATCATTCTTTTTAAGGGATTGTTTGAGCCTCTGCTGTTGGCAGTTCACGAGCCACGACTGATAGTGACCAAATATCCAGTCAAAACCCAAAATACAGCCCCCAGAAATTTTTGATTTTAAAAAAAAAGTATGCAGTATCTACATATTGGCTGTTGTGTAAGTTAGGGGTACCATAGGGCCATCTTATGGTGAAATATGAATGGGCTGGATGGGGTGGAGGTGCCCTTTCTGACGAAAAAATAGAAATGGAAATGCGAGTGACGATGGGAAAATGTGCCTAAAAGCAGTGAAGGTATTGCACAATGTTCATTACTTCTGGTCAGGATATTAGAGAAGAGGCCTATCTAAAATACTAACAAGTGAAAATTCTCTGGCTGTGCATATAGAGGTGTGTGGCGGCCATAATCGTAGTACGTGAAACGTGAGTGATGCTGCGCAGTCAAATACTTTTAGGCCTGCTCTGTGGCAATATTATACTACCCAGGATAGGTTTAACACACTAAAACGATTAAGGGTAGGTGTGGTAAGGAATATAACATGGAAAAAGCAAGTAATCTAGCGAAATTAGGCCATTTGGGGGGCCAAAAAGTAAAAATTCTGACAAAATTTTGCCATTCCGCCCTTCTTTGGGGTGGGGGGTCGACTCAGAATGCCCAAACATGGCCTAAAATGGTAGTAACACACGTGGGGCACCTCATTCTACAGAATTAACATCGATTTACAGCCAAGGATACAGAAATTCGTGCCACAGAGGCCATTTTCGGCAAGGTGGCTGGCCGGTCACTCACGTATAACTTTTCCCCAAACCCACGCCAGGCACAGCAGATGGCTCCATACGCGCAAACCAATGGCCGTACCGGCTTGGAAATTTCACTCGCCGATCTGTTTTAACCCATAGAACCCAAAATACATTGTTTCGGTACAAATTGAGACATCTGCGTACACCCAGACACCTCCTCACCAATATTTTGTAAGAATTTAATCCAAATTCCTTACCTTTCTGAAGAATTTCTCTTGTATTTTGCAGTAAAATCTGCCCTAAACTTGCCTCAATCGAAGCTTGAGATCCTCTGAGTTGTTTACGAAGGACCCCGGATGTAGTTTACTTTGGCCGGTTAACAAGAAGTCGCTTTCCTCTTCTTGTGACATTTTTGGCGCCAGATGATCACTCGCATTTCACTCACCGAGCAACGCCCCATAGAGCCAACCTGAATGAATTTTCTTTATTATTTAACGTTTAAGTTTGTTACATATACCCTATAACTTTGTTTGGATGGTAGGAAGTATAGAAATTAGCAATAGTTTGCGCTATATATGGGTAAATGTCAGTGAAACATGAGTGACGAGGCTGCTGTTGAAAAATAGTTTTTTCATGCTGGCACAGGCTCAGTTTAATGTATGTAAAAAATATTTCTATGAACATAACCCTAATAGGGACCCTCTTGGCTGGATGTAATATGAACAGTGGGACTACCTTCTTAGTATGCTAGTTGATGGTCTAAAAGTTTCGTAACTTGCGTTTCAACGAGTTGAAATTCCCATTAAAAGATATAGGGAAAAAAAAATGTAGGTCATGACATGGCTAAACCACATGGACATGTTAGATATGACCCCCCACTAAGGAAAAAATAAGTTTATGGTGGTCTAGCACTATTTGGCTTAACAATACATGGCTTGGAATGAGGTGAAAATGGCCCAAAAATGCCAATTTTGGGCAATTTTTTTTAACTTTGTGGTTCAATAACTTGCGAAATTTGGGCCGACATATGCAAATTTGCCCTTCTTTTGAAGCCCTGGATGTTTTCTTTCAAATGAGACAAGAAACAGGAAGAAAGGTGCATTATTTTTTTTCTATAGCTGTCTGAAGTCAAAAAGACCCTAAAATAGGCCCAAACATCATTTCTTGGATTGACCATATATATATATATATATATATATATATATATATATATATAGTTTGTTTCCAAAATGCAATAAGTGCCAAAATTACAAAAATTGAAATAATACCATAGAGCGACAGCGGTGTGCTTCTTACACATGGTGCTAAAATCCATTTTTATAAATTTATAGTATAAGGTGTATTTTTTTCATGTTCAAAGTTTGTGGTTTTCTATGAAATGCAATCGGCACTAACATAGAAAAAGCTGATTTACTCAAAATGAGTGAAATGGACATACTGAGTTTTGGAAACAAACTCTTCATATAAATATAAATATGTACAATTATTCTATGGCATAGTGCTATCTCACTTTGAGCATAACTTAAATTACATAAATATACTTTATGGCGTGAGTTCTCTTTCATTCGAACCAAAGCTGTTACACTCCTGATTTTAAGAAACAAGGTCTTTATCAAAAACACTAAACGTTGATTATTAGAATCAGATTTGTAACAGCTTGGTTGGAATGAATGTCTGCACCCACACCGACCCTTTCTGGGTGAGGTTGAGAACCTGTGCTTTGTGGTGATGACAACGCTTTCAATGTGCAATACTCCCACATCATACAGCCGGCAAGCAGATATGGACCTGAGCGGCCTAATTAGCAGCATTATCCTCCATGCGCTGATTGACAACTTAATTTAAGCCAGTTAAATGGTCACGGCCTTAAACCTGCATTTCAATAGTAACCTCTGTTGGCAGGATTTCATCTTTGTGCTGACAGTAATTGACTGATGGATGCCTAGTGATTAACTGTCTACGCCAGCATTTATCAAAATCGCTTTTGTTAAAATGGGGAGCGAAAACCGCCTGCAACTAGAAATTTTACATCAACAGTTTACAGTCAAGCACTCAGCCATTTTTTGGTATAAAGCAGGTTTTTTTTTTTTACCTTTCTCATTAGAAATTAACTTTAAACTTCATGGGATAAGATCATGAATGTATAAAATTCAAATATAATTTTAAAAAATACCACACGTAACAGAAAGCAGTTGTCTTTTAAAAGACTTGTCTTCAAATTTGCCAATGACCTATTCTTCAAAGGATTCACAGAAATTAAGAGACTCTTGCCTGAGAGTTTGTTTGCCTCTTTATTGCTTCAAATGTAAACATGTCTGATTAAGCCTGGATTTTGGCTGTACCTCTTAGTAAGATATTAAGTATAAAATCAACTCCCTTCAAGTAATTAGTGTTGGACTATCTGTTTAATTAAATAACGTGGGCAATTTATCCATGTGTGTGTGTTTGTGTGTGTCTGTGTGTGTGCCCCTGTTGGTCAGTCAAGAGTAGATGGGGTCTGTGCTCCAAATTCTTTAGACAGACACAAGAACCCTTGCCTCTGTCAACATGACACTGACAACAATGTGATTCCTCAATATCTATCTTATTGTGTGGTTCTCAAAAGTATTATTACTTTATAGTAATAACCTATCAGGTATTAAACATGACTAGGTGCTTACAAATAGTGAATTGATCATCTATTAACTGGTAATAAGCCCTTAATTAGAGTCACATTGATGGGCACCTTAGAAAAGAGCTCTTCTTAGCAGCTATATTCTGTAACAGTACAGGAATTCAGCATTATGCTTGACTTTTGCAGCTCAACTCTCTATTCAGGTTAATATTTTCTCCAGAAATTAAGTACTGTTCACACATGATATTAATTTCTCTTGCCTGATATGTCTGTTATGCACTTGTAAGGTCCACAAGCAAAAATTATCACTGGTGAATTTAAGATATGGGTGGATGTTTGATCGAAATATTTGTTATTTTTCACGATTGAGCCACACACAGATTTAGTACCTCCTTCCTAAAACAAATTTCTCAAGTCGTAATGTTACACTTAAGTACTGAAAATCTAAGAGCTGGTTTGTGCTGTCAGAAATCCATAAAGGGGATAGTTTTTTTTTGAACAACTGGTACGCCATGCTTTGTAGGTTGGCGCAGTATGCTGCCTCACAGCAAGAAGGCCGTGGGTTTGAATCCAGCCTGGGGCCTTTCTGTGTGGAGTCTGCATGTGCTCCCCGTGTTCGCAGGAGTTTCCTCCAGCCACTTCGGTTTCCTCAGTCCTAAGACATGAGTGAATGGTTTATGAATGTTCTCTGTGGAAGACATTGGAGCCTCAGCATGCATCTTTCCTTCAGTAGTATGCTATGCAGCAAAGTACACAGCCGCCTACCATAGACCTGGGACAGCTCTCTGACTGACATCACATATCCCCTGCTGTATAATGTAGTCTGTTGCTAATGATACTACTTACTGCTATATTTTTACCGCTAGAGTAATGCTGATTCTTTATATTACCCTAATTAAGCCACTTTTTAGTAGATAATTGGTAAGGGTATATCATCACCTCATCAGTAGTACACACACACACACACACACACACACACACCAGGGTGATAAATTAATGGAAAAAATCTTCATAGATGGAAAAATCTTCATAATCATCCTGGAAAGGTGATGGGTCTGAACAAGCAGTCAGATCAGCTTCAGCATGCCTCGGCACGGAGTCTACGAGTGTAGAATATTACTGGAGGGATGGAGTACCTTTCTGCCCAGAGATATTCCCTTATCTGGTGGTTTGATGACAGTGAGGGAGAGTGCCGTCTAAAATTCTGTTCCAAAGATTCTCCCATATGAGTCCAGTTGGCTCAGGATCTAATCACTGAATGTGGTGGCATATATTGAGCATCATTTTCCTTCTCATAAAACCATTCAGCGACCCCTTGTGCCCTGTGGCGTTTGGGCCATTGTCATCCAGGAAAAGAGAGCACTCCCATCATGTTAGGAATCCCTCATCATAGGATATAAAGGTGATTGTGCAAAGTAACTTTGCAGTGATGTGCAGTGACCTCTCTGCCTTTGGCAAAGCAAAAAGGCCAAGCCTGTCCCGAGCCAGGTGGCTCATCGGGCTGGTTTTTTGCCTTTGCCATTGCCAGTCACTTAGGCCCATGCTTAATGATTATATTTATCATTTTTGAGTAAGTCGTAATCAGTATCTAATGATCGACTCAGTGGAGGTTGAATAAGTGAATAAAATCTGTCTCGGGAAAAGTGGAGCAGGTAGACAACACTAATGGTTTTCACCCCGTGCCCTTAACTGGAAGTGCATTCTCACATATTGATTGCTAATTAGGTTGAATCGCCGATGGGGGCCATTTTGTTCCGGGCTTATCTTTCGCTGATTGGGGCTGGGAAGATTGCCCAGTTTTCCGTTGGTTCAGGAAGAGGACAGGCAGCATTTTTCTTTTTTACATGGTAAACTTGATGACTTTCCTCTAAAGGTATCATTCACAAAGTCATCTGGACCAATATAGTAGTACAAAACCTAACAGTCAAGTTGTTGAACTCAAGTGTAAATATTTACGTATATGTTGTGTCAATGTGGGCAACTCTAGTCCTGTAGGGTTGGTGTCAGTAAAAATGTTTTTTCCTCTAATTGTCCAGACTAAATTACCAAACTGACTCAACAAGCAAACATGACTTTACTTCTATATCTCAGCAAAATGTTTCATTTAAGGACATAAGAACACTCTAAAAAATAAAAAGTTGACTTAATTCAAAAAAGTCAGGCAACCAGCTTTTTTTTGTATTGGTTCAACATCAAGTTCCAAGTCCTTTCAAAAATGAGTTTTAGCAACCACTGGGTCTTGAAGTTGAGCAAACAGAAGAATGCTATGCAACTGTGAGCAATCTTTGGTGGACAGTCATGAGTTTTTGAAAGAAATGCAGCTAAAACGCAAGATTTCAGAAATGGTTCGGCTAATAAAGTATGGAGTGGCTACTCTCCCAACCGTTAGTGGAGTGGGGCGTAAGGTTGCTCTTGTTCACCCAGCTGTCATCGTGGTGTCGCGCTCCAGACGAGGCCATTAAAATAGCGCGAAAAAGTTTCACCGAAATATTTCGCTCATCGGCTGAGAATGGTTGGGCGAATAACAAAACTGACGCTTACAATTCGCCCAGCGGTTGGGGGAATAGCCTTTGCCAATTAAGTAATCGAAGGTCAGAAGTCAGCTTTGAAGCCAGGAACAAGTATAGCCCTCTTTGCCCACCTCTCATCTAGTGTAAGACGGTACATTACAGCACCGCTGCTCCGCAAGGTTTTGCTAATTGCTGGTGGAATGACTGCCGTCTTGCAGCTGACATGTGCCACTGAGACAGAAAGCATTGTAAAAACCATTCATTCACCCTTGATATTCCCATTTGTTCACCCAAAATTCATGAAGGCATATCAGCTGAGTCCCGAACAGCATCGCTATGAACCCAGAGTGTGGTGCATTCCATTGTCTTGTGGAAACCAATTACCTCAAAAAAAAAAAAAAAAATTGCGTAAACTAACTTAATGATCTTGTTTTCACACCACTTAAAAACATGGTGAAAATAACGTGTTAAAAGTATTACCTTATTATTATTATTATTACTATTTTTTTTTTAAGTATCGCCCACAAAATCCAATTAAGTTGGCTTATACGATTTTTTTGAGGTTATCGGTTTCCACAAAAAAATTTAGTTTGCCACACTATCTGGGTTTGCAATAAAGTGCCTTAGCCCTGAAGAGTATTAGGAGCAGTCCTGTGTTCTCCTCACTAGGATCACTGTATTTTAACACACACACACACACACACACACACACACACACATTTTATATACATGCTTAAACACACACAACCACATAGAAATTACCATGCGCATAACAAAGTGTAAACTCAAAAAAATTGTGTTACATTTATTTAAAAATGTTGTGCCAAGTGAGTCCTAACAATTGTTGTAATAAAAGTTCTAACTGAATCTGAATATTTTAGGCCAGTTTAATTAATAATATTGGTGGGAATGCACTTATTTCAGTTATGTGAAACCAGCTGACATAACATCATAAAGTAAATCTAACAATTAAGTTTGTTTTATACATGTCCTTTGATAGGAACACATGCACACTTGCATGCACTCGTACACAATTGAGTTTATCTAATGTTGAGCAAGTGGTCAGATGACACCATGAAAATTAGTGAATGCATTTGCTGGTCTTTGTTATTTGCCTTTTCAAATTATGGAGAGCACAGCTATGTTGAAGAGAAGAGAGGCACACTGTGTTGTACAATCAGAAACAGGCCTCAATCACGCAGTACTTCATTACTTTCTCACATTTATATTAGTCTGAATGACAGGAAAACAGTGTCGATGACATCCTTAAGGTAATAATAAATTTTTGCACAAAGACATACACACACACATACACAACTACCTATGCAGAAATAAACACAGAAACACACACACACGCACAAAAAAAACCACATATGCACAACAATGTCTACAGCTACTCTCAAATACACACACACACACACACACACACACGCAAATACACGCATCCCCTTTTGCAGCCACACAAGTAAATGTGCACAAGCATGCACACACACAGAAAAAAAAACATGCACTCACAACCACCCACACGCTTGTAACTGCCCGCACAAAAATACTTGTACACAGCTGCACACACACACACAGACACAACCACGTACACACACGGCCATGCACACACGCCTCCAACCAAACTCATAATGCTCACAAACACACACACACACACACACACACACACACACAAAACCATGCACAGGCCCTCACGCAAACACCCACATACACATATACAGGTACATACACACATACACACTTTCAGCCACAGACATACATGCACACACACACACACACACACATACACACACTAAACCACAAACACATACCACCACCCACTCACTTACAGCCACACACACATGCTACACACACTAACCACCCACACACCGGTAACTCACACACACACACGCACGCACGAACACAGACGCGCTCTCCACCCACGCCTAAATGCCCGTGGTTTAACTGTTCCCCGCCCCCCTAATTGCACACCTCCGTTGCTCCTGTGAAGGCTCCCATACACACTGTCAGTTTGTTTTCACAGATGGTGGCTATATCCCGCATTCCCTCCTCTTCACCCGCGAAACACACAGCACAGAGAGTGCAGACGAGAGCTTTGCAACCCAGACAACCCCTTCCTGACCTGGAGCTGGGAACTGGCTGTATCTCAAAGGGTACCGATGAAAGGGGTTTCGGGAGTAATTTTCCCTCAAAATATAAATAAATAAAACGATTTATCTCCTCCCCTGAGAACCCTAGATGGAGGTAGCAGGCTTTTTCAAAAAAATCTGCCTCGTAAAAGCTGGTGAATTTGGCATGCGGCACACAAAACGCTGTCCCTGGGCGTGCTTGCTTCGAACTTGAGATTAAAATAGCTCCGTCTCCTGGTGATAGTACACACATAAAGCTACTGCCATTTTCTCAGATAAATGAAGCAGAACAAAGCGAAATGCTTCGGAGGAATGTTCTGGATCACCTCCATCAATTATTGAGGGCCTCTGACTCGTGTGGCAAGCTAGAGGTGTGCTGGAGTCTAAAGAAGGATCTGAGACGAGCCTGTCACCCATCCATAAACTCCATGGGCAGACAGGTTGCCAGTTAGTTACAGGTGGAAATTTTTTATTTCAGGGTTTGGTGATTTGAGAGTGTTGTCATCATAAACTGCAACAAGCCTCAGCCTTCAGGAATCTCAGAGAGCTTTTTAGTTGCAAACTAGCCAAGCTAACCCTATAGTAACCTAAAACTTACAAGGCGTTCATTTGCATAAATCTTTCTAAGGAGTGTGTGTGTCCTCTGAAGGGACCAACTGCAGGATGTTTGTATGTGTGTATGTGTGTGTGTGTGTGTGTGTGTGTGTGTGTGTGTGTGTGCGTGTGTGTATGTGTTTGTGCTGTACTTTGTATGTGCATTTGTGAATCTCACAGAGCTTTTTAATTGCAAACTAGCCAAGCTAACCCTATTGCAACCTGAAACTTACATTTTCATAAATCTTTCTGAGGAGGGTTGCTTGAGTGAGTGTGTCCTGGGACCAACTGCAGGCTGTTTGTGTGTGTGTGTGTGTGTGTGTGTGTGTGTGTGTGTGGGGTGGGGGGGGCGGGGAGTTAGAATGGGTGGATCATGCTCACTGCGTGTCTCTCTGGGCACGCTCAGAACAAAACAAACAGACACAGTAAAAATCTTTGTGCCCTGAAGGACGTACGTGCCCTCTACTTGCTGGGAATTCAGGGGGATTTACAGGAAGAGTGATCGCAGGCATTTTTGGGAAACGGAGCCGTTAGAAAGGGACAGTGATAGGAAAGTATAAATTGGAACAGACAGGGGATCTTAGCAGGCTTATTTAGCCAATATAGGGGTGTCCACAGTAAGGGTCCATCAACAAAATGGAACAATGTGTTGCTTATATTAGCAGATTTTAGATATTGTATATCTTCACTTTTGAATTAAATATTTCTGATCAGACTGTGAAGAGCTCAACGAAATGGAAAAATGTGTTGTTAATATGATCAAATTTTAGATGTCTTATTTTAACAACATATGCCTGGTTTAATTTAAAAAAAAAAAAAAAAAAAACTTAGTCAATTAATAGATTGTTGTGAAAAATAAAAAGCATGATTAACTAGAAAGCCACTCGGTAAAGTGAAAACTTCAGCCTGCAGCATCATTTTTGACCTTTTCTGCGATGATGGCCTTGACCTTTCACCTTGACTTGTGAAAATCAAATCAACTCTTACTGTTGTCATGTATAATCTGCCAGCAAAGTTTCATCAAAATTGGTCCAGAACTTTTTCCATAATCCCACTTACAAACAGACAGACAGGCGGAGAGACAGATAGACAAACAAACAGGAGCGAAAACAAAACCTACATCCAACTTGGTGGTGGAGGTAATTAAACAGAAGACATGACTCAATGATTGGATACTTTATGCCAAAGAAATTACACCCAGTAAAATCTCAACCACGATTTCTGAAGTTGGCATGTGCTGTAATGAAGTATGTTGCCAGCAGCTTGCTATGCTGAAACAACAGTGTAAAGGTACAGCCACCACGTCGGGTCACAACCACACCAGTTTCACACTGGTCTGCCTGCCAAAAGTAGGCCTGCCTGATGTAAATCAAGTGCAGAAATTATACCTTAAATAATCATACCTTAAATAGTCATGGGACTATATTAGGAAAGAGCCTTCCCTGCTAAATTTTTTTCCTGAATTTTTGGCACTTTGAAGCCTTTGGATGAAAGATTTGTGAAGTTCCTTTAATCAGGATTGGCTGCAGGAAATAAGTTGAAAACTTGTCACATTTCAGCACAACTGTTAAGATTGACAGCTACCACTCTAAACAGATACTCAGTGGTACCCTGAGTAAAAAGATATCATTTATTGTTGTTCTGCAGCACTTTCAGCATTTTTGTAGCTATATCATGTCACCTGTCAGACTCTGCTAAAAACATATAGGAATCAAATAGCATGCCAATCATTCAGATACTCATAATTATGGACAATTTAGAGTCTCGGATCAGCCATGAAATTCATGTCTTTGGACTGTGGGAGTTAACCACAGAACTGAGAGAAAACCTACACACACACACACACACACACGCGCGCTGGGAAAACATGAAAATTCCACACACAAAAGCCCAATGCTGGATTCGAACCCACAGCTAGGATGTAACAGCGAAAATTCTGTGCCCCCATGCCATGATAAAACATGATGAAACGTGGTCGTAATGTGACTGCAAATGATGATACATTCCTGACTTATTGAGTGTGAATGAAACAAGCACAATGGGTTCTTTGGAAGCTTCTGGAAGTTTCAGGGAGTCATGCTGCTGGGGTTCTTGCCCAGAGGAGGTCAATTCTGGCTAAGTAATTAGCATGACTCTTTCGCCAGGAGGCAGAACTAAAGGTGCGCTCAAACATAGCACTTTTTCCTCAGTGCAAATT
Organism: Gymnothorax javanicus; assembly: GCA_029692085.1. Lineage (NCBI taxonomy): Eukaryota > Metazoa > Chordata > Actinopteri > Anguilliformes > Muraenidae > Gymnothorax > Gymnothorax javanicus. The sequence continues at coordinate 8,011,415 of CM056198.1, read as the reverse complement.
TTACATGAAAACCGATTAGGAGCAGCTGTACAGGGGGTAGAAGGTGGTTGCTGTTTAAAAGTGCTGCAGACACTTTTCTACCTAGAAAAAAAAAACACTGCCAAAAGTTGAGAATGAACTTTTGAAAAAGTGCTGCGAGGTCAAACTAACCAAAAATAAGAGGAGACTGACACAGCTAGAGCTCCGCAGCTGATTCATCATGTAAACAACAAAAATTGAGCCGAAAGTTCGAGACGAGAAAATAGTTTGTCTTGAGCCAAACTCAAAGTGAGGGGCCTCTACTTTCACATGTTTATGCTGATCAAAATACACAAAAGAATACCAAAAAAATAAAGTCCAACCGTCAGAAACAAACACGAAAAATCAGCAGAGCTAAAGAGTTGGCCATATCTTTGACAACACTGCACGTCGCTTAAGAGCTCCCTTGGGCGCTTTTTCCCCATGCAATCTAAGCACCGCTTTTTCTAAAGCAAAAGCCCAACGTGTGAATGCTCTGTGAGGTATCGTTCAGGAACCAGTTGCGAGAACACAGGATTGCTGGTAAAGTGGCTTTATTGAGCGAGGGGGGTAACCCCCGCAGGGCAGAAGGCAAAAAGGTACAGAGTCCACAATCCAAAAAAAACACAATCCAGGAGGGCAAAAACAGAGTTGAAAACCAGGGCAGCAAACACAGTACTCGTGGTCAGGCAAAAATAGGTAAATTACACAGGCACAGGTTTGTCAGAGAAGCAAAAGCCAAAAATCCAGAGGGCGAAATCCAAACCGTTACCAGGGCAGCAAACACAAAACTCGTAGTCGGGCAAAAAGGGTTCGAAAACAGATGCAGACAAAAGTACAAAAGAGCAGAACCAAAAAATCGTAAGTCGGGCGGTCCAGTCAGAAGATTAACACTATGAGTACAAGGCGAAAGAAAGCAGCACAGGTAAACAAGAGGAAACGTTCTGACGGGGAACTGCAGTGAGAAGACAGCTTAAATACACTCAAGGGAAGTCACATGCTATGATTAGGATCAGGTGATGAGGATCAGACTAATTACAAAGGAGGGAACATGAGGGAGAACCTAATCACATGAAATTGGCAAAAGCCAAAACGCGGACAGGGAACACGAGACAACCTATTACAAAACATACAGCTCCGGTTAGGGAGTTCTAATGTGCACAGATAATGAGAGGTAGGACAGAGTGGAGCAGGTGCGGAGGATCCGCTGAATTGCAGGAGAGACAAAGTGAAGGCAGGAGGCGGAGACTAGAACAGGGCGAGTGCTGAGAGCTTGTTAATCAATTAGTAAGTGCAGCTATACAATCCCTAGTGCTCGTTAGTAAGTTAGTATTATATACAATGTTAGTCTGGGTTAGTAACTTTAACAAAAATAACAAACTGTTAGTATTGGTTAGTAAAACAGAAAAGAGAGGCGAAGGAAGCAAACGAGATTGGAAGGAATGTTTGAAACCCAGAAACCATGAAATCACCTAAGCATGTGACACGCAGGACTGGGGAGAAGCTGTAACTTAACAAGAGACCAGACAGGGGAGACAAAGTGCAATGCAGGGCATGAACAAAGACATGGACCGGAATCTAACAGAGTAGTGGATAGGGAGTGGCAAAAACGAAAACATGGCAAAATGCAAAAACTAAACAGAACATGGCAAAACCTAACAGACATAATCATAAACATAACAGGGACTAGGGAAAACATAACAAGCATGGCAGGAACAATAATGAACATGGCAGAGTCAAGACAGACAGAGCAGAATCATAACATGCTCCCTAATTGCTAAAATTGGGAGGTTGCTTTCAGGAATGGTAGAAATACACAACAGGATTTTTGTTTCATGACTCTTGGACTTTCTTCCCCAGCGCGTACCATGCTGAAGCTCAAAGGTGAGGGGGTGCATCTACATGGAGGTTTGAACAGGCCCGTGGAACTGAGGGTGTGGTTAGGGGCTGGGCTGCCCTCAGAGGTCACTTGTACAAGCTTCGGACAGGTAACAGTAGATCTTACCGTCATAGTCCATGAGGTCTTCCCCTCGATCCTCTTTGGACCTCTCGATTTTGGTTCCACCTTCTTCTTTGTGCTGAGGATGCCCATCCCAAGATCAACTTTCCTAGATGGTTCCAGAACGCTAGGCATCTTCGGTATCGTAGTTAGAGTTTTGTTATGGTCCATCTCCACCACGGAGGGGAAGGGCAGGCTCCTGGTCCATTCTAGAACTGAGTGTGCTTCGAACAAAGGGGTCTTTCTTTGGCTGTTCTGGCCAGCCAGACCTCTCTGCATGGGGGTGCTGAAGGACTCCAGGTTGTCAGCATCCAATATGTGGCTGGTCACCTCATCCAGGAACCGGGAGAACTTCAGCAGGTTTTCAATCTCCTGCTCCAGCGACTCCGACTCTCCTTTGGATGTCTTTACGCTGGGGATTGGGCGCGATGCAAGGTCTTGTCTCCATCCTTGGTGCTGCGGTCTAGACGCCGACTGGCTCGCCCTCTCCTTTTGACCATTGGCAAAATTTAAGCTGGGGAGTAATGAAGATTTCCTTGAGCTATGGGTACTGCAACCCTCGATAGGGTCTTCCCTCATGTCCAGACTTCGCCTCCGGCCTTGGCTGACCATCTTTTGCCCGTGGCTGGTGCTCCGGAGGATAAGGGATGAAAGGATGGAGGATTTCTGGTGCTGGGTCTCCTGGTTCTCCTTGTGCCGGGCAAACATGGATCAGGGTTTGGAGGTCCCAGGACTGAGGACCTCCCTCTTCCTGGAGACTGGATTCACCTCATGATGCCGTTGAGATGGAGCGTAGGCAGCCGTCATCCTCATTACTGCTGTTCTGTGTTGAAGCTGCCACCAATTTGTCCATTGGTACAGAGTTGTGTGGTTCTTCGATGGTCAAGAACAACCGCTGAACCATCACTCGCAGAACTATGCGTTCTTAAAGGCAGTTTTCAGATGGAAACTCACACTTTAAACCTGAATAAACGCCTCCCATTCGAGCACGACCAGGGTTTTGATCCCAGGCTCTTCCAACTCCCTTTCATTTGCTTTGGTCACAGGGACATTTTTTTCTGTTTACTTAAAACAGAGATCCTTGGAAATTGGCCATGGCCTCATTCAAAAACATTATGCAACAGCAAATTGAGTTCCTAGCTGTGGTCACTAAACTGGCCTATTTATTGCATGTGACAACGACTGAGTTAGTGTGGGTCAGTAACTCCAGGGCTGAGGACATTAGCAGAACAGGCGCATTGATGGAACACCTAATGGAAGGCGGTGATGGTGTACAGCAGAGTGGGCTGGATCAATTGGAGCAAATGGAGCTGAGGGCATCGAGCGATGTTTCGTCGAAGACTACACAGGAAATAAATGTTCCTAATGTTTTTATCTCCTCCCTCCCACCCCCACCGGGTACAACTCACATACAACAAGTTCATCCCACATATTTTACCCCAAAATAAAATATCCCATTAGCAAACTCATGTTATGTACAGAGAGCACCATGATTCATTGGACAGTGACATTTTTTTTTTTGGTTGCACTTTGAGTGTGAAAGGATACAAAGACTATGGGGTTGTAGAGCAGACTGTCAGCTTTAGTGGGTATTTAGAGGGTGTAGAGAGTGCTTTAATCCATTTTAGATGAACTGTTTTGACTTGACAATAGCTTTTGTTCATAGTCTCCCATATTTTTGGGCACGTGTAAATATTATACAGTTCCAAATTATGTAGAATAAAGTAATTATTTTTAATACTTGATCCCATATCCTTTGCATGCCATGACTAACTGAAATCTGTGACACACAGATATCACCAGACGCTGGACATCTTTCCTGGTGATGCTCTACCAGTCCTGTACTGTCTGCATCCATCTTCCGTTCCAGCACCGGGAACATTTGCCTTCATTTCCCTCCTCAGCAAATAAATTGCATCTTCAATTGGATTCAGATTAGGTGATTGGCTCGGCTGACAGAACCAAAATGACAAATAATGCAACATTGTCCAGTGAATTATGGTGCTCACTGCATGTGACAATTTGAAACCCAAATCAATCACTTTGTTTTAATATAGAAAGGAAAAGACAAGTTAGCAAGCTTCAGGCTATCCAGGGGTGTGTTTCCCAAAATCACAGATGCTAACATACATTGTTGGATCCATTGACTGTGAGTGGACAAACTATGTAAGTTGCTTAGCCAGCAACTATGCTTTGGGGAAACGCTCCCCAGTTAAATTAAGTGAATATTGCGATGTATGATTAACAGGTTGTCGATCCCATTTGGAGAGTCAAAAAGAAGGACTTCAAGAACTACTACTCTGTATTGTGTTGTAATTTCATATGCATTTTAGAAATCAGAATTGAAATGTAATATTAACATCACAATTGCTTTTAGAATCCTGGTTCTTTCTCTTCGCTCTAGTCTCTCATATAATTTGTTTGACTCATTTGGTTTTTTTTTTTCTTGTAATGGACGGTAATTAATGGCAGTTGGTGACTACCATTAATATCCAAGGATAATTAGTTCTCGCACATTTCAAAGCTGGGAGAGAAGCAGCAGCATTTAGTCAGCGGTGAGCTTGATTTACACTTAGTTTCAATGCGTGTCATGTAACGAAAATTAAATATTAAATATTCAATTAAACATTAAGTAAAAAAACAACTTGAGTGACTTTTTTTCCGAGGACAGCTTTACTCTAGATCAGCAGGCCTGACTGAGCAGCTTGGTCACGGAACACTTAAAGAGCTTGTTCATCCAAAAATAAGATTTGGACCACGGAATCTTTCATGTAAATACTTTTTGTTCTGGTCATTTCAAATTATAACCTGCCATTACATATTTATTTGTATTTTAATCATGCAAATCGCGATCATCTCAGAAAGAATTTATCTTTGGCTACCTTTAGCAATGACTTTATGCGAGAAACCTGGCCCGGCGGCAGAGAATACATCGTCGATGGCATTAGACTCAGTGATTCGTACTTGTGGATTATTCCCTTGGGAAAATGCCAAATATCTGCCTTGTTTACGGCTGCAACAATAAGGCCGATGCAAGCAGAGGCATCGTGGTCCGTAAATTACCAAAAAACCACACAGATCGAATTTGAATTTTGTGAAGAGGAAACGAGTGGATTTCACGGAGCCTGGATCAGGATCGGTGATCTGAAATTAAATGTTGCCCTGTGTCAAGTTCCAGCGTACACTGCAGAATTTTAGCGCTGAGGCGACTGGCCATAATCATGCAGTCTTGAAATGGTGGAACCTCTTAAGTCCACTTATTGTACCTCAGATGCCACCAAGACCGCATGGACCTCACCGGTGACTATGGCTGTACCTTCCCCTCTGGCACCATTAATAAAAGCTCAGTGCCATTGTTTCCACCTGGATTACTGATAACCAGCTATTAATACCTTACGTACCTTCAGGATGACCGAATCTGTAACTAGCCCCGTTGGCACCCTAATGGCTACTCAGTGCCACCGGTTCCTCATAAAATCACTTAACACAAGCCATAACACTATAAAGACGGTCTTTGTTCAGACATGTGGTTAAGTGCATGGGCTGTAGCTGTAGAAAAAATATGGACATAGAAACTATGATATCACCCGCAATTGGCAAAACAAGTTTTGGAGCCAAAGACTTTGTCACATAGTCCAACTTTTCCTCAATGCTTGTGCGATATACTGATGTAACTTGCCCCAGATTAGTCCACAAAATAGCTTTCTTTAGTCCAAAGTGCACAACTGTGAACTTGAAAGTCACTGGCACTGGTGAGCAATGTCTTCAGCCTGGTTTTCCGTGGTTAAACCGCATCCATCAGCTGCTAGGTGAAAGTTACTGCCCCATGTAGGCATCTGTGGGCATATAAAGTGTCTACACCCTGTTATTGGAAATTATTGAAAAGTTTTTAGAAATACAAAGCCAGAAGTTACAACAACATAAGTGAATCTCACTCTGCAAAAAAAAAAAAAAAAAAAAAAGTTCTTTTAACTGTAAAAAGTTAGTGTCCGGGCTGCCTTAAATTTTACATTAGTTGAATTAAATAAAAATAAAATAAAATAAGTTGACACTCAACTTGTCATCTTAAATTCAGTTAACTTAAAATTTGCTGACATTTTTCCATCCCATAACTGACAAAAATCAAGAGCCAAAAAAAGACACAAAAGACAGAGGAAGGCTGAGATTTTGGTGCTATTTCTGGCTTTGCAGTGCAAATACCTGCAATTTAAATAGGGATGTGTAGACTTAGCAAATCCTCTGTTAAATCGGGTGGGCTTCCGGCTGAGAAGCGGGATTCAGCATCCAGAACTCTGAGGCCGTAATTTGGTTTGGAATGTCTGGCAGCTTCGGCGGCTCAGCGCAAATCCGCCGTAATTAGAGTGCGTACCAAACGAGAGGAGGCCTCGGAGCTAATGAATATTCATGAGCAGCTGCTGTTGCTGTCACAACTTTTTTTGGAGGTGTTCGGCAACATTAGGACGGGACTTTTGGTGTATAGCGTGGTCAACACCTTGTCGCTAGAGCGTACGTCTTTTTATACTGTCTGAAGAGTTGAAGCACGATGCTTGTCCCCCTTGTATCTACTGCACCACAATCCAAAGGTCACTCTATTTAGCTACAAAGGGCACAGGACATCTTGGGAATTTGCATTCCAGAGATTCATCTGTTATACCCAGTACAGAAAACATTTATATCGAAAACTACGTACAATAGATGCGTAAGAGAAAAAAAGCATCTTCAATCATATTATTTTTAATTCTGGCAGGAAAAAAAGGAAAATGACCGTATTGCCAAACCCTATTCTAAGTATTGATTCCCAGTTACATACCCAAAAATCAAACAAACAAATACAAATTAGCAGCAGTGGCTAGATGTTTAGAGAAGAACCAACTTAGAAACAGGGTATAAATTAATTGTACAGTTGAAAATTAAGCACAAATCCTTGGAAAAGGTCATACAGCATCATGACTAGGGGGGAAAGAACTGCACCTATTTCACTGCAGAAAAAATTAAAGGGTGTTATATTTGTCAGGTCAGGCTGATACAACACAGTGTAATACATACTGAGATGGAAGATATTGTCACGGAGAGTCGTGTCATCCAGGTAAGCAGTGACATCACCATTAAATGCAGGATTACTCTTGACTCAAATTAATTGCACAATTAATTCACAGAGTAACAAAAACCAATTTGTTGCCATAATGAGTAAGACGTGATAACGACAAGGAGGCAACAAGGCTACAATATGAGACTGAGTGGGTGGCCATTATCGGAACAATTAATTTGAAACAAAATCCAAACTCCTCCTGAATAACATTTTCTGGAGCGGTTTTTTTTTTTTTTTTTAAATCAGCGTTCAACACAATATATGCTGCTTGTCGAACAGTCAACCTCGCAAAGAGAAATCTGTGCCATTTCACAAGTTTTTAGTGAATGCATTAATGCAAAGTAAACAAAAACTGCCCTGTCATCCTACTAATTATTCGATTTTGAGCGAGTCAACTGTTTGACTTCTAAGCAAGCAAGGCGAAAGGGAACAGGTTGATGGTAATGACGCGGCAAAATGTGACGACCGTCCCTACGCTAACACATTTCCGACAGCACGTCTCGGAGGTTGTGTACTGTTTGTAAAAGGAAGGATGGATGGACTTTTCTTTACCTGAATTTAGAGCTTTTATCCAAACAGACTCACAGTACAGGCTCAAGGATAGACACAAGGGATGGAAGTGCAGTGGTATGAATGTGAAATATAATCCAAGCGTGACTGCAAGTGTAAAAGAGGTGCAGGTACCACTGACAGCTTGCTAACTGCCGCACTGACTATTAATGGTTTGAATATGTTTTTCTTTTTATTTTTACAGTCAACATGTTCCACACTCCCTGCCAGTATTTTTTTTTTAACTCTCCAATGTTTTTCAATCGCGGGTAGGGACTGTCATACCAGCATTAGAATGTTCAGTCTTCAGGGTTTCACAAGATGGCTGACGTTTCTGCCATTTTGACTCAGTTGACAGGACTCAGACTCAGAACCCAAACTCAGAGAATTAATTCCATAAGTTTATTGGAGAGTTTACTCTTAGACAGTCCTGTTCAATTCCAATCAGTAGACATGCAGCACAGAAGAGATAATCCAGGTCTTAGTTACAGAACAGTCCGCAGGTTGAAAGCAAAACAGTACAATTGCCAAAACCAGAGAGGAGCAGAATCATACATCCGAAAACAAACCAAAGTCAAATCCAGAAATTTCAATACATGTGGGACAAGGTAATCTTGAAACGCCATTGAACAGAACAAAAATCAAAACTAGGGAAACTATTGAAAGTAACAAAGTGGTTACTTGCGATGGCAAACAAACTCACAACACACCAAAGAAAACTGGGCCTATATAAAGGGAAAACCAGGGGAAATCAGGAAGTGATTGCAGATGTGCATGCAAAGGGAAAGGCAGCAAGGAGCATGGTTACAAATAGGGGAGCTGGCAGAACTAATTGATAAACAGAATGGGGAGTGAAAACAAAAGCATTTGGGAACTGAACAGGGAGTGAGAAAACAAATGGAGAATACGTAAACGTAACGCAACTGAAATGACAACAAACGAACACAATAACATGAAAAACTAGAAGGTACTTTGTAGAGTGAATACCTCAGCCATGTCATATATCTGTTCTTTTGGTAACAGAATATGTTCCCGATCACTTCCAAAATTAAATCAGCTCTACCTTGGACCACCACCTATCATCCTGCCAAATTTCATGCCAAACCATTCATAACTTCTTGAGTTATCCAGTCAAAAATATCACATAAACCCCCATTAGACAGATATATTTTAATTCTTCTGGATTCAGAATCCAAAACATGTTCCGTATCACTTCCAAAACTGAATCAACTTATCCTTGGACTACCTCCTACCGTCATACCAAATTTAATGCCATACCATGCATAACTTTTCGAGTTATCCTGTTCACTGACAGACAGACAAGTAAACAGATGTGGGTGAAAACATAACCTCCTTGGAAGAGTTAATAATAAACACAGATTCTGAACACTGACGGCACTCCACCACAGAGGCACCAAATGAGGCAGATGGTCAGTCACAGCCTTGGAACGAGGTAACAGGAAAGGGGGAAATATCATTACCAGAGGGTAGGTCTGGCAGTCTTATGAAGGTATAAAGAGGCTGTCTGTTTAGTAACCTAGCAGCCTTGCGCAAAAAAAAAGTTTGAAATCGTTGCAAGGTGTTATGGGTCGTCAGATGTGGGCAGAGGAGATGGAGAGATACAAAGGAATAGTTCAGAGTCATTCATTCAATCAGCAGGGTATACAAGGTTTTTTTTCCTACACTTAACAGACCAAGCAGAACAGCCGCTGATGCAAATAATGAAACTCACTTGGATCCTTTTGAGCTAGAGTTGCTGCCGTGGTTAAGGGGAAAACTGGAAATAGCTACCCTGCAGCTCTTGAAAGCTGAGAGTACAACAAATATCACCACACCAACCACTTTTCATGAGGGGCCCAATCGCTCCCGTAATCTCTCCACAGTTGGTTGTACAGAGGACACTGCTGTTGTCCTGATACTGCAAGGAAAACATGGCTCGTTTTCAGAAGTGTTTCTTGAGATTGTACGTGCCATTTTTGTGAAGAGGAGCTGATGGCACACATGCTATCTTCAGTTACTGCTTCATAGTAATGCCACAAAACATTTCCCCACAATGCTCTGGTCCTATTCACATGAAATAAATTGATAGATGCATGAATTAGTAAATAAATAAATAGAGAATATCATAAGGGCATTTTCATATCACACGTTGTATCAACCCGAGACCCCAGTATCAGCCCGAGAGCTTTAGGTCGAGGGCTGATACTGGTCGAGGGTTGATACACTGTGGATATGAAAATGCGCATATGATGTTCTATTTATCATATACTGATTTTGACCATAATTAACGATGGATTTTATCCAAAGCATTTATTTCAGGTTATTATTGTCATCATTACAGGCCAGTAGCACTAGAATTTTATTTTAGTCAGCGGTGTTTTTTTAAGTCAATGAAATGGCTAATTAGCTAGCTAGCATGAAAACGCGATTTTCTCCATTAAGGTAATAAATTTGCGTTTTTTACGATACCTCACGCATGAAACGTTTTACTACAGCCCTTCGCATGAATATTGCTGCAAAACGCGGCATTACGCATGCTGTTTACAAATAATTCTATGTCAAGTTCCTTTTCTATAACATAGTCCAGTTCAGAAATTTCAGCCGCTGAGGAATTCATGAGTCTCTCCGCCATGACAGCGTCTAATCAGCGTCTGAAGCGATGCGTTGCCAACGATGCTCGTGACACTTGCTATGGCAATGGTTGCTGCCACTGATACGGGATTTTGCCTGGCGGGCAGATACGGCTGATACAGCCTCGTGCCTCGCGCTCATATCACATGGGCAGATTCCCCGTATTTATAAGGAAGTATATGATAAATGCTAATATTATGCATTACCCATACCACGCCCTCCTCAGTGGGGCTGGGGAGGCGGGGTGCTGGAGCCTATCCCAACTGACTATGGGCAAAAGGCAGGGACCCACCCTGGACAGCTTGCCAGTCTATCACAGGGCGCACACACCAATCACGCTTACGGGCACTGTAGAGTTTCCAATCAGCCGGGCATGCATGTCTTTGGACTGTGAGAGGAAACCAGAGTACCCGGAGAAAACCCACACAAACAAGAAGTGAACATGCAAACTCGACACAAAAAAGGCTCATGCCAGATTCAATCCATGACCTTCCTGCTGTGGCGTGGCAGTGGTACTCACGGCGTCACCATGCCGCTAATGCTAACATCACTCTTGAGTTAACTCCGTAATCAGTCATTTGGTGCACTGCTAAGATGAGCAAAAAAAAAAAAAAAAAAATCTAATTTCTAGGCATTATCAGGGTATAATTCAGATATAATTAATCTTATTTTTGCAGGAAGAACCCTTGACATTGACATTTGGTCCCAGCAGAGGTGTTAAGAATGTGTTGATAGAATTGGTGACTCATATATGATCTCTCAGACGGCTCTATATGATTCCATATTCACACATGGAATGTTTTAGTTCGGCAAGTGAGAAAATTTGCATGTGAATCAGTGCCATTTAATTTCCTACATATAATGATATATTCAAAGGCAATGAAAACGCAACACTCTAAATTTTGGTTTATTTTTGCTCAGGACCTGAGTAGTCCAATTTGAGTTCTTAAGTGACCATTGGGGTCACAATTTGTACCTCGTTACACATGAATGATCATCATGTAACTCAACAGTGTGAGTTGGACTCTCATCAATCCATATTGAGTACAACATATGGGATTAGGAGTTGTGCAAGCACAGTGGTTGAAATGAAGGAGGGGTTGTCTTCCCTATATAAAGGCATGATAAAAGCCACACAAAAAACATTTTTAAGTGTTATAATGCCAAGTCTGTCGACTGAACAATGGAACAGGGCCCTGGGTACCCTAGAGGCAGGAGTAAGTGCCCAGCAAGTGGCTCACCGTTTTGGGTGTAGTATGTCCAGCATCAGTACGTTTTGGGTGTAGTACGTCCAACTGGGACGAGCTCTTTCATCAAGAGTACCCAGACCTCAAACCAGGCAGCAACTCCAGAATGCACTACAGGCAGAGTGGCGACAACTTCCCCAAGACAACCCAGAGATGTTGTACTGCCTGTGTGGATATTCGTGGGGGTCACACCCGATACTGACTGTTCTTTTGAGTTCATTTTTAAATATGTGTTCCGTTCAGACTTGTTGTGATTTTTCATTTTCAACTTGTGCTCGTTATGTTTAATGCATCTGTTTATTTTTGTCCAAATCGGCCCATTAACACATTTCATTCATCAAAGTCAACCCACCCAACATATTTGAATTGTTAAAATAAGAAAATAAATTTGAGTCACAAAATTATTTGAAT